>OY728165.1:343480297-344730297 GCA_963277665.1 Viscum album | reverse complement strand
ATACGGACAAGAAAAAAATTGTTTGAATCTCAAATTTAGACTTTCAAAACATTCCATAAAACTATTTTCATCTAAGAGTCTCCATAAAAATATTCATGTGGTTCTCGTGGTACTTATAGATTTTTTTATATATCATGATATCATAAGTATGTACCACAAAATAAATAATCATGATATTCCTTGAAAACGATGTTCAATAGATCCATCATTTCATATGGTTCATTAATTAATTCAAATAGAATTACTATAAACCTAAATTGTCCATATGTAGTTCAAAATGATTTATTTGGAATATATTACATCCTCAAACACAAAATATTATATACATAGTGATGGTGAATCTTCAAAAATTATTAATCTTAGGTAATTTAATCAAATAAATCATCAATGTGAGATAGATGATACATGTTATTTATAATAATATTATTGATTTATCTTTAGTAAATTCACAACATCATGGGTCCATCTTTATTTTTGGAAATTTTAAAAGGGGATCCCCACACTAGTGCAGAAAATGTTATTTACGTCACCATTTTTTATGTCGGTTATATATAACCGACCTGATAATCTATGAAACGTGGTTTTTTATTTCGGTTATTTTATAACTGATGTCAAAAATGCGGTGAATAAATTTTTTACGTTAGTTATTTTAATAACTGATGTTACAAATCAAGCGCGTTCATTTTTTTACGTCATTTATAAATTAACCGATGTAAAAAACCAAATCATGGGGTTTTTTCAGGTAGGTTATTTAAAAACCCACGTAAAAAATGTGGCTCTTGAGGCCTTTTTGACGTCGGTTATTTGATAACCAATGTAACAAAACAACCCGTAGAAGTTTTTTACATCGGTTATATAATAACCGAGGTAAAAAAAGTGAGTCTAATGTATTTTTTTGTCGGTTACTTTATAACTGACGTAAAAAACTATCATGCGGATTTTTTTACGTTGGTTATAAAATAACCGATGTTAAAAAAGTCGTCTATGATACATTTATAATGTCAGGTATTATAATTACTGACTTTATTAATGTAAAAAAACAGTTTATAACGTCGGTTATTCAATATCCGAAGTTATAAAACATTTAAAAAATTAACAAGCCCCATGGATTGTCATTTTTGATATTTCGATCGACAGTCCGACGTCTCGTCTCTCTTGCGCGGTAAAACCTAATCGGCTCGTCGATCTCGTAGCGTTAAACTCGTTTTTCCTTCATTGTTTATCATATTTAATATCCTTAGATCTATCAACTCAACTCAAAACACTCATGTAATCCTTCCACGAATTTATTTCGTTTGTTTTTTTCCCAGATAGTCATTATTTATGTTTTGAGATTTTTTTGTTTAAACTTGGTAAGATTCTTCGATTTCCAACCCCCTGACCTCTTTTTGCCATAATCATCTTATTTATCATCCCCAGATCTATTAGATCGACTTGCAATATTCATGTAAGCCTCATCTACTTCTATATAGTTTTTTTTTGATTCGCGAATGCCCGATATTGATGGTAATTTTTGTTGTCATTGACAACTAATGATCTCATTCACCTATATTAATGCATAGAATGGTTATTGATTAAATTTTCAAATTAAGAAATGATATTTCATGTGTTTTTGTTGCTTATGTTTATCCTCTATTATATGAGAATCTATTAGACATATAATTTAATGGTTGTTGACCTCTATGGCCCTTCGATGCATCGCTATGTCTCATGATTCCAAATAAAAATCTGTTCTGCTGAGGCTTAGCCTTGTATTTTTTGAGGCCTTGGCCAAGGCCTTGACAATATGTTTAAGATTTCTTGAATTATCCATTACCGCATTATGATATTAGTTATCGAGAAAACTTGTGATCATTTGACTGGTTGAATATCAATGGTTATTTTTAATTATCATACGATCATATAAGTAGCCATATTTAATAATATTTAATTCAATCTATTTCATGATGAAGTATATATTAAATTCATGTTTTTTTAGTTGTTAACCATCCCTAGTTTTTATATGTAAACCATTGTTTGGGGTTTTTCCGGGGGGTGGGGGCAGTCCAGAGGGTTGGGGGGTGTCCATGGGGGTGTCCGAGGGGGTGGGTGTGTGTGGGGGGCTTTCCAAGTGGGTGGAGGCCTGTATAGAGGGTTTTGGGGGTTGTCTGGTGGGTGGGGGTTTTCCACAGTGTTGGGGGTGTACAGGGGGTGTCCAAGTGGTTCGGGGGTGGGGGTGGTGTCCAGGAGGGTTGGGGTGCTGTCTGAAGGGGTGGGGTGCTGTCCAGGGGGTGGGGGGTTGTCCAATGGGTTGGTGGTGTCCAAGGGGGTACGAGGTGGGGAGTTGCGTCCAGGAGGGGTGGGGGTACTCTCTAGAGGGGTGGGGTTTGTCCAATGGGTGGGGGCTTTCCAGAGGGTTGGGGGTGTCCAGGAGGGTTTCCAAGGGGGTGGGTGGGTGTGGGGGGTTGTCCAAGGGGTGGGGCCTGTCTAGAGGTTATTGGGGGTTGGCTGGGTGGTGGGGGGGCTATCCAGAGGGTTGGGGGTGTCCAGGGGGTGTCCAAGGGGGTGGGTGTGGGGGGGATGTCCAAGGGGGTGGGGCCTGTCCAGAGGGTTTTGGGTGTTGTCCGGGGGGTGGGGGTTGTCCAGATGGTTGGGGGTGTCCAAGGGGGTAGGGGGTGGGGGTGGTGTTCAAGAGGGGTGGGGTGTAGTCTAGAGGGGTTGGGGCTCTCTAGGTGGTGGGGGGATGTCCAGAGGGTTGGGGGTGTCCGGGGGGGGGGGGGGGGGTTGTCCAAGGGGGAGGTGGGTGTGGGTGGCTGTCCACGGGGGTGGGGGGCTGTCCAGAGGGTTTTGGGGGTTGTCCGGGGGTGGGGGTTGTCCAGAGGGTTGGGGGTGTCAAGGGGGATTGACTACTGCATCGTGGTTTCTGATATTATGACATGATGATTGTGCTGTGATGATTGGTATTACATTGTGATTTTCTCCATCAGAAGTTTTATTTTAAATATGATCTGATTCTCAGGTTTACTCCATTTTCTCCAATTTTCTATCATCCATGTATGCGCCATGGTTTTCTTTTATTCAATGGAATTTAATACAGTTATATCTAACTATATTTTGTTTTAAAAATAATATTCAAGAATATTTTTTTAAATACGCATAGATTTGTTTTATATTTAAAAATTGTTTTACATTCAAATTATGATTTTTTTCATATAAATATATAATTGTCTTATCTTAAAAATATATATATATATTTGATATTTGATATAGGTAATAATGTGTCAAAGTTGGATTATGACACATTGAATGAGAAATGAATATGAGGAAGATGTTGATGTATTTTTGGAACGAAATTTTCCAAGTTGTGACATTTTTTTCTGTCCATGCCTGAAATTTTTGAATATGAAGAAGTTGAAAAATAGAGAGGTAAAAGATCATCTGATTTGCCATAGTTTTAATTTGAGTTACAGCTTTTGGATTTGGCATGGTGAAACAGGACGGAATGTCACTGATGATGATGATTCGCAAGATAGTAACTCCGATGGAATTGAAGAAATGATTCACGATATTGTAGCAGAACAAATTGAGATAGAACCAACAGTTGCACTTCTATATGGTGATGCTGAAAAACCATAATATCATGGTTGTACAGATTTTATGGTTTTTTAAGTGGTGTTAAGATTGATTAAACTGAAGGAAAAACATGGATGGAGTGACAAAAGTTTTACATAGCTGCTATAATTGATGAAAGACATTCTTCCAAAAGATAACGTTCTTCTAAATTCACATTACAAGGCCAAGAAAATATTATGCCCGATGGGATTGGGATACAAGAAAATACATGCCTATCAGAATGACTGCATTATATATAGGAAGGAATATTAATTTCTGTCAGAGTGTCCTAAATGTGGGACATCACGATATAAGGTGAAAGAAAATTCACAGGCGTATGTAGAGATTACAAAGCTCCCTTCAAAGGTATTTTGTTATCTTCCTATAATTATTCATTTCAAACATTTATTTGCTAATTCACATTATGAAAAAAGGTTAAGACAACATGATGATGAGCGGGTTTGTGATGAAAAATACTTCATCGAGCTGATTGTCCACAATGGAAGAAAATTTATGCACAATATTCTACATTTTCAAATGAAATTATAAATCTCAGACTAGGATTGTGCACTAATGGAATGAATCCATACTATACCCTCAGTAGCACACATGGTGCATGGCTTGTTTTATTGGTAATTTACAACCTCTCTCCTAATGTTTTTATGAAGCGCAAATATGACATGTTGAGTATAATGATCTCTGGTCCAAAGAAACCCGACAATTATATTCATGTTTACTTGTCACCGTTGATTGATGATTTAAAACTGTTATGGGTTGATGGCATTAGGGTGTATGATTATTATAAAACGGAATATTTTCAACAGCATGCAGTGCTTCTGTTCACTATAAATGACTTCCCAGTGTATGGAAATTTGACTGGATACAGTGTTAAAGGGTATAAAGCATGTCCAATTTGTGAATAACAGATGTCATATTGTCAATTGTATCATAGGAGGAAAATAGTGTACATGGGTCCTCAAAAGTTTTTACCCATGTATCACCCTTATAAAAGACTAAAAAAAGGAATTCAATGTCTCAAAATAATTTGATACTGCTACAAAACCTTTGTCCCCTAATCTTTATATTCAGAGGGTAAAAAACCTTGACGTGACATTGGGAAAGACACAGAAATCTGGTAATGATAGACATATTTGCAAGAAAAAGTCAATATTTTTTGAGCTACCATATTGGAGGTATCATGAAGTTAAACATAATATTGATGTCATGCACGTGGAGAAGAATATATGTGATTTTTTGATTGGAACATTGTTATATATTAAAGGTAAGACCAAAGATGGGTTGAATGCAAGATTAGACTTACTATCAATGGAAATAATTTTGGAGTTAGCTCCCACACCTAAAGGAAGACGAACATTTCTTCCCCTGACTTGTCATATATTATTGAAGAGGGATAAAATTATCTTTTTTCAGGGTCTTCATGATATCAAAGTGCCTCAAGGTTATTCTTCAAATGTAAAAAATGTTTTCTCTTTGATGAACTTAAAGTTGATAGGTACGAAATCACAAGATTTTCATGTCATGATGCAACAAATTCTACCAGTTGCATTGTGCGGAATATTGCCCATTCATGTCCAAAAAACTATAATGAAGTTGTGTTATTTTTTTCTGTTCGATTTTTAATAATGAGATTGATGTGAATGCTTTGAACATTTTGGAAAAGGATGCAATTTTTATTCTTTTTTAATTGGAAATGTATTTTCCTCCAACTTTATTTGATATAATGGTGCATTTAATAATTCATCTGGTTCGAGAAATAATGCTTTGTGGACCTGTATATCTTTGTTAGATGTATCCTTTTGAAAGATATATGAAAATATTAAAGGGGTATTTTAAAAATCCATATCGACCTGAAGCCTCCATTATTGAAAAGTATATTTCTGAGGAGGTAGCAGAGTTTTGTACAAGCTACCTGGCTGCAGCGCAACACATAGGTTTGCCTCCATCTCTCCATGAACGAGTTAATAATGAGGGAAAGGGGATTCATGGATTGATAGTCAAATCATTTTAAGCTAAATAGATGAATAAGTTAGAGTCATACATCTTGAATAACATAGCTGATGCTCAACTGTATATCACATTTCATATTAATGAGTTGAAAAAATGTCATCCAAAGAAGAAGGAAATGTGAATTTTGAATTAGCACACCAAAATTTTTTTGTCATGGATTAAAAAGACTTTTCTTGGTAGATTAGATCTATCAGAGACATTATAATGGATAGTGGGTGGTCCATGTTTAAATGTCATAATGTGGTCCGGTTATGACATTAATGGATATAAATTTCATACGAAAGCTCAGTACAACAGAAGTTCAGTTCAAAATAGTGTTGTATTGGTGTTTGTAGGAGAAATGTATTTTTCGGGTGCTAAGGACCAAACCCCAATTTCGGCATCAAGTGCATATTATGGAGTGATTAAAGTCATATGGGAGGTTGATTAATTTAAATGTAATGTTCTTGTTTCTAACTATAAATGGTTTATCATTAACAACAGTGTCAGACATGATTAATTTGGAATGACACTTGTTAATCTAAATAGATTGGAAGACACGTCAGATTATTTTATAATGTTAATACATGAAAAACAAATTTTCTATGTAGTAGATCAATCAGATATGTAGTGGGCTGTTGTTTTACAATGGAAAAACTATATGTTGGTGAGGATAAACTTGATGAAGATGCTGATTTTTGTGAGATCCCTACATCCATGGAAATATTAACAGAACATAATGATGAGCATGTTGAAGATATGGTTTGTTCCATAAGGAATGATCATGACAAAGGAATTTGGGAAAACAATCCATTTTTACTTTCCTAAAATTACAGCTAACATATGTTTAATTCTTGTTTAAATTTATTTTTTTCATAAATGTTAGTTATTGTAAGATTTTTATTTATTAAAACATGTTTTAAAACAAAATAAGTATAAGTTTTTGTTTGTTTTAAATTTGTTTTGTTTACATTATCATGTTTACCATTACATGAATTATATATCTATTATTTTTGTTCAGTGACAATTACTTTACCATGTTTACCAGGTTTACCATGTTTACCATCTTGACTATCTTTACCATCTTTACCATTGTTTAACATGCTTACCATATTACCAATGTTTACTATTACATAACATAGTACACTTTTCTATTTTTTGATTAAAATAGTATTAAAATATTTGAATTTTTATATTTGTGAACTAATGATTATTTTTTTGATTTTAATGATAATGACAGATCATTTAGTTGATCAACCACATGATTCTAGAGATGAAAATATTTGTCGTGCCTCTGGGGAGGAACATTCACATGCTCTTATTATGACAAAGAGTATAAAGGTCGGTAAACGTGTGTGCACACGTTTACCAAAATTATCACTTTCCCATACACATGATTAGAGGATAATAGTTGAGTGTGATGATGATGATATTCCTAGAGGTCCAAATGGAAAATATTTTATGAGTTTTTGAGCAACTCAGGCTAAGAGAAAAGTAAGCATTCTTTATGATGACTGGAGAAGTGTGGATAAAGCGATAATCTCTCAGTTGTGGGAGATGATTCTGGTATGATCTTTTTCTATAGTTTGACAATTATTTAAATGTTTCTAGTATATATAATATGTTTAACCTCTTCTTTATCATATGACATTTGATATTCCTGACACTAGAGGAGTCAGGAAGAAATGCTTATCGCTGGCTACCAGAAGATGGAGGGATTTCAAATCAAACCTCTCATATGATTTCATTTATGGTCATAGGAGTAATGAAAATCCATGTCGTATATATCCTTTTATAAATGAAGACACATGGTGATAGTTTTATGAAATTAGAAGAAAATATTCATTTTTGGTTAGGGAAATGTAAATATTTATAAGCTTTCTTATATAAATGATCGTATTAATGTTTTGATAATGATTTCATATTCCTAATATACAGAAAACAAGGAAAGCTCATCAAGGGATCCAATCTTAAAATGTATGCCCTCATAGTTTATCTCTGGGAGGGTATGCATTTTTGGAAGAACAAATGATGGGGAAAAAATTTCAACAACTAAGAGCTGAGTCTTCAAGCTCTGGAGAGGTGTCCCCTCCATCCCCTCCATCTAGACATGAAATATGGAAGAGAGCTCAGAAGGGAAAAAGGGCAATATCTTTTGGAAGAATCAAGAATCATGGCTGATAGTATTTTAAGATTTCTATTTTATTTATTTAAGTTAACTATTTTCTTCATATAATTTTATTCATTACAGAAATGTTCAATTAATTAATACAGGACTCTCTTGAGGAGCAGAGCCCACAAGAGAAATTTATAGCTACTGGGAGGGAATATATTTTATCTGTAGCATTGGGAAGGCCCGAACATCTTGGTCATGTAAGAGGATATCTGGAAGGTTTATTAATAAGAAAAGTGTTTCCATGTTCTTCAACTTCTAATGTTGAGGTGGTTTATAAAAAAATAGAATCCTTGGAAGCTGAAGTTCATAATATTAATGCGACGATGGAGGGAAAGATTAGAGCGTCAGTGAGGACTATGTTTGTAGACATGCAAAGAAAATTTCAGACTGCAGCTCCCACTCCTCTACCTCCCCTTGCAGACCCCATTATTTATCCTCCACCTCTACCAATAGCTCCCACTCCCCCACCACTGCCTGCAGACCCCATTTTTTATCCTACTCCTCCGCCGCAGCTTCTTACTTACTGCTAGTTGTACGCTAATGATTCTCAACATCATATAGTAGCATATGGGTTGGTATATTTTATAGGAGATACAGTTCAACATCAACAATTAGAGGTAGGGAATTAGAGGGTCATTGTACAGGATATTATAGATAGATCAGCTCATGTACCATTACCTACAGATGAGGTGGCAACAGTTGGACATGGTATCTGTCATTTTTTAATTTGGCCATCATGACTTCATAGACACATTACCATTGAGGTATGAATGTTATATCTTTTATTTGATTTTTTATTAATGGTGATTTATCATTTGAAAACAAATATATTTTTCAGATTATTTTTACAGGAATACTTCAATGGTAAATAAATACTGTATAGACAACAACAAAGACAAATGGCTATGACATCAGATACAGATTCTAGTAGTCTTGATAGATTGTAAATATATTCAAATTTCTTTACGGTTCATTATGTGTTTTTAATTGAATATCATGTTTGTGGACGTGAAATAAGTGTGGGGATTATGAAAACTGATATCATGGAGCTTGTTACTGGAGATAAGTTGGGCATCAACATGGTGAAATTGTTTTCCATGTATGTCTTAACAACTTTTCCCTGTGTTATATTTATTAAAAATGTATACTAATATCTGTTTTGTATTAGTAATATTTATAAAATTTGTGAGAGGAATGAACTAACAGATGTATATGGATTCATGGACCCACAATTGATTCCCCCTCAAGCATGTGCATTGGATGAGGAATAATAAATGCTTTATATTGTTGAAAGGCTTGAAAAGAATATATTCACACAGTGTTGGATGATTCCTTTTTGTGATAGGTATGAAACACATCTCTCTCAAAGAGTTAATTATCTCTCAACATAAAAAACCACTAACATTAAATTTACTTTTATCAGTGATCAGTGTATGTTAGAGTTTTTCCCAAGGGAGAAAGCACTTTATTGGATATTCTTTGTCCATGATGATGTGTTGGAAAGTTTTAAGAATATATTAGAGAATTAAGTTCCAATTTCTCAATAGTTTTATATATTTTAATGAATTTTAAATTTACCCCATTCGTATTATTTTCTAATAGGGAATGATCCTACTTTCAAGAAAACACATAGAAAAGAAGTGCAATGATCAAATATGTAAATGCAATGGTAAATATCCATTTATAATTTGTACTTTATGATTTATTACATAAATATATTATATTGAATTTACACTCATTCAAATAGAATTTTCATGAACAACGAGGCATCATAGAATGTGGATATTATATGTTAATATTTATGTATGAAATAATAACAACTGGGACAGTTGTGAATTTTGACCTGGTAGGATTTCCTCTTAAACTTTTCCATAATATTTCAATTTGATTTATTTATTATACACGTTAACTACTATCCTTTTAATTTGTATATTTTTGATGACCCTCAACCCGATACTGCTGAAGACATCAAACACTTACAAGTGTAGTGGTAAAATTATTTTACAGTTTTTATTGAATTTTAGTTGGTTGTAATGTAAAATGTAAATTTGAATATTGTCGTTGTAATTGTGTATTTGGTAGTCATTTAGGTTGGATTTAGTTTTAAGTTGACAGTGTATGTTTTGAATTTTATATATGTGAATGTTTAATTTATCTCTACTTCATGTTTTGGTCTAATTATGATTATTTTTATTGAATAGATTCTGGTCTGGGGGGAGGGGTTCCAAGGGTGTGGGGGGTGTTCAGAGGGGTTGGGGGTGTCCAGGGGTCTGGGAGGGCTGTCTGGTGGGGTGGGGGTAGTCCAGGGGTTCGGAAGGCTGTCCAGGGGTGTGGGAGGGCTGTCCAGGGGTGTGGAAGTTCTATCTAGGGGGTAGGGGGTATAAATTTGAATGGGGGGGGGGGTTGTCCAGGGGTGTTTGGGGCTGTCCAAGGGGTCAGGGGGGGGGGGGGGGTAGTCCAGGGGTGTGGTGGGGGGCTCCAATGGGGTTTGGGAGGGCTGTCCAGGGTGTGTGGGCGGGGGGTATGTATGAGGGTGGGGGGGTTGTCCCGGGGTTTTTGGAGTTGTATAGGGGGTCAGGGGCAGTCCAGGGGTGTGGTGGGGGCTGTCAAGTGGGGTGAGGGTGTGAGGGGTGATGTTCAAGAGGGGGGTTGTCGAGGGGTGTTTGGGGTTGTCCAGGGGGTCGGGGGTAGTCTAGGGGTGTGGTGGGGGCTCCAATGGGGTGGGGTCTGTCAAGTGGGGTGAGTGGGTGAGGGGGTGCTGTTCAGGAGGGTGGGGGTAGTCCAGGGGTCAGGTGGGGGCTCCAATGGGGTGGGGGAGTGCTGTCCAGGGTGTGGGGGTGAATACATGAGGGTGGAGGGGTTGTCCTGGGGTGTTTGGAGCTGTCCACGGGGTCAGGGAAGTCCAAGGGTGTGGTGGGGCATGTCAAGTGGGGTGAGGGGGTCATGTTAAGGATGGTGGGGGAGGGGGGGTTGTCGAGGGGTGTTTGGGGCTGTCCAGGTGGTCGGGGGGCAGTCCAGGGGTGTAGTGGGGGATCCAATGGGGTGTGGGCTGTCAAGATGGGTGAGGGGGTGAGTGGGTTCTATTCAGGAGGGTGGGGGTTGTCGAGGGGTGTTTGGGGTTATCCACAGGGTTGGGGGCAGTCCATGGGTGGGGTGGGGGCTCCATTGGGATGGGGGAGGGCTTTCCAGGGGGTATACATGAGGGTGGGGGATGTCAAGTAGGGTATGTTTTATATGTTATCAAGGTAAATGCTTAAAGTTGCTTTAGTTCCTATTTTGATCTCCTTTCGCTTTTGTGGTACGAATTCATGATTTGGTTTCTGGTTGATTCTGGGGGAGAGCATAAGACTACATTGGATTTTTTTAAATAAAATTTATCTTCCACATCGGTTATTTTATAACCGACCTGATAATGAAATTGGTAAAGGTTTATCACGTAGGTTTTTTTAATAACTGACATGATAAACACATGTGGAATGGATTATCACATCAGTTATTTAATAACCGACGTGATAAAGGACCTGGGAAATGATTTATCACGTCAGTTACTTATTAACTGAAGTGATAAACCCCCCCCCCCCACCCCCCTAGACTATTTTAACACTTCAGTTATTATATAACCGACATGATAAACCATCTCCCAGGAGTTTATCACGTCGTTTATTTAATAACTGACGTGATAAACTCCCCCGAACATGTTTCTAACAGTGGTTATATAATAACTGACATGATAAACCCACCCACCCCGGTTTTTCATGTCGGTTTTTAATTAACCCACGTGAGAAACACCGGGATGTTATGTTTGTTATTTCGGTTTTTAAATAACCAACGTAAAAATGTTATTTATAACGTCTTTCGTATTAACATTGGCTAAAAACTAACTTAAAAAATGAAAAATAACCGACGTAAATAACGTTTTCTGTACTAGTTCCATTGATAAACAATAGTGTAAATAAATCCCTTATCATGAAATTCCCCTAGTTTTTTATTTTGAACTATTAATTCCACAGTTTCCATTCAATAAAGAGTCTTTTATATGGGTCATTCATCAGAAAATAAATCAATAGCTAAATCAAATTCACACTTTGGAGGATTTCATATTAAATAGTATGAAAATAAATATATTTATTCTTGTAAAATAAGAACATATTCAATTTGAAAATTTCATTCTTCATCAATAGATGATGCTTTCTCTTACTCCCCAATAATTTCATTTAGAAGATATACTCGAGGTGGAGACAGTTATGACTCAGATTATTAGGTCTCTTCTCAAAAGATGCTAAATTACATACCATCACCCTAAATTATAATTCCATCCTCTTTTTAATAAATTATTTCATTATATTTCTAAATCCATCTCATACCAATGATTATATCTAAATCAACCATAGTAATGATGATAAATTAAGTAATAAAACTTTTTTATTTGTTATAATAGGAACTACTCGACACATCTTTGTTGTTATAAAGAATCCACTATGATTCATTATAGATCATTCACAATTTATTGTGATTTTAAATATATAATTTTTAAGGAATATTTGGATGATATTAAGGAATGTGATGCTATATAATCAAATAATGATTTAGCTAAAATAGGAGGATATGGATAATGTACCGTCCACCACATCATTGGGAACTTCTACCTTTGCTATTGTTAGAGAATATTCATGACCTTGTTCCCTTGCCCTTTTCTGGGGAAATTTACTTGACACGTAGGTAAATCATTTTCATAATGTCGTATATCGTTATAATTTTAGTATTGAACAATAGTATATTCTCTCTTTCATGTGAATTGAATATATAAGTGGAGATTTTCTATACACTTGTAACAAACTCACATCCCGAATAGGCATCTTCATGGATGTTTCTTTCTAGATTTATTATATGATAAAAAATCAACTCTTCCATATATAAGATTTTCCTTATAACATTTTCAATATTTTTCTCCATCTCTATTATTCTCTTATGTTCAATTAATTTCATAATACCTATAAAATTATTTCTCTATATTGACAGCACATGAGACTACATATTTATATGATGGGAAAGTTTGGGAGACCAGTGTTCCTCAAAGAATGGGTTTTATCACATCAATGAGTCAATCAATCTGGATATTTGGATTATGTATATAATCCATATCATGTATTTCTAACCTTGTAGTGTTTTCTCCATAGATGGAAACATCTACATCTTTTGTTTGCCTCATATTTATAAATTACTTACCAATATCAAATCATTGTTTGTTAGTAGAATTGTTTTTCTATTAATGTTTCCATAAAATACTTCAATTTGATGTTTTAATTTTTTTCATCCCTCATTGTGTATCAAATTAGAGACCACCAATGATCATCATCTTCAGATATATGATAATGTTCCATGGTAAAATCTTCCCTTTCAATAGTTTTTAAAGTAAGAAATAAGTTCTCTACGGAACTTATGCACAACCCACCTACAAATGAGTTTGTAGCCCCATTTAATTAAGGTTGTTGTTGTTGTTTCATAATGTAGTATAACATTTTTACCGCACACTTTAGTTCACAATTCTCCATTCATGTAATGTTATTTCAAATAAATAAATTTATTTAACCGAATATAGTTAAATTTTTTTCTACACCAGTTGCATCTCCATGTCCCAAATCAATATCTTTCATATGATGAATGTCCCTACATGGAATTCGTTCATTGATACAGTTTCCATTCCATGCACTATGATTCATTCCAAAACAATTCTATACAGTATTTTTAATTAGTAATCATAATGAATAATTTATAACCAATCACACTTCACTTATATTATTAAACGTATGAATAACTAAACTCATAATCATAAACATGGTTTATTTGGGTTTATATTTTCAATTAAATCATTCATCATTATTTGTAATGAAAATATATATTATACAAAGAATATCCCCTATGAGTATCATACAAGGTGAGTAGTAGGGATCAGTGTCTTATTCTAGGATACGTTGAGCCAGCCCTAATGCACCTTGTCGGGGTTATTACACCTATGTATATATTTACTAGAACCTTGTAAACATATTGTTTACATAAAGGGATTTAATTCTTGAAAGAACCACATAATATCAACATAAACCAAAAATAATGATTTTATTATATACATTTCATCAATATATATCTTCGTGTTATGTTACATAATAAATTATTTCTAGATTCGCATATTTTTACAAATTTTTCTTTGGTAAAAACTATAAATACGCCGACCCGAGTTACCCCGACCTAGTGACTTGGTTTAATACATTCGTAAAATGAACATGGGTAATATATCCTAATGTAAAAAAATAGTTTAATAGAATTGGAAAACAACATATAAATAAAAGTATGAAATTAAGTTTTTTTATTGAATACAACATATAAACTCCATTAGAATTACCCATATACTCATAAATGATCACTGTAAGTCATTTTGAATATACATATTTTCATTTTATGGAATAATGAAACTGCAAAAAAAACTGAGATAATATTCATAGTAAGGGTAAACAATATAGTGGAAGCTACCATAAATAATCATAAACAATATGTCAGGGTGAATAATTAAAACACATGCTATTAATGCATATTATTGAGCATAATATAGAAGGAATAAAATATGAATAAATACTTTCATCAAAAAATCACATGATAACGAAACTAAACAATATATATTCTAATTGTGGAATAATTAAATGGAATAAAAGTTTATAATATAATAATTATGTAATTCATAATTTTAGAAATCAAAGGAATACCATCCATGATTCATCCAATACACTAAAAAATAGGAAAAACATGTTCTAGTTTTCTCATGAGACCTGCTGATGCAACGAGTTGTTATAGAGGTCACCACCCATTACATATATATTTCAATGAATTTCTCATATAAAAGGGGTGATCCATAATCAAAATATTGATTAATATTGAAAATGAAAAATGAAATGTTAATAATATTCCATAAACAATAATCATAATCAAAAACCATTCTGAGTAAAATGGTTAATAGTATTAAGATAGCATATCAATATTAAAATTGATCCTAAACCATTAATTAAAATATGATAGATGATATAATAAATGACCAATAATGACTAAGAAAAATAATCTATAGTGGTTGATGATATAGGTGACAATACTCTAATAATATCATTTTCTAATTCTCCAAAGAAATACCCTTTTACTTTTCAAATAAGAGTACATTTAGGATGAAATTTTTTGGGTCATGAGATAAAATTGTAAAATTTTTATCCCAAAATAGAAAATTGATGTATAATTACATTATGTTTGAGGAATAAAATATTTCTAACAAAAGGGATATCTTGTAAAAAAGTTTTTAAGAACCCTTATAAATGGTCAACATCGATGTGATTTATCAGATCATATAAAAGAGACTTTAAAGCAGACAAGTTGTAATTGTATACATAAAACTAAAAATATGCTAAGATATTTGTTTATAATAAATTTTTTTTATTTTATAGAAATATTTATATCCTAAAATATATTATGTAGTGAACATGAAAAGTGTTATGAAATAGAGATGTTCCATTTAATTGTGCTTTATAATTGATAGGAATTTAAAAGGGAACAATATAAAACATGTATTTTCTCATAAAATAATTATGAAATGATCTAGATACATGTTTTTGGAACATATAATAATAATTTTGAATAATTATAAAAATAATATAGAATTTAATTTTATTAATAAAAGAGAAAACATAGCCCGAATGAAAAATTGAGGTTCGGGAAGAAACCCTTACCATATGTTGGAAAGTGTTATTCAATTGTACATAACATCTTATAAAATGAAATAAAATTAATTATTTATTTCATTTAGAGCTGATTCAATAATTAACTAATTTATTATAATTTTATAAAGCTCATTTATGTGCTTTTTTATTAGTTATAATGTTCAATTTGATCATTCAAAAGAGTTAATTTTATTTGTTTTTATGAATGGTTCACTTGTATAAATATATGAATGATCATGTGAAATTGGAATATTTAACCAGAATTAACATACTTTTTTAATAATTATATTTATGTATATTCAATGGTCTCATCTACATATTTTTTTCTATATTTTTGGATGATTCTACTGGTAATTGTTAATGATAATTTTTTTGGATAATTTGGGTGTTTTTATGATCATCACGCTCTAGTTTTGTTTATTTAATTAATATAATGTTCATATACTAGTTTTAGACCACTATTAGGTTGTAATATAAATATAATAATTTATTTTACCTATAAAAATGGTTTTATGACCATCCATGAATACATTATTAGAAAATGAAATAATCATCATCTATTAAGGTAGTTATTTGAAATCTCATAGATAGTGTTTTCATTTTTATAACCAAAAATAGGAAGCAAAATAAATTGATGGTTTATACCCCATAATAATACTAAAAATATTGTACATATAATATATTGGAGTTATCATGCATTTATTTTTTAATTATTTATATAATATTTAAGAGAAGAAATGTATGTGAATGAAAATTATAAGAATTAAAGGGGGGTTTACCTCTTCAATTCATCATCTTAAGAACCACTATAATGTACTTGGAATTTTATTTTGGTTGATAAAAGAATGAAAAAATGTGGGGGAGAGTATTTTGAGAGTAAATAGAAAGAATATATTAATTCTTCAAGTCTATGGATGTGTGAGGATGAGGAGTGGAATTTAGTATGGAAGTGGGTGGTTTTTGGAATATTTTTATCATTTATTTTCTATTTTCTCTCAGGAATATTAATAGTTTGAGATTTACAAAAAATATTTCAAATTAATCAAGGATATTTTAATATTGATGGCTTATATTAGCCATACATCACATATGACTCAATAAATAATGTAATTACTAAATACCAAAAAATATATTAATTCACTAGTCACAGATAAATCAATTTTCATAGAAACAAAATTCACCCAAAAAATTATTTAATCTGTAGAATTTAGAAAAGAAATCTATTTTTTGGAAAATAATTTTCACAACATTATAAAAATAAATTTTAACATAAATAACCACTAACTCAAAAAATACCAATTTTAATATTACAAATGTGTTAATTACAAATTGAAAAATTAATTAAAGACACCTAAATTTATCAACTAATTAAAATAACACAAAATAATAATTAATGAATCAATTTTATTAAAATTAATTTCTTTTTAAATCATTATATTAATTAAAAAATTATAAATAATTTTTTTTACATTAATACCTACAGATAATTTATTTTTAAACAAAAAATTATTTTCTAATTTCCATGATATAAATATACCATATTTTCATTTACATGAAACAAAAAATTTAATTATACATTTTTAGGTTATGATACTATTCTATTAGATATAATTCTATTCTAATGGTAACAGTACTATTCCAACATTCATACTCAATATTATACTATTTTTGTAAAACCAATGTTTTGTAAATCATAAACTATAGAATATATTAAATTTTAAAATATGCATACCATAAAATCATAGGGTGTTAAATCATTGGTCTAAAATTTCTCAAAAAACTCCATGGATATGATAAAGAAATGACATAAGCGATAGATATATAAATAAAAAAATTAAGAATACTCTCTATGCCATAGTTTCTCCAATCTTCTATATCGAGTAGGCTGTTATGGGTGATAGAAAAATTTATATTGAACAACAGGGACTCTACATACTACTCACTACAATATTCTATATTGGTTCAAGCTATGGGGTTTTGAATTCCATCCTGATTTTCATATTCATATTTACATTTCATTTACAATAGTTGAAATAAATTGTTCACCTCATGATCTTTATAAAGGCTCATACACCTTAAGACAATAAATTTGGAATCTATTCAATCCACACAACAACACCTTCTAATCCACGCAACTGAAAGTCTAGGACTCAATGTTCCCTAGTAGTCTACTCAAGGTGACTTCTATAGCATATATAGAAAAAAAATTGTTATGATTTATCTAGAAATATAAGTACCAACATTGTTATCATTAATTACTTAAAATAATCATTACCCAATATAAATTTTCTTTATATCAATCTT
The DNA here is from genome assembly GCA_963277665.1 of Viscum album. Taxonomy (NCBI): domain Eukaryota; kingdom Viridiplantae; phylum Streptophyta; class Magnoliopsida; order Santalales; family Viscaceae; genus Viscum; species Viscum album. Next base: position 344,712,468 of record OY728165.1, on the reverse strand, counting down.
ATAACTCCTTTATGTAATAATTAAAGAAAACAAGACAATGTTCATATATGGAATTTCATAAGGATGAAATATGAATTTCTAACTAGGTGTTTAAAATGATTCATGACAAATTATTCAATTACTATATATAAATGGGCCATGGATAATTGATAAACTTCAAATATCAATATTTATATCAAAATCCATTTTCATCAACCAATAGTGGAATCAAATCAACAATAATATGAATAATGTAGTAAATAAAAATTTTCATTCAAGGTAATATGGATATTCTCTATACATGGAATAGAAAATCATGAATAAAAAACCTATAACAAACCCCATATCCTTCTTAATATCTTTTCAATTATCTCAAAATATTAAATATTTAGATGAATGCTCTGATTCCACTTTGTGACATCGAGGTCCTTTATTCCTCTCAGAGGTTCCCAAATCCAAGTGGACTACATACCCTCAAGCACATCTCCTCAAATTCTAGTTGTTTCTTACTAGTTGAGAGGTATTTGGGTGTGTCTATGGAGACATGATTCCCTCATTACCAGAGTACATCAATGGTATATTCTAAAAAAAGTTGAATGATTTATAATAGAGTATTATAATAAGAAAGAAACAATAATAGAAAATAAATTAATAATAACTACATCGAGTAAACTAATTCATATACACAAGGATGATTATGTATGTCATGTATCTATAGTCACTGAAATATGGATTCAAACAGGCCAATGTACTATAAAATATTTACAAAAATTATAAAAATTCTATATGGTATCTCAACCTCAGGTTGGTTTATCTCCAACCCATCATCATCCAAAGAACTTTCAGAATGTCACAAATCCGTAAGAGGAAACATCCCGTTATATAAAATAATAATGATCTAGTCCTATCGGGTTCCATACATATTCCATATATGTTGTAAGATAATATTAGTAGTATACCATCAACTACTCATATAAATATCCATCCTGTGTGTATAACATTGATGTTTGTTAATAATAATGTAGAGTAGGAATAATGATAATAAATTGGATAGCTATTGATCTAAGAGAAAAACTAGGATAACATGCCCTTCTTGGGCCCATGATGGTATATCAATAAAACAATAACAATGGACACAATTCCCAATATCCCATTCCAAAGGGATGTTATGACCACTATCACTATATTAATGGGTAAACCCTCCCGAGAATCATTGTTGTAAAATGGGATGTCGCTCCCAGAATCCCAGAATAGGTATGACGTGCCTAGTATAACGTAATAGGGACTCGATGCCCAATATCACATATAGGGTCACCATGCCTTGTTTTATAATAAGGGATGTCATTCCTATATAGTATCACACTGTTCTCCATGATCATATAGTGTTTCAAGGGATGTCATGCTCGTATCATAATTATATAAAGTCTCTCCAATCTCATTTAGTTATATGTGGCAAGGTTGTCATGATCATACATAATTAAAAGTGTCTCCATTCCCATTTAACATAATTAGATAGGTTTTCCATTCCAATTTTTTATTAAGTTATATGATCTCTATTCCCATTTAAATTAGTAATGCATTAGGGTCTTCATTTCCAGTTACCCTAATTAAAACGGGTCGTTATTCCCATACATCTTTTGTAATAAAATATATTTGATTTAATATGAACCAAAGAAGAATCCATAATTCATATACATATATAATTAAAAAGGATGTTACCATTTCTAATTTAATAAGGTGATGTGGGAGTACCACTCACCTCTACCCAATTAAATTAATTTTAATTATTTAGGGAATGAGGCACACCAGGTCACTGCATCCAGTCCTTATCAAAAAGTTATCACCATTTATAATTAAAACAAAACACTACATTATTTTTCGGGAAATTTTATCACTAAATAAAATTACTAATATAAGATAAAACTCCCAAAAGAATAGATCCAAATATATTTAAAAACTAAATATTAATTTTGTTTCTCAGAATCCATTATGTTCCTAGCAAAGAATCCAAATAAATTAATATATATGTTACGACCGACACATGGAGAAAAAGTTATACAAGACAATGAAAAATGTTATAAAAAATCTTAACACGAGGAATAAATTAAATAACACATATTTCACATATCTATAACTCACTTCATCCAGTGTCATCCTTTAGTCTGCCTTTAATTGGGAGAAATACAAATAATAAAAAAAAAATAGGGCATACAATCGTACACCTCAATAAAATTATCTAAGAGAAAATAAATAGAGAAGGGATAAAAAAGAATCAATATATTACCTATATCTATACAATGATAAAAGTGCCACTTGAATTGGGCTTCAAATCAAGAAGTTATATAAAACCATATATTTTTGGTTCAAGGAAGATCAATGGGAGGAGAACTGACTACATACTAAATTATATGTGAAAATAAGGTAGGGTGGATTTAATTACATTTAAAGGGGAAATGTTAATCTATATAATAAAATCGGTATCACATTGTTTTGGAGAAATGTTGGTTGTGTTGTGCGCCAACTGTTCTCCTCCCACAACATAATGAGGTCACCCACTTGGTTAGGCCATAATGATATGGACACCATGAACCTACTGTTTGATATTCCTTTTCTAAAAACTGAACAAATTTTTCATGGTTGTGTTAACCCATGTGATCCATCAATAAAAAAAATTATCCTAAACTCATCGCACTAATGTTCAATACACTGTTAGAGGAGATTGTTTGGGATGGGTCACATGGTGTATACTAGCTATGAAACCCATTATATTCCACCACCATCTGGGGATCCAAGCAGTAAATAAGTCCCAGAAAACATCATAACCTCCAAGAACTCATTAGGTATCAATATAAGATCCAAATAAATTATTTAACCTTGAGGAAATAACACAAAATCTCCTCATAACTTTGGATGTCGTGAATATCAAACTCTTTTTGTTGACTCAGCTTCAGCTGACTAAATAATAAATATTCCTTTCTTTTGGTGTTCATGAAAAATCCTGCGGTTTACCATGAAAGCATTTTAAATTTTGATTCATACACCCAGATGGACTCAATTTTTCTTCTCCCTAATCCCAATGAACTCTCTATCCATCATAAGCTAAGGTTTCAAGGAAAAAATTAATTAAAAAACATCCTCTTGAATTTGACCCATTCCAGGGAATCAATTTCCCTATGGGTGTTTGTATTAATCATTAGTGTACACCAATTACTAGATTCCCCCTCAAAATCACAAACATCAAGAACAAAATTATATTCTTCTAATAACATGAGGACATAGAATGTCATTTCAATGGAGGTAATAAATTTTTCAGTAAGGATGGGATCATAGGACCCTCTAAACATTAGAGACCTGTGCTGCATGAAGAATTATTTAGCAAACATAACTTCACATGGAGAAAGAGGGTCTTCCACATGATTCTTGCTAATATTAGAAACATGTTCCAGGTGAGAAATTATTATAATTATGGTTTTATAACTTGTTCCTATTATATCACAAATATCATTACAGAGATATTCACATTGTCTATCATATTGGTTTTTGGAACATGTTGTTCTATTTCTTCCATTAACTGAGAAAAAGAACATATAATTAGAGGTCATGAATACATAATTATTGAACATAAAAGGAAGAACTTGTAAAGGATAAGTATATCCTAACTATTGATTCATTGGGTTGAAATATAGATTATCCTTGATATATTTCTTAACTTATATTCTTATGGGATTTTTCTTATATTCTTATTAATGGATTGTACTATTCTCATGAATTTACCAATTCATATCCTTTGCGAGGGTCAAACTAAGAGGGCAACCAGTCCCTTTGTCATGTTCCATGATATCAAGGGTCAATCCCAAAACTCCTTGTTAAATTTTTTACTCTTATGTACATTTTTATAAGATCCACACTACCTATTTGTATCTAGAAATGGATGGATTTTCTAGAAGAACCAGTTACTCTATATATACCTAAAAATAATAGTATGGTATTATATTTCTTATTATCCATAATGTTCTCAATAATGATCTATTTTTCTAATCTCAAAAAATCACTAGATCATCCTCTAATGCCAACAATAGTGACACTAGCATTTTGTATATAACATTACATGATTTTAAGCATAATTATACATTAGATTACAGGCCAAGGATTGAATAGTCTAGTGTCTTGGAAGATTAGGTACATAATATAATATTATAAAAAAATATTTATTTAAACTCCATATTGAGCTCTTATCTTCCATTGTGCTCATAAATATGCACAAGGTAACTTTGGGATAACAGGAAAAAATGGATGATCCAAAATCACTTTATGGGAATAACCATAAGAACAAAGCATTAGAACATGGGATAGATTTCATGACATGATGATATAAAAAGAATTGTATCATGTGGAATTATAAAATATAAACATGGGGTAATTTAAATAGGGAATCATAGAAATGTGATAGAAAAATATGACATGAATTTAGAATAGGTCAAGGCTATCCTTGAAGATAGATTCCCATATAATCACAAGCCAATGATTACTGCCATGATCATTGCACAGAGTAGCACAAGCCAAGGCTAACTGCTAAGACGGTCACAAATAACATTTCATGAGAATCAACATTACCCAATGCATTCAAGAACTATCTGAGTGCACCCATATAAACATTTCATGAATATTTTTTCCACATAAAGAATAATATATTGTCATTCTTATATAATGATATTCATTACCCATTGAATTAATTGGGTACCAAAATCATGACATAAAGAATAACCAATCAGTGTATCATGAATGTGTCCATAAAATAATGGATTTAGAATATACATGGACATTTATGTGGTAAAATAGGAATATTTCATTGAAATTGATTCAAAACCTATGTGATAACATGTAAGAAATTTATTTGATATATTTTAGCATTAAAAAAATTTTGTGTGGTTTAAAGGAAAAACTATAGAGATTAAGAAAAAGGATAAATCATTTTTGTAAAACATGAAGAGAGTGAAGAATTATTTCATAATAAAATTATGATTTTTTATTAGAAATGGTGGAATAAAATATAGAATATATGGTACTTGAAATTGGGATAAAATTTGGGACGATCCTCTAAATTTTTTTTGCTTATTGGGAATTATTGAGTAGGGAATCACATAAAAAATGTTTATCCCCTAAAGGGAATGTGGGATGGTTCTTGAAAATTTTTATAGGTTATATAAATTTTATTTAGAATTTTTACATAAAAATAAATGACAACATAATTTGTATAAAAATATAGATAGTGAATTTTGAAGGAATAAAGGAAGTTCTAGAATTATTCCATATGAACTATCGATATACTATATGGTGTACTTAAGAGAGTTTCATGAGAGAGAAAAGGGTTTATCATCACTTTATCATCATTATGGAAGTATGGGGGAGTTAATAAATAATTACCCATAATTATGTACTACACATAAAATGTCATAACATACATGACATTCTTTAATAAAAGTGAAATGGAGAGGATCTTGTATCATAAGTCTGATGGTGTTGTCCACTTAATATTAATATCTTGAATAAAAAAATAGTTTTATTAATTAATAACTCCATAAAATATTCTATAAGAATAATATTTATTATAACCTTTTTATGACCATAAAAGACTATTTTTATTGGGTATAATGTTCAATTTCATTGTTCAGGTCTATTTTCTTGATTTGATTTAATGATTGGTTCATGTTTGGATAAACATGAATGATAATTGTTTTCATTGAAATTTGAGGATAATTATTATTATATTTGAACATTATGAAGTATAAATTGTTGAAAATATAATTTGGTTACATGGAGTGATGTTGAATCATTATATAAGACATAAGTGACACCCTTATGGGTTAATTAGTCGTTTTTTACCCCAATGAACATGTTTTGTTTTAGAAACCCAAAAGCATGTGTACATGAGGATTACATAACTGAATATAAATAAGAATAACTATATAATGCTCTGGTAAAACCATTAAAATGATTTTATGACCAGAATTTAAGTCGATAAATGAAATTGAATACCCATTATCCTTGAATGTGGTAAACTAACACATCTTAGAGGGTGTCTTCTATATTAAAATAAATCAAGAGAAAATAAATATGATAATAACATATTCCATTATCAAAACAACATAATAGTACATCTAAGGTACTAGAGAATTAATAATAATTGTTTGAGTATTGGTAAGTATTGAAAATAAAACAAATGAACTTTGAAATTAAATTAATCAAAAGAATAGAGGAATTTACCTCTTGAATCAAGCATCCATGAGAGCCTTCTTAAGGGGATAGGATTTGGTATTTTTAAGAGACTAGGGGATTTTATACAAGGGGGTGAAGCGTGAGGAGTGATTTATGGAAAATATTGTCGTGTAAAAATTCTTGAGAGGAGTTAATAGAAGTGGTAATAATGGGTGGTATTTGTAGTGGAGGGGAGAAGAGTTTTCATAATATTATGATCATAAGTATATTAATTTTCCATAATACAACCAATAGTGATTATTCCATGATTGGTAATAGTAATAAATTAATATGATTTCCAACTAATTGACATTTAAATCATTCATGACTCAATCATGATGCGGAAATTCAGGATTTAGATTTTATTATCAAATATTGTATTTCACTATTCATTAAAAAATCATTTATTTTAGAAAAAATCTATAAAATTCACTAGATCAATCATTTGACATTTATAATCAAAAAATGAAAACTATTTTTAAAATATAATTTTTTAAATATCAATAATTTAATTTTTAGTTAAAATCACAATTTACTCGATAAATAACAATTTCAAAACATTTATTTTATTATTCCTGGATATAGGTATATTGTATAAAAACATGAATATTATTTATATACATTCATAGATAAGTTTACTAGTCATTAGGGTATGTCACAATTCATAATTGTTTGTTCATATTCATATGGGTATGTTACTATTCACCAAAAATTATGTTTTTCTTATCTGACTCAATATTACTTATAGATCGTAACTGTGAATGTCTGATTTTCCAAATTCAAATCACAAAATGATAAACTTGTGTTTAACGTTAAGATATTGATCAACATTTCAATATGTTGTGATTTCATTTAATTATATGGCATAATTATAAGATGGAAATTTCCATTGAAAAACATTGGGTTGTATTATGCACTAGTGATGGTATCATTTTTAAAAAGATAAAAATGTAAGGGAGGGGAAGGTGTATTTATTTTACATAATAAGTATTATTTCATAATTATCATATATTTCAATTATTTCCATCATGAATTCTATCCATGTAATGTGGTGATGAAAAAGAACATACACTTAGGTTGAGACAGCAAGTCGTATGTACACGCATATGGTGATTTCCTTTTTTATAGGATGTATGAAAGGTTGAATAAGGTTGTTTCATAATAATAATAACATATGATTATAGTTATGATACTTTATTATTTTAAGGAGACTTCCCATGATGAGTAAATTGGATAATAAATTAACTAGAATGTTTTTGTAAACATGATTACCACTTCTTGGGTGAAAATCCTTTAGATCTATCCTCAATGGATCTAGGGTGGATCATTTTGGAAGAACATGATCTAAATAACATGGATATTAATTTTTTCAAGAGAAATTGGTATGATTTGGTAATGATATAAATCTAAAATTCATGTCAATTAGTGAGGTAAGAGGTTCCCTTTAATAATTGAGGTGATGAGAACTTTTGGAAACTCGCAATATTTTAAATTCATATAAAATAGTTATAAATAAAAAATAGAAAAAAAAATTTATTTATAATATAAGATTATAATGTGTCGTAATAATCTCATAAAAACATTAGATATGTTTTGGCATTATTATTACCCTCATCACTTATTCTTAACACCAATTTATCCCCTACGACACTTACCATGACAACATGGAATTTATTAATAAATGTCAATATTGTTACTATAAAATACTAATATAACCATAAAGCGATCATTTTTGATATATTTAACAATAAATAATAATTTTTAATAATTTATTATTTTTATAAATTTTATATTTTTTAATAAAATATTATTCATTTTAAAAAAACATTGATTTTAATTTTGACACCATTCATTACATTGACTTTTAAAAATATACATAAAATAAGAAAATTTCAAAATAAAAAATTTTACGCATACCTAATATATCATATTATTCAATAAAATTGTTCTATGAAATTCTATAGAATTATTCCCAGAAATTAATTATCTGAAAATAAATTTATATTAATATTTTTAATTACATTTAAGTGACTTTTTCATTAATTAAAAAAATAATGCATAACAATGTGCAATAAATTATGCTAATTATTTATTCACTGAAAATATAATAAATTATATAATTAATATAATCTCTTTATCATAATAAAATTATATCTATATTAGTATATTTCTTCTAAGTGATAACATATTAAAAATGTTATAGTTATTAAAATCATTAATGTTACATCATTGACTTTTCAAGAAAGAAAATAATTTATATTTCATAATCACTAAATAATGTAAAATGGGATTATATCAAAGTCATAAATGATTATGGAAGAAAAAAACTCATAAATTAAAATGTCGTATTTTTTTATTGTCATTTTTTTCATATTTTATGTTTTAATTTTAATATATATATTATTGAATTTGTCATTTAGCATGGTAACAAAACTACCATGGTTACTATTCTTATAAACTAACTATAAAAAAAATTATTTAATTTTGACATAATGATTCTAAATTTTTTTTCTATTTTCAAAAAAATAATAGTCTTCTTAATCAAATTTTAAATTAAAGCTGTAAAGGGAAAGGATAGTCAATTTTTTAGAAAACACTATTTTTAAATCCAAAAAAAAATTACTTAATAAAAAATAAGGAATAATGATTTTTTATTATAATTAATTAAATTTTATATAAATAATTATTAATTATGTTACGTTGTGATTAATTTCAAATTATAAAATGAATATAAATATAATGAAAATGAGTCCTTTAAAATTGATATTTTTACTGTTTAGTCAAAATTTTATATACTCGGAAAATTACCAAAAATTCATGTTAAGATAATTTTGAAATGATGAGTCCAAAAATAAAATTCATTTTTCAAATATATTTTCTAAAACATCCATAAAATAATAATAATATTAAGTAATAAAATGAAACAATGACCAATTTTTTAGGAACCATTTATTTAAAGAATAATATGAATTTACTAAAAATAAAGTGGTTATTAAAATATATTAAATTAAATTATTAAAAATTAATAGGACAATTATTTATTTCATAGTTATGTCATTTCTATTATTTCCCACCAATTTAATGATGGGTCTATAATAATTACATATTTATATTTATTTATTCATTCAAGTTCGGTGCTGGGTGCAATATAAACTATTGGAAGGATTAAAATTATTTAAAAATAAATTTATTTTAAAAATCTTGTGGTTTTATATATTACATGTGTACAATTTTGGAGCACTGAAATTCATTCAAAAATAACAAGTGTGTCATCTCCCACACTTATGAAAGGACACCCACTCTTTTCTGTTATTCACATCTTCACACCAGTTTGGTTTAGTCATTCCCTTCCCAAATCTTATCTCAACTTACCTCCCCAAATCCTTCAATAATTTTATTTGGAATAAATCAATCCATTTAAGGATATTTTTGAATCATAAATAGAATACCCAAAAAAGTTTTAATGTTCATGAATGAGTGTATTTATTTTAATTCATTCCCCACCTACTATGATTCATGTTAAACCATGATGATATAATAATATCAATATAATATATATACATGTATGTTTTTCAATTAGTTAATTACATTCAACAATTTCCACATCGATCTAATGGGTTAAAAATCAACATTTGTGTGTAAGTAGAACAACAGCCTCATTAACTAATGACATTTGGTCTTCAATTACCATATTTGATGGTTTGTTATGATAATGTATATAAATTATATATAAGATATTTATAATAAATTTATACTAATTTGTCAACTAAATCATATATATATTACATTCCATTCCATATTATTATGGATAATATCAATCATGTGTATAACAAACTACCTCATTGGGAAGCAATGTGATTCATCTTTCAGTAACACCTCCAACATAAGGTGGTAAAGGTAATGTTAATGATTAAATGTGATGTACAATACATTTTTATGATATTAATGAAATATTTATATTTTTGGAATGCTAATATATGTAATTTTACTTCTTACCATTCCACTCATTTCAAGATGATGACAACATTTGTGTCAATGTGGACTACCTCCATCATTAATCGACGTGACTCTATTTTCCTCACCACACTAAAATGATGATATATATTAGTATAAAAAATGTCATATATAATTTTTTAATAATTATAAAATTATTTTATATTAGTTTAGATCATTCAATAATGATCAATAGAAAATGGAAAATCTATTCATGTAACACCCGAGACTTTTATGAGAAATGTTTTGTTTTTATGTTATATAAATAATAAAAGGAATATTTCACTACACACAACACTTGCTAGGCTTGCTTTACACGCAATCACGACCTTCCTCGATAGCTTGCGTCGTACGCAATACCGAGTTTCACTAAAAAACAATATGGTATTAAAACTAGCCGTTATGAATTGTATTAACTGAATTTTGAATTTTATAACATTTTAATTCAACTTATACATTTTCTAGAATGAGGTATAAAAGAAAAATCAGTTTTTTTGGATAAAAGAAGTATTTTTAAAAAAATGCAGTTTTGCCACCTTTTGATGGCACACCCACATTAAATCTATTTTTGACATGTTTATAATTTCAATTTGAAAAAATAAAATTCTTCTTTTTAATCAGGGTATAAAAATTTACTTTGGATAAATTCTTTATATTTTTCTGATAACTTTCATATTTTGATGAATAGTAAAAACACGCTAATTTTAAATTAAAAACAATTTCTTTCATTGAGATAATTTATATGGATAAATTATAACATTGAATGGTTTTAAAGTACAAATAGAATATATTTTTACCATTCAATATAATTTATTTCATTAGCATTAATTTCACATTGAATTCATAGGTAAAAACATTTCAATCTTTGGTAATGTTTCAACTTCTAAAACCCGTTTTCTTAAAAAAGGGATTTATTTTAAATTAATTACTGCATCTTATATGTTTTGAATTTTGAAAAATTTATTACATATAATCAGTGTGTCCAAATTATGTTAATAGGCTACTTTTTATTTTTGGGCATTATGAATAGTAACTACAGTAAAATTTTATTTACCATAGTTAAAGGTAAATCAGGTAATTAAGGGTAAATATAAGATTATAAAACTTTCCTAACACCTGTCAAAATCCTATTGGATGACTAAAAGTAGACCCATATCACCTACGGGTCATATTAGATTCATTTAATGGACTTTTGTCCATGAAAATAATTTAATTATTATTAAAACCAAAGAATGTGACAACATGTCACTTTCTTAAATCTTATAAGTATAATAATTTTATTTTAGTGATAAACTTCATGCAACTTCGAAAATGAATAGTCTCCAAAAATCTAATACAATTATCTACATCATAGGAATTTATTTATAATTTTTAGGGAATAAATAATTATCATTAATTATGACACAATAGTGATGTTGAAATTATTTTATTAATTAAAATATCAAATAAATGGTTTTAAAAAATAATAAAATAAATATTATATAAACTATTTAATGTGCTCCAATAATTTTATAGATACATATGAAATTATATGGATCTATTAAGGCTTTTAGTTCGAACATATCTTCTGTATATATATTTTTTAAATTCAAATAAATGAATAGTGTCAAAATTGACACTATTGTTATTTTATAAAAATAACATATTATAAATTTGTTTAAAAATATAAAAAATATTTAAAAATTATATACTAAAATTTATATAGTCTACGATGTCAAAAATTTTCAAATTATGGAAAATTAACAAAACATATGTAATTATTTATAATAAATTATAATTTAGAATATTATTATCACAAATAAAATTAAATTGATAAATAAGGATAAATCAAGTTGATAATGTTTAAAATAAATTCCTAACATGTGTAAATTTTATTTTTTGATGATCTTACAACCCTATCTCATCTAATATTCTGATATGAGTAAGTTTGGAAGTTTTTATGTGGGGTTGGGATTTAATATAAACTAATATTTCTTATATTTCCAAAGGTTCCCCTCTCCTACCTTATAAAAGGGCACCTCCTCCCTCTCCTCCTCACACGAATTTGAGCCTTCAAGCTCGGCCAATCCTTTCCCATTTCACTTCCACACTTCCATATAAACATCCTAGAGGTCCGGGTCTTCTTCAAAGACCAATTTTAGTGCCCTAATAGGAGGTCTCAAAGAGGCGCTTCAAAGAAGAGGTAATGCCCGTTACCGATTCTTTCATCTTTATTTATTATTCCAATTCTTCTTCTTTATTTGTTTCATTATAAAGTAATAACATAAGTATCACTCATATCCTGATATGTTATTATATGTATGAAACAACCCTATTTCACCATCTATCCATCCTACGGAAAACGAAATCAACGCGCATGCGTACGTAAGGAATACCGTCTCCACGCCGTGGTGTAATCTATTTTCCCCAACCGCCATACTTGGATGGGTATAATGGTGTAAATAATAATTATATATGATTATTTTAATGTGATATTGATTCTGAAATAGTATACGATCATGGGAATGATATCATCGCTGGTGCGTGCGTAAGGAATACTGTCTCCACGATGTGATGTGACTCGTTCTACCTGATCTTCATTGCATAATGATTATATAAATGAATTTAATGAATTAATATGATATATATTACACTAATACCATTCTGGAAATGGGGTATCTATAACCTAAAGAGAATAATAAGAATTCATTCGACAAAACACGCATAAGAACAAAAAGTAATAAATAGTCTAATAACAAGTAGTAATGAAATATTACTAATAAGAAGCTAAGAATATGACCATATATGATATCATAAAAATAAGTATGATTATGGAATAATTCTATAACATTATTTAAATCATTACACAGGTGGTTCGAACACTTACGAAGAAAATCAGACATAAGGTAAGGGAAATATCACAATCTCATTTTTATCCGAGATTGTTTATACTTTGGAATTTACTAGGGTGTATTTTATCATCCACATCCATGTTTCCTCAATATGTAATATTTATATCCTTATAAAATAGTGTATATCCAATTTTACCCTTTGGTGAGTTTTTAGTAAAAGATTTGAAAGGAATTTTTTGTCATTTTTCATACGAGGTACTTTTTGACTTTTCCGACAAAAGTACAAGAAGAATGTTTTCTTTTAACTTATATGGCATGAATGGATTTTTAAAACATTATTTCCAAGAATCTTCCATTACAAGTTATAAAGTTTATTTTTAATCAACTTCTTTTAGTTTAGAATTGTATGACTTGTTAAGAAAGGAAAAGATTTTTTGAAGTAGAAAGGATATTTTCCTCAAGAATGGAGTTCAAGTGTTTTATCAAAATTATTTTCCATCTAAGATAATAAAGGGTTCTGTTTCTATCCCTATTATTACATTTATTTGATTATGTTGCGATGGATTTATTTTTATTAATTCCTTTATCTTATATTAATTGTATTATGATGTCACAATTTTTAAGATTCCCATTTTTATTAGATGGGTTATGCTATGATGTATGGTTAATGATTTTTTGGCACACATAAGAATTGTATCATTATGAGAAGGGTGGGACCTATATCTCCCTCCAATGCATTGGGTAAAGATTTTATATCTCATGAGATAGACATTGCTGGAACGGAAGGTTATACCGGTTCAGTGAAACAGGACTGAAACGAGGAGTGACCTCAGTTCAGAAATGGACATTGTCCACTAAGATATTCTTGGAAATAAGTCTTGAATAATAAGAAATTATTCTCAATGATTATGTGTTTATGCCAAAAAGTTTCATGTTTTAAGTTATGATTATTGGGATTATATTTCACATCCATGATTTATCCCATGTTATGAAATTATGATATCTTTTGCAGGGTAAGATTTCCAAAATGTTGTGTTTTTATTTTGATGTGATTGATATTTCTTTTGTTTACCCTTACTGAGCATTTGAGCTCACACATTTGTATGTTTTCTTTCCCTAGGTCAGGAAGAAGGTTATTATGTATGATATGCCAAATGGGACTATATATATGATGAAATAAATGGGAGACAGTGTAGACGCTTGATGAACCAGTTGTTTATGTTTCCCAGTTTCTAAAGACATTATACCTATATGGTCCATTCATGGTTTTGTTATATGTTGTAATAAGTGTGCTTCAATTTTGAAGTAATAACAATGTATGTAAAGTATGTGTCATTATGGTTGGTATCAGAGGAAAGGTATAGTCAACCTTTGGAAACTAGGATGTGAAAGCCTTAGTAAGAACCCTAAGGAAAAGTCTAAACATATAACACAATATTAGTGTTTTAGAAATGGCCTTGAATAACCTAGGAAAAGAACTTAAGTGTGAAATTTTATTCTTTATTATGTTGTTTTCCTATTATAATTAGTGTTGCTCGCACTATTCTTCTTGGTTTTAGTCAATGGCTAGAACCCGAAGGAACCGTGTTAATGCGTAATGCGACGGGCAATGCAATTATTATCCCCCTGAGCAACCAAATGTTATGGGAGATGGAATGAAAAATCTTCTAGCCATGCTCAAACAACTTTCTCAAGCTATGAATCATGTAGGACTTCCAAACGAGCAAAGGAAGGAGCAACATTCTGTTGAATCCTTCATGAGGCAGCATCCACCTTCATTCAGTGGGTCTACTGATCCATTAGTTGTGGAACAATGGATTAGTACTACTAAAAAGATATTTTCTGTTCATTAATGTTCTAAACATGATAAAGTCATCTTAGTAGTGTATCTTTTGGAAGGTGATGCTGATCAATGGTGGAATCTTATCAAGAATACGAGGAAAAGAGATGAAATTGAGTCCATGGAATGGGACGAGTTCAAGAACTTATTTTTCAATAAGTACTTCCCTCGTATTCTCCGAACAAAGATGGAGAAAGAGTTTCTTGAACTCAAGCAAAAGGATGATGAATCTGTTGGTACCTATGAAGCAAATTTTACAAGACTTGCAAGGTACGCTTCTGGTATTATTATCCCACCTGAGAGTAAGGTCGATCAATTCTTTAGTGGCTTAAAACCAAGTCTTCAAAGGGCCTTATCCATAAGGGACTTCAATAGCTATGAGGAAATCGTTCGATGTGCTCTCAAAGTTGAGATGGAGATTGGAGTAACCCATCAGTAATATGGGTTTGATAAGAAGAGGAAAATGGAATTCAAAGGAAAATCTAAAGAGCACACTGAAAAGAATATGATCTTTCCCTTTGCTCAAAGTGTGGAAAGAAACATGGAGGGAGTTGTCTTAAAGGGACAATTAAATGTTTCAAATGTGTAAAAGAAGTTCATCGGGCATTTGAATGCCACAATGATGGGAAGAATGTGTCTAATGATGAAAACAAAGGAAGGGACACACAGAATGAACATACTACACTTCAATATTTCAAGTTCAAGGAGAAGGGGAATTATTCCAATAAATGCCCTAATCTAAGGGTTGTTGATGATGATCGACATCAACAAAATCTTAAGGCTAATGACAAAGGAAAGGCACATGAAATTTCTATCAGCGATGTGGAGTATGATAACGATGTGGTGAAAGGTACACTTACCATCCACTCTAAAGTATCAAATGTTTTATTTGATTCTGTATCCACCCAATCTTTTATTTCTGATGATTTTTCTAAGGGTATTACCGTATTACCTCAACAATTAGATGTTGAGTTAGATGTGACAACACCAAATGGAACAACAGTCGCATCAACAGTTTATAATTCTTCCCTTATTGAAGTTTGTGGGAAAGTGCTTCCTGAAAATCTTTTGATCCCTCCTATAGTGGAATTTTATGTGATTCTTGGAATGGATTGGCATTCTCTATATGGATATCATATCAATTTCCAAAGAAGGGAAGTCACACTTCATATTCCAGATCAATCTTTGATCGCCTATCGATGCAAGGATGAACATAACCTTCCAGTGGAAATTTCTTCCATTTATGGGTCTTGATTCCACTAAATGAAGGTTATTTTTCTCAAATGGTTGGTGAGAAACTCGCGATTAATAATATGCCCATTGTACGAGAGTTTGATGCTGTATTTCCAGAGGAATTTCCAGGTCTTCCACCAAATCGTGAAGTTGAGTTTTCAATAGAAATCGTATCGGGTGCTTTGCCTATTTAAAAGACACCTTATAGAATTTCTCCAATTGAGTTGCAGGAATTGAAGAAGCAACTCCAAGAGAATCTTGATAAGGGATTCATACGCCCTAGTGCGTCACCTTGGGGACACCTGTTCTATTTGTTAAGAAGAAAGATGGATCAATGAGACTCTGCATTGATTATCGAGAACATAACAAGATCACTATCAAGAACAAATATCCTCTCCCATGCATTGATGACTTATTTTACCAACTACGCGGAGCTCAATACTTTTCCAATATTGATCTTCATTCATGGTATCATCAATTAAGGGTCAAAAGGGAGGATATACCTAAGATGACTTTCCGTACAAGGTATGGACACTATGAATTTATAGTGATTCCATTTGGTCTTACTAATTCCCCTGATATCTTCATGGATATAATGAATAGAGTCTTTAGAGACTATCTTGATCAATTTTTAGTAGTCTTTATAGACGATATTCTTGTCTATTCAAAGAGCAAGGAAGAACATGAAGATCACTGGAGAATTATATTGAAGACCCTAAGAAAGGAGAAACTTTATGCCTAATTTACCAAGTGTGAATTTTGGCTTCAAAAAGTTTCATTTTTGGGTCACATAATCTCAAAAGAGGGGATATCTGTGGATCCAGAGAAAACAGAGGTTATCGAAAGATGGTCGAGACCAACAACAGTAACTGATATCCGATGTTTTCTTGGTTTGGCTGAATATTATCGACGTTTTGTGAATGCTTTTTCATGATTATCTAATCCACTCACCAGGTTGACTCGGAAAGGAGTTAATTTTTTTTTGGACGGAGGAATGTGAACAGAATTTCATGGAGTTGAAAAGAAGGTTATCAAGTGCACTTGTGCTCACACTGAATTGTAGTGGAGAAAGGTTTTTGATCTACAGTGATGCATCCAAGAAGGGATTGGGGTGTGTTCTTATAGAAAATGATATGGTGATAGCTTATGCCTCACGACATGTTGAAAATACATGAGCAAAATTACCCAACTCATGATTTGGAGTTAGCTTCGTTAATCTTTGCATTAACGATTTGGAGGCATTATCTTTATGGAGAAAGGGGTGACATTTATACTAATTATAAAATTTTAAAGTATATTTTCACACAAAAGGAGCTGAATATGCGCCAAAGAAGATGGTTGGAGCTGATTAAGGATTACGACTACTCAATTCATTACCACCCTGGGAAAGAAAACAAGGTGGCAGATGCATTAGGTCGACTAGAACATGCTAGCATATCCATGATGAGGATCACAAAAGATCCTATAATTATGGATTTACAAAGGATAGATCTTGGAATTATAATGGAAGGGGAAAAATCGTATCTTTCTCAAATGATTGTTCAACCATCTATACATGTGAAGATTAAAGAGGCACAGAAAGAAGATGTAGAGTTACAAAAGAAGGTGAGAAATGTTCCTTAATTCAACCTTGATTGTGATGGGATAATAAAGTTCAGGAATCAGGTTTGTGTTCCTCCCATCCCAGAATTAACGAAGGAGCTACTAGATGGGGCTCATAGTTCTTCATTCTCTATCCATCTTGGAAGCACGAAGATGTGTAGGGACCTTAAAGAGTACTTCTGGTGGGATGGCAAGAAAAGAGATGTTGCTGAATATGTCTCTCGATGCTTGGTTTGTCAACAAGTTAAAGCTGATAGACAAAATTCTAAGGGGATGTTACTCCCATTACCCATACCCGAATGGAAATGGGAAAACATCACTGTGGAATTTGTCACAGGACTTCCTAAAACATCCAAAGGAAATAATTCTATCTGGGTCATAGTTGATCGTTTTACAAAGTCTTCACACTACATTGCTATTACTGAGGATTTCTCTCTGGATCACCTTGCCAGGATATATGTAAAGAAAGTGGTAAGATTGCATGGAGTACCACTTTCTATTATATCTGATCGGGATCTGAGATTTACCTCAAAGTTCTGGCGAAGTCTTCAGTATACTCTGGATACAGAGTTGAGTTTCAGCACTACTTATCATCCTCAGACAGATGGTCAGTCTGAAAGAACAATTGAAACTCTAGAATATATGTTGAGAGCTTGCTCTATGGATTTCAATGGTGGTTGGATCAAAACCTACCTTTGGTGGAATTTTGTTATAATAATATCTTTCACTCCAGTATTCAGATGGTTTTTTATGATGCTCTCTATGGAAAGAAATGTAGGACTCCAACTTTCTTGGATGAAGTTTGGGAAAGAAAGCTAATGGGGCCTGATCTTGGTTATGAGATGGTAGAAAAGGTCCAATCTATTCAAAAACACATAAGATCAGCTCAGAGTCGACAGAAAAGTTATGCTGACAACCGATTAAAAGACTTAGAGTTTGAAGTGGGTGATAAAGTGTTCTTACGAATATATCCCTGGAAGAGGGTCATGAGATTTGGAAATAAGGGAATGTTGAGCCCTGGATATATCGGTTCTTTTGAAATTATGGATCATGTTGGGAAGGTAGCTTACCGATTGGAACTTCCACCGAATATCTCTCATGTTCACGATGTGTTCCATGCACCTCACATGAGAAAGTACATACCTGATCATTCACATGTACTCAGCTCAGAAGTTATACCGCTGGAGCAAGAAATTTCTTATGAAGAACAGCCGGTAGAGATTCTGGATCGTAGAGAAAATGTCCTACAAAACAATACCACTCACTTGGTAAAAGTTTTATGGATGAACCTCCAATTAGAAGAATCTACATGGGAACTTGAGGATATGATGAGGGAGAGGTATCCTCATCTGTTTGTTACAAAGTGAAGAATTTCGAGGGTGAAATTCATTTTAAGGGGGGTAGAATGTAACACCTGAGACTTTTATGAGAAATATTTTGTTTTTATGTTATATAAATCATAAAAGGAATCTTTCACTACACACAACACTTGCTTGGTTTTCTTTACACAAAACCACGACCTTCCTCGATAGCTTGCGTCGTACGTAATACCGAGTTTCACTAAAAAACAATATGCTATTAAAAGTAGCTGTTATGAATATTATTAACTAAATTTTGAATTTTATAACATTTTATTTCAACTTATACATTTTCTAGAATGAGGTATAAAAGCAAAATCAGTTTTTTTTTATAAAAGAAGTATTTTTAAAAAAATGCAGTTTTGCCGCCTTTTGATGGCGCACCAACATTAAATCTAGTTTTTGACATGATAATAAGTTCAATTTGACAAAATAATATTCTTCTTTTGAATCAGGGTATAAAAATTTACTTTGGATTAATTTTTGATATTTTTCTGATAACATTCATATTTTGATGAATAGTAAAAATACGCTAATTTTTAGTTAAAAACAACTTTTTTCATTGAGATAATTTATATGGATAAATTATAACATTGAATTTTTTTAATGTTTAAATAGAATATATTTTTACCATTTAATATAATGTATGTCATTATCATTAATTTCACATTGAATTCATAGGTAAAAACATTTCAATCTTTGGAAAAGTTTTAACTTCTAAAACCCATTTTCTTAACAATGAGATTTATTTTAAATTAATTACTGCAACTTATATGTTTTGAATTTTGATAAATTCATTCCATATTCAGAATCGGTGGGTCTAAATTATGTTAATAGTATACTTTTTATATTTGGTAATTATGAATATTAACTACGGTAAATTTTATTTACCATAGTTAAAGGTAAATCAGGTAATTAAGGGTAAATATAAGAATATAAAATTACCCTAACACCTGATAAAATCCTATTGGATGACTAAAAGTCGACCAATATCACCTAAGGGTCGGATTGGATTCATTTAATAGACTTTTTTCCATGAAAATATTTTAATTATTATTAAAACCAAAGAATGTGACAACATGTCACTTTCTTAAATCTTATAAGTACAATAATTTTAATTTAGTGATAAACATCATGAAACTTCAAACAGGAATAGTCTCCACAAATCTAATACAATTATCTACATCATAGGAATTTATTTATAATTTTTAGGGATTAAATAATTATCATTAATTATGACAAATTAGTGATGTTGAAATTATTTTATTAATTAAAATATCAAATAAATGGTTTTAAAAAATATTAAAATAAATATTATATGAACTATTTAATGTGCTCCAATAATTTTATAGATACATATGACATTTTATGGATCTATTACAGCTTTTAGTTCGAACATATATTCTGTATATATTTTATTTAAATTCAAATAAATGAATAATGTCAAAATTGACACTATTGTAATTTTATAAAAATAACATAATATAAAATTGTTTAAAAATAAAAAAAATAAAATTATAAATTAAAATTTATATGGTCGAAAATGTCATAAAGTTTCAAATTATAGAAAATTCACAACACATATGTAATTATTTATAATAATTTAAAATTTAGAATATCATTACCATAAATAAAATTAAATAGATAAATACGTATAAATCAAGTTGATAATGTTTAAAATAAATTCCTAACATGTCTAATTTTTATTGGTTGATGAGATTACAACCCTATATCATCTAATCATTTGATATGAGTCATTTTGGAAGTTTTTATGTGGGGTTGGGATTTAATATAATCTAATATTTCTTATATTTCCAAAGGTGCCCCTCTCCTCCCTAATAAAAAGTCACCACCCCCCCTCTCCTCCTCACATGAATTTGAGCCTTCAAACTAGGCCAATACCTGACCATTTCACTTCCCCACTTCCCTAGAAACACCCTAGAGGTTCTGGTCTTCTTCATAGTCCAATTTTAGTGCCCTGAGAGGAGGTCTCAAAGAGGCGCTTCAAAGAAGAGGTAATGCCTGTTACCGATTCTTTCATCTTTATTTCTTCTTCCACTTCTTCTTCTTTAGTTGTTTAATTATAAAGTAATAACATCAGTATCACTCGTATACTGATATGTTATTATAATTATTAAACGACCCTATTTCACCATCTATCCATCCTACAGAAAATGAAATCACCGCGCGTGCGTACGTACAGAATACCGTCTCCACGCCATGGTGTAATATATTTTCCCCCACCACCTTACTTGGATGGGTATAATGGTGTAAATAATAACTATATATGATTATTTTAAAGTGATATTGATTCTGAAATAGTATACATACACTCCAATACAATTCCACGATCATGGGAACGATATCATCGCTCGTGCGTACGTACGGAATACCGTCTCCACGATGTGATGTGACTCATTCTACATGATCTTTATTGCATAATGATTATATATATGAATTGAATTAATGAATATGATATATATTACACTAATAACATTATGGAAATGAGGTATCTATAACCTAAAGAGAAGAATAATAATTCATTTGACAGAACACGCAAAAGAACAAAAAGTAATAAACACCCAAATAACAAGTAGTAATGAAATATTACTAATAAGAAGCTAAAAATATGACCATATATAATTTCATAAAAATAATTATAATTCTTGAATAAGTCAATAACATTATTAAAATCATTATACTGGAGTTTCGGACACTTACGAAGAAAATCGGACCTAAGGTAAGGGAAATATCACAATCTCATTTTTATCCGAGATTGTTTATACTTTCGAATGTACTGGGGTGTATTTTATCATCCACATCCATGTTTCATCAATATGTAATATTTATATCCTTATAAAATAGTTTATATCCAATTTTACCAATCGGTGAGTTTTTAGTAAAAGATATGAAAGGAATCTTTTGTCGTTTTTCGTATGAGGTAATTTTTGACTTTTCTGACAAAAGTACGAGAAGAATGTTTTCTTTTAACTTATACGGAATGAATGGATTTTTAAAACATTATTTCCAAGAAGCATACCTTAAAATTTTTCAAGTTTATTTTTAATAAACTTCTTTCAGTTTAGAACTGTATGACATGTTATGAAAGGAACAGTGTTTTTGAAGTATAAAGGATATTTTCCTCAAGAATGGAGTTCAAGTGTTTTATCAAAATTATTTTCCATCTAAGATAATAAAGGGTTCTGTTTCTATACCTATTATTACGTTGATTTGATTATGTTGTGATGGAATTATTTTAATGAATTCCTTTATCTTATATGAATTGTTTTATGATGTCACGATGTTTAAGATTCCCATTTTTATTACATGGGTTATGCTATGATGTATGGTTTATGATTTTGTGGAACACATAGTAATGGTATCATTATGAGATGGGTGGGACCAATATATCCCTCCAATTAATTGGGTAAATATTTTATATCTCATGAGATAGACATGGCTGGAAAGGCGGGTTATAAAGGTTCAGTGAAACAGGACTGAAACGAGGAGTGAACTCGGTTCAGAAATGGACTTTGTCCACTAGGATTGTCTTGGCAATGAGTCTTGACTAATAAGAAATAATTCTCAATGATTATGTGTGTATGACACAATGTTTCATTTTTTAAGTTATGATTATCGGGATTACATTTCACTTCCATGATTTATCCAATGTTATGAAATTATGATCTCCTTTGCAGGGTAATATTTCCAAAATGTTATGTTTTTATTATGATGTGGTTGATATTTCTTTTGTTTACCCTTACTGAGCATTTGAGCTCACCCTTTTGTATGTTTTCTTTCCCCAGGACAGGAAGAAGGTTATTAAGTAAGATATACCAAAAGATACTATAGACATGATGAAATAAATATAAGATAGTGTAGATGCTTTATGAACTAGTTGTTTATGTTTCCCAGTTTCTAGACATTATACCTTTACGACCCTTTCATTGTTTTGTTATATGTTGTAATTAGTGTGCTTCAATTTTGAAGTAATAAAAATCTATGTAAAGTATGGGTCATTATAATTCATGCATACATATGACTCACCATCTCCCATAGCATAAAATACTTCATTTATCCAAACCATATTTCATGAATAGACTTAAAATTATAATAGACTGATAAATATATTAATATTACATTATTATCATTCTATAGAATATTAAACTCTATTATATGGGAATGAATTAGATGATTAATGAAAAAAATACAGAAGAAGACAAGGCAATTAACAACTTGAAAAATTGAGAATAATGAATGATTGTTAAAAAAAAGATGATGATATGTTATAGAAGAAACATATAAGATTTTATAAATATAAATTAGAAATTTATTGAGTTAATAACATGATTAAAACTTATATACAATATCTTAATTCATTTTTTTACCAAAATGAAATGTGTTATAAGGTATTTCATATCAAATTACTTCCCATAAATAATTATATATTATTTATAACCAATTAAATTTAATGTGGTGTGTATAATTTCTATTTGATATTTAATATCACGATTCATTAATTATTCATGGTTTTTATATGATTCACTTTTAATTATTTCATTCAAATGGAATTGAATTTAAAATTAAAAATGGCAAATTCTATTGAAAAATCTGACATTCCATTATGATATAATTTTCTTTTAAAATAAACGCTTTCTTGTAATCATTTTTCCTTGGAAATTTCTTTTATCAAAATTATAGATATTATTTAATTATGTATATTATTATTTAATATACTATATAAAATATTTACATATAGTTATTGACAATGAATGTTATTTTATTAATTGGGGATATTGAAATGTTTTTTTTCATTACATAATATTGATATTTAACATAAAGTTGTATTGTTTGTTAATTAAATTTGTAATTTGATATTTTAAAAAACCTTTTGAGATGAAATACATTAGTATGGAACCATTTATATTAATTCTGTCGATTCATCTGTTGACTAATGAGATAAATTAAGTGTCCAAATCATATGGGGTTTTACCAATATTGTTTTAAATAATCTTGTGGATAGATCATTATTATCAAGGATTCATGTTCCTTAAGAATATCTATTCTAATAATTATGAATTTACTAGATTGTGATTTTAGTAACTATTAATATCCTTGGTATTTTAGATATGATATTATCTAGGAATGCTTTCCATTCATAGTTTATTAATTAAGGGGAATGTTTTTGTAGTTATTTACCATGCCATATTGATTCAACCTTATCACAACATGAGAGTTATGTTTTTTTAAAATATTGTGTTAAATGTTATCTTCCTATCATTGTTGGTTATGTTTATTGATTCATGATATTTTATGTTTTACATAACCGTTATGAGAAATTTGAGATAACTATTGTTTTTACCATTCCCCTTGATATAAAGTTCAATTCTTTCAATTAGTTTCCAGGATGGTGATTTTTACTTTTTTATGCATTATTGTGTTTCCCCCAATGTAGAATGGTTATCATATATATATATACATATATTTCCAAAACTACTAAATATTTTAGTTCATTAGGATGTGATCCCTTATATCAATACCAATTCAGTAAAGTAATTCATTTGCTACAAGCTAGTGGTGTTGGACTTATTAAACAAATAAATGATAAATGATGGGTTTTAAAATTTGATTAGTATACCATAATGAAAATTTATATCTATTTTAAATAATTAAATTTATAATTTCAATATGATTTAAAACAATTCCCAAATTTATTCATTGTTGTATAATTTAAAAATGACATCTAAAATGATGAAAATATCATTTTTTAGTGTAATTTGAATACATCAATTTTTTATAAATATACATTGAATTGGGATTTGATTTTTTTTTCAAAATTTTTGTCCTATAATTTCAATATAAATGATTTTTATTTGGTTTCTCATTTTTTTACCCTCTTTCCTCTGGTTTCATAAATTTATGATGAGTGTAATTTTTTAGAATCATCCCCCCTAGAATGTTTAAATGTGTTTTTTGATGTTATCCTCATAGGATGTTTCCAAAAGGTGTCTCTAGTATTTAAAGAGTGTAAAGTTATATATAGCTACCTTAACCAGACTCAATAAGAGTGGTATTATTGCGCACCTCTGTTTCAAAATTGCGTTTTTATTTCCATGCCTTATTTTTCCCCTTTTTTCCCTGATTCACTTCATATGAAGTGGATTTTATTTAAGATATGTTTTTAATAGAGATCAATTGTGTTTTAACATAATGGTAAGTCTTTTTCCGAGCCATGTGATAATTTTTTGTGGGGTTAGAAAGAGGATAGATGGTGTGAGTCCATGGATGAGATGGATGTCCGCCACTCGCATCATATGTTGTATATTTTATGATGGTTTAATTTTTTAGAATTTATTCCTAGTTTTTAGTGTTTTGATATGATTCCCATGTTGCATCCTCTTACACCAATGTAAAATAGATAACATTTGACATTATTATTTTGGAACATTTATCTTGAGGTAATTCTAGTTGTTCCTTATTATCAATCATATGATTTAAATTTGTATAATTTAATATATGTGATGTTGTTCGTGAGAATTTAGAGACTTATATTTTATGATCAGTGAAAATTTATTATTTCCCCTAGTCAGAGTTCATGTTATTTATAAATTAGCTTCACTGAAGTGTTTTCAATCAGGTGGTCACTCATTCCTAGGGGTTTTATTTTAATTGAACCATTATGATGTGTATTTCCTATATCATACATGATATTATTAGTTTTCCTCTAATGGTTTCAGATCTATTATTGGGGTTTTATGTGTTATAAAAATTTTATTAGTGCTCATGTCTTCAACGATTTCATTTTAAAAAATGAGTATTGATCTATGGGTATTTCTAAAAATGAGTTTCCTATATATGTTAAAATATTTGGGGGAGTCCACAATGTTTCATATGGCCTCATTTATTTTTTTGATGTTTCAGTATATGGTATCTTTTGTATGATTTTTTGAATATGATATTGTTCGAGTCTAGAATATAGAGGATCTATATGAGATGAGTTATGTTTTGAATTTTATTATCTATCATTTTGGTTATTATCATATGTATCATAATGGAGTGTTCACGGTCTAAAATGGGTTTAGAGTGTCTTTTTTTAAAAGAGGAGGAATGCACATGTTTTTTGATAAATATTCTATCATAGTTGGGGCTTTGTGGGGGTAAAAAGTCTATTTTAGGGGAGAATTTTCAAACACTTTATTTATTTATTGTTTCTTTGTAAGTTTATTTTTAATATATGTTCTATGAAATGTGTTTTATGTAGAGTCCTTTAGAAATTTTTACATTTTAGTGAAATAGTGAGGGTTTTGTGGGTCACCCACATGTCTAATCAAACAAAGAAGAAACCATGCGAGGGACCTAAAATTTTTAGTAGAGTCATTTTCAATTGTTGGAACTAGGGGTAAAATACTGTGTGCGCCAATATGTAGCCATGGAGTGTTCATGATTGACACATGGTTTGGGTTGACCATGCAGACACCATGCACAACATCAATTTTTGAAATAAAATATTATTATTACTTCCTTGATATTGATATTATTATTATATTCTATACATTTCCATTTTTTCTCTATTTTACTTTTATATAGTTATAACACATCCTCTTTTGTATCAAGAGTATCCCAAGGAGGCTTAGCCACACATCCCCTCCTTCCCTTCATCTCATTACAATTTCATGGGGGGGTTTTTCATGATATATCCTCAGGATCATCATGGTATGGGTTACTTATACTACCAAATCTCTTTTACACACAATTTCCCTTTCCCTCATAGCATTGTTTCCCAAGATGAACCCTAACACATTTTTTAGTAGTTTTGTTTTTGAACCATTCTTCTTAAAGATCTTGAGTCCCATTTAAGGTGATTCAAGATTAGGTTGTTGATGGAAATAAAATTCCCATATATTTTGGTTAGGGTATTATTAATTCCAGTCTTTTGGTTAAAACTTAATTAATTATTTTTTAATTTTTAGGATCCTCTCTATTTTCATGGGAATCATCAATATGATCATAGTAGGGTAGTTACTTTCGTTTTAGAAGGAATCTAATTTAAGGAAGGTTTCCCAGTATCTGAACAATTAAAATGAAGACTATAATTTCTATATGGATTAATTATTTTTTTACACTATATTGGGATATAAATGAATTAGAAAGAATGATTTAAATGGTTGAAATTATATTTCTTCATGTTCCCCATGTTTTATTACGCATTTTCTAAGGGGTCCTTTAATGAAACATAATGTAAAAATATGTTTTAGATGATTAACCACCATGATTACATATTTTATATTTTAAAGTGTATTAATTTTTAATATAACAAATATCAAGGATGTTTTTACCTTTCATTCACTATTCGATTAAATATTTATTAAACTTTTTACTTCCAAATATATGCAAACTGTTTTTTAATACATTATTACCACACCTAAAAACATATAAATATATATTTAAAAAGATATCCACTTTTTATTAGCTCATGAAATATTTTTAAATATGAACATTGGTTAAGTGTTAT
The DNA here is from genome assembly GCA_963277665.1 of Viscum album. Classification (NCBI taxonomy): domain Eukaryota; kingdom Viridiplantae; phylum Streptophyta; class Magnoliopsida; order Santalales; family Viscaceae; genus Viscum; species Viscum album. The sequence continues at coordinate 344,684,865 of OY728165.1, read as the reverse complement.
TTATATATATATATATATAATTGAATATGTGTATATGGTTAATGTGTTACATTGGAAATTGAATAGTTTGGTTTGAAAATATTTATTCTAATGATGAATTTTTTTCCATATAGTAATGTTTATTTGGAAACATTATATGTTTATTTATAATGTTTCACAACTCCATGGGATTATTATAGTTTAGGGATGGTTTTCTCGTGAATGGTGTTTGTGGTGGTATTAACATGTGTCATGTTTCTTCATGACTAACATATGATATTTTTTCATTATTCATCAAACATTTCTTTTTAAGCCAATGTATCCATGGATTCCTAGTGAGAGTATAGAGAAGGTTGATATTTAGTCGTTATTAGTTTAAACATATCCATGTGTTTTGGAAACACCATACATAATGTGACATTGTTGAATCATGTAGAGAGCGCCTCGATTAATTATCGACATTTGATCACATCGATAAGATAGATGATGGATTTGAATCCATTATGTTTATGTTATATCACAAGATGACAAAGTATATCCCATTATAGACTTTTTTATTTATAATTTATTCTTCTAGTTTACATTAATTTTATCAAATTACATCAAATTTTATTATATTTATGGAAACCATTATTTCATAATTTCATTATTCTTACAGCTTTCACACATTTAATGGTAATTTTATAAAATGATTCATATAGTTATACCTTACTACCGATATCTTTTTTTATATTGTGATTATTTTTATTAATTTTTTAATGAACAATGTTAAAATAATTTTAATTTTTTTCAAAATAAAATGGAAATGGTATTTATAACTCCTGAAAAAGGTATTTGTTTTTAAAAGTAATGGAAAAATATATTTTATATATTATTATTTACTAAATACTATGATGTTTTTTATTTATTTGTGTAGGGAATCTGGCATATTTTTTTCTATATCTATATTGATTCTATTTCTCGTAACTATAATTTCATTATAGTCATAGGTCCAAATTAAACTTTATTCAATCCCATGGCATTCTGGTGTTCTTATTTTTTTGGTGACTCGTATAATAAAAATAAGTATGGAATTTTCTTTAGTTTAGTTTTATTTTAGTTTCTTTTATCACATTGCCTCATATGTTTTATTTCATTGTACATCAATGGTGATGAGTTTTCATGGTGGTTGATGAATTTCAATTGAATAGAATATTTTCCTTCTAAAAATAGGAGACTAGTTTCAGGGTGGTTGATTTTTTTCTGGTTTTTCTTTACAACAATCTTGGTTTGACATTTATTTGGTGTTAAAATTTTTTTCATTGGTGTGGAAGTTTATCCTATGTAATGTTCATGCAAAATTTAATTTAATTACCACTATAAATCTGACTAATTAATTATAAGGTGAAAATTTTCCCAATAGGGGTTTCCTTGATTTCTTTGCACTTATTCCAAACCACGGAGATCCTGAACGCCCCTCTAGCCTTATCAATGGTCGGTTTGAGAGTCAGAAAGAGGAACATATCAAGTTAGATAATTAAAAGGATCATAAAAATACATGAATTAAATTAACGTGGTGTGGTATTTTTACCACTCAATAATAACATCCTATCAACGATTCCAGGGTGTAAAAAACAATGCATGGCTCAAGAAATAAATTTTTTGACAATGTATAAATACCATAATTCACAAATTATTTTAATATACATTAATTTGAAGTATAACAAAAAAACTATCTTAATAACCTACTATTGAAATATATTAATTAAAAAACACATTATATGGTTCATTTATAATTATTTTATAGATGTATATTAGTGGCCTTTTATATATTTTCAATATCATGTGTGAGTAATATTTATCATTTCAAGCATGTTCTAAAATAACGATGTTTTTATTCATTATTCTTTAAATTTCAATCATTCCTTGGCCCTAAAAGATAATATATTTTATGTTTCATAATAATTTATATTATTATAATTTCATTCTAATTTATTTTTGGTTACTTTAATAGTTTATGACTTTAGAGATTAGAAAGATTCGATGATTCTTAAATACATAATGGTGTTTTCTTAGAAAATGAGTTAAAATTTTTTATTAACATTCAACAACCAAATAGTACACAATATTTACATATTAATATTATATATTATAATTAATTTTATTCTTATAGTCTTACATGGTTTTAATTTATATCATTTATTATTTAGGTGGTTAAACAATCCTAAACAGTCACCTAAAATAATTAATGGATGATTATGAAGTGATTTAACTGTAATATTTTTGTAATCAAACAATAATTATATTAATTACTATTTATTTGTTTTATATATTAAAAATTCAAAGGAATAAAATCGTAAAATATCTTTTATAAAGTTATTACATAAAAAAATTTCATTTTCCCTTATTAGTACACACTATTCGGATGCTTGAATTATCAAAACTTGTTTATCTCCAATATTTCTAAAATTATTTATTACATAGTGATTAAATACTACATAATTTCATAAAAACATATTCATCACATAATCCTTATCTAAAAACAATCCAAGAATGGAGGTAGTGAAATATAGAATATATGCTTCCATGGAGGTGGAAGTTTTCACATAGACATGGATAATGATTTTATTTCCAATAAAATGGGTGAACAGAATAATAGTGTTTATTATTTAATAATATAAATATTTTCTTGTGTAACATAGTAATATATTAAATTCACCACTATAAAGATGCTACTATGTTGGTCAAGGAAAATAAAACATATTTGTTGTGGTATAATCCATTGAATATATATTTAATTTAAAGTGAATAAATAAGAAAAATTGTTTAAATAAGAATTAATATTATGTTACTCGGTTTATTTATATATTCTCATTGTATCCATTCTATTTCCACAAATTGGATCTAATTAACACCGAATGAATATATTTAAGAGATAAAATCATTCTTTGTTCTTTTTAGTGGGTAATCATTTTCCTCCATAAAAATTCTCTTCAAAATCATTTTTATATTATATCATATAAATTTATATTATTTGTAAAGGTAATTTCCTACTATGTGTGACTTTAATTAAAAAACATTTAATGGAATCGTTATTTATTTTTTTGAAAGTGATATTTTATACATTCTTTAAAAAAAGTTGGATTTTTTTTAAAATTTATATGGAATGAATGTATTTTCTCACCATCATGTCACTAATTTTTTATTAAGATTATATATTTTTTATATATTTTTTCAAAAAAGCCAGATTCCCATTATTTTTATCATTTTTTTATTTTAATGAATAAAAAATTAATATATCATCTTATATTAGAAATATAATTTATTATGGATTTATAATAATTTTTTTCATGTATATAGAAGAAAACAATATTAAACTATAATGGCATTACCATGTGTTATTAATGACACCATATAATATAATATATAATGGTTTAACTCGGTGCTATCGATTCCTCCCCAACACATAATCTATAACATTATTACCCAAAGATATCTAGGAAACCCCATCATTTAATCTACAATGGACATACCCTATAGTATCATGGAAACCCCAACACCTACGATATATTGGGATTACTAGGAAGTATCTACGCCACCTCATTGTATAATCTTTAATGAGCATACCATGTAGTATTTGGGCCACCCTATCATATATAAAATTTCCTTGAACATCTTCTCCAATAGACTAAAAATATGTTTCATATAATCCAAATGACACATATATATCATATAAATTCAATATAAATTTACTTATAATAATTAAAAAAATATTTAAATAGAAAATTAAATAAAAATTCATGGAGGCATTAGGTCATGCGAAATTAGGAACGTTATTTCTATTATTCAACACATAAAAGGAAATTAAATTAGATGACATGTATGTGTGTGTAATAATTCTAGTAAAATAATCATTTCATATATGTGACATATTTCTATTAAACCCATCTTCAATACATTTCCTGTAATGTTTTATTTAAACACGTCGGTTTTTGATTTTGTAGTCCATCATAAACATAATTGTCATTATCATATTCTATAAAAATTAAAATCATGATGGAACATGTTATATAAAAATTAGAAATATTAATAAAATCATAAATATCATATATATATATATATATATAATTATAAATCTATCATTATTACCAACCATGAAATGTGATAATGGGAGAATAAACCACAATAGTTCTAGAGGCAGTAGTCCTCCACACACACAAATAATGATCATGTATCCAACATAATATATCTTTGTGATGTGGTGTATCATAACCATAAGATATAAACATGTAATTTTTTTAAGATACATAAATTATTATAAAATAATGATATTGAAATAATTGTAAGTGGTTTTATGACTAAATAAAATATAATCTTTCATTGATGGATGTGACCTCTTCTTTGGGCATCTCATTTTGGTTTGCATAAAATGATTTACATTGTTTAATTTAATCAATATATATGGGTTATAAGATGATATGAGTGATGTTTCAACATAAAATTATCAGTATTTTTCAAGGAAATGGATGGATTTTTGTGAATAAGTGGGGAGAGTGAATTCTCATTATGGAAGAGGATGAGTAGATTTTCTATAAATAGAAAAAATAATAACACTATTGGGATGTCAACCTTTCAAATTTTCCCAAATTAATAAGAAAAAATTATATACAATAAGGTTTATGGTCATTTTATTCCCATATAATGGGGTTTTTACATGTGTTTAGGTCATTTTGACCCGTATTATTAATGTCTATTTCCATGGTAAACTTGTTCTTCTCTTAATATGTGTAATTTATTTTAACAATTTTTACATATTGTTTAGGCCAATAATTATTTTTATCTTATTAAAAACTAAAAATTATTATATTTTTAATGTTGGAATCCATTTTAAAAAACTCTCACTCAGTAATTTTCAAATATTAATTATTAATTAATCCCACCGATGAGAAGAATAAATGGATATTTGAAGTTAAATTCTCAAAAGATTAAATTGATTTTTTTAAATTTCAATGTGAAATTTATTCTAATTAACAATATTATATTAATATAATTATAATATAAATAATTATAATTTATTCCACATTTAAAATATAATTTACATAAATTAATAATTCAAACAAAAATGCATATTTTAATCAAAATTATGTATTTTAATTATTTATAAAATAATGGAACATATTAGAAAAAAAATCTAAAAGTAAAAATATGTAAACTATGACATTATTAATCTAAAAATAATTATTATTATAGAATTTTAATTAAATAATTTTTTAACTTTTATTTTTAAATCATTTTCTCTATTAAATGTTGGTAAAATAGCCTTATAGAAAAATGTAACTTCTTTTCTCTATAATTGGATTGTTTTTTATATCTTGTCTAAAAACCTATAATATAAATGTTGAATAATTTATTGAATATATAAATATATTAACTTAATTTAAATCATGTATCAAATATTTTTACATTAATTTATTTTGTTAAAATGTGATTTTACATAGAAAAATAGTTTTTGAGAAAATAAATTTCATTATTTTATAATAGTACATCATTTTATATATAATAAATTATAACTATATAATTAATTTTATGAAAAGGAATAAAAAATAACAAAATAATTTAGTTCATACCTTTGATTTCCACTATTTGTGAGAAGTGATGATTTATAAATAGATTAAAAACATAAATATTTATATATATCTATATATGTTATTTATTAGAATAGATTGGGTCATCTAGATAATGTTAGTGTCCACAATAACACAACTAAATTTGGTACTAACAGGTCGTTGATATCATAAAAATTTGTGATAATATATCAATATTTTATTTCTTGCCTATTTTCTAAAATTTAAAGAATTTTTACAATGAGATATTAATACTTGAGTTCATTCAACTTCTTAAGAATAATATCACCCTTTTGTTTTACCTTAACCAGTTTCTACATAATCTCTTATAAAAAAACAAGGTTAAATTCAGTATGATTCATGCATTAACAAATCATAACATCCATAATATTAATGAAAAATCATTATTTTTTATCAAAATAAAAAGGTTTAAAAGGTTTTTCAATTGTAATAATTATTAATTTAGATATGTAATCTCATTATACCCAAGTGACCATAAATTTTTTAACTCAAACATTCTATAAATGGTTATCCATATAACCCTTCGATAATATATTTCACCCTTTATTTCTTTGATAATAACTTAATTTATTATAACTAAATTTTCATTAGTAACATGTATCTATCATTATGGTGATATAATATAAAATGTGATTTTATTATTCCATAATCCATGGATATATATATAATCACATGAAATATAACTAAATGATGAAAAATAATATTATCATACTAATTATTCATAGAAATTCAAACATACAATTCTACAAAAATGGATGGTGGGTTATGTTTTCCATAATTACATGTATCTAATTAATCCATTTTGATTTCATAAGAATACCAATTTTCTGTTTTCATTATATTTTTTTGTCTCAACATTAATATTTTCCATGTATTATGGTATTGATTTAGATAATTCCCCAACTCATTAAACTTTTAACAAAGGAGTGTGGGTGGGGAATTAGATGAAACATTCTTATACACCATTGAATTAACCATCCCATTAATCTTATTATAAAATTCACAGACATGATAACATACTGTTCCACATTTGATTCACCTCCCAAATCAATTTATTTAATTATCTTGATGCTTTCTCTAATATTTATAGAACATAAATCCATTGAAAATTTTCCACCATTTTAGATTTCAAGAAACGAAATATTTATTTTCATATCATAACTAGAGGAATTATAGGAATAATAAATTTTCATTTCTACCATAAGGTTATTTAAAATGACTTCATTGTAGTTACTAAAGATTCTTATATCCTGGGTCTTTTATAGAATTGGTTTCAAGCCCCGATGAATTGATTGGTTTTTCTTTCTCAACTAATGATCAAACAAGAAGAATACCTTTCATCTTTTGTAAAATTAGCTTAATATGTTCTAATAGATTCATGATTCCTTTTATTAATCTCAAGTAATTCCTTATTTTTATTTTACATCAAATATGAAGGAATAAATTGATGAAACAGTTTCCAGTAAAACTATTCACATTCAATATACTCGATTTATACTAGTTCCCTTATTATCTTCATATATCTCCACCATTAATCCACTTCACCTTCCAAATAACAAGCATGAAAATGGATTTTTCATGCTTCAAGTACTAAATAATGGAATATTAATTTTTAGTGATACTGACACATTTCTCAGTAACTAATTGGTCAATGGAACCACTAAAACATGTTGGGAATTATATCATGAATGAGATAAAAGAATTTAGTTTCCTCTATTGTTAATTTCTATATTAAAATGATAAGTATATTGAGAATTTTTTTTGAGAATTTAAAAAATTATTTTCATTTTAGATCTCATTAATATTGTTTTCCATTTTGGATAATCATTTCATTTTCTATCACAATTTCTGTTAACATATTTTCCTCATGTTCCAACTATTGACTAAAACCAAAAAGAGAATATTGAGAATCACTAATCATAGTGTAAAACAATATAATCATGAAAATTTACCAATATGATTCTTAAATTATGAATCCCTCTTCATTAGTATATGACACCATAGGTTTATCCTATGTTATTCAAAATGATATTCTATTTCAATTTTTCCTATTGGTTCATAAAAGGTTCGTGAATTTTCTAAACATATACAGCAGAAGTGAAAAACTAGGTGTTCAATAAGGCATATTATTATGTTCTAATTTATAATCGATTATAGATATATATAGTATTTTCATGGTTGTTATCCCAAGGAATATGTGATTTAGAGCCACATATACCATTAGTATCTAGAAATGGATTCATTTCTATGAAACTACACTCTACACCAATTTTTGAAATACCCATACATTTTTATATAATTTTAATCATCCATAGACATATTCATAGAGACATATCTAAACATAACCATAGAAATCATCTTAGGAATTTGAATAATAATTTCTCATCCAAGTTTCCATTAGATAACTAAATCAATCCTTCTATTCCAAACATTGTGACCTAGGATTCTCATTCATGGATAATACAAGATTTTAAATGAATCATAAAAATAAATTAAAAAATTACATGCCTAAGGATGATAATATTTTAGTGTCATTAGATACAAGAAAATAATTATTCTGATATAGTGAATGAAATTTTTAGTTTCAAAAAAAATTATCCAATTATGTAGTCCTACCTAAAACCTATATTTATAACATATAGAAAGAAAATATATGAAATTGTCATCCCAGATGCTCGTCCACATTAAATAAAGGACATACATAATCATAACTTGAAATAAATTGTATTAGAACATGATAAAAATAATTTAAGATCATATCATTCTTATAAAAAATCATATACATGAGTCATGGAATAAGTATTCATAGATCAAAATATAATGATCATAAGGGAATCCACAGAATATTAAAAAAATAGAATTGAAATATGACATGGATTTTTTGGCATTCAAATATGAATATAAAATATTTCTCAAATTAGTTAAGGCTCACATCCATAACCATCATAGATGGAAAATTTCTTTACTGAACCAGTTTTATGTCCTATTATAGTTCAGTATTGAGGAAATGAGATAGATTCTATTTCTAGTAATGTATTTCATAACCGAGTTCACTCTCTATTCCAGTCCTACCTATATAATGATAAATAAATATTCACCCAATGTATCGGAGGGGTATCTAGTACCACCCATCATGTTACATATAATACTCTAACCCATAAATCTTTAGGCCTCCCCATATTATAATATATAAAATGATTATAGTCACTATCTGGTTCCCCATTGAATGATCTGTAATCGTCTTAACTGCTATAATATGGGGTATCTCATCATATAAGTTATAATAGGAATACCCAGCACCGTCTTGGCCACCCCATAATATATGTTATTATGGCCTTACACGATGTTATCTGGTCCACCCAATCATATAATCAATAATCGTATTCCCTAATGATATTTGGTTCACCCTATCATATAATCTATAATTGGATTACCCAATATTATCTAAGACAACCAATCATAAAAGATATATTGGTCTATCATGAGACTATTTCATCCTCCCGATTATATAATATATAACGTGATTAATTAAAGATATCAATTCCACCCCAATGTATAACCTATATTAGTATTATAAGGTGTTATTTGGTCGACCCATCTTATAAGTAATATCCATGAACTACAATATGAATAACATAAAAAAATAACATTCTTATTATCATAAAAACTCAACAAATAATTATTCCTTAATAATATTATTAACCCATTCAAATTAAATGGGTTCCCTTGCTACATTACTGAAAAAATATTCACTTATTGAAGATAAATGGTTTTCTTATCAATATCTTTGGAAATTATTTACTCATAGAAAACAAATGGGTTACAAAAACATTATTGCATCAAAACATATTGCATTATGAGGGAGAAAATGAATGGTATCCATATATCATATCTGCATTAATTCAAAAAAAGTATCAAAGAATGTTATCTTAGATGGGAAATATTTTTAAAATATATCTGAAAACATTTCTATTTTAAAATATTATTTCTTCATTGACAAACTATTTTTAAATTATAAAACATTTTTAAAATGTTTTTCTATAAAAATATCCCTAAAAAATTAAATAGTAATATTTATAATCCATTGAAAATGTAAATCATTTTCCTTTTAAATTACATAAATATATAATTTGAAATACTTTTTTGATTTTTTTATAAATAATATTTTTTAATAAAATAATATTCTGATCGAAGAGATAAATGGGTTAGGATTCTATTAAGACATATAATTTGTTTTATTATGTAACAGATAGTGTAAATATAGTTACATTAATTTAATATATCATTAATAACTATATGATATTAAAATTTATTGTTATTCATTAAATATGGGTTATAAAATTTCATCATAGGATGCATAATCATAAATAATCATGATAACTGTTTAGATTATATAAATAAACTCTTACCATTTAGGTAACATTGATTCCTAATCAACATGAAATAATAAAACTACATAAAGCATAAAATATCATTATAATAATTAGATATAAGATATAACAAGTCAAAGTGGATATATATACACCACTAAATTTAATATAGTTTCATAACATTAAATGTTTATCAAAGAATGAATATTGTGTGAAATTACCTTACCGATTTGGTATCTATATAACTAAAAAACTCTAAAATAGATATAGTAAGATGGATAATTAAATAAAAATATTTATCATAATCATTATCATTGAAATTTAGTTGATTTATATACACCACATAAATCAAATATGTGGAGAATATAGCTCATGTCTCAAAAAACTAAAATATGATATGGAAATCCCTTAAAACATTTTGTAACTTTTGAACTGTTGGCCTCATAAGGGAATAAAAATAATTTAAACATTAAATAACTTTAAATAAATTAAATTCAAGATATAACATGTAATATTTCTATATATACACAACCAAAAATAAATGAGTTCTCAATATGGGATAAGTCTCCTTGAAATAAAAGATAGACTAGAAATCCCCTTACCATATATATTGACATCTTTCATACATTTTCAAACCTACCATATAATAAATATAAGTTTATTATACATATTAATAACAAACATATTCATAAATATAATACCATAAATTATTTAATTATGACTTTGTATTATCGCTGTTTAAATGTTCGGCATTAAATTTACATTTCGTGTAAAAACAGATTTGTTTTTAATATATATTCTGAATTTTTATATTTTTTCATTTTATATTGATTTGGATTTAATTATTTAAATATGGAAAACCATGGTATAAATATAATATATATTCATTATATATTAATTTATAAAAATATATATAAAAATATAGATAGGAAATGAAATACAGTGATCAAGGAGAGGGTATTTTGTACGTAAGGATGAATGATATTTACATTTTCTTATCATGTCACATAAATAAATGTAAATTATATATATATATATTATCATTATAGTATAATTTATATATATATCCTATTAATATGAAACTCATGCTTAATAAACTCTATATAAATCTATAATGAATCACATCACTACGAGATGTGGTTGTCCGTCTTAATGTTGAAAAGATGTTATCAAATTCCCAAAAACGGAAATCATAAAGTTATGTGTTATAGAAAAATTATAAAATATTAATAAAATATTAAAAAATATATGTATAAAAAATTAATTTTTAATTCATCATTATTCAAAATCACGAATGGTTGTAATTAAATAATGAACAACATTGGTTTGCGAAGATATATTTTGCTGTAAAAATGAATGATTATTGTTTTTTCCATTTGATGAATGTGTCTGATTTTCTAGGTAATACCATAAAAATAAAAAAATAATATTTTTATTTATGATACTTTGGTTGTTATATAATTATTATTTAAAAATAATTTCAGGGGTTTGAGGATGATATAAAACAAATAAATCATTAATTAATGTTTCCTCTTCTTTTAGAATCTCTTTTTAATTTGCACCAACAAAATTCCTTGGATGAATTTATTCAAAAAGTACGTATTATAGAATGAGATGGGGGATTTTTAGAAATAATATTTTCAGTATTTGGCTGAGAAATTTTTTTTCATATGTGGCAGTATGTGGGGATATTGAGCACCCTTTAAAAGTTGTGGAGGAGGGGTATTCTTGTCAATACCAAAAGATTAAACATTATTGTGATGTTTTCACCACTTAATGGGACTCCATTAATGAAGATATTTTCATAGAACATTGGTTGTGGTAAAAATATTTCTAAAAAATAAATTTTTGATATTTTTATGGGTCATTCAGCCCCTTAATATAAAATTTTAGTTCATTGTCAATCTCATGCTTCTTAACATCAATGTAATTAAAAATTTAAATTTTTAAAAAATTATTTTGGAGTATATTTATTTCAACCATATTAGACATTATAAGTTATTATTATCAAAAATATGGCATACTAGTTTATAAATTCTAATTGCATAATTAGAAGAAAAAAAATTATAATTAATCCCATAAACGGGACGAAATAAATAATTTTGAAGTGAAATTTTTTTGAATTTTTGAAATATTTTTAAATGATATTTTTATGTGAAATTGATTAAAATGAACTAAAATATATTCATATACATCAAATTGACCATATGTTACTTCTTAAAAAATTTAAAATATAATTTTACAATATAAATAGTTCAAAAAAGGAATATATAAATTAATATTCAGTACTATTCAATATTCATCAAAAAATGTAAATCAATAGAAAAACTATTCATACTATGATAACATCAAAATCAGTTTTTTAAAATTGAAAATTATTTTTTAAAATATAATTTAATATTGTTTCTAATATTTTTCAATGAATTATGTGCATCATTAATGGTTCATAAAACTCAGTTATACATATTTACATATTTTATGCATAAAATGGAAATTATTACCATCTCTTATTTAGAAAACACAAATGAGGAATGTTAAATAGTTGATTGAATATATAATATATAAATTCAATTAAACTCATTTTTAAAAAATGTATTTTTTATTTCTTGAGTAAAAGTGTTTTTATTCATAGAAAAACTGTTTCTCTGAAAATGAAACTATTTATTAACAAATAGTTTAAACATTTCATTTATAACTGATTATTTACCAATGAATTAATTTTTATAACAATAAATTAAAAATACTGTCTTATTTTATTTAATCCCTATCAAACCCTCCATTATAATTTATAATTGATAACTAGAATAATATTTTATTCATATTTCACATTTTGTTTAAATTGGTATTTTCATTAAAAAAAATATAATATAGATGTTGTGAGTTAAACAATATAAACCTAGTATTGCATGTAACACAAAAAAAGTGTTTCATGTGCATCAAGGTAAAATCAGTTTATCGTATAGCATAATCTTTACATCGTGCTATTTATAATGAAATATACTTGTGGTCTAGATTATAAAATAATACTAACATGGTGTACCGTGCAGTGCTAACAATAAAATAATTAAAATTTATTCCAAAAAATAATTCATAAAAATTCATGGAGTTACAAACCCATGAATAAAATTATAATATTCAAAACCTGGAGATCCAATCATTTTCAATGAATTGATGTGTTGTAAATACCATCCCATTGGTGATTGGATTTTTGTATACACTAAAAACAGGATAATATTTTATTTTGTCATTCAGTTTGACATGAACATTAGTTTTATGCACTAGTTTGAGTATCTATCTGTATCTAAATGAGAGATTTGTAATTCGTAAGGAATGTGGAACATGAAATTTTCCATAAGGAATATGTGCCTTATGATCACTTTAATCGGTGTTTGAGGAAGGGTGGTTCAAGATGAGCATGTTGGGTTATTGGGGGATGTGTTTATGTCATGTTTTAATTAACAGATCTTGTAAAATAAATTAGGTACGCTGACCAAGAGTGAATGGGAACAATTAGCTTGTGGTGAACTGATGTCTATTTGTTCATTGGATGATGATGATGTGATCCTAGTTCACTGACGATTTATATCCCCCACTTATATCATGGAATAAGTGATGATATAATTTAAAAACTCTATGAAGGAGGTGAATTATACAGGAAAAAACATATAAAAGGTATTTAATATTAATTTATAACATCCATGGATAAAGTAATACATTATTGGTTTTTTATTCATGACACACTATAGGATACATATAGTTTCCTCATTTAATTGACATGATTTTATAATCGAATTTTGAATGGATTACTGAAGACCCTAATGGTCTATGATGTTGTTTTCAATCTTGTAAGGAATTTTTCTTATTCTCTTCTGATACATAAGATTCACTTATTAGATGTGTTGGGAGAGATATATGTCTATGAGGCAGTATAATATTAATAATTCACCTTTATTATCATATCTGAATGATATAATTCTTTTAAATTAACAATTTTTATGGTGTATATAAATTATTATTGAATCACATGAGTTTTTAGAAACAACATGGCATCCTCATACCAATAGATAGTTTGATTTGATGTTTCTTATTTTCAAGAATATTCTCTGAGTTTTCATTTTTGACATCAGTGTTGCTTCAGATGAGCACCTACACATGGTGGATTACACATACAAAAATAGTGTCTAGTATTATATATTGATGGAATAATTTGACACAATATATGAACAATCATTTACCCCCTTCTATATTGGTATACGGCGGGTGGGGCTCCAATCGTTTGAACTTATATAGTACATGATTCCTCTAAGATAGCAAAATTGAAATTGAATTTTCCTATCCCCTCTAATGTATATAGATTATATCTATCGATCATGAGAGCATACCATTGTACACCACAGTAGGGATATGGTTTTCATGATGGAGGATCCTTGGTTAACCTACTAAAGTTTGGGGAATCAAAAAAATATTTCTACGTATTTTTTAGACCCTTTGAGACCACAAATCAAGATGGGACAATATTGTGTCATCTAGACCATTCTCCCCCTACCATGTTATTAATGTTTTCATTCTTAATTCATTGATTTTGAATTATATCCCCGAACATATAAATTAATTCAAATATGAGGATGTTGAGAAGGAGCTGAAATATCATACATTGAATACCTAGGGATGATTCAAGATCATAGTGAGAAATTCCTATGAGGGAAAAAGGGAATGCTAGTCTAGATTATATTATTGGATATTTTGACCCTATAAGAAACACAAGATCTAGATTTTGATGCTTGATATCATTTTCATTAGTGTTTTTAGCGATACTTCTACGTACACTTCTTAGGAAAAATAAGTTTTTATAGTAGATAATTGTAATATCCCAATTTTTTTAAACGTTTGTTAGTTTTAAATGATTAAATATTTTGTCATAAAAATTAATGTTTTCAACTAAATTATAATTATTAGATGTGTAATATGGCACAAATAAATGTAAAATACTAATATCGATACAATTTTCTAGTTTTATAGGTATTATGTAGGTAATAAATTATTTTTAAAGCCTTGGTTTTAGTTGGAAGAGTTTTCCATCATTTTGTAAGGGTAAGTGATTAGTTCCATGGGATAACCCTAGCCTTCCCAATATCATGAAAGGTTAAATCATTATTTTAAATGGTTCTAAAGAAGTAATTACCTCCCTATGTTATGTAAACATATTATTTTTAATGGACTCACAATGATAATCTTGAGATGCATAATGGTATCTTCCAAAATATGATATTATAATTCCTAATTAATAATTTATTTATAATGGTATGTATAATTTTGTGACTATTATAGGGGTAAACCTATATACCATTATGTATATCCATGTTTTATAAGAAAATTATTTTTTCATGTTTTTTCATTTTCATCATCAAGTCTTTCCCTTTATCACATATTCCTAATTTTAAAACTGTAAAAACCTATATAATTAATCCCTTTAGCTATTTAATTGTCCCAACACATTTTTGGAATGATTTGAATTCATCACAAATAATATTCGATTAAAATAAATTTTGACATTTTAATTTAATATTTTGTTTTTAAGGATGCCCAATATATTCATCGATTGTATTATTAAATATAACAATGAAGATTACTTTTATCAATACACGTTCTTAATTTATTTTACAATCATTGATAACCCATATAATAGAGTTTTTTGGATTGGTTAACATTTTTAAAATATAAATTTTATTTTAGGTTTTGAATAATTCTTGTCTTCTTAATTTATTACTAATTTGGGTGTATACGATCCCAAATTATTCTGGAAATACAATCAAGATTTCATAAATGATAGTAATGTGGAATTATTGAGGTTAGTATTAAAAAATTATCATTTATATATTTAATTATCATGAATAGAGAAATTATTATATCTTATAAATTTTTTATTTATAACTAGAAACATAATTATGGAATTTTTTCTAGGAATCCTTTGAGGGATAATTGAACTGATTTATTTGCATACGTGATACATATAATGAATCCCTAATGAAATTTCCCATTATCATTAGAATTAATAAGTTCAAAAGTTCCTTACCATGTAAAATAGATTTATATTATTATTGGTATGATATGAAGTTGTCTGATATTATGCTTTAGAGCATGTTTTGTTTTATCACATATGTGTAATTTTGGATTTTACATCCTCCTTCAAATATTGTTCTTTTGTGAATCTATAAAATATGTGATGATTCCTTGTGTCGTAATTAATATATATTGTATTGTTATTATACGCATAATTAAAAGTAGAAATGTTGACACATCATGGCGCAACGGTCCTATAGAGGGAATATTCATTAACATTGCATGAAACCTCCTAAGAGGACATGGTTGCGAGATGGGGGCATAGAA
Source organism: Viscum album (assembly GCA_963277665.1). Lineage (NCBI taxonomy): Eukaryota > Viridiplantae > Streptophyta > Magnoliopsida > Santalales > Viscaceae > Viscum > Viscum album. The sequence continues at coordinate 344,668,505 of OY728165.1, read as the reverse complement.
AAATCGGTTTCCTTTCATATGGATAAGATGGTATTGAATCATTCATTTTTAATAAATTAATTTTATTATAATATCATAAAAATATATTTTTAACATCGATAGATATTTTGAGTTCATGATTCATTGAAACATTTATGGTTATACATGATTAACATAAGAAGGACATGTAAATAATCATTATTTAATGAATTGGAATGAAATATTTTTTAATACATCCAATGTTACTCCAATATAAGTAATTTCATAGAGACATACGTTAATATAAAAGAGTGAACATAAAGGCCAGAAAATGGATAATCAATGGTAAAGGAAAAAAAGGGAAGTGACAATGGATAATACATGTGGCATAAAATGAAGAAATAATCAAATATATAAGATACAGAACATGGAAATTGGCTAAATTAAAAAATTGAGACATTCTAAATCAAATCACCATGGATTTCCAACAACTTATTACAAATCATAATTACCATGGTTATTCACCATGCTATCATAAATCATTTCATATCTATAAATTATTTAATTACCCAATTAATTGGAGGGATATCATGGAACTTCAATAATATGTTTCAATTCTTGTGTTCCAAAAATATCATGACAATGCATTCTATCAATGACTAATGGAAAACAAAGAAATTGACTCATATATAATCAATCAGTATATATGTTCTTAAATAATTGAACCTTACAATATTTCTAATTCATGGATAAAAAATGTGATATTCGTATATGTAAATCCCCAAATTACTTTTATATCAAGGTGGATACCCATAGACAATAAAGGGGTATCAAAATTAAATTATTATTAATATTTCATAAAAAAGTAGAAAATTCAATAAGTAAATTAGAAAATACAAGCATTATAAAATGTTGATTAAGGAGAGAATAAAATGAGAGGGGATAAAGGTATATTATTGATTAAAATTTATTTTTTTCAGTAATTGTGAGTTATAAAGTGGATGAAAATAATATAATAATACATTTATAACTCAAACACAAAAATATGTTCTTGAATGGAAAAGGGGAAGAAAAGAATTTCCTTACCCTGGATATTTGGTTCCTAAAACAATAGGATAGAACATTAATGAAATAATAACTCTATATAGTTACTCTATGAGATGTGTAATGACTATAAAATCACAGATAATGATTTTTGAGTGTACTTGAATTATGGATGGTGGAAATTTTTAAAAAAGGTGATGAAATGTTTAGTACTATCCAAATATATGACTTATAAATCTAGGTTTGGAAAAATTAAAAACCATTGAATTGTTAAATTTATCCACACTCTACTAAAATATGATTGTTTTATAACATTATTTTAATCTTTTAGAAACAAATTCTATAATTTAATTTTACTTTCAAAATAGAAATTTCATTTTTCCAACAACACAATGTTTATAAAATCATAATGTCCATTTTAGACTTTATGAAGTCACTTATAAGTTATTAAATTTATTAAAATACATTAAAAATTATAATATTATTTAAATAACGTATTTTACTTTTTTAATTTCATAAAATAATTTACCAAATCATTATCACATTTACATTAAGTCATAAAACACATTGAATATAAAAAATTACTATTCACTATAAAATATTGTATTTTTTAAATCACTAAATAACCACCCTATTTTAATTTTTATGTTGTGATTTTAAATATAATATTTATTCAATAAGAATAAATTTATAAATAAGATAATATTAATTTTTCAATAAAATTACATTATATATTGAAAAATCCCATTTTTAAGAATCATTATAATTTCTAGAACATATTAAGATGACCCAAGAAAATATAAAATTATATTTTCATTTATATTTTTATAAATAGTTATTTAAATGGATTCTTGATGAAAATAAATTTCATTTACAGTACCTGAGTTTCTTATAAAATTATATAAATTTTAATGAAACACAATTATATCTTATTTGAATCAAAAATATAATTATCAAATTTATTTTGTAAACATTTTCATTTTATAAAATAAATTAATACATAATATAATATTTTTCAGAAAACTATTTCATTTAGTCATAAGAATTTATGATTTGTTGATTCTATAATAAATATACACAACCCAATATTTCACAATAATATTCCTAAATGGTATAGTGTGTACTGGTGGAAGTTTCACTCGGTAGCTCAACTAACATTTTTCTAGTTGTCATCTTTAGTAACCTGAAATTATTCTATTGTTAATTTCATTCAGACCTATGTTATTAAAACACTTCTTGGAATTGGTCAAGGGAAACCCCTAGTGGTGATGCCTCCCACCATAGTTCTGAAAAATGTGATTCCTAAGTAATGACTCAACTGGTTGAAGACATTGTTCAACATTTTACATAAATTATAATTTTCTATTAATATTTATAGAAACTAATTATTTTTGTTAATTATTAACAACCATCATAATATCTAATGGTATTTTTGACCCACTGTCTTATTGAACAACATTCATATTGACTATTGATTATAATGACCAATGATAATATTGCCAAAGGGTCATATTGACGAGTGGTCATATATGCCAACATTCAAATCCCATCAATTTCTTTTCCCTTTATACAATATATGTAATGCACTAATCATGAAAATTTACTATTTAATTCCAATAGGTTTTTTCAGTTGCTTTGATAATCGAAATTGGGTTTCTAAATTTCCATTTTCCTTTAATATTTTTCATCACTATTTTAATATTCCAAAGGGATTTCCATCCTCTGGAGTACACTATTACATGGTCGATATTCATTGGTTTTTTATACATGTAATATTAATAGAAGTATTTGTTGGTATTATTTCATGAAAATCATTAATAATTAATTTTTTTCTATTATTATTTCTATGTACTTCAATTATAAAATATTATAAACTATTTATAGTGAAAAAAGACCTCTTTTATTAAACATATAATAAATTTTTTATTCATTACATTATCCCATAAGGAAATTGTATCCTTAAATTTAATAGTTTCCTCAAAAAAGGATTGTATTTATCTTTTATCTCTTCCTCAAATACCCAAATAGACTCTTAATATTTTCAATTTCTCTAATAGACACTCAAAATTCAATTTTTAATGGTCTTCAACCCTTTTTATACTTTATGAAGGATCTAGACTGGTTACTCATCATAAGATAAGTTAGATTACCCCTATACAAAATTAGTAACTTTTATATGTGTTGGTAATAACTAGGCTTTATCAAAAGGGAAATTTTTAAAAAATCATTGAAATTCAGAATATTTTGTGGTGGAGATAATGGATAAAAACCCACTACAAGACTCTCAAGATTTTAAAAATGATTAATATAACATCAAGTTAATATCACTAGATATATAAATCTCCTATGTACTCTCTATTGAGATATATTGAGTAAAAATGATCCTAAACATTTAATTATATGTCTTTTTTTGGATGTTATCATAACTCTTCTATCGACTATAATACCGTTGATTTTTTTATAAAACAAAATTTATATTTTCTATCATTTCCTTCACAATTTCCACCCGCAGTAATTTTTCCTCTCCAAATTCATCCCAACACGTTTGTGTTCTACACTTTTTTTCAAAGAGTGCTTCAAATGGTAATATTTGAATGATCAAGTGGACTGTTTTTATATATTAATTCAATAAATGAATGATTTTTTCTGAATACACTTAAAATAATCGATGTTTCCCCATAAAAAATCTTATATAGTCTAAATATTATTATGATACTACAAAAAAATTTGAGGATAATTGGCTATAAATATGGTTAAATCTATATTCGTAGTCTTCTAACATATCCTCAAAAACTATGAAGTTAGTATTGGATAAATATTAGACAAAATAAATAGATTAAATCAATATAACCTCACTAAATCATGAATATAGTGGTGGCCTAAAAATTTAATGGTGATATCTACACTTATATAAATTAAATTTGAATAATTTTCCAATATATTAATGATTACACATATATAATTGTTATCCTTGGATTTATATTGAATCATATTAACAAATCGTGGAGTGATGATATCCCACTTAAATATTGGTATGGTTCATGGTTGTAATACCATTTTAGAAGGTTATCTGTGTTCCATCACTTCATTACACACCAATAACCATTCTATATAAAAAAATATTTTTTTTCATATTATCCCACCCATAACGATCATAATGATCACTATACTTATTAGTTATTTCTGTATTTTATGTGAATGAAGAGATATGATCGTCAACCATCACATCCATCATAATGTCTAGAATAATAGAATTATATATCCATGTACCAAATCCTAGCACACCTTCATTATCAATATATAATTTTTGATTATTTCCATTTTTAAAATGATATATCATATATTTCATAAAAAACCATCTAAATGAGATTTCATAATCTTCTCTACTAATATTGGATGATAATTCATCTGGGATTAGATTGATGATATCCCTTCCCTTATGCTTCCCATGTCCAACCACACTATTACCAAGATAAGTGAATCTCCTAAAATCTTCTTCATGAAATGTGCACTAGGATCATTCATACTCAATGAATATGAGACTATGTTTTCTCATCCAGGATGATAATGAATAGAACAATCAATGTTCTAAAAAATCTTGAACAGTCCCTTTTGTCTCATATTAAATTCATACTATGTGAATATATAATTAAACAATTAGTGGTATTTATATGCATTAAAATTTTACACATATAAATAGTGTCTCTATATCTTCGAATAAAATTTTGATAAAACTAACTCCATTTCATGACATGTATAGTTATGTTCACCATGAATTAACTAACGTGATGAATAAGAAATTAGTTTTATTGTCATGACCTGAATCTGGTTCCACCAAAACAAGCACCAAACTCAGCCCATGGCATGTCCTGAAGGGAGTTCCCGATCCCCAAGGGCTTGAACAAGTTCTCGAGTATCATAAAATGATGTTTGGGAATGATTTACCCATGTTTATAAACAATAAACAACAAACAAACTTAATAAAACAAATCTGGATTTTCAACTAAAACTGTCTTTTAAAAAAATTCAGAACTGAATTACATAATTTAAAAATACGTCTAAAGACCATTATAAAGGATGAAAACCAAATAAGGACCTCCCAAGAACCTCACAATGGAAATAGGAACCACCCTCAATCCATCTCCACAACATCGCATCATAGACAACCGGTAAAAACCCGAACTGTTGGCACAAAAGTTGTACACAAACCTGAAACCTCAAAATAACCAAGTCTACGTACACCCAAAAGTGTAAGTAGGGTGTGATTCCAAGCCCATTAGGATACCATGACTAAGGGATTACAGGTGATAAACAATCAAAGATGAAAATAATGGAAGTTTTCAAATACATGTAATTTTTAGTTAAAATTTCTAAAAGATGCAACATAGAAAAATCAGTTTTCAATTTGGATAATTTAAAAAATCATCACTTTTAAAATAAAATAAATAACTCTTTAATTTTCCAGCCAAATATACCGTATTCTGATAGTATGTATAAAGGATATAATGAGTATAATAAATTATAAATAACCCCTAGGAACTAGCTCATTGTTGGTGTGAGGTACCTCATATCTCGGGGGGGTAACCATCACAAATATCTGTTGTCATGCACAATACACTAGTAGAGAACATACCCATAACCTATTGGTCCCAAATAATCATCTTCTTAGATTAGTTAGAGTAGTAAGTCTCAATCTTTCTAAGTGAAATGGAGGTCAAACCCTCCAGATTCACTAGCATAGTAGTACACGTCCACCCACCTAGAAACTCGAGTATTCCCTTTATGCTCAAACAAGTACAACATGTCAATAAATATAAATTTCACATGAAAATATCATTTCCTTATCAAAAAATCACCAAATATCCCACACGTATACCACACATGTCACAAAATTATACTTTTTATTCAAATTGATTTCAGATTTGACTCACACCAAAATAGCCCACAAAACTATTCACATTTCTTTAACACTTCCACAAATCCATTAATAATTTTCTAAAACCATTCCAATATATTACAATTCACATAAAAGGCCACTCACATGATACATAATACCCTTTTTCATTACCAAAATTAATTTTGCACATCACACTCACACAAAACATCCCGCATCGCTTTCACATATCTAAAACACATTAGTAAATGCTTCAAACATTTTTTTGTAAAACTTTTACAAGATGTAAGACACCACAAAATAGCCCCTCTCACATATAAAATTTACCATTTCAAAATATAAACTATCCAAAAACATTTTTCCAATATGGTTTCACCACTTACATAAATCATTAAATCATTCAAATCCTTCATAAAACAATTCCAATGTGTATACACAATCATTGCTCATAAAGCCCTTTTCAAAACCATAATTCAAGGAAAAACCCACAAAAAAAACTACCATAGTAGAATTGGAAGCATTAGAGACATTGATAATACCACATTAAAGTGTTATAAAATCACCTTGGATAATACCACGAAAGATACAAATGAAAACACCCATCTTCATAAATTTCTCTCTAGAACTATAACAAAGTTTTACACAACAAACCAATTCCAAAAACCCCCCTTCCAAGACCCAAATGACACTAAGGAATTAAAATTCATAATATTCATCCCATTTCAAAAACTAATAAATCAATATTTTATTTTATAATCCTACAAAAAAAGATACCACATGTTTTACATTCCAAAATTTTACATCTTCAACAAAAATGAAATTATAAAATTAAATTCTTTATAAAATCCCTCAAAAATGTTTTTTTGACAACACAAAGCAAATGGGGAACCTGAAAAACTAGTAAAACAAGAAAACTAGCTCATCAAGGAATTTTTAACCGTTTAATCACCTACCGAAATTGTCGGATCCTTCAAAACGTGGTGCAAAACATCACACGCACCACCTCCATACCACAAGGAATATAAATCCATCCCTAGACCACAATATGTGACAAAAAACCCCATATCAAACCCTTGGTTAGAACTCTAACTTTTGTATATTTTGGAAAATAATGAAAAAGGGAGGAAATTCTAAGGGAAAAGGAAGAAACCAAGAAGGAATCACTTACCATGAATAATATTGAAGAAATCACCTGAAATACACTAGTATCTAAATATGAAAACAACCAACCGTTCAAGGGATATTATAATAATTATTAATTTATCATTAAGGAACTGCAATGGGGGAAAAACTGAGAAATGAAGGAGTAATGAAATAATCAATTTACCTCTTCAAATAAGGGTGATTAGAGATATTCCAAAAATTTTCATCCAAATTCAAGATGAAACTGAGCTCTAAAGAGGGGTAGGAGACCTTTGGGGGGAACCTTAGGTGTGTGGTCTTGTTGGGAGAGTTGGAAGCACCAAAAGAATGTAAATATTGAAGGGTATATTAAAGCATTAAAAAATATTTTTAATGGTGTAAATGGGCATTCGGGCAGGCCCAATCCCCTAAATAAAAACTCATATCCTCCCTAATTATGGAATCCTTAATGGTCCCAATTATTATGGTTGTGTTAATAGGCCAGGGGATGAAAAATATGAATTTTAATGGGAGAAAAAAGTTGAAAATGAATGTGTTATAAAGGAATCATGTTTTATTTTTAAATCTGAAATTGGGCTCACGGTTTGGCCCAATTCATGAAAACTCACTCATACCTCCATAAAAGCATAGGAAACACCCAAAACAGAGAATGAATGGAAATTAAATTTAATTTAACTTTGAAATAAGTCATCTATGTGACAATTATCCCCACAATGAATACTTTACTTCCCTGAAAATCCATCGCAAGGCCAGATGAAAAAAACAAACCCAACCGATAAACCAATATGTACTCTTTCCCAAGCTTTTCCCCTAGGGCCAAAACACATCCAATGATCAATTAGTAAATGATTAATCACAAAACCCAAACATAAACCACATTCCTAAAATGATCAATCACATTAATACATTATCCCAAAAGAAATATCCCCAAACAATCTCCAAACAAGACTGAAGCAATTCAGAAAGACGAACAACAACTTGGAACAAGGTTACACGTACCTTAAATTAACTAAACCATTGGGTGATCTCAAATACCAATGTTTACTCAAGGATGAGGTTGGTATATGGATATTTTAGAATGAGAGTACCTACCTCCAAACCAAGAACATGGTTAAATTTGTGTTATTGGTATGGGGGGACACAAATAGGATCCCCACCATAACAAACCACCTATATTTTTTCACGACAGAATCAGGACACTAACAGGGGGAGGCCTGAATAGACTCTCTAGTAGAAAGTTTATAATTCCATTCAAAATATACGAAGGAACATACATGAGAATCATAGTGGGTCTCCCCACCATAATAATAAACCATCTTAACCAACAAGCATGGGACGATACAAAAATACCCAATCAAATTTAATGATTTGGGAAGGATGTGGGGTTATTCCATATGGTTTGGGAAACCGTGCACTAACTGTGCTTATCATTTTATCTGCATGGCTTCCGGGCACATGGTCACTACTAAACAAGAAAAAATTGTGTGATCAGACGGTCTAGCCAAATTTCCAACCATTCTCCAATGATTAAATGGAATCCAAAGGGGGGGGAATGACATTATGCGATGACATGGGTACAAGGCCCTCCACCAATTTCCACCGAATGGGAACAAAAAAAAATTTAATTACACCAGAGGTTTAACATATTCCTATATTTCATAATGAAGATAAGACATTGTATAAGATTTAAAGGACCCTGGTATTTCCCCTGACAATGATCCAGCTTCATTCTGAGACATAGTGTTGGAGCACAAATTTTTGAAGCATCTTCATCCTTCTAGTTAGGTTTTGGAAACCCCCCACCCCACCCCCCCCCCCAAATGACAATTCTCCTTTCGGTGCAACCAACAAATACACTTCAATCCCCAAAAATATTTTGAAGACATTACACATTCCAAACTCAAATTACTCCAACCATATATTTCACTGAAACAAGGCCTTAGAAAATGCACACACATCACACCTTGTTTCCTTGGGTGATAAATAATAGATGTAAAGAACACTTATCCTCACATTCCTCGGAAATGGATGATTTTGATGTTTTTAAAAGGGATACATTCTCCCAACATAACAGGGACTATTAGAGGATTGGATGACTTTCACCTTTAAAGTCAATCGAGAACATGACATCATAGGGGGTCACCGAACAGGACCATGGCAATTGATATGACTAATTCATGGAGAGGGACCTTATACAACATCCCAAAACTATACAAAATTGGAGAATGTGTACACAATATCCTCTCATGACCATATTTCCAACACTTATAGTTTAACATGAATTGATTCTTCAAAGAGACTAAGAAGGACTAAGAGGACCTCTTAGACATCATCCAGATACCAATCCATTCTAGAAACCCTATACCACTTCCACCTTTATAAAATCAAGAAAGCTAAAAATCAAAGGTCTCTTTCAATCTTCCATGATCAGTATCCTACTGTAAGAGGACACAAAGAAAATAACGGAATGGGTGTACATTCAATCTATAAAGATTGAGAAAAAACATCCTTACATTGATCAACCTTAGGATCTTCCAATATCAAAACAACCTGGGATGCACTTCCATTTTTCCCTAACCCATAATGAGGGAATACCTAATTAAACAAGAGAACCCAATGTCCCAACCAACCTAACCCATTGTTCAAGAAATTCCTCAACAAGATCTACAAAAATTATGGGAAACACCATAAAGGCTTCCAAAAATATTCTCATAGGAGGCCACTAACAATCCCATCAACCCAGCTTACAGACCAAACACAAAACCGAAACACTATTCAAACAAGAGTGCTTCTTGGACTCAAAACATTCCACAACATCTAAATTTCCAAAAATACACAATGCACACCATACCAAAAAACTCATGAAGACATAAAATATTGATCTTAAATAAATTTCTTTGAAAACAAATGGCTCCGCGGTTAGCGTATCCCCAAATCGTACCCCATGGGCCCCACACATGCATGTTTCTATGGCACACCGGGCACCCTCCTCATATCTTACTCGGATCTCATCTAGTAATTCCATTAACTATCCATCATACCGTATAACCTCATGTATGTGGTCATTCTTGAAAATACAAAAGGTTAATAAAAACACATTCCACTTTTCAAAAAAAAACAATCAACCAATACGTCTTTTCTCTCAGGAATTCTAACCATCAAATCGAACCCAAATTACCAAATTAAAATAGTTTTTAGAACGGTACAATAATTCCAATTAAAACTCACATTCAAGTTATTCACATAAACTTATAAAACATAACATCCCATTAAAACACCTTTAAATAGTTTAGAAAACAATATTGGAAACACTTTTTCAAAACCAACCTTGACATAGTACAGGATTTCAAAAGTGGTGAAAACACCCCATTTCCCATTCCAATACAATTCTGAAAATACATTTCCCTATTTTCAGAAATTTAACCATTTCCACTTTTTTAGATAATTATTTCACAAAAACATTATGCTTCTTAAGACCATGTCACTTTAAAACCAAAGTTCCAAGATTTCAAAACTAAAGAACACAAGACAATGCGAGAGAAAACTAGTTTCAATGGGTGACATGGACATATGGATGGAGACCATATATAAATCACTTCACTATCAAAGATAGTGTTCTAGTGAATATATATGGCTCCACATGGCTTACCAGGCCCTTAGAGATTACTGAGACTATTAACCCAACTCTATTTTCAATTCCCCTAATTATCAACAATCCGAGAAATCAAAATGACTCATATAAATATAGAACATCCCATAGGGAATCAAATCCTATCATGGGGTGTGGTGATCAGAAACACTACCCATAACCAAAATACCAAGTCCTAAAAATCCTAACTCGAGACTATCCCATTTGTTCCCCAAATATCATGAACCAAAGTGTTGACTAAAATCTCCCTCGGATACCATTTTTCATGAACTGAATCTCATCGCCACCAGAAGTAGCACCAAAATCATCCAGTGAAAGTTCTTGAAAGGTGTTCCCTATCCCCATAGGCAGGAAAAAGTGGTTGGGTATCATAAAATGATGTTTTGGAATGATTTACCTGAGTTAATAAACATTAAACCACAAACAAACTCAATAAAAAAAATCTGGATTTTTCAACTAAAACTATCTATTACAAAATTTCAGAACAGAATTACAAAATTAAAACATATTTTTAAAGAACATTGAAAATGTACAAAACCAAATGAGGATATCCCAAGAACCACCATAAGGAAAAAGGCACCACCCTCATGCCATCTCCACAATGCCGCATCATGAATGACCGGTAAAAACCTAAATTGTTGGCACAAAAGTGTACCCAACCCTTCAACTACAAAATAACCATGTCTACTTATACCCAAAGGTGTAATTAGGGTGTGAGGAAATACCTTGTTGGATATTACCAAAAAGGGATTCCAAGCAATAAATATTCAATGTCAAAAAGCATGCATGTTTTCAAAAACCTGTAATATCTAGTTACAATTTCTAAAAGATGCAACTTAAAAAATCAGTTTTCAATTAGTGGTTATTTATAGAATAAATAATTTTAAAATAAAAACCAAGGATACTGAATTTTTCTTCCAAATATACCGTATTCCGAAGGTATGTACAAGCAATCTAATGAGCACAAGCAATAAGAAATAACCCCTAGGCCCTAGCTCGTTGTGGGTCCCAGGTACCTTATATATCCGTGAGAGTAACCATCAAAAATTGTTGTTGTCCAACACGAGAAACAAGTAAGAAACATACCCATAACCTATTGGTCCCCAATATTCATCTTCATAGTTTAGTTAGAGTTTTATGCATCAATCCTGATAAGTGAAACTGAGGCCAAACCCCACAGATTCACTAGCATGCTAGTACACGTCCACCAGCCAAGATACTCGAGTTTTACCTTTGTGCTCAAACAAGTTACGCATATCAATAAATATAATTTTCACAAGAAACTACCATTTCCCTACAAAAAATGCACAAAAAATCTCATAAGTATACCACACAAGTCACAAAAATCCACTTTTCATTTAAATTGATTTTAAATCTGACTCATAGCAAAATTACCCACAACACTTTCCAAATTTCATTATCACTTCCAAAAATCCATTAAACAATTTTATAAAACCATTAAAATATATTAAATCACATATAAAATCCCACTCACATGTTAAATAATACTCTTTTTATAACCAAAATCTATTTTGCACATCAAACTGACAAAAAACATCACACATCACATTCACATCTCTTACAGACTTTAGTAAATCCTTCAAACATTATTTGTAAAAAATTTCCAAGATGTAACACATCACAAAACAGCCCAACTCACATTTAAAATGTAAAATTTCAGAATATAAACACTCAAAAACATTTTTTCAATATTCTTTCACCACTTAAATAAATCATTAAATCATTCAAATCTTTCATTAATAAATTTCAAAGAGTATACCCAATCATTTCTCATAAAACCCATTTCAAAACCATATTTCATTAAACAAATCACACAGCAATACACTAAAAAATTATAATTGATAGCCATAGTGGAATTTATAAAACCACTATCATGTTTTATAAAAGCACATTGGATAATACCATGAATGATACAAATGAAAACACACATTTTAATAAAATTACCTCAAGAATTATAACAAATATTTACACAATAAACCTATTCAAAAAAACCCTACAATGGCCCACCTGAAACTATATAATTAAAAAGACATAATTTTAATCCCCTTTCAATAACTAATAAAACAATTTCATATTTTATAAAACTACCACAAATTGTACCACATGTATTACATTAGAAAAGTTCACATCTTCAAAAAAATGAAATTATAAATTTAAATGCTTAACCAAATACCTCAAAAATGGTTTTTTTAGAACAAAACATTTATGGTGAACATGAAAAAACTATAAAACAGGAAATAAAACTCATCAAGGAATGGTTACCATGGAATCACCTAATAAATTTTTTGAATCCCTCAAAACATGGTGCAAAACATCAACCGCACCAACTCTGCACCACAAGGAAGATACATCTAGCCCTAGACAACAATATTTGACCAAAAAGACACCAAATAAAACCCTAGTATCGAACCCTAACTTCTGGACATCTTAGAACACATTGAAAGAGGGAGAAAACCATAAAGGAAAAGGATGAAACAAAGAACGAATCACTTAACTTGAAATATAGTGAATAAATCACACCAAATACACCAATATATAAATTTGAAAAAAAATTCAACCATTCATTGGAGATTTTAACAAGTATGAAGATATCATTTTGAAACAGCAATGGGGGAAAATTTTTAGAATTTAAGGAGTTGTGAAATAATCAATTTACCTCTTCTAATCTGGGTGATTTGTAAAAATTAGAGACGTTTCATCAAAATTAGAGATGAAACCGAGCTCCAAGGAGGGGTAGGAGTGAATTGGGGTGAACCTTGGGTATGTGGGATTGGGGGGACAGTTGGAATCACCGAAAATACAATATTATTGAAGGGGATATTAAAGAATTTAAAAAATATTTAATGTAAGAAATGGCCTTTCGGGTAGGCCCAATCCGTTAAATATAAACCCTTATCCACCATGATTATGGATTATTAAGTGGTACAAATTAATATTTTTGTGTTAATAGGTCATAGGACGACAATTAAAAATTTTAATGGATGAAAAATGTTGAATATGAAGACTTATTAAAGGTAATAAAATTTATTTTTAAATCTTGAATTAGGCACATGGTTTGGCCAAATTCATAAAAACTCACCAATGCCTCCATAAAATCATGGGAAACCACCAAAACAAATCATGAATGGAAATTAAATGAAATTTATCATTATGATAATCCAGGTATGTGATATTTACAATTTTTAGGAGTGACGGTCCAAGTAATTTTAAGGATACATTATTATTTATGAAAAATGAATCCTCGTTATAAGTTAACAATAGAACATGTGCACTTACCGACATCAAAATCAGTACATAAATATTTAATCACACTCATATGTCCAAATAAACTTAACTCCTGATAAAATTAAATAATTATGCATATTATAAATCAATGAAATGTTTTCTAAAACCATTTTAATGTATCATTAAAGACCTAGAAAACTATGAATAATGATTAAAATAGTAGGATGTTGTCCCATGTCCATGGAATTTATCCTGGTTAGATTAAACTTGTTTCCATTAATGGTCACAATGAGCCCCAATAGTGAAACATTTTTTAAATAAAGATCACATTCACTAAATTCACCAAACATATTCTCCTTCCTAGTAGTTTTAAATATGAACCATATATAAAATTCAAACCCCAAAAAATTTTGTAATTAATCTTAATATCATTAATAAAAACCCTGACAAGTTTATCAACAAAATATTTAAAGAATATATTAATCAAATCCACAAAAATTGATTGAAAATTACTAAATATTAATTATATTGAAACAAACTTATAATTACCATATCATATTTATAAGGAAGCCCATGGGATATTATCATTCAATACTGATGATACATGATCATAGGTTTATCTTGGAGAAGAATTTACCTCCATGAAGATGGTCAAACAAATCATTAATCCTTGGAAAAAGATTTTTTTTATTAGCTAAGATCTCATTATGTTTACTATAGTCAATGAATATTTTAATTGATCCATTATTCTACATCAAGAAGGGAACAGTTGATCCCATATGTGATCAACATGGTCAAATAAAACCATATTCCCAAATTTCTACATAATTCATTTATAATTTCTTCAACTCTATATAATCATTTTTATTATGTTATTCAATATTATCATGGATTCATCTTTGTGTTTTATGGATAACTCTATTTATCCTTCTTTGGGAAGTCCAGATAACTTGTTAGGACATATATCTATTTATTTTACATAAATGGGGTTATTTTATACTTTAATACTTTCATTTTATTCTCTTTATTCACCGATCATAACCATAGATAATGTCTTGGTAGGTTCTTCTCTACAATACATAGGGTGGGATTTCTCTTGCATGAAAATATATATAACTTTTCCATTGAAGAGTAAATAAATTTACATTTTTCTATAGATGATATTATAATTATACATTGAGAGATATTCAGTCCATAGTATAGTGTCTAATTCTACTATGGGAATGAGAACTATATTTGTGATTATATTTTATATAAATAAGTTGATACTAGATATTCATTACAATTGGCATAATAGGTTCACTCCTTCAAGAGTTTTCATCAATAAATCGTACCATATATGTTCTAAATTTTATTTTCCCAATTTTCAAAGGTGAGTTATAGAAATAAATATGTATAACAAGATTCAATCAAATTACATTCTAGGTTAGATAGCATAATAATTGTATCTACAAAAATATCCTATATAACCTATACTCCGACTACTATTATTTTGAATGATTGACCTTTCTCCAAAATATTATATTGGTGAAATTGATGGGTTCACAATTTTATAATTTAATTTTGGAATTTATTTTAATCATCCCCATGACATAAAAACTAGAAGGATTTAATTTTATGTAATTATGACCGTATATTCCCATCAATCGTTTCATTGAGATATTATAGATTCTCTTCACTATTATATTTCCAAGCTATATTGACATTTATCTAACTAAAATTGTCCTTCAAATCCATATAAATTAGTAAAAAAATTCTTAACATATTTGTTTCATGGACTAGTATTTACATCTTTTTGACACTTTTATGATAAAAATCATTCCACTTTTTTTGATCCATTTTTCTTTTATTTTTCTTCATCTTATATGACAAGATAATCTCTCAAAATAAAATTTCAACATTTAATGAACTCTGAAATATGTCCTAACAGCAGTAATATAATCAATTTTGTATATTCCTTTATAGAAAGGGACACATTTCGAAAAATAATCAATCAATATTTCCTTTAGGATCTATAACACAACTAAAGGTGCATCAAGAATGTCATTTATTAATTTATTATCTTAAAAAAAATTCATTTTCCTTCATCATAAATTGTATTAAATCCTTATATATTTATTTCATATTAAAATGTGAAAATATTTATTAGAAATTATTCTCACGACACTTACCCCGCAATTGCATCAATCTCTACTCTTTCCCTTACGTTGTTAATAAGTGTCCACCATTGATATAACTTCTCCTTTTATGGTGTATACATTTAACACCCTGAGATTTTATGATAAGTATTCTTTTTAATTTATTATATGTCATGTGTTTTATGATACACCATGATTGTGTTGTGCTATATGCAACATTGTATTAGCTTGCAGTATACGCAACACAATTCTTGGATTGTGTTATACACAATTTCAAGTTCGTTTGATAATAGTCATTCTAAACAACATTGAGTGTATATATATATATATATTCAATGTATAAATGAAATATGGTTTCATTTTGTTATACGCAACAATAAAGGAGTCTTGCACAACACGCAACTCTAACTTGTCTTTCATTACATGCAATCACGACCTTCCCCGGTAGCGTGTGTAGTACAGAATATCGAGTTTCACAAATCAGCGATATATGGTTATAATATTATTATAAACTAGCCGTTATGAATAGTATTAACTACATTTTGAATTTTATAACATTATTATTCATCTTACACATTTTCTAGAACATAGTATTAGAACAAAATAAAATTTTTCGGGTAAAATAAGTATTTTTCAAAAAATGCAGTTTTGCCGCCTTTTGATGGCGCACCCATTTTAAATATAATTTTTGAGAAGTTTATAAGTAAAACTTTACAAAAAAACTTATTCTTTTGAATCATGATATAAAAATTTACAGTGGATAAAGTTTTGCTATTTTTTTGATAACATTCAAATTTTAATGAATAGTAAAAACACGCTATGTTTAAATTAAAAACAAATTTTTTCATCGTAATAATTTGTATGGTTAAATTATAATATTGATTGGTTTAAAAGTATAAATAGAATATATTTTTACCATTTAATATAATTTAAGTCATTAGCATTGATTTTACCTTGAATTCGTAGGTTAAATCAATTCAATCTTTTGTAATGTTTTAAACAGAAACCCGTTTTCTTTCGACAACGGGATTAATTTTAATTTAATTTTCTGCAACTTTTGTGTATTTAATTTGGAAAAATAGATTCCATATTTAGAATTAGTGGGTCCAAATTATCTTAATAGGCTACTTTTTATTTTTGGGCATTATGAATAGTAACAACGGTAAAATTTATTTACCACAGTTAAAGGTAAATCGGGTAATTAAGGGTAAATATAAGATTATAAACTTACCCTAACACCTGTAAAAATTCTATTGGATGACTAAAAGTCTACCCATATCACCTAAAGGTAGGATTAGAATCATTTAATGGACTTTTTTCCATTAAATAACTTAAGTATTATTAAAACCAAAGAAAGTGACAACATGTCACTCTCTTAAATCTTATAAGTATATTAATTTTAATTTAGTGATAATCTTCATGAAACATCAAAAATAAATAGTCTACAGAAAGCTAATGAAATTATCTACATCATAGGAATTTATTTATAATTTTTACAGGTTAAATAATTATCATTAATTATGATACAATAGTGATGCATAAAATTGTTTATCTAGTGAAAAATCAAGAATATATTTTTTTAATAAACTAATAGTGACTATAAAAGGCACAAAACCCTGACCAAAACTTATTGGTAATGTAAATGTAAACAATAATCATTCAATTGTCGAATATTGGACCGTTTGGAACCTTATAAAAGCGATTATGACACTTATATTATTCTATTTTAAATGATGTCAAAGTTGTCACCTTCATAATTTAATAAAAATAACAATTTAAATGTTGTTATTTTAAGATGATAAACTCGAGTAAAAGTATTATTGTGAAAGTTAATATAGGTATATTTATAATATGATTTTAGTTTTAATTTTTATGAAACAAATAAGTATATTAAATAATTATACAAAAATGATGTAGTAATTATTTTATTAAGAGATAAACCAAATAAATGGTTTTAAAAATATTAAACTAAATATTATATGAACTATTTAATGTGCTAAACTAATTTTATAGATAAATATGACCTTTTATGAATTTATTAAAGCTTTTATTTTGAACATATATTCTGTATATATTTTATTTAAATTCAAATAAATAAATAGTGTCAAAATTGAAACTATTGTTATTTTATAAAATTAACATATTATTAAATTTATTAAAAATCACAAAAATGTTTAAAAATTATAAATTTAAATATATATAGTATAAAATATTATAAAGTATCCAATTATGGAATAGTAACAACATATAAGTGATTATATTTAACCATTTAAAATTTAGAATTTTATTACCACAAATAATATTAAATATATTAAATAAGGATAAATCAAAATGATAAGGTTTAAAATAAAACAAAAACATGTTAAAATATTATTTTTTCATGATATTACAACCCTATATTATCTAATATCCAAATATGAGTCATTTTTTTAGGTTTTTAAGTGGGGTTGGATTTATTATAAATTAATATTTTTAAGATTTCCAAAGGTGCCCCTCTCCACCCTTATAAAAGGGCACCTCCTCCCTCTCTTCCTCACACCACTTTGATCCTTCAAGATCGGCCAAACACTAAAAAATTATCTTCTCCACTTCCCTATAAACATCCTAGAGGTCTTATTCTACTTTAAAGACCAATAATAGTTCCCTAAGAGGAGGTTTTAAAGAGGCGTATCGAAGAAGAGGTAATTTCTTCTACCGATTCTTTCAAGCTTATTTCGTCTTCAACTTGTACTTATTTAGTTGTTTCATTATAATGTAATAACATAAGTATCACTGATATACTGATATGTTATTATAAATATGAAACTACCCCATTTCATCTTCTATCCATCCTATAGAAAAAAATCACCACGCGTGCGTATGTACGGAATACCGTCTCCACGCTGTGGTGTAATCTGTTTTTCCACAAACACCTTACATGGATGGGTATAATGGTGTAAAGAATAACTATACATAATTATTATAACATCATACTGATTCTGATATATTGTATCATCCACTCCAATTCAATTCAATAATTATGGAAACAATATCATCGCTCGTGCGTACGTACGGACTACCATCTCCACGATGCGATGAGATTCATTCTCCATGTTAACCATTTAAGAATGATTATAAAGTATATATAAGCAATAATAATGAAATATATGACATTATTAAGCTACTGTATTTATTTATATATATATATATGTATGTAATCTACTTAATTCCATTCAACTCGATAAGGAAACGAAAACAACGTTCATTCGTACGTATGGCCTACCGTCTCCATGAATAGTGTATTTATTTCCATTTATCGATCTATTATATATATGTATATTCTGAATATATATTATATATAAATAATATTTTATATTCTGGAATTAAGTAACCATGATCTATGTAATAATATGAATAATTACAAGTCAAAACACGGACGACAAATGAAACGATTTTACCCAAAACACTCTTTAACATGGAATTTAAAAAAGAACGGGTATTATAAAGTCAAAGGTGAACCATATATGATATCATAACAATGAATATTATTCTGTAATAAGTCAATGACATTATTTAAATCATTATACAGGATGTTCGGATACATACGAAGCATATCGGACATAAGGTAAGGGATAACAATTCCAATCTCGTTCTTATCTGAGATTGTTTATTCGTAAGTATTTACTGGGGTTACTATTATCATCCATGTCCATGATTTGTAAAAATGGTTTAATGTATGTTTAAAGCCTTTTTTTACACATTTTTACATTTACCCAATGGTATGGAAGGAACCTTTTATTTATTTTATCTACAAGGTACTTTTTTACTTTTTCGACAAAAGTATGAGAAGAATGTTTTTGTAATGTATACGGCATGAAAGGAATTTTACAGTTTTATAAAGCCTTTTTTTCATGAAGATTCCTCCAAAACATTTCATGACTATTTCATAAAAATCCTTTTCTTTTAAAATTGCATGACATTTTGTTAAAAGAAAAATATTTTTAAGAAAAAAGGATATTTTCCTAAAGATTTCATTTCAAGTGTTTTATCAAAACCATTTTTCATCTAAGATGACATTATTTCATATGTGTATGTTTCAAGTATAATGTCTCTATGATTTAAATGGTTTCACTTATCTTATTATTAAATGATATCCATTTCTCTTATATGGATTATGTGATTATGGGGTGATGTTTATGAAACCCATTTTATTTATTGGGTTTTTATGAATGATGTATGTTTATTTTGTGGAACAAGTAAGAATGATTTCATTATGATATGGGTGGGACCTATATATCCATCCAATGAATTGGGTAAAGATTTATATCTCATGAGATTGACATGGTTGTAATGATAAGTTAATCTGGTTCAGTGTTATAGGACTGAAACGGGGAGTGAACTCGATTCTGAAAGGGACTTTGTCCACTAAGATTGTCTTGGAAGCAATGCCTTCGCTACTATGAAAGTCATAACAAGTGCTGAAAGGTTTCCACAATTAAATGTTTTATTCCCATGTTATTTTATCTTGATTGATGTTCCTTTATGTTATATTCCTTATGTACTACCACGATTTATGTCTTTGCTCAAGGTTTTAATATTTAGATTTCATGTTCAAGTTTTTTCTTTCAAATATTTATGGATTGTTTTATGTTCTCTATGTTTTCCCTTACTGAGAATTTGAGCTCACCCTTTTTATGTTTTATTTACCCTATGAAATAATGAAAGGTTTTTGGAAAGGAAACAAAAAGGGGAAGATCGTTATGGGAGATGTTGAAGATCTTTCAACATGACTAGTTGTTTATATTCCGAGTTTCCAAATACACTAAACTATTACTATCCTTGTGTGTCATTTTTAGTTATGTATTATGTATTCCACAAAAGTAATGTAATGTCCATTTACGTCATGCTTCGGGTCTCTATAGTTAGTATCAGAGTAAATGTTTAGTCAATCTTTGGAAACTAGGATGCAAAAACGTTAGTGAGATTACTAGAGATATTTCTAAGGTATGTCTAGGGATTCCCCTAAGGATTTGTATACGTATAGGATATAGTCCTAGAACTACGGTAAAGATCTAAAAATTTAACCTAAGATGCTAGATATTGTGGGTACTCCCCCTTTACTGTGTTGTTTTCCCTAGCATGAATTTTTCCTCTTACAGAATTCTTTTTATGTTTTAGTCAATGGAGGGAACCAGAAGAAATTCGGTTAACATTGAATCCAATGGAAAATTTGGTGACTATGAGCAACGGAATTGTGTAATGCCTTCAAGGAAAGATATTGTGATTATGCCAAATCAGTCATCGCGATATATGATTAACAAGGTGAACTTTAGTGGTATTACTAAGTCATCAAATAAGAGGAAGATGGAATTTTATGCATGTTCGCATAGTGAGGAGCATAGAGAAGGGAAGATTGAGATTTCTAAGAAGGGAAAAAGAACCTTGAGGAATACCTCTAATGGAGGGATAGATGTTATCTGTGTGGAGAAAAGGGTCATAGAGTGACAGACTGTAATGGAGTTCAATGTGTTATTTATGGAGAACATGGTCATTACCCAACTCAATTCCATGACCTAAAAAGTTACTTTTAAATCAAGGAAGGACTTATTCCAGAACAATCATTGAAGATGATGTATTGAAGTTTTTATGTATTGGTATTCAAGAATAATGTTGTTAAGGTACTTTTATGATGTATTAGAATATTTTTGTATTATTCTGCTATGGTTTTCAATAATTTTATGGTACCGGTAACCATGAAAAGTGATTCAAATATTTTGGAAAGCAGATGACATGCACATAATGAAGGGATAAGAAGATAATGAGATGTTTGATTGTATTCATGAGCTCATGATTGATATAAGGACTAAGTGATATCATGGATTGAGTATATAGAATTTTGAGGATTTTGGTATGTAAAAAGAGTTAACTTTTGACAGCACTCATGTATTCACTAAGATTCAATGGGTATTCATTTTTCAATAGAATACATGATTAATGTATTCACATGACTGGAATGTGACCAACAAGATATATGAGGGATAAATGATTGTATTCATGTTCTTGTTATATGACCTTTTTAGTAATCGTTCTCTTTATAAAATGAGTTTAAAATAAATTATTTTTGATAATCCGAAAGATTGGAATGGATAGTATTGTTTAAGGATAGAACTTTTTGTTATAATATTATTATTTTATAAAACGGATAAACTTCAGGACGGGTGAAAACCCATCACGTTGGACAACGTTGCGGGAATCAAACCCACAACCAAAGTGCGACTGGCCTTTATCTCATACCATTGGCCTACAGGAAGTCCCTGGTTAGTGGAAACTAGATTTATTTTATTAAGCGGTATGATATATGAAGTATAAGTTCATTTTTTGAATCGTATATGATTAACCACACCATAGATGGACTTATGTATATTTGATAACTTTTTCTAACCATTTGTTTGAAAAATATGGAATGACTCATCATTCTATCACATGATCCTCTAACACTTCATGAATGGAAAATTCAACTTCATTTATTTAAGAGATGAAGTTGAAATTGTTCAAGGCACGAACAACGGTGAGATTGTACAAAAATAAATTAAGTATTTCTTTTGATTCTTCAACATTAAAGAAATGATCCTGAAAACCAAAAATGTTGTCCTAGTGCTCTTATATCCGATGACTCAGATGGTACCTTAGATCATCTCAAATCTATGGCTTTGTGATTGTTGGCTATTTCATAGCCATGTTCTCTACCACTCTCCATCAGAACATGACGGTGAGATTTCTCTTCCATATCCATATTTTCACCTATGTTCTCCTACGTGGAAACCCAGTGATTAGTTAATTTGGGTAATAGTTATGTTTCATACTTTAGTTCTTAAAGAAAAGTTTTGGTATTCTTTTTTACGATGTGGGTTTCTATTAAAGAAACTTTTGAATAATAAACCATGTATAACCCCCGACGAATTTCGAGGGAGAAATTCATTTTAAGGGGGGTAGAATGTAACACCCCGAGAATTTATGATAAGTATTCTTTTTTATTTATTTGATGTCATCTGTTTTATGTTACACCATGATTATCTTGGGCTATACGAAACATTGTATTAGCTTGCAGTATACACAACAAAATTCTTGGATCGTGTTATACACAATTTCAAGTTCGTTTGATAATAGTCATTCTACAAAACATTGACTGTATATATATATATATATATTCAATGTATAAATAAAATATGTTTGGATTTTGTTATACACAACGACAGAGTCTTGCACAACACGGAACCCTAACTTGTCTTTCATTACATGCAATCGTGACCTTCCTCGATAGCGTGTGTAGTACGCAATACCGGGTTTCACTGAACAACGATATATGGTTATAATATTATTAAAAACTAGCCGTTATGAATATTATTAACTACATTTTGAATTTTATAACATTATTATTCATCTTACACATTTTCTTGAATATGGTATGAGAAAAAAATAAATTTTTTCGGGTAAAATTAGTATTTTTCAAAAAATGCAGTTTTTCCACCTTTTGATGGCGCAGCCATTTTATATATAATTTTTGAGAATTTTATAAGTTAAATTTTACAAAAAAACTTATTCTTTTTAATCATGATATAAAAATTTTCAGTGGATAAAGTTTTGATATTTTTTTGATAACTTTCATATTATAATTAATAGTAAAAACACGCTATATTTTAATTAAAAACAACTTTTTCAATGTAATAATTTATATGGTTAAATTATAATATTGAATGGTTTTAAAGAATAAATAGAATATATTTTTACAATTTAATATTATTTATGTCATTATCATTGATTTTACTTTGAATTCGTAGGTTAAATCAATTCAATCTTTTGCAATGTTTTAAACAAAAACCCGTTTTCTTTCGACAATGGGATTAATTTTAATTTAATATCTACAAAATTTGTGCATTTAATTTGGAAAAATGGATTCCATATCTAGAATCAGTGGGTCCAAATTATTTTAATAGGATACTTTTTATTTTTGTGCATTATGAATAGTAACTACGGTAAAATTTATTTACCATAGTTAAAGATAAATCAGATAATTAAGGGTAAATATAAGATTATAAACATACCCTAACACCTTTCAAAATCCTATTGGATGACTAAAAGTCGACCTATATCACCTATGGGTCGTATTAGAATCATTTAATGGACTTTTGTTCATGAAAATAACTTAAGTATTATTAAAACCAAAGAAAGTGACAACATGTCACTCTCTTAAATCTTATAAGTATATTAATTTTCATTTAGTGATAAACATGATGAAACATCAAACATAAATTGTCTCCAGAAATATAATGGAATTATCTACATCATATGAATTTATTTATAATTTTTAGGGATTAAATAATTATCATTAATTGTGACACAATAGTGATGCAGAAAATTGTTTATCTAGTAAAAAATCAGAAATATAGTTTTTTAATAAAATAATAGTGACCATAAAAGGAACAAAACCCTGACCAAAACTTTTTGGTAATGTAAATGTAAACCATAATCATTTAATGGTCGAATATTGGACCGTTTGGAGCATTAAAAAAGCGATTATGACACTTATATTATTTTATTTTAAATGATGCCAAAGTTGTGACCTTCATAATTTAATAAATATTACAATTTAAATATTGTGATTTTAAGATGACAAATTCGAGTAAAAGTATTATTGTGAAAGGTAATATATTTATCTTAATAATATGATTTTATTTTTAATTTTTATTCAACAAATACGTATAATAAATAATTATACAAAAATGATGTAGAAATTATTTTATTAAGAGATAAACCAAATAAATCGTTTTAAAAATAATAAACTAAATATTATATGAACTATTTAATGTGATAAACAAATTTTATAGATACATATGACTTTTTTTGAATATATTAATTATTTTATTTCGAACATATCTTCTGTATATATTTTATTTAAATTCAAATAAATGAATAGTGTCAAAATTGACACTATTGTTAGTTTATACAAATAACATTTTATTAAATTGTTTAAAAATCACAAAAATATTTAAAAATTATAAATTGAAATTTATATAGTAGAAAATATTATATAGTATCCAATTATGGAATAGTAACAACATATAAGTGATTATATTTAACCATTTAAAATTTAGAAATTTATTACCACAAATAAAATTAAATAGATTAAATAAGGATAAATCAATATGATAAGGTTTAAAATAAAATCAAAATATGTATAAATATTATTTTTTGATGATATTACAACCCTATATTATCTAATATTCAAATATGAGTCATTTGTTTAGGTTTTTAAGTGGGGATAGATTTATTATAAATTAATATTTTTATGATTTCCAAAGGTGCCCCTCTCCTCCCTTATAAAAGGGTACCTCCTCCCTCTCTTCCTCACACCACTTTGAGCCTAAAGGCTCGGCCAAACACTGAGCAGTTATATTCTCCACCTCCCAATAAACATCCTAGAGGTCCTTTTCTACTTCAAAGACAAATCATAGTGCCCTAAGAGAAGGTTTTAAAGAGGCGTATCGAAGAAGAGGTAATTTCTTCTACCGATTCTTTCAAGATTATTTCTTCTTCAACATCTACTTATTTAGTTGTTTCATTATAAATTAAAAACCTCAGTATCAATAATATACTTATATGTTATTATAAATATGAAACAACCCCATTTCACCTTCTATCCATCCTACGGAAAACAAAATCACCGTGCGTGCGTACGTACGGAATACCGTCTCCACGCCGTGGTGTAATCTGTTTTTCCACCAACACCATACATAGATGGGTATAATAGTGTAAAGAATAACTATACATAGATATTATAACATCATACTGATTCTCATATATTGTATCATCCACTCCAATTCAATTCAATAATTATGGAAATGATATCATCGCTCGTGCGTACGTACGGACAACCGTCTCCACGACGCGATGAGATTCATTCTCCATGTTAACCATTTAAGAATGATTATAAAGTATATATAAGAAATAATAATGAAATATATGACATTATAAAGCTACTGGATTTATGTATATATAT
Organism: Viscum album; assembly: GCA_963277665.1. Classification (NCBI taxonomy): domain Eukaryota; kingdom Viridiplantae; phylum Streptophyta; class Magnoliopsida; order Santalales; family Viscaceae; genus Viscum; species Viscum album. The sequence goes on along the minus strand of OY728165.1, from coordinate 344,642,397 downwards.
ATATGTATTTCATCTACTTAACTCCATTCAACTCAATAAGGAAATGAAAACAACATTCATGCGTATGTATGGCCTACCGTCTCCATGAATGGTGTATTTATTTCCATTTATCAATCTATTATATATATGTATATTCTGAATATATATTATATATAAATCATATTTTATATTTGGGAATTAAGTAATAATTATCTAAGTAATCATATGAATAATTACAATTCAAAACACGGACGACAAATGAAATGATTTTACCCAAAACACTCTTTAACATGTAATTTACAAAATAACGAGTAATATAATGTCATAAGTGAACCATATATGATATCATAACAATGAATATGATTCTATAATAAGTCAATGACAATATTTAAATCAGTATACATGAGTTTCAGATACATACAAAGCATATCAGACATAAGGTAAGGGATAACTATTCCAATCTCGTTCTTATCCGAGATTGTTTATTCGTAAGTATTTACATGGTTTATTGTTATCATCCATGTCCATGTTTCATAAAAAATGGTTTCATGTATGTATAAAGTCCTTTTTACCCCTTTTTTACTTTTACCCAATAGTATGGAAGGAATCTTTCTTTTATTTACTCTACAAGGTACTCTTTGACTTTTTTGACAAAAGTATGAGAAGAATTTTTTTTAACATATACGGCATGAAAGGATTTTTACGGTTTTATAAAGACTTGTTTTCATGAAGCTTCCTCAAAATTATTTCATGACTATTTTCAACAAAATCCTTTTCTTTTAAAATTTCATGACATTTTGTGAAGAGAAAATGATTTTGATGAAAAATGGATATTTTCCTCAAGAATTCATTTCAAGTGTTTTATCAAAACCATTTTTCATCTAAGATGACATTATTTCATATGTGTATGTTTCAAGTATAATGTCCCTATGATTTACATAGATTTACTTCTCTTATTATGAAATGATATCCATTTCTTTTATATAGATTATTTGATGATGTGGTGATGTTTATGAAACCCATTTTATTTATTTGGTTTTTATGATTGATGTATGTTTATTTTGTGTCACAAGTAAGAATGATTTCATTATGAGATGGGTGGTACCTAAATCTCCCTCCAATGAATTAGGTAATGATTTATATCTCATGAGATAGACATGGCTGGAATGGTAAGTTAATCCGGTTTAGTGTTACAGGACTGAAACGAGGAGTGAACTCGATTCAGAAAGGGACTTTGTCCACTAAGATGGTCTTGGTAGCAATGCCTTGGCTATTATGGAAATCATAACAAGTGTTGAATGGTTTCCAAAATTACATGTTTTATTCCCATGCTATTTTATCTTGATTGATGTTCCTTTATGTTATATACCTTACATACTTCCAAGATTTATGTCTTTGCTCAATGTTTTAATATTTAGATTTCATGTTCAATTTTTTGCTTTCAAATATTTATGGAGTGTTTTATGTTCTCTATGTTTGCCCTTAATGAGAATTTGAGCTCACCCTTTTTATGTTTTATTTCCCCTAAGAAATAAAGAAAGGTTTTAGGTAAGGAAACAAAAAGCGGAAGATTGTTATGGGAGATGTTGAAGATCTTTCAATATGACTAGTTGTTTATATTTCGAGTTTCCAAAGACACTAAACTATTACGGTCCTTTTCTGTCTTTTTTTGTTATGTATTAAGTATTCCGCAAATGTAATGTAATGTCCATGTACGTCAAGCTTTGGGTCTCTACAATACATCCCTTGTAATATTCTCTAACGCTAAAATGGATAATGGAAAATGTATTGTTTATTGAGGATATCAATTTTTGTGGAAATAATGTTTCGACAATCCAACTAAAAAATGTAGTCATTTACACATGAATAAATAAAATGTATGTTGTTTCTTTAGTGTTGAATCAAAATGTAAGATGTGATTCATGTTATTATTCATAAGCTGTGAAAGTTGATTCATCATCATTAGGATTTTATTTATTCCAAAATCCATAATGAAACTAATTTCATTAGATAATCATTCTTTTCACTCATCATTTACATGATTCCTCATATTACCGTCCATTTTTGAAAAGATGAAAAACATAGTGAGAAACATGATTCTTTAACAAATATTTTAATTATAAAGGGAGGTTAGGTAATAATGGAATAATCATGATTAAATTTTCATTATAATATACCCTAATAATAATTACATTTTCAATATATCCATCCTAATGGTCCATAATGTTCATGTTAATGAATGAATATATAGCCTGAGGATGATAAATCAGGTGTGAAGAGAGGCTATTTTTCCTTTACTAGGTGATTATAGAGGAAAATCCCAATGTACCCTTTTTAGGGTTATTAAACCTTGTTATAACTATTCTAATTCCAATAAATCATGTATTATATAGACCAATATTTCATTATTTTGAAACCACTCACTTAATACATCACCAAAATTTATCTATTTTTACTATATTTTTATTTTTACCTTATGTACTTACTTATTTTTTTCTATAAATAATATATATAAACAAATAAACCTAAAATTTGATACCAGCCATGACATTTTTATATCTTAATACATTTATTTTAACAATATTTCATAATTTTTTTAAATACATTGAAGGATAATTTTAGTTCTAGAGACATGGACAATAGGCACGTAACATATAAATTACATATTGAAAAATATTAACACAAACAATATTAAATCCATTTAAATGAATCATATCCTAATCCTTCTTATGTGACTTCTGTAACAGCCCACGATTTTATGAAAACTATTCTTTTTAATTTTATTAATGTCTTGTGTTGTACGCTACACCAAAAGGAGCTTGCACAACATGCATCCTTGACTTGCCTTGCATTACACGCAATCGCAACCTTCCTCGATAGCGTGTGTAGTACGCAATACCGAGTTTCACGAAACAACGATAAGCTATTAAAATATTATTAAAACTAGCCGTTATGAATAGTAATAACCACTTTTTAAAATTTTAGAAATTTTAGCTCTCAAAATGGACTTCATTTTTGTATTTGTAGTATCGAATTTAGCCTAAGGTGAAATTTTGGTACTTTTCGGATAACTTTCATATTCTGATGAATAGTGAAAATTACTAAATTATAATTAAAAACAACTTTTTTAATTGAAATAATTAATAGTGATAAATTATTAATTTGAGTGGTTTTAGAGTATATTTAGAATATATTTTTACAATTTAATACAATGTTGGTCATTTGATGTAATTTCACATTTAAACCAGACATAATCAAGTGTCAATCTTTTGATAGATATTGTTTCTTAAAAAAACACGCTATTTTTTTTAACAGCGGGATTTAATTATAAAATTAATTAATGCAACTTCTATGTTATGAATTTGGTAAAATGGACTTTATTTTTGAATTCGGAATATGAAATATATCTTAGGATGAAATTTTGGCATTGTTCTGAAAAACATAAATTTTTGATGAATAGTGAAACTACTAAGTGGTAGTTAAAAAACTGAATTTTTCATAAAACTAAATTTTACCACTTCTGTGAATGGAATTTCAAAAAATCCGAGAGACACGGTTTATGTCAGTAAGTAAAATGTGGTTCAATGAGATGAAAATAATTTTTGGTGAATAGTAACTTTTTACTTTTATTTACCACGGTTAAAAGTAAATAGGGTAATTAAGGGTAAAAATGATATTAATATTACCCTAACACATGTCCTAATACTATTGGACAAGTTTATCTCGACCAAAAACAACCTTAAGTGTAAAATATTATCATTTAGGCCCACTTGGATTAGATTAGGACATTTATTATTATTTAATTCAAAGAAGAGTTAAAATAGTTAAAATCAATGTTTCTTTACTAAAACATTTTTAATAAAGGGTTATACATAAGATAAATTCGATTTTAAATATTCATTAGAAATATATATAGATTTCCTACATAATGGTATTTTATTTGTTATTTTTAGACATTAAATAATTTAATTTATTTATGACACAATGATGATGCAGTAATTATCTTATTAATGAAATATTGACATAATTGATGTTATAAACACCAAAATAAATGTAATTTGAGACTTTTTTTGAATTCCACTAATTTTTGAGGTTACTATGATATATTAGTTTTGATTTAATCAACTTGGTTCGAACATATAATTCTGTTATGACTTTCACAAAAATCATATATCAAATAGTGTCAAAATTGACACAAAATAGTTTTTAAATCAAATATTATATTACTAATTGTTATTCCTAAAAATCTAAGATTCGGCCAAATGACTTAGATAAAGATATATATATTAATAATAAACAATTTGTGGTTCGTTTGGCATGTTATAGTAATTTTATTAACCATATAGTGAAAGAAAACAAAAAGACACGGTAAAAGTTAAATTATTTAACTTAGAGTTAAATCTAATTGATAAAGTTAAAATAATACCCTAAACTTGTCTAAATACTATTGGATGATAAGATTTCGACCCATCCCCACTTTATCTTCGAAATAAGACCCTTTGTAACCATTATAAACCGATTTTGACTTTAATATAAAATAATATTTTGAGATATTCCTAAGGTGCCCCTCTCCTCCCTTATAAAAGGACACCTCCTCCCACTCCTCCTCACACCAATTTGAGCACTCAAGATCGGCCAAACCCTACCAAAATCTCTTCTCCAATTTCCTAGCAACATCCTAGAGGTTCTGGTCTTCCTCAAAGACCAATTTTAGTGCCCTAAGAGGAGGTCTCAAAGAGGCGCTTCAAAGAAGAGGTAATTACCGTTACCAATTCTTTCATCTTTATTTCTTCTTCCACTTCTTCTTCTTAGGTTGTTTCATTATGAAGTAATAACATCAGTATCACTCATATACTTATATGTTATTATAAGTATGAAACAAACCTATTCAACAATCTATCCATCTTACGGAAAAATAAATCACCGCGCGTGCGTACGTACGGAATACCGTCTCCACGCCTTGGTGTAATCTATTTTTCCACCATCACTTTACAAGGATGGGTATAATGGTGTAATGAGTAACTATTTATGATTATTATAAAGTAATATTGATACTAAAATAATATATATATACTCAAATACAGTTCCACGATCATAGGAACGATATCATCACTCGTGCGTACGTACGGAATACCGTCTCCACGATGTGATGCGACTCGTTCTACATGATCATCATTACATAGAAATTATATAAATGAATTGAATGAATAAATATGATATATGTTACACTAATACCATTCTGGATATAAGGTATCTATAACCTTAAAAGAAGAATAAGAATGTATTCGGAAAAACATGCATAAGAACAAAAGGCAATAAAGACCCGAGTAACAAGTAACAATGAAATATTACTAACAAGAAGCTAAGAATATGACCATATATTATATCATATCAATATTTATGATTATGGAATAAGTCAATAACATTATTTAAACCATTATACAGGAGCTTCGGACACGAACAAAGCAAATCGGACCTAAGGTAAGGGGAAATATCACAATCTCATTTTTATCCGAGATTGTTTATACTTTGGTATTTACTGGGGTTTATTTTATCATCCACATCCATGTTCCCTCAATATGTAATATTGTTTCCATCCACTTAAAATATTTTAAATCCAATTTGACCCTTTGGTGAGTTTTTAGTAATGAATATGAAAGGAATCTTTTGTCGCTTTTTCATACGAGGTACTTTTTGACTTTTCCGACAAAAGTACGAAGAATGTTTTTTTTAACTTATATGGCATGAATGGATTTTTAAAACATTACTTCCAAGAATCTTCCTTTACAAGTTTTCATGTTTATTTGTAATAAAATTCTTTTATTTTAAAGTCATTTGACATGTTATGAAAGGAAAAATGTTTTTGAAGAAGAAAGGATATTTTCTTCAAGAATGGAGTTCAAGTGTTTTATCAAAATTATTTTCCATCTAAGATAATAAAGGGTTCTATTTTTATCCCTATTATTACATTGATTTGATCATGTTGTGATGGAATTATTTTTATGAATTCCTTTATCTTATATGAATTGATTTATGATGTCATGATGTTTAAGATTCCCATTTTTATTACATGAGTTACGCAATGATGTATGGTTTATGATTTTGTGGCACACATAAGAATGGTATCATTATGAGATGGGTGGGACCTATATCTCCCTCCAATGCATTGGGTAAAGATTTTATATCTCATGAGATAGACATGGCTGGAACGGTAGGTTATACCGGTTCAGTGAAACAGGACTAGAACGAGGGTTACTCGGTTCAGAAAAGGACTTTGTCCACTAAGATAGTCTTGGCAATGAGTCTTGAATAACAAGAAATGATTTTCTATGATTATGTGTGTATTCCACAAAGTTTCATGTATTAAGTTATGATTATTGTGATTACATTTCACTGCCATGATTTATCCCAGGTTATGATATTATGAGCTCTTTTGCAGGTTAAGATTTCCAAAAGCTATGATCTTATGTATATGATGTGATGGATATTTCTTTTGTTTACCCTTACTGAGCATTTGAGCTCACCCTTTTATGTTTTCTTTTCCCCAGGATATAAAGAAAGGTTTTAGGTATAAAAAAAATATCTTTATGGGAGATATTGAAGATCTTTCACCACGATTAGAAGATTACGTTCCGAGTTTCCAAAGACACTAAACTATTACGATCCTTGTGTGTTTGTGTTTTTTTGTTATGTACTAAGTATTCCGCAAAAGTAATGTAATGGACATGTACGTCAAGCTTCGGGTCTCTACAGTTGGTATCAGAGGAAACGTTTAATCAACCTTTGGAAACTAGGATGCGGGAACTTTAGTGAGATCCCTAGAGATATTTCTAAGGTATGTCTAGGGATGTCCCTAAGGATAAGTATACGTATAGGATACAGTCCTAGAACTACGGTAACAATCATAGAATTTAACCTAAGAAGTTAGATATTGAGGATACTCCCCCTTTATAATGTTGTTTTCTCTAGCATGATTTTTGCCTCTCACAAGATTCTTTTTGTGTTTTAGTTAATGGAGGGAACTATAAGGAATTCAGTTAACATTGAATCCAATGGACAAATTGGTGACTATGGGAAAACAAATTGTGTAATTCCTAGAGGGAAAGATCTTGTGATTATTCCAAATCAGTCATCACAATATATGATTAACAAGGTGAAATTTAGTGGTATGCCTAATTCATCAAAGAAGAGGAAGATAAACTATTATGCATGTTCGCATGTTGAGGAGCATAAAGAAAGGAAGATTGAGATTTCTAAATAAGGGAAGAAGAACCTTGAGGAATACCTCAAATGGATGGACCGATGTTATCTGTGTGGAGAAAAGGGTCATAGAGTGACAGACTGTTATGGAGTTCAATGTCTTATTTGTGGAGAACATGGGCATTACCCAACTCAATGCCCTGACCTAAAAAAGTTACTTCTAAATCAAAGAAGGACTTCTTCCAGGACAATCATTGAATTGGATGGACTGAAGTGTTTATGTATTGGTATTCAAGAATAATGTTGTTGAGGTACTTTTATGGTGTATTGAAATATTTATGTATTGGTCTATTGTAGTCTTCAATAATTTTAAGGTACCGGTAACCATGAAAAGTGATTAAAATATTTTTGGAAAGTAGATAATATGCCCATAATGAAGGGATAAGGAGAAAATGAAATGTTTGACAGTATTCATGAGCTCATGATTGATATAAGGACTAAGTGATATCATGGTTTGAGTATATAGAATTCTGAGGATTTTGGTATGTGGAAAGTGTTAACTTTTAACTGCATTCAAGTTTTCACTATGGTTCAATGGGTATTCAAGAGAATACATGATTAAAGCCTTTGAATGTTTGGAATGTGACCAACAAAACATATCTTATGATATATGGGGATCAACGATGGTATTAAATCTCTGGTAATCATTTTCACTATGTTATGAGAGTGGACTGCAGTATTTTGGATAAGCCTAAAGATTGAAATGGATTATATTGGAGATAAGTTATTATTGTTTAAGGATAAAAGTTTTTTTTCGATATTATTGATGGGATGTTATAGAAATATAGTTTTAGAAAAAGGACAACCTGCAGGACGGGCGACAGCCCATGGCGTCGGACAAGGATGTGGGAATCAAACCCACAACCGAAGTGCGACTGGCCTTTATCGTCTACCACTGGCCTACAGGAAGTCCCTGTTTAGTAGAAACTAGTTTTATTATATTAATCAGTATGATATATGCAGTATAAGTCCATTTTAGGAACCATATATGATTAATCTCACTATAGATTGACTTATGTATATAATTTTTTCTAACCTTTTGTTTGAGACAGATGGAATGACCCGTCATTCTATCACATTATCTGCTAACACATCACGAATAACAAATTCAACTTCATTTATTTAAGAGATGAAGTGGAAATTGTTCAAGGCACGAACAATTGTGAGATTGTACCAAAATAAAGTAAGTATTTATTCTAATTCAAATTTTCAACTTTAGGGAAATGATCTTGAAAACCAAAAATGTTGTCCTAGTGATCTTATATCCGATGAATCAGATGGTACCTTAGATCGTCACAAATTTATGGCTTTGTTATTGCTAGATTTTCCATATCCATGTCTTCTACCACTCTCCTTGAGAACATGACGGTTAGATTTCTCTTCCATATCCATATTTTCACCTATGTCGAAACCCAGTGAATAATTTTTTTGGGTAATCGTTACATTTCATACTTTAGTTTTTAAAGACATGTTTTGGTATTCCTTTTTACGATGTGGGTTTCTATTAAAGAAACTTTCGAATAGTAAACTATTTATAACCCCGACGAATTTCGAGGGCGAAATTCATTTTAAGGGGGGTAGAATGTAACAGCCCACGATTTTATGAAAACTATTCTTTTTAATTTTATTAATGTCTTGTGTTGTACGCTACACCAAAAGGAGCTTGCACAACACGCATCTTTGACTTGCCTTGCATTACACACAATCGCAACCTTCCTCGATAGCGTGTGTAGTACGCAATACCGAGTTTCACGAAACAACGATAAGCTATTAAAATATTATTAAAACTAGCCGTTATGAATAGTAATAACCACTTTTTAAAATTTTAGGAATTTTTTCTCTCAAAATGGACTTCATTTTTGTATTCGTAGTATCGAATTTAGCCTAAGGTGAAATTTTGGTACTTTCCGGATAACTTTCATATTCTGATGAATAGTGAAAATTACTAAATTATAATTAAAAACAACTTTTTTAATCGAAATAATTAATAGTGATAAATTATTAATTTGAGTGGTTTCAAAGTATATTTAGAATATATTTTTACAATTTAATACAATGTTGGTCATTGGATGTAATTTCACATTTAAACCAGACATAATCAAGTGTCAATCTTTTTATATATATTGTTTCTTAAAAAAACACGCTATTTGTTTTAACAGCGGGATTTAATTATAAAATTAATTAATGCAACTTCTATGTTATGAATTTGGTAAAATGGACTTTATTTTTGAATTCGGAATATGAAATATATCTTAGGATGAAATTTTGGCATTGTTCTGAAAAACATCAATTTTTGATGAATAGTGAAACTACTAAGTGGTAGTTAAAAAACTGAATTTTTCATAAAACTAAATTTTATTGCTTCTTTGAATGGAATTTCAAAAAATCCGAGAGACACGGTTGATTTCAGTAAGTAAAATTTGGTTCAATGAGATGAAAATAATTTTTGGTGAATAGTAACTTTTTACTTTTATTTACCACGGTTAAAAGTAAATAGGGTAATTAAGGGTAAAAATGATATTAATATTACCCTAACACATGTCCTAATCCTATTGGACAAGTTTATCTCGAACAAAAACAACCTTAAGTGTAAAATATTATCATTTAGTCCCACTTGGATTAGATTAGGACATTTATTATTATTTAATTCAAAGAAGAGTTAAAAGAGTTAAAATCAAAGTTTATTTAATAAAACATTTTTAATAAAGGGTTATACATATGATAAATTTGATTGTAAATATTCATTAGAAAGCTAAAAATATTTCCTACATAATTGTATTTTATTTGTAATTTTTACAAATTAAATAATTTATTTTATTTATGACACAATGATGATGCAGTAATTATCTTATTAATGAAATATTAACATAATTGATGTTATAAACACCAAAATAAATGTAATTTGAGACTTTTTTTGAATTACACTAATTTTCTAGGTTACTATGATATATTAGTGTTGATTTAATCAACTTGTTTCGAACATATAATTCTGTTATGTCTTTCACAAAAATCATATATCAAATAGTGTCAAAATTGACACAAAATAGTTTTTAAATCAAATATTATATTACTAATTGTTATTTCTAAAAATCTAAGATTAGGCCAAATGACTTAGATAAGGATATATATATTAATAATAAACAATTTGGGGTTCGTTTGGCATGTTATAGTAAGTTTATTAACCATATAGTGAAAGAAAACAAAAAGACACGGTAAAAGTTAAATTATTTAACTTAGAGTTAAATCTAATTGATAAGGTTAAAATAATACCCTAAACTTGTCTAAATCCTATTGGATGATAGTATTTCGACCCATACCCACTTTATCTTCGAAATAAGACCCTTTGGAACCATTATAAACCGATTTTGACTTTAATATAAAATAATATTTTGAGATATTCCTAAGGTGCCCCTCTCCTCCCTTATAAAAGGACACCTCCTCCCCCTCCTCCTCCCACCAATTTGAGCACTCAAGCTCGGCCAAACCCTGCCAAAATCTCTTCTCCACTTCCCTATAAACATCCTAGAGGTTCTGGTCTTCCTCAAAGACCAATTTTAGTGCCCTAAGAGGAGGTCTCAAAGAGGCGCTTCAAAGAAGAGGATATTACCGTTACCAATTCTTTCATCTTTATTTCTTCTTCCACTTCTTCTTCTTAGGTTGTTTCATTATGAAGTAATAACATCAGTATCACTCATATACTTATATGTTATTATAAGTATGAAACAACCCTATTCCACAATCTATCCATCCTACAGAAAAAGAAATCACCGCGCGTGCGTACGTACGGAATACCGTCTCCACGTCGTGGTGTAATCTATTTTTCCACCATCACTTTACAAGGATTGGTATAATGGTGTAATGAGTAACTATTTATGATTATTATAAAGTAATATTGATACTGAAATAATATATATATACTCCAATACAGTTCCACGATCATAGGAACGATTTCATCACTCGTGCGTACGTATGGAATACCGTCTCCACGATGTGATGCGACTCGTTCTACATGATCATCATTACATAGAAATTATATAAATGAATTGAATGAATAAATATGATATATGTTACACTAATACCATTCTAGATATAATGTATCTATAACCTTAAAAGAAGAATAAGAATGTATTCGGAAAAACACGCATAAGAACAAAAGGCAATAAAGACCCGAGTAACAAGTAACAATGAAATATTACTAACAAGAAGCTAAGAATATGACCATATATGATATCATATCAATATGTATGATTCTGGAATAAGTCAATAACATTATTTAAACCATTATACAGGAGATTCGGACACGAACAAAGCAAATCGGACCTAAGGTAAGTGGAAATATCACAATCTCATTTTTATCCGAGATTGTTTATACTTTGGTATTTACTGGGGTTTATTTTATCATCCACATCCATGTTACCTCAATATGTAATATTGTTTCCATACACTTAAAAAAGTTTAAATCCAATTTGACCCTTCGGTGAGTTTTTAGCAAAGATTATGAAAGGAATCTTTTGTCGCTTTTTCATACGAGGTACTTTTTGACTTTTCCGACAAAAGTACGAAGAATGTTTTTTTAACTTATATGGCATGAATGGATTTTTAAAACATTATTTCCAAGAATCTTCCTTTACAAGTTTTCAAGTTTATTTGTAATCAAATTATTTTATTTTAAAGTCATTTGACATGTTATGAAAGGAAAAATGTTTTTGAAGAAGAAAGGATATTTTCTTCAAGAATGGAGTTCAAGTGTTTTATCAAAATTATTTTCCATCTAAGATAATAAAGGGTTCTATTTTTATCCCTATTATTACATTGATTTGATCATGTTGTGATGGAATTATTTTTATGAATTCCTTTATCTTATATGAATTGATTTATGATGTCATGATGTTTAAGATTCCCATTTTTATTACATGAGTTACGCAATGATGTATGGTTTATGATTTTGTGGCACACATAAGAATGGTATCATTATGAGATGGGTGGGACCTATATCTCCCTCCAATTCATTGGGTAAAGATTTTATATCTCATGAGATAGACATGGCTGGAACGGTAGGTTATATCGGTTCAGTGAAACAGGACTAGAACGAGGGTTACTCGGTTCAGAAAAGGACTTTGTCCACTAAGATAGTCTTGGCAATGAGTCTTGAATAACAAGAAATGATTTTCTATGATTATGTGTGTATGCCACAAAGTTTCATGTATTAAGTTATGATTATTGTGATTACATTTCACTGCCATGATTTATCCCAGGTTATGATATTATGAGCTCTTTTTCAGGTTAATATTTCCAAAAGCTATGATCTTATGTATATGATGTGATGGATATTTCTTTTGTTTACCCTTACTGAGCATTTGAGCTCACCCTTTTATGTTTTCTTTTCCCCAGGATATAAATAAAGGTTTTAGGTATTAAAAAAAAGATCTTTATGGGAGATATTGAACATCATTCACCACGATTAGAAGATTACGTTCCGAGTTTCCAAAGACACTAAACTATTACGATCCTTGTGTGTTTGTGTTTTTTTGTTATGTACTAAGTATTCCGCAAAAGTAATGTAATAGACATGTACATCAAGCTTCGGGTCTCTACAACTTCACTCCAATTAATTTTATGGGGATATACTTCAATAGAAAAGGATGCACATAAAACCTAATAAGGGATTAAATAATTAATAGGAATAGGAATAGTGATCACATATAATACATGAGGCATAAAATTAGAAACTAATTATTTGTAGATGTTACATAATATAGATAATTGGATATAAATAAAAAATATACATTCAAAATAAAATCACAATGATTTATCACTAATGTGTGATAAATCATAATTTCCATGTTTATTCATAATGGTATCGTAAAAAAATCCATCTCATCAAATATATTCATTACAAAATGTATTTGATAACTATCAGTGATATACCATCATATGTTAGAATTCATGTGGGTCATAAATATCATAATTAAACACTTCATCAGTGATCATTTTATATAAATATTAGTTTTAATATAGATTTATTTAATATATAAGTGAATATAAAATTAAACATATAATGATTTTTAACCCTTGGTTAGGGAATGCTGATTTCATACAGGTAATCCCTAAAATAAATAAATTTTGTTTACATATATCTAAAACCCAATGCATAAAGAAAGTGTTTGTATATTCAATACATAAGAATATTTCATATAAAAACTAATGATCCATGAAATGTAATTTGAAATATGATGGGTATAAAATGTGGATTAATTAAAGGGTAAATTGATTTGGATGAACGTATACCATTTTAAAATTTTTACATGATAAGAAATTTTGTGTTATAGAGTTTATGAATAGAATGTAATTTCACATTTAGAAGACATACATAATAGGTGGTACATGAATGGGAAACAAGAATATGATAATTCCATAACTGTGAAGAGTTTATTCCCAAAACCATAGGACAGAACATTAAGGACATAAGGTCACCTTTTATGGATAATTCAGGCAATAAAAAGAAATAAAATAATCAGTGATTGATTTTATATTTACATGAATGATGGATGGGTGGGTTTTTATATGATAAGAGGTCTAATTGTTTAATAATTTCCAAATCTATGTCATAGAATACTAGGTTGTGCAATATGAAAATCCATTGGCATATCTATGGCTTTTTCTCATGGTTTTAGATGTTTGAGTAATGTTTTTTTCGAAATTATGATCATTGAAAAAAAATCCATATATAAATTTTACGTTGGACATTCAAAAGTGTCTTTTTTCACAAAATAAAATTTTGGGAGAAATAACATTCATATAATACACTATAGTTTCATTTATATGATTCAAAATTGATTTAAATCCAATAAAAGACATATAATTTATTAAATAAAAATATTTAGGATTCTAATAGAACTAAATTAATTAATACATAATTTTTACACATGCTTGAAGTCATAAAACACACATAAAATGTCGTACTATCTATTATTTATTTACTGAAAATTAATTATTTCATGACATTATGAAAACTACCCTATCTAAATTTTTATTTCCTTGTTTAAAAAATATTTTTTATTTCATAAAAATAAATATAAATTTATTATAGATTTAAAATTTCAATAAAAAATCCATATTTATTTTAATGTTCCAGTTTTTTAAACATTGTATAATTTCTGACACATTAAAAATTTAACAATTAAATTATATATTTATTTTATCACATATATTTAACAATATTGTTAAATGAATGTGTATTTTTTGAAAATAATAATTATTCAAAGTACATGTGTTTCTATGAAAAGTGTGTATTTTTTAATAATACACAATTTTATTTTATTTGTTTCCCAAATATATTTATGAAATTTTTATATATTAAGAAACATTATAGTGTACAAAATTATACTGTAAATTTAATTTTTGAGATAAATATTTAATTTATTAAATGGTTTTATTCAATTTTTATGATACTATGGTCTAGATACATAATAATTATTATAATAAAATATTCTCTGATAGTTGGTATGTGATGGTGGTAGTTTCATGGGGTGGCATAGCTGACATTGAAGACATGATCGTCTCCACTAACTTGAACTTCCCCATTAGATGATATCCCTATAGCCTCACATATTGAAGCCCCATTTAGGATTGGTTAATGGCCAATCCAATGACAATACATCCCTCCTATATTCTAAAAAATATTGCCTAAAAATGAATGAATATACTAGTTGAGGCCATCATTTCTCCTTGTTGTGTTAATTACCAACTAACATTGCCCATTATAAGCACAAATTCTAATGGTTACATTATTAATGATGATCATAATTCAAAACCATCAGATTAACTAATTCACAAATATTCCATCAATAACATTTTGAGTTGTACAATATATATGCTCCTCCATTCATCAAAATTTACTACTTGATTCGCAAAAAATATTACAATTCATTTGATATTGTCAATTATATTATTTACATTTCTTTTTTGCTTTTGACAGTTTTCATGGAAGGTTTAATCTTCCTAGGGGAGTTTGACCCTACAGAATACACCATTGTTTGGTTGATACTATTTTGTTTTTATATACATATATTATTATAAGAGGTAGTATTTGGGTTTATTATTTGAAATCTAATAATTATTATTTCCATGTACATATAATGTGCTATAAAACAACATGGTCAGTACGAAATGAATATTGAATAAATCTTTTATCAATTAAATTACCTTTATGAATTAATTAAATTTTCTATTATGTAATATTATTATTGAAAATAGATGCAGATCATTAGTTTTATTATATCCTATCATATTCACAAGAACGTTATGAATCACATTAGATGATAGTATATTCACTAGATAGTGCTCATATTATTATTATAAATATATGGTTTAATAAATAATTTTGACATAGAAAAAGTATGTAGTGATATCAAGTAGTGGGATTGTGCCCTACGAATCCCATTTATCTGAACATTCAATGTAGATAGAAACAATAGGATTTTCCATAGAACCAAACTAATTTGAGAACTACTAACAAAATCATGAGTGAAACCATTTATAGGAGATGTTCATTCTCATCAAGGCCACATCCTAAAACATATATGTAGAAGCATCCCAAGAAAATATCATTGTATCACACCATGACCTAAGGTTTTTTGTGGTGTGATAAGTGTATATGAATAATGACCATAATACTATAAATATGTATTTTTAATATAATAATGAATATATTTTCTTCTTGTTATTGTTAATTTATTAATGATTTTGATTTGGATATGATGAACAAAAAATTTTATTTTTTTGTAATGTGTAATTTAAAATATGGAATTTGTTTTTATGAATTAATGGAATTTTAAAATATGTAATATATTTCCAATAAACTATTATTAAATATAAATTATAATATAAATTTTATAATTTATATAGATATTTTTATAAGGGATCAAAATCTGTTATAATAGAAAAATGATCATTTCTTAATTAGTGATATGTTTTTTAAAAAATAAAATTATAATATTTAAAAAATTATTCTTATAAAATAGATATTATTTTTCTAATCATAACATCAGAATTTTCCAATGTTTTATATTTCTTAACATTATGATATATTATAATTTCCGGGTAAAATTATATACGCCATAAATATGTGGTTTGAATTTTAACATAATAATTACCAAAAGTGGTGTATTAAATTATATAAAAGGTATAAAAGACCAAAGATATGTTTTGCATTTAAAATAATGTGTTTTTATGTTATTTAAATAATTTTATATATCCATTATTAATAATTCAAAAACTATATTATTTTTTAATGTTTTAATTTCATTTCACTGAAAATATGACACACATCCACATCACGAAAGATAATATTTTAATGATTTAGGGCCCTTTACATATAATATAAATAACCCCACTACCCTTTGGTATAATCCATGGGTCAAAATCCATGGAAATGTTTGTGTTATTGATTATATTATTATATAGAGTCCAAAACCTAGGTTTTGAAAATAATAAATAACTCCCTCTCATTTCGTACATAATTCCCCCAGGATCCCATTAGAAATAAAATATCCTTGGTGAAAAACATTACTCTTCCCTCCCATATTTATCTTCCCACAAGGTTCCCACGTTGTCTGCAAAAGTTCTCCCATGATTTTGGAATCAACCTATCAATGTAAGGGGACTCTCTCTTCTTTTCAATTAAAGGACACTCTTTATATTTATCCATTTAAATCTCATTTGGTTATGATTTCATGACCATATAAAGATAATTATTCTTTAAAATTAATTTCATATTAAATATAGACAATTTAACCACTCACAATATATTATTTTCCTAAGACGTTACTATATATAAATTTAGCAAGGGATCATTTCCTTCTATAATTTAATAAAGAATATTCGACATTTTTTCCTTTTATTTCCGATACAAAATGTAGAAATATAATGGTCTATATCCCTATAATAGTTAATTTTATGAAATAATGATGAGAGACCCCTTTCACACTCATTAAACTATTTTATTAATCTTTGAGTACTATTTTTATATTGTCGAAATTTCACTACATTTTTTCCTTACAAAATCATTGTATTATAAATAACATAATTGTTTCTACGGAAGGGCATTCACCAAGATATAACATCAAATATTTAGTAGATAATTCTATTTATTTCATTCACATTATTTTACCATGTAATTAAATGTGATGAAATATGATCCTATGTTTAGTTATCTATGTGGCACACTTATTCATGTGCATGATATAAAAGTTGTTGAGACTATGTTGGCTAGAGAGGGTTTCTGACTGTACAAAATGTTTTTTTTCAAGAGTTTGTTCATTTGGAGTCAATGGGGATAAATCAATTAGGATTTTACAAGTCTTGGATTAAAATATGATCATTCTTTGATGTTTTCTATTTCACAAATATCATATGTTTTGAGAACATCTGATGCAAGATATATGAATGAAATGGGGGAGAAAATGTTATGTCTTTCATTTTAAGTTTTGATTGAAAAGAATGATGTTGATGTATTGCATGGATTATATAGTAAATTATTTTGATAATATGATGAAGCTAAAGATGATTGATAAATGATTAAATACAATACAATATATGGGTTGTGATGAAATAATGTTAGATTTTAATAAGATTGATGAAAATGAAGTCGTACTAGTTTTATGATGATGAATATATTATATTTGCATTGTTTCTCAAGGTTTGAAAAATATTTGGCCATCAAAATTAAGAAAATTGGAGAAATATATTTTAGAAAAGAAAGGTTCGTGCCTGTTTAAAGTTAAATCTAAATCTTTTTCACAATTGAAGTTCCACAATCATCACATAAAAATATGGAAAAGGAATGAATTTCATAAAATATTGAAGGTGGTATGGAATGATGTGTGTAATAAATGATTCATGATCAAGATATAGAGAAATGGAAAAGTCTTGATGCCCGTAAAATATTTGTAATTATGGTGAAATATATGGCTGCCTAAAATAGTCATACACACCAAATTCAACATCAATTATGGTTTAAAAAAATCTATGTAAATAAATTAGGACATATTAAGATCTTGTGCGTAGTGGATGGGGGTTCCAATAAATAATATTTCCCCCCCCCCACCCCATTTATGAAGTTCGACTTTAAGCGAAACTAAAAGGTACAAATTTTGATATAATTGTATAAAAATGGAGTTAAATGAAATAGTTTGAGTTGTTTATAAGATAATTTAGTTGAGAAAATTATGTGAGTTTGACATAAGAAAGATGTTTTGTGCATGAGTTATTTTCTGATAGGAGAAAAAAAAATTCACAGGGAAATAATTTTGTGTGTAGGACACCCAAAATGTTTCAAAAAAGATTATAAGTCTTGTGTTTGAAGTAATTTGTGCGAACAAAATTTCTTACAAGCCTCTACAAATAAAACTGAATAATTTCTTTGACAGATCATATTTTTTAATGTTCATTATGCAGAAATGAAATATTGAATTACCCTATTTTTACATTGTGGGAGCACCCATATTGTTGGAATATTATCATTATGCTGCACGAGTGTAACAAAAAATCATACACATTTTATTCCACAAAAAAAGTATATTTTTCTTGTGTATTGTGTTGAATTGGATTATTTCCTTACTGTTCCATGGTTGTAGCGACTCTTTTTGAGAAGTAAAAATTTCAAATTCTTATGTTCATGTGGATGTGTGTTTGGATTGTGATAAATAAGGATGAAAAACTTTAACTGAATGTGATAATTGATTAAAAAATAAAGGACCCTTAATGAAAAAGGTAACACTAATTAAAATCCTCCCCCTTTAAGTGATTTTGGTTCTAGACTGGGAAAAATTAGTTGGTATCATATCCAGGTTCTCTTTGATTGTTCATTGTTGCAGTTTTGAAGAGACGTTTTAATAGAGAATTTGAACTGCATGAAAAATAAGGTGATTCAAATATTTGATGAAAATAATATTCAATTTTTTTAAAAAATAATTATTCATTATCTCATGTCACTTGGATACGATATTTTTGAAGATACAATATATGGATTTCCTCATATTGATGACAAGGTTCATCTTACACCAATCAAAAAGAAGAATCGTGAGAATAGTGGAAAAGATAAAAATAAATTACCCCCATTGCTCTATGAGAGTGAGTTTTTAAGAGTGACTGGTGTTTCTAGAGATAGTGGTATCTGGGATACGATGAAAAAAAACAATAATGGATATATAAAATTGATTAAAAAACAACAAATATATAGGATAAAGTATAAATATTTGAAATAGGGTGGGACTAAATCTGTCAAAGACTTCAATACTAGGGTAAATGAAGTTGTCCACACTATCAGATAACATTTTGAAATTTTAAAGTATTATTAAACTGTTTTAAAAGTCATAAAAATTATTCATGACAGTTTGGATGCTAAATTTATATCATTAGAATATAGTGACCATAAAACATTATCTCTAGATAACATTCAAATTACTCTCCTTACATATGAAAAGATAAGGGAAAAGACTATGAATATCAAAACAAAAGTTGATAGGGATGTTTCTGTCAATGCTGCTAGGGGAAAAATATTAATAAGGCTCTTTAGGAATATGTTTTTTCTAACTCAAACTTTTAAAATAAGGTTTGTAAAAATTCTTATTTAATGTGATCCTTATTATTTAATATTTTATGGTGAGGTACATGCATATACAAAGGGAAACATACCTTGAAATGTTTTGAATGTGGAGTAATTGTCCATATTTTGGCTAATTTACCTCACTGAAATAATGATAAAGATAGTTATGAAGAATATATAAGACCAAGAAGGTCATGGAAGAAACATGGTTATAAAAAAAATATCCTAGAATGTGGACGGATAAAAATTTCTTCAAATCCAAAAGAATAATATGTTATCATACAAAAGAAGAAAATTTTGATAGTGAAGCTGAATATGAAAAACAATTGCGGAGAAAGCTATAAAAATTTACTTTATTTCTATAGTGAATATTTAATATTTCAAGATAAATAGTTCTATATAAGATAAAATTCAACATTAATCTCATCTGAAAGAAGAGTTGAAAGAATGAATGAGGAAGTGTGGAGAACCTGAGTAGGAAAAAAATGTTATTAAATGAAACTTCATCATCAAACAGTCAGGAACGTTTTCCAAATGAGAAAGTAAAGCTGGTAAAAGATATTGATGATTTTAATAGTTCTCTTGAACATGAAATGAATATTAATGAGAATATATATGTGAATATGGAGGCATTAGAAGAATAATGTGAACGTTTTCATAAAAACATTCAAAAGTTGAAGAATGTAATGAATGTTACTAAAATACTACCTCAAAAACTGGTGATGGTTAGAGTATGAATGATCTTAATAGGTATCCTCTAAATCTACCTTTAAATATGGAGAATTATTCTAGAGTTTTCTCTGAGATGATGAAAATTGAAAATGAAATGTTTGTGGCCAAAATTGACAACGTTGAAAATCAGAATATTCTAAAAATTATGAGTCTATAAAAATTTATATTACATATGTTTTGGATATGTCTTGAAAGAAATATGAGTTAAAGGATATTTTTTCATTTTTAAATAGAAGGGTTGATGGTCAAAAATGTTATTATAAGATTTTTTCTGAGAAACATACTCACAACACCGATGAATCTAAATGTTTTAGAGTAAAAATCTATTTTTATGGATACTATTTTAATTTTTTTGGATTTAGAAAAAACGAATAATATGGGTTTGTCCAACATAAAACACTAATACTATTCCACATGTTTTAGAATACATTGTTTGAGTGGGATTAAATCCTCTAAATGAATAAGTATGAAAAAGATGTTCATAATAAATTTGAGAAGACTGTTGTGAAAGTTAAGAATAGGTTCGAACCACTAGAAACTATTTGTGAAATATTTGAACAGTATGGACATCTTGATTAGAGTTGTCCAATATTGTTACCAGGACAACAAAATTTTCTTAACAATTGTTATAATCTTATGGTGGAAAATGAAATGGAAGAATAAATATCATTGGTTGTAGAAACAAAATTTAATGCTATAAATAGAAAAATATCCATGGATTCTTGATAGTGTTTTTTCATCTCATATAAATAAATATGTAAAGATTTTAAAAAATTAGGAAGGCTTCAAATAAGAAATGATGACATTTGGAAATGATGAATCTCTAGGGGTCAATGGTGTTGGATCGGCCATTATTAGGGAAGAAAAAAAATGATATCCAATATAACTTAATATGATGATGGGACAAAACAAAATCCACTTAGTGTTTTATAACATTTTGTTTACAGTAAAAAATTCATCCATATAAAATATGTGGTTTTTGTAAAAAATTTGAATATGATGGAAATATAGTCACAAGGGTCTAACATACATTTTGAAACCATTTCCATGTTGATCAAATACAAAACTCTTCTTACATGGGTATAGTTGAGGAAAATGAATTTTGGACTAAAAGGCTAGGACACATGTAACAAAGAATTGTGGGAGATATATCAAAGAGAGACAATGTTTGATATAATCATGTTATGTCAAGAATAAGGTATTTTTGGTTCAATATTTTTCAAAATAGATGATTAATATATTGTGCCCAATAAAGCTAACATTTTTTCAAAAGGACCCCATGAACAAATTCATTCTAATATATATATATATATATATATATATGGGATAGTGAGAAAAAAATCAACAAATAGAGATATGTACAAAATCAATTTCATTGATGACATTACCCTCATTACTTTTGATATGTTGGTGAAACCTAAGTTATATGCTCTGAAAATGTTTTATAGTTTTAGGGGGAATACAATGAATTAATGTGAGTATGTTGTGAAGATGATGGTAACTGATAATTGTGTTTAGATTAAAAAAATGAATTTGAAATATATCATGATAATCATCAAATTAGTTATGATTTTAGTTCACCATAAACACCTCAACAAAATGGGTTTTCTAAAAGAATGAGTTGAAGTCTGGTAAAAATTTGGAGAACTATGTAACATAAACATGATCTTTCTCAATAAAATTATAGGTAAGACATGAGAATTTTGTGTATATTTAAAACCGATATTTCTATAGACCATGTTCATATATGACTCCATATAAAATATTTTATACCAAAACTACTTGTTTGAAACACTTAAGAGTTTTTGGGAGTCCATTCATTATAAATAAGAAAGGTGGAATCCTTTGAAATTTTGAGCAAAGATGTGATGATTGAATTTTATTTCTATGATATAGAAGAAAAAGGATATATAGGTTTCAATAAAGAATCTATAATAAATGTTGATTTTTATGATGTGAATGTTGAAGAAAATGTTGATAAAGAAATGAATACTTATGTTGATATAAAAATTTACCAACATAATGAATGTTTTCTTAACAACTGTGATAAACTAGTAGGAAGTGGAAATACCACTCAAGATAAAGAATTAAACTCGTCTATGTCAAGAGAGTAGGATAAAACTAAAATTGCTCATCCTAGGTTGAGGGTGAAATTTGAATCTCACAACATTATTTGTGATCAACATCTGAGTGTTCAAATAAGAATAATTAAAAATGTTATTACTCATACATCTCTATATGCAAAAATAAATCTAAATGATATGAATGAGTCTTTAGAGAATCTAGAATGGATTCAATCTATGAATGAAGATAATGATCATATAAGAAATAAGGATCGTTTGGAACTCATACCCATGATGTATAACAAACTTATATTGGTAAAAAATTGGGGTTTCTAGAATATTCCAAATGAATAAGGTGAAGTGATAATAAACAAATAAATATCAGTTTGCAAAGGGTATTCTCAAATTGAAGGCATATATTTTTATGAATCCTTTTCTCTGGTGGGAATGTTAGAGATATTAAGAATATTTATTTCTATTACTACATAGTAATGTTATAGGATCATTAAAATGGTTTTTAAATCTACATTCTTGAATGGTGATCTTCATGAGGATGTTTATATTTAATAAACACGTGGATGTTTTCTTAGGAATGATTTAATTTTCATGTGTGTAAATAGAAGAACTCCTTTAATGTGATTAAAAAAGATATGGCAGCATGTTACTCTAAATTGGAGTCCTTCTTATAGAAGATGAGTTTTATGAAAGGATGTGTCAGTAGAAATATTTGCATCGAATAATTTAAAGGGTATTATATCATCATAATTGTTTATGTTAATGACATTTTCTTGGCTGGAAATGATGTATGGTTTTTTGAATTATTTTATGATGACAAGAAGACATTTTCTAATATTTCTATGCAAGGTGAAATTGAATTATTTTTTGGGATAAAAATTTTATAGATGAAGAACCATATTATTCTTTATCCAGAAATGTATGTTAAGAAACATCTTAAGAGGTTTTTCATGGAATATTCGAAATTTGTTTTCACAATGATTTATGATAAAACCAAGTTGTCTAATGACGTTGAATGAAAATAAATTGATCAAAAGTTGTTTTGATAATAGATTGGATGTTTATTGTATTTGGGTTCCATAAGGCCCAATAATGGTTATGTTGTCACATTACATGAATGATTTCAGAATGCTCCTTAGAATCAAATTTTATTTTAGTAAATATAATTATTATATAAAATAGACGAACCAAATGTTTTGGAATCAGGTATTATACCTCAAAAACTATTGATCTGTTAGGGTATTCAGATGTTGATTGGGCAAGAATTGTTAAATATAAAAGATGCACATACAGTGGGGTTCTATTTTAGGGAAAATGTATTCTTAGTTGGAATTTAGGGAAATAAGAAATCCAACAACTCTTTTCATCATTTAATATAAGTAGTTTCCTACCACTTTAGCTACTAACCAACATACTAGTATATTAAACTCAATTATAAGACCTACTTTTTGAAGTAATGTTACCCTTCATCTTAGGTTTTGAATATACATGTGTAATCTATATTACACGAAATCTAGTAAAACATTCTCATTAATATTTTATCGATAAATATTTCCAATTCATCCAATCGCATTTGGAGCAGAAATAGTTGAAGATAGAGTCTGTTCTTACATCTAAAAATGTTTCATTAATATTCACAAACACATTACAAAAAGATTTTTTTTCCAAATTGAGGCTGAGTATGGGTGTCCAGCCTCTTTCTCATCATGTTTAAGGTATTTGTTTTTGTCCCCTATCTTATCTTAACATTGGATAGTTTTATAATGGGGGATAATTATGTCATCAATATATCCTTATGGAATCATGCATAAAAAGGTGAGTTGATTAAAAGTTGTGAATCATGAATGTATGGGTGTGAACTATTATAACTATTTGTCGGAGTGGTTGTCGGGGAGTAGGATTTTAAGAATAAAATAAATTTACTCTAGGAATGATTAAGAAGTGGAGATGGAAAAGGAATATAGTTGTGATATAAGGATAAAGAAGAAATATTTTTATATTTTGGGGAAGGCTGAGAATGAAATATAATAGATATTACATTGTCACTTCTTTGGGACAACATGGTATTTTTGTACATAATTCATGTTCTCTACAATGTTTTATGTCACATAGGCTTAGAATTTTGGAAAATTAATCCATAGCATGAGGATAAAAAGTTCAATTATTTATGAATCTTGGTTGAAAGAAAAATTTAAAGGGATATATTGTTGAAACCAAGTTGGTTGGAGATGGTTTTTGAATACAAGACATGATTGTTTTCAAATAGTGTTGTCTTTTTGTTAAAGATTATAATCAAATTCACTTTCTGGAACACTTGGTTGAAAATATGATGATAATTTTCTGATTTTTAATTTCAAATTTTCATATGTTTTGATAACATGTGATGCAAGATTTACAAAGGAAATGTGGAGAAAAAGGTGGTTCCAATTATATTCAGTTTTGATTGGAAAGAATGCTGATCTAATGAGAAAATAATGTTGTATGATCTTCACATCAAAATATGGTTAACGAAAGAATTTTTTGCATGATATAAGGTTTTTTGGAATTTTACATGAAATACATGCTTTAGGATCATAATATCCGACAATGAAAATAGCATGAATTCTATGAAGTATTTCAAATGTGTGGGAAATATGAGGCTACACAAAAGAGACTTATATACAAAATGTGATGTCAAATGTGGTTTTGTGTGCTTGAAAAATATCATTCATGATGAATTTGGATCATGTTATTAGGGGAATTTTATTCCTATAAATATGCATTAACCCCACACATTTGTGAAGATCAACATTTAGAGAAATCTAGAGCTATTAATCAAAAAATAATTGTATGAAATGGTAGTTGAGATAAATAATTGGAGTTATGCGCTAGATAATAAAGATATGTGCAATATGTGAGTTGTTTGTATGAAATATTTTCTGTAGAAAAGTTTTTCAATGAAAAAAGCTAAATAGTGGGAACATGGAAAAACATTTTCATGAAAGATGCCTAGAGGATGTAGGAATATTTGATATTCTGCGTATATAGTAATTGGTGCCCAATGTTTTTTTTACAATCATCTTTGTATTAATGTTAATAATGGAATTAATATATCAAATTTGTAAACATTCATCAAGAAGTAATAAATAATTTCATTTCTTATTTGTCCTAATTAGAATAATACACACTATTGGATTGTTTTCATAGTGCTATAGGAGTGTAAGGGCATATCCTAATCACTTTTTTCCAAACAGAGATATTGTTTTATAGTTGATTTTGTGGTATTGTATTATTTAAATTTAATTACATGGATGTAGCTATTTATGTTCAGTAGTGATCCTTGTAAACTATTATGTCAATGTGGATGTGTTTTTGGATTGAGACCAAAAGAGATGAATATTTTTAACTAGAGTTGAATGTTGTCTAAAAAATAAAGGAACATAAAAGAAAAAATATCACTATATAAACCCTCCCTCTCTCATTGATACTTGGTGTTGGTCTGGACAACTTCAAATGTGATAGGTGCATCCAGAATTATATAGTTCTCCAATGCATTGGTTAATTTTTTAATCTTATGTGACACCATGAATAGAATTAGGTGGTGAACTTAATCCATCATGACACATTTTTCACTATTTTATTGGGTCTTGGTGGTTATGATTGACATTTGTTTATGGTTTTAGGATTAAAGTTGTTTCCACATTTCCCATGATGCATTTATTTTATCATGTTATATCATACATCGTTGTTCATTTTTTTATGTTATACCTTTATTACTCATCTATATTCCTGTATTATTTTATGTAATGATTTCTTATGGATATACCTTGTTTATTTACTTATTGGGATTTATTGATCACCACTTTCTAATGCATGTTCCAAGGTTATCCCTTGTATTTTTAAAGGTTTTATGACTTATAGGATAACATTCAGTAAGTCTTTCATAATTTTTTGTATCCCATGACAAATATGTTATGCTATGTTTTAATTCCCAAATAAACTGGACATATCAATCTTTGAGGATGTATTATGTACATCCTCATGTAGTAAATCATGAATTAATTTGTATAAAAACAATACTTATCATAGTTTGTATCAATGGAAAGATTAGTTATTTTTTGGATTAGGATTATGGAACTCTAGTGAATGATTTTTGGATAACACTAATCAATATAACATGTCAACAAAAATTTGTAATGTATAATATAATTTGATTCAATGAATATACGTTCATTTATGTATTCAACCATTTGATGTGCCTCTAGAATAGATCCTCATAGGGGTAAAATACCAAAACTATTTTTTTGAGATAAAATTTATTTGGAACTAGTGACAAAAAATATACCTCGATTCACACCTCCTTTGACACTCATAGTGAATATTCATTGATAAATTCAAAATCTCAATATAACCCCATAGTAATGTAACAAACATTCCCATAAGTGTTTATTTTAGAAAATATATCATGGACTAAATAAATTGAATCCTATAAATTCACATGTTATTGGAATACATGTCGGTTAAATCTTTTTTATGGGAGTAATAGTATTATGGAGAGCGCCAAAAGCATGTTAAATCTGTGAAGAATGTAACACCCGAGACTTTTATGAGAAATATTTTGTTTTTATGTTATATAAATAATCAAATGAGTCTTTCACTACACACAACACTTACTTGGCTTGCATTACACGAAATCACGACCTTCCTGGATAGCTTGTGTCGTACGCAATACCGAGTTTCACTAAAAAAACAATATGCTATTAAAACTAGCCGTTATGAATAGTATTAACTGAATTTTGAATTTTATAACATTTTAATTCAACTTATACAATTTCTAGAATGATGTATAAAAGCAAAGTCAGTTTTTTGGAAAAAAGACCAATTTTTCAAAAAAATGCAGTTTTGCCGCCTTTTGATGGTGCACCGACTTTAAATCTAGTTTTGAGATGTTTATAAGTTCAATTTGACAAAATAAAATTCTTATTTTGAATCAGGGTATAAAAATTTACTTTGGATAAATTTTTGATATTTTTCTGATAACTTTCATATTTTGATGAATATTAAAAATAAGCTAATTTTTAATTAAAAACAACTTTTTTCATTGAGATAATTTATATGGATAAATTATAATATCGAATGGTTTTAAATTATAAATAGAATATATTTTTACCATTTAATATAATGTATGTCATTAGCATTAATTTCACATTGAATTCATAGGTAAAAATATTTCAATCTTTGGCAATGTTTTAACTTCTAAAACCCATTTTCTTAACAACATGATTTATTTTAAATTAATTACTGAAACTTATATGTTTTGAATTTTGAAAAATGGATTCCATATTCAGAATAAGTGGGTCCAAATTATGTTAATAGGATACTTTTTTTTGGGCATTATGAATAGTAACTACGGTAAATTTTATTTACCATAGTTAAATGTAAATCAGGTAATTAAGGGTCAATATAAGGTTATAAAATTACCCTAAAACTTGCCAAAATCCTATTGGATGACTAACAGTAGACTAATATCACATAAGGGTCGGATTAGATTCATTTAATGGACTTTTTTCCATGAAAATAATTTAATTATTATTAAAACCAAAGAATGTGACAACATGTCACTTTATTGAATCCTATAAGTATAATAATTTTAATTTAGTGATAAAATTCAAGAAACATCGAACATGAATAGTATCCACAAAGCTAATACAATTATCTACATCATAGAAATTTATTTATAATTTTTAGGTATTATATAATTATCATTAATTATGACACAATAGTGATGTTGAAATTATTTTATTAATTAAAATATCAAATAAATTGTTTTAAAAAATAATAAAATAAATATTATATTAACTATTTAATGTGCTCCACAAATTTTCTAGATACATATGACATTTTATAGATCTATTAAAGCTTTTAGTTCGAACATATATTCTGTATATATTTTATTTAATTCAAATAAATGAATAGTGACAAAATTGACACTATTGTCATTTTATAAAAATAACATATTATAAAATTGTTTAAAAATAACAAAAACATATAAAAATTATAAATTAAAATTTATATGGTCAAAAATTTCATAAAGGGTCAAAGTATGTAAAATTAACAACACATATGTAATTATTTATAATAATTTAAAATTTAGAATATTATTACCACAAATATAATTAAATTGATAAATAAGGATAAATCAAGTTGATAATGTTTAAAATAAATTCTTAACATGTCTAAATTTTATTTTTTGATGATATTACAACACTATATCATCTAATCTTCGGATATGAGTAATTTTGAAAGTTTTTAAGTGGGTTTGGGATTTAATATAAACTGATATTTCTTATATTTCTAAAGGTGCCCCTCTCCTCCCGTATAAAAGGGCACCTCCTCACACTCCTCCTCACACAAATTTGAGCATTCAATCTCGGCAAATACCTTCCCATTCACTTCCACACTTCCCTATAAACATCCTAGAGGTCCTGGTCTTCTTCAAAGACCAATTGTTGGGCCCTAGGAGGAGGTCTCAAAGAGGCGCTTCAAAGAAGAGGTAATGCCTGTTACCGATTCTTTCATCATTATTTCTTCTTCCACTTCTTATAATTTAGTTGTTTCATTATAAATTAATAACATTATAATCACTCATATACTGATATGTTATTATAAGTATGAAAAAAAACCCTATTTCATCATCTATCCATCCTACGGAATACGAAATCACCGCGCGTGCATACATACAGAATATCGTCTCCACGCCATGGTGTAATCTATTTTCCCCCACCACCTTACTTGGATGGGTATAATGGTGTAAATAATAACTATATATTATTATTGTAAATTGATATTGATTCTGAAATAGTATACATACACTCCAATACAATTCCACGATCATGGGAACAATATCATCACTTGTGCGTACGTACGGAATACCGTCTCCACGATGTGATGCGACTCATTCTACATGATCTTCATTTAATAATGATTATATAAATGAAATGAATGAATGAATATGATATATATTACACTAATACCATTCTGGAAATGAGGTATCTATAACCTAAAGAGAAGAAGAATAATTCATTCTAAAAAACACGCATAAGAACAAAAAGTAATAAACACCCGAATAACAAGTAGTAATGAAATATAACTAATAAGATGATAAAATTATGACCATATATGATATCATAAAAAAATTATTATTATAGAATAAGTCAATAACATTATTTAAATCATTATACAGGAGTTTTGGACACTTACAAAGCAAATCGGTCCTAAGGTAAGGGAAATATCACAATCTCATTTTTATCCGAGATTGTTTATACTTTGGAATTTACTGGGGTGTATTTTATTATCCACATCCATGTTTC
Source organism: Viscum album (assembly GCA_963277665.1). Lineage (NCBI taxonomy): Eukaryota > Viridiplantae > Streptophyta > Magnoliopsida > Santalales > Viscaceae > Viscum > Viscum album. Next base: position 344,612,392 of record OY728165.1, on the reverse strand, counting down.
CTAAATATTTAATATTTATGTCCTCCTACAATAGTTTATATCCAATTTTATCCTTCGGTGAGTTTTTAGTAAAATATATGAAAGGAATCTTTTGTCATTTTTTGTACGAGGTACTTTTTGACTTTTCTGACAAAAGTACGAGAAGAATGTTTTTTTAACTTATACGGAATAAATGGATTTTTAAAACATTATTTCCAAGAATCTTCCCTTACATGTTTTCACGTTGATTTTTAATCAACTTATTTTAGTTTATAATTCTATAACATGTTAAGAGAGAAAAGTTGTTTTTGAAGTAGATAGGATATTTTATTCAAGAATGGAGTTAAAGTGTTTTAACAAAAAAAAAATTCCATCTAAGATAATAAAGGTTTCTGTTTCTATCCCTATTATTACATTTATTTGATTATGTTGTGATGGAATAATTTTTATGAATTCCATTATCTTATATGAATTGTTTTATGATGTCACGATGTTTAAGATTCCCATTTTTATTACATGGATTATGTTATGATGTTTGGTTTATGATTTTGTGGAACACATAAGTATGGTATAATTATGAGATGGGTGGGACCTATATCTCCCTCCAATTAATTGGGTAAAGATTTTATATCTCATGAGATAGACATCGCTGGAACGGCAAGTTATACCGGTTCAGTGAAACAGGACTGAAACGAGGAGTGAACTCGCTTCATAAATGGACTTTGTCCACTAAGATAGTCTTGGCAATGAGTCTTGACTAATAAGAAATGATTCTAATTAATTATGTGTGTATTACACAAAGTTACATGTTTTAAGTTATGATTATTGGGATTACATTTCACTTCTATGATTTATCCTATGTTATGAAATTATGATCTCTTTTCCAGGGTAAGACTTCCAAAATGTTATGTTTTTATTTTGATGTGATTGATATTTCTTTTGTTTACCCTTACTGAGCATTTGAGCTCACCCTTTTGTAGGTTTTTTTTCCCCAGGTCAGGAAGATGTTTATTAAGTATGATATGCCAAAAGGGACCATAGATATGATGAAATAAATGGGAGACAATGTAGACGCTTTATGAACAAGTTGTTTATGATTCCCATTTTCTAAAGACAGTATAACTAAACAGTCCTTTCAGGGTTTTGTAATATGATGTAATAAGTGTGCTTCAATTTTGAAGTAATAACAATGTATGTGAATTATGGGTCATTATAGTTGGTATTAGAGGAAAGGTATAGTCCACCTTTAGAAACTAGGATGTGAAAGCCTTAGTAAGAACCCTAAGGATAAGTCTAAGCATAGAACACAATCTTAGTGTTTTAGAAATCGCCAAGAATAACCTAGGACAAGACCTTAAGTGTGAAATTTTATTCTTGATTATGTGGTTTTCTTATTATAATTAGTGTTTCTCACACTGTTATTCATGGTTTTAGTCAATGGCTGGAACCCGAAGCAACTGTGTTAATGCAGAATGCAAAGGGAAATGCAATGATTATCCCCCTGAGAAACCAAACGTTATGGGAGCTGGAATGAAAAATCTTGTAGCCATGCTCACACAACTTTCTCAAGCTATGAATCATGCAGGACTTCCAAATGAGAAAAGGAAGGAGCAACATTCTGTTGAACCCTTCATGAGGCAGCGTCCACCTTCATTCAGCGGGTCTACTGATCCATTAATTGCTGAAAAATGGATTAGTAATACTAAAAAGATATTTTCAGTTCATCAATGTTCTGAACATGATAAATTCATCTTAGCAGTGTATCGTATGGAAGGTGATGCTTATCAATGGTGGAATCTTATCAATAATATGAGGCAAAGAGATGAAATTGAGTCCATGGAATGGGACGAGTTCAAGCACTTATTTTTCAATAAGTACTTCCCTCGTATTCTCCAAACAAAGACCAAGAGAGAGTTTCTTGAACTTTAGCAAAATTATGATGAATCTGTTTGTACCTATGAAGCAAATTTTACAAGACTTCCAAGGTATGCTTCGGGTATTATTATCCAACCTGAGAGTAAGATCGATTGATTCTTTAGTTGCTTGAAACCAAGTCTTCGAAGGGACTTATCCATAAGGGACTTCAATAGATATGAGGAAATCGTTCGATGTGCTCTCAATGTTGAGATGGAGATTGGAGTAACCCATCAGTCATATGGGTTTGATAAAAAGATGAAAATGGAATTCAAAGGAAAATATAAAGAGCACACTGAAAAGAAGATGAGCTTTCCCTTATGCTCATAGTGTGGAAAGAAACACAGAGTGAGTTGTCTTAAAGGGAGAAGTAAATTTTTAAAATGTGGAAAGGAAGGTCATCGAGCATTTCAATGTCGCAATGATGGGAAGAAGGTGTCTAATGATGCAAACAAAAGAAGGGACACACTGAATGAACCTACTACACTTCAATGTTTCAAGTGCAAGGAGATGGGGCATTATGCCAATAAATTCCCTAATCCAAGGGTTGTTGATGATGATAGACATCAAAAAAATCTTATGGCTCAAGACAAAGGAATGTCATATGCAATTTCTATCAGCGATGTGGAGTACGATAACGATGTGGTGAACGGTACACTTACCATCCACTCTAATGTAGAAATTGTTTTATTTGATTCTGGATCCACCCACTCTTTTATTTCTAAAGATTTTTCTAAGGGTATCACCGTATTAACTCAACAATTAGATGTTGAGTTAGCTGTGACAACACCTAATGGAACAACAGTCGCATCAAAAGATTATAATTCTATCCCGATTGAAGTTTGTGGGAAAGTGCTTCCTGAATATCTTGTGATCCTTCCTATAGTGGAATTTTTTCTGATTCTTGGAATGGATTGGCTTTCTCTATATGGAGCTCATATAAATTTCCAAAGAAGGGAAGTCACATTTCATATTCCAGATCAATCTTTGATCGTCTATCGATGCATGGATGAACATAACCTTCCAGTGGAAATTTCTTCCATCTTATGGGTCATGATTCCACAGAATGAAGCTTATTTATCTCAAATGGTTGGTCATAAACTCGCGATTAATAATATGCCCATTGTACGAGAGTTTTTTGATGTCTTTCCTGAGGAATTTCCGAGTCTTCCACTAAATCGTGAAGTTGAGTTTTCAATAGAACTCGTACCGGGTGCTTTTCCTATTTCAAAGACACCTTATAGAATGGCCCCCCAACTAAGTTGCATGAATTGAAGAAGCAACTCCAAGAGAATATTGATAAGGGATTATTTCACCCTAGTGCATCACCTTGGGGAGCACCTATTCTATTTGTTAAGAAGAAAGATGGATCAATGAGACTCTGCATTGATTATCAAGAACATAACAAGATCCCTATCAGGAAAAAATATCCTCTCCCACGCATTGATGACTTATTTGACCAACTACACGGAGCTCAATACTTTTCCAAGATTGATCTTTGTTCTGGGTAACATCAATTAAGGGTCAAAAGGGAGGATATACCAAAGATGGCTTTCCGTACAAGGTATGGACACTATGAATTTATAGGGATGCCATTTGGTCTTACTAACTCCCCTTCTATCTTCATGGATCTAATGAATAGAGTCTTTAGAGACTATCTTGAACAATTTGTGGTAGTCTTTATAGACAATATTCTTGTCTATTCAAAGAGTAAGGAATAACATGAAGATCACTTGAGAATTATAATGAAGACCCTGAGAAAGGAGAATCTTTATGCCAAATTTACCATGTGTGAATTTTGGCTTCAAAAAGATTCATTTTTGGGTCACATAATCTCTAAAGAGTTGATATCTATCGATCCAAAAAAATAGAGGTTATCGAAAGATGGTCGAGACCAACAACAGTAACTGAGATCTGAAGTTTTCTTGGTTTGGCTAGATATTATCGACGTTTTGTGAAATATTTTTCACGATTATCTAATCCACTCACCAGGTTGACTCGGAAAGGATTTAAGTTTGTTTGGATGGAGGAATGTGAAGAAAATTTCAAGGAGTTGAAAAGAAGGTTATCCAGTGCACCTGTGCTCGCACTGCCTTGTAGTGGAGAAAGGTTTGTGATCTACAGTAATGCATCCAAGAAGGTATTGGGGTGTGTTCTTATGAAAAAAGATATGGTGATAGCTTATGCCTCATGACAGTTGAAAATACATGAGAAAAATTAACCAACTCATGATTTGGAGTTAGCTGCAGTAATCTTTGCATTAAAGATTTGGGGGCATTATCTTAATGGAGAAAGGTGTGACATTTATACTGATAATAAAAGTTTAAAGTATATTTTCACACAAAATGAGATGAATATGCACCAAAGAATATGGTTTGAGCTGATTAAGGATTATGACTCCTCAATTCATTACCACCCTAGGAAAGCAAACAAGGTGGCAGATGCATTAAGTCGACAAGACCATGCTATCTTATCCATGATGAGGATCACAGAAGATACTATATTTATGGATTTACAAAGGATGGATCTTGGAATTATAATGAAAGGGGAAAAATAGTATCTCTCTCAAATGAATGTTCAACCATCTATACATGTGAAGATTAAAGAGGCACAAAAATAAGATGTAGAGTTAAAAAAGAAGGTGAGAAATGTTCCTGAATTCAACCTTGATTGTGATGGGATAATAAAGTTCAAGAATCGGGTTTGTGTTCCTCCCATCCCAGAATTAAAGAAGGAGCTGCTGAATGAGGCTCATAGTTCTTCATTCTCTATTCATCCTGGAAGCACGAAGATGTATAGGGACCTGAAAGAGTACTTCTGGTGGGATGGCATGAAAAGAGATGTTGCTGAATATGTCTCTCGATGCTTGGTTTGTCAGCAAGTTAAAGCTGAGAGACAGAAGTCTAAGGGTATGTTACAACCATTACCCATACCCGAATGGAAATGGGAAAACATCACTATGGACTTTGTCACAGTACATCCTAAAACATCCAAAGACAATAATGTTATCTGGGTCATAGTTGATCGTCTTACAAAGTCTGCACACTTCATTGCTATTAGAGAGGATTTCGCTCTGGATCAGCTTGCCAGGATATATGTGAAGGAAGTGGTAAGATTATATGGAGTACCACTTTCTATTATATCTGATCGGGATACGAGATTTACCTCGATGTTCTGGCGAAGTCTTTAGCATACTATGGATACGGAGTTGAGTTTCAGCACTTCTTATCATCCTCAGACAGACAGTCAGTCTGAAAGAACAGTAAAAACTCTAGAAGATATGTTGAGAGCTTGCTCTATGGATTTCAAAGGTGGTAGGGATCAACACCTACCTTTGGTCTAATTTTCTTATAATAATAGCTTTCACTCCAATATTCAGATGGTTCCTTATGAATCTCTCTATGGAAAGAAATGTGGGACTCCAACTTGCTGGGATGAAGTTGGGGAAAGAAAGCTCTTAGGACCTAATCATGTTGATGAGATGGCAGAAAAGGTCTGATCTATTCAACAACACATAATATCAGCTTAGAGTCGACAAAAAAGTTATGCCGACAACCAAATAAAAGACTTAGAGTTTGAAGTGGGTGATAAAGTGTTCTTACGAATATTTCCCTGGAAGAGGGTCTTGAGATTTGGAAAGAAGGGAAAGTTGATCCCTAGATATATCGGTCCATTTGAAATCTGGATCGTGTTGGGAAGGTATCTTACCGATTGGCCTTCCACCGAATCTCTCTCAAGTTCACGATGTGTTCCATGTATCTCTCCTGAGAAAGTACATACCTGATCCTTCACATGTATTCAGCTCAGAAGTTGTACTGCAGGAGCAAGATCTTTCTTATGAAGAACAGACGATAGAGTTCTTGGATCGTAGCGAAAAATTCCTACAAAACAAGACCACTCGCTTGGTGAAAGTTGTATGGAGGAACCACCAATTAGAAGAAGCTACATGGGAACTTTAGGATATAATGAGGGAGAGGTATCCTCATCTGTTTGTTACAAAGTGATGAATTTCGAGGGCGAAATTCATTTTAAAGGGGGTTGAATGTAACACCCAATACATTTTTGAGAAATATTTTGTTTTTATGTTATATAAACCATCAAAGGAATCTTTCACTACACACAACACTTTCTTGACTTTCTTTACATGCAATCACGACCTTCCTCGATAGCTTGCGTCGTACGCAATACATAGTTTCACTAAAAAACAATATGCTATTAAAACTAGACGTTATGAATATTATTAACTGAATTTTGAATTTTATAACATTTTAATTCAACACATACATTTTCTAGAATGAGGTATAAAAGAAAAATCAGTTTTTTTGGAAAAAAGAAGTATTTTTCAAAAATGCAGTTTTGCCTCCTTTTGATGGCGCACCCACCTTAAATCTAGTTTTTGACATGTTAATAAGTTCAATTAGACAAAATAAAATTATTCTTTTTAATTAGTGAATAAAAATTTACTTTCGATAAATTTTTGATATTTTTCTGATAACTTTCCTATTTTGATGAATAGTAAAAATACGCTAATTTTTAATTAAAAACAACTTTTTTCATTGTGATAATTTATATGGATAAATTATAATATTGGATGGTTTTAAAGTATAAATAGAATATTTTTTTACAATTTAATATAATTTATGTCATTTTAATTAATTTAACATTGAATTCATAGGTAAAAACATTTCAATCTTTGGCAATGTTTTAACTTCTAAAACTCGTTTTCTTAACAACAAGATTTATTTTAAATTAATTACTGCAACTTATATGTTTTGAATTTTTAAAAATGGATTCCATATTTAGAATCATAGGGTCCAAATTATTTTAATAGGCTACTTTTTTATTTTTGGTCATTATGAATAGTAACTACGGTAAATTTTATTTATCATAGTTAAAGGTAAATCAGGTAATTAAGGGTAAATATAAGATTATAAAATTACCCTAACACCTGCCAAAATCCAATTGGATGACTAAAAGTAGACCCATATCACCTAAGGGTCGGATTATATTCATTTAATGGACTTTTGTCTATGAAAATAATTTAATTATTATTAAAACCAAAGAATGTGACACCATGTGACTTTCTTAAATATTATAAGTATAATAATTTTAATTTATTGATAAACTTCATGAAACTTCGAACATGAATAGTCTCCACAAATCTAATACAAGTATCTACATCACAGGAATTTATTTATAATTTTTAGGGATTAAATAATTATCATTAATTATGACACAATAGTGATGTTGATATTATTTTATTAATTAAAATATCAAATAAATGGTTTTAAAAAATAATAAAATAAATATTATATGAACTATTTAATGTTATCCACTAATATTCTAGATACATATGACATTTTATGGATCTATTAATGCTTTTATTTTGAACATATATTCTGTATATATTTTATTTAAATTTAAATAAATGAATAGTGTCAAAATTGACACTATTGTTATTTTATAAAAATAAAATATTATAAAATTGTTTGAAAATAAAAAAAATATTTAAAAATTATAAATTAAAATTTATATGGTCTAAAATGTCATAATGTGTCAAATTATGGAAAATTCACAACACATATGTAATTATTTATAATAATTTAAATATTAGAATATTATTACCACAAATAAAATTAAATTGATAAATAAGGATAAATCAAGTTGATAATGTTTAAAATAAATTCGTAAAACGTCTAAATTTTATTGGTTGATGAGATTAAAACCCTATATTATCTAATATATGGATATGTGTCATTTTGGAAGTTTTTTATGTGGGGTTGGGATTGAATATAAACTAATATTTCTTATATTTCCAAAGGTGCCCCTCTCCTCCCTTATAAAAGGGCACCTCCTCCCTCTCCTCCTCACATGAATTTGAGCCTTCAAGATCAGCCAATCCCTGACCATTTCACTTTCCCACTTCACTAGAAACATCTTAGAGGTCCTGGTATTCTTCAAAGACCAATTGTAGTGCCCTAAGGGGAGGTCTCAAAGGGGCGCTCCAAAGAAGAGGTAATGCCCGTTACCGATTATTTCATCTTTATTTCTTTTTACACTTCTTCTTCATTAGTTGTTTCATTATAAAGTAATAACATCAGTATCACTCATATACTTATATGTTATTATAAGTATGAAACAACCCTATTTCACCATCTATCCATCCTACGGAAAATGAAATCACCACGCCTGCGTACGTACGGAATACCGTCTCCATGCCGTTGTGTAATCTATTTTTCCCCACCACCTTACTGGGATGGTTATAATGATTTAAATATTAACTATATATGATTATTTTAATGTGATATTGATTCTGAAATAGTATACATACACTCCAATACAATTCCACGATCATCGGAACGATATCATCGCTCGTGCGTACGTACGGAATACCGTCTCCACGATGTGATGCGACTCATTCTACATGATCTTCATTGCATAATGACTATATAAATGAATTTAATGAATGAATATGACATATATTACACTAATAATATTCTGGAAATGAGTTATCTATAACCTAAAGAAATAAATAAGAATTCATTCGACAAAACACGCATAAGAACAAAAAGTAATAAACACCCGAATAACAAGTAGTAATGAAATGTTACTAACAAGAAGCTAAGAATATGACCATATTTGATATCATAAAAATAAGTATGATTATTTAGTAAGTAAATAACATTATTTAAATCATTATACAGGAGGTTCGGACAATTACGAAGCAAATCGGATCTAAGGTAAGGGAAATATCACAATCTCATTTTTATCAGAGATTGTTTATACTTTGGAATTTACTAGGGTGTATTTTATCATCCACATCCATGTTTCCTCAATATGTAATATTTATATCCTTCTACAATAGTTTATATCCAATTTTATCCTTCGGGGAGTTTTTAGTAAATGATATTAAAGGAATCTTTTGTCGTTTTTCGTACGATGTACTTTTTGACTTTTCCGACAAAAGTACGAGAAGAATGTTTTTTTAACTTATATGGCGTGAATGGATTTTTAAAACATTATTTCCTAGAAGCTTCCCTTACATGTTTTCAAGTTTATTTTTAATCAAATTCTTTTTGTTTAGAATTGTATGACATGTTATGAAAGGAAAAGTATTTTTGAAGTATAAAGGATATTTTCCTCAAGAATGGAGTTCAAGTGTTTTATCAAAATTATTTTCCATCTAAGATAATAAAGGGTTCTGTTTCTATCGCTATTATTACATTGATATGATTATGTTGTGATGGAATTATTTTTATGAATTCCTTTATCTTATATGAATTGTTTTATGATGTCACGATGTTTAAGATTCCCATTTTTATTACATGGGTTATGCTATGATGTATGGTTTATGATTTTGTGGTACACATAAGAATGGTATCATTTAGAGATGGGTGGGACCTATATCTACCTCCAATGAATTGGATAATTATTTTATATCTTGTGAGATAGACATGGCTGGAATGGCAGGTTATACCGGTTCTGTGAAACAGGACTGAAACGAGGAGTGAACTCGGTTCAGAAATAGACTTTGTCCACTAAGATAGTCTTGGAAATGAGTCTTGACTAATAAGAAATGATTCTCAATGAATATGTGTGTATGCGAAAATGATTCATGTTTTAAGTTATGATTATTGGGATTACATTTCACTTCCATGATTTATCCCATGTTATGAAATTATGATCTCTTTTGCAGGGTAAGATTTCAAAAATGTTATGTTTTTATTTTGATGTGATTGATATTTCTTTTGTTTACCCATACTGAGAATTTGAGATCACCCTTTTGTATGATTTCTTTCCCAATGTCAGGATGAAATTTATTAATTAATCTTTGCCAAAAGGGACTATAGATATGTTGAAATAAATGAGAGACAGTGTAGACGCTTTATGAACCATTTGTTTATGTTTCCCAGTTTCTAAAGACACTATACCTATACGGTCCTTTCATGGTTTTGTTATATGTTGTAATAAGTGTGCTTCAATTTTGAATTAATAACAATGTATGTAAAGTATGGGTCATTATAATTAATGCGTACGTATGACTCACTGTCTCCCATATTGTAAAATACTTCATTTATCCAAACCATATTTCATGAATAGACTTAAAATTATAATAGACTCATAAATATATTAATATTCCATTATTATCATTTTATATAATATTAAAATATATTATATGGGAATGAATTAGATGATTAATGACAAAACATACAAAAGAAGTCAAGGCAATTAACAACTTGAAAAATTGAGAATAATGAATGATTGTTAAAAAACAGATGATGATATGTTATAGAAGGAACATATAAGATTTTATAAATATTAATATAGCAATTTAATGAGTTAATAACATGATTAAAACTTATATACAATATCTTAATTAATTTATAACCAAAATTAATTGTGTTATAAGGTATTTCATCTCAAATTACTTCCCATAAATAATTATATATTATTTATAACCAATTAAATTTAATTTGTTGTATATAATTTCTATTTGATATTTAATATCACGATTCATTAATTATTCATGGTTTTTATATGATTCACTTTGAATTATTTCATTCAAATGGAATTTAATTTAAAATTAACAAATGGTAAATGCTATAGAAAAATCTCACATTCCATTATGATTGTAATTTTCTTTTAAAATAAACGCTTTCTTGTAATCAGTTTTCCTTGGAAATTCCTTTTATCAAAATTATAGATATTATTTAATTATGTATATTGTTATTTAATATAATAGATACAATATTTACATATAGTTATTGACAATAAATGTTATTTTATTAAGTGGGGTTATTGAAATGTTTTTTCCTCATTACATAATATAGATATTTATCATTAAGTTGTATTGTTTGTTAATGAAATTGGTAATTTGATATTTGAAAAAACCTTTTGAGAATAAATAAATTAGTTTGGAACCATTTACATTAATTCTGTCGATTCATCTATTGACTAATGAGATAAACTAAGTGTCCAAATCATATGGGTTTTTACCAATATTGTTTTAAATAATCTTGTGGATAGATCATTATTATTAAGGATTCATGTTCCTTAAGAATATCTATTCTAATAATTATGAATTTACTTGATTGAAATTTTAGTAACTATTAATATCTCTGGTATTTTAGATATGATATTATCTAGTAATGCTTTCCATTCATAGTTTATTAATTAAAGTGAATGTTTTTTTAGTTATTTACCATGCCATATTGGTTCAACATTTTCACAACATGAAAGTTATGTTTTTTTAAAATATTGTGTGTTATGTTATCTTCCTATCATTATTGGTTATGTTTATTGATTCATGATATTTTATGTTTTACATAACCGTTATGAAAAATTTTGAGATAACCATTGTTTTTACCTTTCCCCTTGATATAAAGTTCAATTCTTGCAATTAGTTTCACAGATGGTGATTTTTACCTTTTTATACATTATTGTGTTTCCCCCAATGTAGAATGGTTATCATATATATATACATATATTTCCAAAAATACTAAATATTTCAGTTCATTCGGATGTGATCCCTTATATCAATACAAATTTAGTAAAGTAATTCATTTGGAACAAGCTAGTGGTGTTGGACTTATTAAACAAATAAATGATAAATGATGGGTTTTATAATTTGAGTAGTATACCATAATGAAAATTTATATCTATTTTAAATAATTGCATTTATAATTTGAATATGATATAAAAAAATTTCCCAATTTATTCATTGTTGTATAATTTAAAAAAGGCTTCTAAAATGAGGAAAATATCATTCTTTTGAGTGTAATTTGAATACATTAATTTTTTTTTAAAAAAATATACATTTAATTGGGCATTGATTTTTTTTCAAAATTTGTGTTCTATAATTTAAATATAAATGATTTTTATTTGGTTTCTCATTTTTTTACCCTCTTTCCTCTGGTTTCATCAATTTATGGTGAGTGTAATTTTTTGGAATCATCCCCCCTAGATTGTTTAAATGTGTTTTTTGATGTTATCCTCATAGGATGTTTCCAAAAGGTGTCTCTACTATTTAAAGAGTGTAAATTTATAGATAGTTACCTTACCCAGACTCAATAAGAGTGGTATTATTGAACACCTCTGTTTTAAAATTGCGTTTTTATTTCCATGCCTTATTTTCCCTTTTTTTCCCTAATTCACTTTATTGGAAGTGGATTTCATTTATGATATGTTTTTAATAGAGATCAATTGTGTTTTAACAAATTGTTAAGACGTTTTCCCAGCCATGTGATAATTTTTTGTGGGGTTGGAAAGAGGATAGATGGTGTGATTCCATGGATGATATGGATGTCTGCCACTCCCATCATAGGTTGTATATTATATGATGGTTTAATTATTTAGAATTATTTCCTAGTTTTTAGTGTTTTGATATGATTCCCGTGTTGCATCCTCTTACACCAATGTTATATAGATAACATTGGATATTATTATTTTGGAACATTTATCTTGAGGTAATTCTAGATGTTCCTTATTAACAATCATATGATTTAAATTTATTTAATTTAATATATGTGATGTTGTTCGTGAGAATTTAGAGACTTATATTTTATTATCAATGAAAATTTTTTATTTCCCCCAATTAGAGTTCATGTTATTTATAAATTAGCTTTAATGAAGTGTTTTATATCAGGTGGTCACCCATTCCATGGGGTTTTATTTTAATTGAACCATCAGGATCTGTATTTCTTATATCATATATGATATTATTTGTTTTCATCTAATGGTTTCATATCTATTATTGGGGTTTTATGTGTTATAGAATTTTTATTAGTACTCATGTTTTCAACTATCTCCCTTTCAAAAGTGAGTATTGATCTATGGGTATATCTAAAAATGAGTTTATATATATGTTAAAATATTTGGGGGAGTCTACAGTGTTTCATTTAGCTTCATTCATTTTTTTGATGTTTCACTATATGGTATCTTGTGTATGATTTTTTGAATATGATATTGTTCGTGTCTGGAATATAGAGGATCTATATGAGATGAGTTATGTTTTGAATGTTATTATCTATAATTTTGGTTATTATCATATGTATCATAATGGAGTGTTCATGGTATTAAATGGTTTTAGAGTGTCTTTTTGTTAAAAGAGGAGGAATGAACATGTTTTTTTATAAATATTCTTTCATAGTTGGTGCTTTGTGGTTGTATAAAGTCTATTTTAGGGGAAAATTTTCAAACACGTTATTTAGTTATTGTTTCATTGTTAGTTTATTTTTAATATCTGTTCTATGAAATGTGTTTTATGTAGAGTCCTTTAGAAATTTCTAAATTTTACTGAAATAGTGAGGGTTGTGTGGGTCACCCAAATGTCTAGTCCAACAAAGAAGAAACCATGCGAGGGACCTAAAATTTTTAGTAGAGTCATTTTCAATTGTTGGAACCAGGGGTAAAACAGTGTGTGTGCCTATATGTACCCATGGAGTGTTCATGATTGACACATGGTTTGGGTTGACCATGCAGACACCATGCACAACATCAATTTTTGAAATAAAATATTATTATTACTTCGTTGATATTGATATTATTATTCTATTCTTTACATTTCCATTTTTTCTCTATTTCACTTTTATATAATTACAACACATCCTCTTTTGTATCAAGAGTATCCCAAGGAGGCTTAGCCACACATCCCTTACTTCCCTTCATCTCATTACAATTTATGGGGGGGTTCTTCATGATTTATCCTCAGGATCATCATGGTATGGGTTACTTCTACAACCAGCTCTCTTTTACACACAATTTTCCTTTCCCTCATATCACTGTTTCCCAAGATTAACCCTAACACATTCTTTAGTAGTTTTGTTTTTGAACACTTCTTCTTAATGATCATGAGTCCCATTTAAGGTGATTCAAGATTAGTTTGTAGATGGAAATAAAATTCCCATATATTTTGGGTAGGGTATTATTAATTCAACTCTTTTGGTTAAAATTTAATTAATTATTTTTAAATTTTTAGGATCTTCTCTATTTTCATGGGAATCATCAACATGATAATAGTAGGGTAGTTCCTTTCATTTTAGAATGAATCTAATTTAAGGTAGGTTTCCCAGTATCTGAAAAATTAAAATGAAGACTATAATTTCTATATGGATTAATTATTTTTTTACACTATAATGTGATATAAATGAATTATAAATAATGATATAAATGGTTGAAATTATATTTATTCATGTTCCCCATGTTTTATTATGCATTTTCTAGTGGGTTCTTTAGTGAAACATAATTTAAAAATATGTTTTACAAGATTAACCACCATGATTACATATTTTATATTTTAAAGTGTATTAATTTTTAATATAATAAATATCAAGGATGTTTTTACCTTTCATTCAATATTCCATTATGAATTTATTAAATTTTTTACTTCCAAATATCTGAAAAATGTTTTTTAATACATTCTTAATATCTAATTATTACTACCACACCTAAAAACATATAAATATATATTTAAAAATATATCCACTTTTTATTAGTTCATGAAATATTTTAAAATATGTTCATTGGGTAAAGTGGTATTTATATATATATAAGTGAATATGTGTATATGGGTAATGTGTTACATTGGAAATTGAATAGTTTCGTTTGAAAATATTTATTCTAATGATGAAAATGTTTTTCAATATAGTAATGTTTAGTTGGAAACATTATATGTTTATTTATAATGATTGACAACTCCATGGAATTATTATAGTTTAGGGATGGTTTTCTCATGAATGGTGTTTGTGGTGGGATTAACATGTGTAATGTTTCATCATGACTAACATATGATATTTTTTCATTATTCATCAAATCTTTCTTTTTAAGCCAATGTATCCAAGGATTCCTAGTGAGAGTCTAGAGAAGGTTGATATTTAGTCATTATTAGTTTAAATATATCCATGTGTTTGGGAAACACCATACATAATGTGACATTGTAGAATCATGTAGAGAGCGCCTTGATTAATTATTGACATTTGATCACATCGATAAGATAGATGATGGATTTGAATCCATTAGGTTTAAGTTATATCACAAGATGACAAAGTATATCCCATGATAGACTTTTTATATTTATAATTTATTCTTCTAGTTTACATTAATTTTATAAAATTACATCAAATTTTATTATCTTTATGGAAGCCTTTATTTCATAATTTTTTAATTTATACAGCATTCACACATTTACTGGTAATTTTATAAAATGATTCATATAGTTATAACATACTACTGATATCTTTTTTTATCTTGTGATTATTTTTATTAATTGTTTAATGAACAATGTTACAATAATTTTAATTTTTATCAAAATAAAAGGAAAATTGTATTTATAACTCCTGAAAAAGCTATTTGTTTTAAAAAGTAATGGAAAAAACATAATTTATATATTATTATTTATTAAATACTATGATGTTTTTTTTTATTTGTGTAGGGAATCTGGAATATTTTTTCTATATCTATATTGATTTTATTTCTCGTAACTACAATTTCATTATATTCATAGGTCCAAAATAAACTTTATTCAATACCATGGTGTTTTGGTGTTCTTATTTTATTTTGTGACTCGTATAGTAAAAATAAGTATGGAATTTTCTTTAGTTCAGTTTTATTTTAGTTTCTTTTATCACATAGGCCTCATATGTTTTATTTAATTATTCATCAACAGTGATGAGTTATTATGGTGGTTGATGATTGTCAATTGAATAGAATATTTTCCTTCTAAAAATAGGAGACTAGTTTCAGGGTGGTTGATTATCTTATAGTTTTTGTGTACAACAATCTTGGTTTGACATTTAGTAGGTGTTAAAATTTATTTCATTGGTCTGCATGTTTATCCTATGGAATGTTCATGCAAAATTTTATTTAATTACCACTATAAATTTTACTATTTAATTATTGTGTGAAAATTTTCCCAATAGGGTTTTCCTTGATTCCTTTTCACTTATTCCAAACCATGGTGATCCTGAACGCCCCTCTAGCCTTATCAATGGTCAGCTTGGGAGTCAGAAAGAAGAACATATCAAGTTAGATAATGAAAAGGATTATAAAAACACATGAATTAAATTAATGTGGTATGGTATTTTCACAAATCAATAATACCATCCTATCAATTATTCCAGGGTGTAAAAAACAATACATGGCTCAAGAAATAAATTTTGTGAGAATGTATAAATACCACAATTCACAAATTATTTTTAAATACATTAATTTGAAGTATAACAAAAAAACTATCTTAATAACCTATTATTGAAATATATTAATTAAAAAAACCCATTATATGGTTCATTTATAATTATTTTATACATGTATATTAGTGTCCTGTTATATATTTTCAATATCTTGTGTGAGTAATATTTATCATTTCAAGCATGTTCTAAAATAACGGTGTTTTTATTCATTCTTATTTAAATTTCCATCATTCCTAGGCCCTAAAAGATATTATATTTTATGTTTCATAATTATTTATATTATTATAATTTCATTCTAATTTATTTTGGGTTACACTAATAGTTTATGACTTTAGAGATCAGAATGATTCGATGATTCTTAAATACATAATGGTGTTTTCTTAGAAAACGAGTTAAAAATTTTTATTAACATTCAACAACCAAATACTACACAATATTTACATATTAGTATTATATATTATAATTAATTTGATTCTTATGGTCTTACATGGTTTTAATTTATATCATTTATTATTTAGGTGGTTAAACAATCCTAAAGAGTCACCTAAAATAATTAATGGATGATTATGAAGTGATTTAATTGTAAATTTTTTTTAATGAAACAATAATTATATTAATTACTGTTTATTTGTTTTATATATTAAAAATTCAAAGGAATAAAATTGTAAAATATCTTTTATAAAGTTATTACATAAAAAAGATATTTCATTTTCCCTTATTAGTACACACTATTCGGATGCTTGAATTATCAAAACTGGTTTATATCCAATATTTGTAAAATTATTTATAACATATTGATTAAAAACTACATAATTTCATAAAAACATATTCATCACATAATCCTTTTCTTAAAACAATCCCAGAATGGAGGTAGTGAAATATAGAATATATGCTTCCATGGAGGTGGAAGTTTTCACATACACATGGATGACGATTTTATTTCCAATAAAATGGGTGAAAGGAATAATAGAGTTTATTATTTAATAATATAAATATTTTCATGAGTAACATAGTAATATATTAAATCCACCACTATAAAGATCCTTTTATGTTGGTCAAGTAAAATAAAACATATTTTTTGTGGTATAATCCATTGAATATATAGTTAATTTAAAGTGAATAAATCAGTAAAAAAATTTAAATAAGAATTAATATTATGTTACTCGGTTTATTTATATATTATCATTGTATCCATTCTATTTCCACACATTGGATCTAATTAACACCGAATGAATATCTTTAAGAGAAAAATCATTCTTTTTTCTTTTTAGTGTGTAATCATTTTCCTCCGTAAAAATTCTCTTAAAATTCATTTTTATATGATATCATATAAATTTATATTATTTTTAAAGTTAATTTCCCACTATGTGTGATTTCATTAAAAAAAACATTTAATGGAATCGTCTTTTATTTTTCTGAAAGTGATATTTTTTACATTCTTCAAAAAAGATGGATTTTTTTAAAATTTATAAGGAATGAATGTATTTTCCCACCATCATGTCTCTAATTGTTTATTAATATTATATATTTTTAATATATTTTTTCAAAAAAACCATATTCCCATTATTTTTATCATTTTTTTTTATTTTAATAAATAAAAAATTAATATATCATCTTATTTTAGAAATATAATTTATAATTGATTTATAATAATTTGTTTCATGTATATAGAAGAAAACAATATTAAACTATAATGGCATTACCATGTGTTATCTACGACACCCAATAATATAATATATAATGGTTTGACTCGGTGCTATCGAGTCCTCCCCAACACATAATCTATAACATTATTACCCAAAGATATCTAGGACACCCCATCATTTAAGATACAATGGACATACCCTGTAGTATCATGGAAACCCCAACACCTAAGATATATTGGGATTGCCAGAAAGTATCTACACCACCTCATTGTGTAAGATATAATGAGCATACCATGTAGTATTTGGGCCACCCTATCATATATAAAATGTCCACGAACTTCTTCTCTAATAAACTAAAAATATTTTTCATATAATCCAAATGACACATATATATCATATAAATTCAGTATAAATGTATTTATAATAATTTAAAAAATACTGAAATAGAAAATGAAATAAAAATTCCTGGAGGCATTAGGTCATGCGTAATTAGGAACGTTATTTCTATTTTTCATCACATAAAAGGAAATTAAAGTAGATGACATATATATGTGTGTAATAATCCCAGTACAATAATCATTTCATATATGTGACATATTTCTATTAAACCCATCTTCAATACATTTCTTGTAATGTTTTATTTAAACACATCAGTTTGTGATTTTATAGTCCATAATAAACATAATTTTCATTATCATATTCTATAAAAATTAAAATCATGATGGAATGTGTTATATAAAAATTAGAAATATTAATAAAATCATAAATATCATATATATATATATATATATATATATTTAATTATAAATCTATCATTATTACCAACCATGAAATGTGATAATAGGAGAATAAACCACAATAGTTCGAGAGGCAGTAGTCCTCCACACAAACGAATAATGATCATGTATCCAACATAATTGAAGTTTGTGATGAGGTATATAATAACCATAAAATATAAACATGTAATTTTTTTAAGGCCCATAAATTATTATAAAATAATGATATTGAAATAATTTTATGTGGTTTTATGACTAAATAAAATATAATCTTTCATTTGTGGATGTGACCTCTTCTTTGGGTATCTCATTTTGGTTTGCATAAAAGAACTTCATTGTTGAATTTAATCAAAATATATGGGTTATAAGATGATATGAGGGATGTTTTAACATAAAATTTTCAGTGTTTTTCAAGGAAATGGCTGGATTTTTGTGAATAAGTGGGGAGAGTGAATTCCCATTATAGAAGAGGATGAGTGGATTTTCTATAAATAGAAAAAATAATAACACTATTGGGATGTCAACCTTTTCAAATTTTCCCAAATTAATAAGAAAAAATTATATACAATAAGGTTTATGGTCATTTTATTCCCATATAATGGGGTTTTTACATGTGTTTAGGTCATTTTGTCCCTTATTATTAAAGACTATTTCCATGGTAAACTCGTTCTTCTCTTAATAACTATAATTTATTTTAAAAAATTTCATATATTATTTAGGCCAATAATTATTTTTATCTTATTAAAAACTAAAAATTATAATATTTTTAAAGATGGAATCCATTTTAAAAAACTCTCACTCAGTAATTTTGAAATATTAATTTAAAATTAATCCCATCAACGAGAAGAAAACATGGATATTTGAAGTTAAATGCTCAAAAGATTAAATTGAATTTTTTTTAAATTTCAATATGAAATTTATTCCAATTAACAATATTGTTTTAATATAATTATAATATAAATAATTATAATTTATTCCCCATTTAAAATATAATTTACATAAATTAATAATTCAAACAAAAATGCATATTTCAATCAAAATTATGTATTTTAATTATTTATAAAATAATAGAACATATTAGAAAAAAATCTAAAAGTAAAAATATGTAAACTATGACATTATTAATCCAAAAATAATTATTATTATAAAATTTTAATAAAATAATTTTTTAAATTTTATTTTTAAATCATTTTCTCTATTAAAATTTTGTAAAATAGCCTTTTAGAAAAATGTAACTTCTTATCTCTATAATTGGATTGATTTTTATATATTGTCTAAAAACCTACAATATAAATGTCGAATAATTTATTGAATATATAAATATATTAATTTAATTTAAATCATGTATCAAATTTTGTTACATTATTTTATTTTGTTAAAATGTGATTTTACATAGAAAAACTAGTTTTTGAGAAAATGAATTTCATTATTTTATAATATTACATCATTTAATATATAATAAATAGTAAATAAATAATTAATTTTATGAAAAGGAATAAAAAATAACAAAATAATTTAGTTCATACCTTTGATTTCCACTATTTGTGAAAAGTGATGATTTATAAATAGATTAAAAACATAAATATTTATATATATATATATGTTATTTATTAGAATAGATTGGGTCATCTAGATAATGTTAGTGTTGACATGAACACAACTAAATTTGGTATGAAGAGGTCGTTGATATCATAAAAATGGTGATAATATATCAATATTTTATTTCATGCCTATTTTCCAAAATTTAAAGAATTTTTTCAATGAGATATTAATACTTGAATTCATTCAACATCTTAAGAATAATATTACCGTTTTGTTTTACCTTAACCAGTTTCTACATAATCTCTTATAAAAAAACAATGTTGAATTAAGTATGAATCATGCATTAACGGATCATAGCATCCATAATTATAATGAAAAATCACTATTTTTTATCAAAATAAAAAGGTTTAAAAGTTTTTTCAATTGTAATAATTATTAATTTTGATATGTAATCTCTTTATACCCAAGAGACCATAAATTTTTTAACTCAAACATTCTATAAATGGTTATCCATATAACCCTTCGATAATATATTTCACCCTTCATTCCTTTAATAATAACTTAATTTATTATAACACAATTTTCATTAGTAACATGTATCTATCCTTAAGGTGGTATAATATAAAATGTGATTTGATTATTCCATAATCCAAGGATGTAGATATAATCACAAGAAATATAACTAAATGATGAAAAATAATATTATCATACTAATTTTTCATATAAATTCAAACATAAAATTCTATAAAAATAGATGGTGGGTTATGTTTTCCATAATTATATGTATCTAATTAATCCATTTTGATTTCATAAGAATACCAATTATCTGTTTTCATTATATTTTTTTTGTCTTAACATTAATATTTTCCAAGTATTATGGTATTGATTCAAATAATTCCCCAACTCATTAAACTTTTAACAAAGGAGTGTGGGTGGGTAATTAGATGAAACATTCTTATACACCATTGAATTAACCATCCCATTAATCTTATTATAAAATTCACAGACATGATAACATACTGTTCCACATTTGATTCACCTCCCAAATCAATTTATTTAATTATCTTGATGCTTCCTCTAATATTTCTAGAACATAAATCAATGGAAAATTTTCCACCATATTAGATTTCAAGAAATGAAATATTTATTTTCATATCATAACTAGAGGAATTGTGGGAATAATAAATTTTCATTTCTACCATAAGGGTATTTAAAATTACTTCATTATATTTACTAATGTTTCTTATATCCTAGGTCTTTTATGGAATTGGATTCATGCCCCAATGAATTGATTGGTTTTTCATTCTCAGCTAATGATCGAACCAGAAGAATACCTTTTATGTATTGTAAAACTATCTTCATATGTTCTAATAGATTAATGATTCCTTTTTTTAATCTCAAGTAATTCCATATTTTTATTTTTCGTCAAATATGAAGGAATAAAGTGATGAAACAGTTTCCAGAAAAACTATTCACATTCAATATACTCGATTTATACTAGTTCCCTTATTATCTTAATAGATCTCCACCATTAATCCACTTCACCTTCCAAATGATAAGCAGGAAAATGGATTTTTCATGCTTCAAGTACTAAATATTGGAATATTAATTTTTAGTGATACTGACACATTTCTCAGTAACTAATTGATCAATGGAACCACTGAAACATGTTGGGAATTATCTTATGAATGACCTAAAAGAATTTAGTTTCCTCTATTGTTAATTTTTATATTAAAATGATAAATATTTGGAGAATTTTTTTAGAGAATATAAAAAATTATTTTCATTTTAGATCTCATTAATATTGTTTTCCATTTTGGATAATCACTTCATTTTCTATCACATTTTCTGTTAACATATTTTCCTTAAGTTCCAAATATTGACTAAAACCAAAAAGAGAATATTGAGAAGCACTAATCATAGTGTAAAACAACATAATCATGAAAATTTACCTATATGATTCTTAAATTATTAAGCCCTCTTCATTAGTATATGACACCATAGGTTTATCCTATGTTATTCAAATTGATATTCTATTTAAATTTTTCCTGATGGTTCATAAAAGGTTCGTGAATTTTCTAAACATATACAATAGAAATGTAAAACTAGGTGTGTAATAAGGCATATTATTATGTACTTATTTATAATCAAGTATAGATATATATAGTATTTTCATGGTTTTTATCCCAAGGAATATGTGATTTAGAGCCACATATACCATTAGTATCTAGAAATGGATGCATTTCTATGAAACTACACTCTACACCCATTTTTGAAATACCCATACATTTTTATATAATTTTAATCATCCTTAGACATATTCATAGAGACATCTCTAAACATAACCATAGAAATCAACATAGGAATTTGAATAATAATTTCTCATCCAAGTTTCCATTGGATAACTAAAACATTCCTTCTATCCCAAATATTGTGACATAGGATTCTAATTCATGGATAATACGGGATTTTAGATGAATTATAAAAATAAATTAAAAATTTACCTGCCTAAGGATGATAATATTTTAGTGTCATTAGATACAAGAAAATAATTATTCTGATATATTGAATGATATTTTGAGTTTCAAAAAAAATTTATCCAATTATGTTATCCTACCTAAAACCAATATTTATAATTTATCGAAAGAAAATATATGAAATTATTATCCTAGATGCTCTTCCATGTTAAATAAATGACATACATAATCATAACTTGAAATAAATTGTATTAGAACATGATAAAAATATTTTAAGATCATATCATTCTTATAAAACAACATATACATGAGTCATGGAATAAGTATTCGTAGATCAAAATATAATGATCATAAGGTAATCCATTGAATAATAAAAAAAATATAATAGTAATATGACATGTATTTTTTGGAATACAAATATGAATATAAAATATTTCTCAAATTAGTTAAGGCTCACATCCATAGCCATAATAAATGGAAAATTTCTTTACTGAACCAGTTTTATGTCCTATTATAGTGCGGTATTGAGGAAATGATATAGATTCTATTTCAAGTAATGTATTTCATAATGGATTTCATTCTCTATTCCAGTCTACCTATATAATGATATATAAATATTCACCCAATTTATCGGAGGGGTATCTTGTACCACTCATCATGTGATATATAATAATCTAACCCATCACTCTTTAGGCCTCCCCAGATTATAATATATAAAAGGATTACCAGTCACTATCTGGTTCCCCATTGAATTTGCTATAATCGTCTTACCTGGTATCATATGGGGTATCTCATCATATAAGTTATAATGATAATACCCAGCACCATCATGGCCACCCCATCATATAAGTTATAATGGTCTTACATGATGCTATCTTGTCCACCCCCTCATATAATCTATAATTGTATTCCCTGATGATATTTGGTTCACACTATCATATAATCTATAATGGGATTACCCAACATTATCTAAGACAACCAATCATAAAAGATATATTGGTCTAACATGAGACTATTTCGTCCTCCCAATTATATAATCTATAACGTGATTAATTAAAGATATAAATTCCACCCTAATGTATAACATATATTAGTATTATAAGGTTCTATTTGGTCAACCAATCTTATAAGTAATATCCATGAACTACAACATGAATAACGTAAGAAAAATAACTTTCATATTATCATAAAAACTCAACAAATAATTATTACTTAATAATATTATTAACCCATTCAAATTAAATGTGTTCCATTGCTATATAACTGAAAAATTATTCACTTATTGAAGATAAATGGTTTTTCTATCAATCTCTTTGGAAATTATTTACTCATAGAAAACAAATGGGTTACAAAAACATTATTTCATCAAAACATATTGCATTACGAGGGAGAAAATGAATGGTATCCAAATATCATATCTACATTAAAACAAAAAAAAGTATCAAAGGATGTTATCTTAGATGGGAAATATTTTTAAAATATAACTGAAACATTTCTATTTTAAAATATTATTTCTTCATTGACAAACTATTTTTAAAATATAAAACATTTTTAAAATGTTTTTCTACAAAAATATTCCTGAAAAATTAATTATTAATATTTATAATCCATTGATAATGTAAATCATTTTACTTTTAAATTACATAAATATATAATTTGATATACTTTTTTGATTTTTCTTATATAAAAAATAGTTTTTTAATAAAACAACATTCTGATCGAAGAGATAAATGGGTTAGGATTCTATTAAGACATATAATTTATTTTATTATGTAACAGGTAGTGTAAAAAATGTTACATTAATTTAATATATCATTAATAACTATATGATATTAAAATTCATGAGTATTCATTAAATATGGGTTTTAAAATTTCGTCATAGGATGCATAATCATAAATAATCATGATAACTATTTAGATTATATAAATAAACACTTACCATTTAGGTAACATTGATTCCTAATCCACATGAAATAATAAAACCACATGAAGCATAAAATATCATTATAATAATTATATATAAGATATAACAAGTCAAAGTGGATATATATACACAACTAAATTTAATATAGTTTCATAACATTAAATTTTTATCAAAGAATGAATATTGTGTGAAATTACCTTACTGATTTGGTATCTGTATAACTAAAAAACAATAAAATAGAGATAGTAAGATGGATAATTGAATAAAAAAATTTATCATAATCATTATAATTGAAATTTAGTTGATTGATATACACCACATAAATCAAATATGTGGAGAATATAGCTTATGTCTCAAAAAACTAAAATATGATATGGAAATCCCTTAAAACATTTTGTAACATTTGAACTGTTGGCCTCATAATAGAATAAAAATAATTTAAACATTAAATAACCTGAAATAAATTTTATTCAAGATATAACATGTAATATTTCTGTATATACACAACAAAAAATAAATGAGTTCTGAATATGGGATAAGTCTCCTTGAAATAAAAGATAGACTAGAAATCCCCTTACCATATATATTGACATCTTTCGTACATTTTCAAACCTACTATATAATAAATATATGTTTATTATACATATTAATAAAAAATATATTCATAAATATAATACCATAAATTTTTTAATTATTACTTTGTATTGTCTTTTTTTAAATGTTCGGCATTAAATTAACATTTCGCGTAAAAACAGGTTTGTTTTTAATATATATTCTGAATTTTTATATTTTTATATTTTATATAGATTTTGATTTAATTATTTAAATAAGGAAAACCATGGTATAAATATAATATATATTCATTATATTTTAATTTATAAAAATATATAAAAAATATAGATAAGAAATGTAATGCAGTGATCAAGGAGAGGGTATTTTGTACGTAAGGATGAATGATATTTACATTTTCTTATCATGTCACATAAATAAATGTAAATTATATATATATATATATATTATCATTATAGTATAATATATATATATATATCATATTAATATGACACTTATCCTTAATAAACTCCATATAAATCTATAAGGAATCACATCACTATGAGATGTGGTAGTCCGTCTTAATGTTGATAAGATGTTATCATATTCCCAAAAAATGGAAATCATAATGTTATTTGTTATAGAAAAATTATAAAATATTAATAAAATATTAATGAATATATTTATAACAGATGAATTTTTAATTCATCGTTATTAAAAATCACAAATGGATGTAATTAAATAATGATCAACATTGGTTTGCGAAGATATATTTTTCTGTAAACATGAATGATTATTGCATTTTCCATTTGATGAACGTGTCTGATTTTCTAGGTAATACCATAAAAATAAAAAAATAATATGTTTATTTATGATACTTTGGTTGTTATATAATTATTATTTAAAAATAATTTCAGGGGTTTTAGGATGATATAAAACAAATAAATCATTAATTAATGTTGCCTCTTCTTGTAGAATCTCTTTTTTTTTTTGCACCAACAAAATTCCTTGGATGAATTTTTTCAAAAAGTAAGTATTATAGAATGAGATGGGGGATTCTTAGAAATAATATTTTCAGTATTTGTCTGAGAAAAAATTCTTCATATGTGGGAGTATGTGGGGATATTGAGCACCCTTTCAGAGTTGTGGAGGAAGGGTATTCTTGTCAATACAAAAAGTTTTAACATTATTGTGAAGTTTTCATTACTTCATTGGACTCCATTAATGAAGATATTTTCATAGAACATTGGTTGTGGTAAAAATTATTCTAAAAGATACATTTTTGATATTTTAATGGGTCATTCAGCCTCTTAATATAAAATTTTAGTTCATTGTCAATCTCATTCTTCATAATATCAATGTAATTAAAAAGTTAAATTTTTAAAAAATTATTTTTGAATATATTTATTTCAACCTTATTAGACATTATAAGTTATTATTATTAAAAATATGGAATACTTGTTTACAAATTCTAATTGCATTATTAGAAAAAAAATATTTTATTATTAATCCCATAAACGGGATGAAATAAATAATTTTAATGCGAAAATGTTTTGTATTTTTGAAATATTTTTAAATAATATTTTTATGTGATATTGATTAAAATGAACTAAAATATATTCATATACGTCAAATGACCATATTTTACTTCTTGAAAAATTTAAAATATAATTTAACTATATAAATAGTTCAAAAATGGAATATATAAATTAATATTCAGTACTATTCAATATTCATCAAAAAATGTAAATCAATAGAAAAACTATTCATGATATGATAACATCAAAATAAGTATTTTAAAATTGATAATAATTTTTTAAAATAGAATTTAAAATTGTTTCTAATATTTATCAAAGAATTATGTGCATCATTAATGGTTCATAAAACTCAGTTATACATATTTACATATTTTATGCATAAAATGGAAATTATTACCATCTCTTATTTAGAAAACACAAATGATGAATGTTAAATAGTTGATTGAATATATAATATATAAATTCAATTAAACTCATTTTTAAAAAATTTATTTTTTATTTCTTGTGTAAAAGTGTTTTTGTTCATAGAAAAATTGTTTCTCTAAAAATGAAACTATTTATTAACAAATAGTTTATACATTTCCTTTATAACAGATTATTTACCAATGAATTATTTTTTATAAAAATAAATTAAAAATACTTTCTTATTTTATTTAATCCCTTTCAAACCCTCCATTATAATGTCTAACTGATAACTAGAATAATATTTTATTCATATTTCACATTTTGTTTAAACAGGTATTTTCATTAAAAAAAATATAATATTGATGTTGTGAGTCAAACAATATAAACCTAGTATTGCATGTAACACAATAAAATTGTTTCATGTGCATTAAGATAAAATCAGTTTTTTGTATAGCATAATCATTACATCGTGTTATTTATAATGAAATATATTCATTGTCTAGATTATAAAATAATACTAAGATTGTGTACCGTGCAGTGCTAACAACAGAATAATTTAAATTTATTCCAAAAAATAATTCATAAAATTTTGGGGAGTTACAAACCCATGAATGAAATTATCATATTCAAAACCTGGAAATCCAATCATTTTCAATGAATTAATGTGTTGTAAATACTATCTCTTTGGTGATTGGATTTTTTTATACACTAAAAATATGATAATATTCTATCTTGTCATTCAGTTTAACATGAACATTAGTTTTATGAACTAGGTTGAGTATCTATCTGTATCTAAATGAGAGATTTGTTATTTGTAACGAATGTGGAACATAAAATTGCCCATAAGGAATATGTACCTTATGATCACTTTAATCAGTGTTTGAGGATGGGTGGTTCATGATGAGCATGTTGGGTTATTGGGGGATGTGTTTATGTCATGTTATAATTAAAAGATCTGTTAAAATAAATTAGGTACCCAAACCAAGAGTGAGTGGGAATAATTAGCATGTGGTGAACTGATGTCTATTTGTTCATTGGATGATTATGATGCAATCCTAGTTCACTGACGATTTAAATCCCCCACTTATATCATGGAATAAGTGATGATATAATTTAAAAACTCTATGAAGGAGGTGAATTCTACAGGGAAAAACATATAAAAGGTATTTAATATTAATTTCTAATGTCCATGGATAAAGTAATACATTGTTGGTTTTTTATTCATGACACACCATAGGATACATATATTTTCCTTGTTGAATTGACATGATTTCATAATCAAATTTCTGAATGGATTACTGAAGACCCTAATGGTCTATGATGTTTTTTTCAATCTTGTAACGAATTTTTCTTATTCTCTTCTGATACATAAGATTCACATATTAGATGTGTTGGGAGAGGTATATGTCAATGAGATAGTATAATATTAATAATTCACCTTGATTATCATATCTTAATGATATAAGTCTTATAAATTAACAATTTTTATGGTGTATAGAAATTATTATTGAATGACATGAGTTTTTAGAAACAATATGGCATCCTCGTACCAATAGATAGTTTGATTTGATGTTTCTTATTTTCAAGAATATTCTCTGAGTTTTCATTTTTGACATCAGTGTAGCTTCAGATGAGCACCTATACATGGTGGATTATATATAAAAAATAGTGTCTAGTATTCTATATTGATGGAATACTTTGACAGAATATATGAACAATCATTTACCTCTTTGATATATTGGTATATGGCGGCTGGGGATCCAATTGTTTGGCCTTATATAGTACATGACTCCTCTAAGATAGCAAAATTGAAATTGAATTTTCCTGTTATCTCTAATGTATATAGATTATATCTATCGATCATGAGGGGATATCATGGTACATCACAGTAGGGATATGGTTTTCTTGATGGAGGATCCTTGGTTAACCTACTAAAGTTTGAGGAATCAAAAAAATATTTCTACGTATTTTTTTAGACCCTTTGAGACCACCAATAAAGATGGGACAATATTGTGTCATCTAGACCATTCTCTCCACTACCATGTTATGAATGTTTTCATTCTTGATTCATTGATTTTGAATTATATTCCTGAACTTGTAAATTAATTCAAATATGGGGATGTTGAGAAGGAGCTGAAATATCATACATTAAATACCTAGGGATGATTCATGATCATAGTGAGAAATTCCTATGAGGGAAATAGGGAATACTAGTCTAGATTATATTATGGGATATTTTAACCCTATAGGAAACACAAGACCGTGATTCTGATGCTTGATATCATTTTCATTAGTGTTTTTAGCCATACTTCTACGTACACTTCTTAGGAAAAATAAATTTTTATAGTAGATAATTGTAATATCCAAATTTTTTAAAACATTTGTTATTTTTAAATGATTAAATATTTTTTCATAAAAATTAGAGTTTTCAACTAAATTATAATTATTAGATGTGTAATATGGCATAAATAAACATAAAATACTAATATCGATACAATTGTCTAGTTTTACAAGTATTATGTCGGTAAAAAATTATTTTTAAAGACTTGGTTTTAGTTTGAAGAGTTTTCCATCATTTTTAAAGGGTAAGTGATCAGTTACATGGGATAACCCTAGCCTTCCCAATATCATGAAAGGTTAAATAATTTTTTTAAATGGTTCTAAAGAATTAAATACCTCCCTATGTTATGTAAACAAATTATTTTCAATGGACTCACAATGATAATCTTGAGATGCATAATGGTATCTTCCAAAATATGATATTATAATTCCTAATTAATAATTTCTTTATAATGGTATGTATAATTTGGTAACCATTATAGGGGTAAAACCTATATACCATTATTTATATCCATGTTTTATAAGAAAAGTATTTTTTTCATGTTTTTTCATTTTCTTCATCAAGTCTTTCCATTTATCACATATTCCTAATTTTAAAATCGTAAAAACCTATATAATTAATCCCTTTAGCTATTTAATTATTCTAACACATTTTTGGAATTATTTGAGTTCATCACAAATAATATTCGATTAAAATAAATTTTAACATTTTAATTTAATATTTTGTTTTTAAGGATGCCCAATATATTCATCGATTGTGTTATTAAATATAACAATGAAGATTTCTTTTATCAATACACGTTCATAATTTATTTTAAAATCATTTAATAACCCATAGAATAGACTTTTTTGGATGGGTTAACATTTTAAAATATAAATTTTATTTTAGGTTTTGAATAATTCTTTTCTTCTTAATTTATTACTAATTTGGGTGTATATGATCCAAAATTATTCTGGAAATACAATCAAGATTTTATAAATGATAGTAATGTGGAATTATTGAGATGATTATTAAAATATTATCATTTATATATTTAATTATCATGAAGAGAGAAATTATTATCTCTTATATATTTTCTATTTATAACTAGAAACATAATTATGGAATTTTCTCTAGGAATCCTTTGACGAATAATGGAACTGATTTATTTGCATACATGATACACATAATGAATCCCTAATGAAATTTCCCATTATCATTAGAATTAATAAGTTCGAAAGTTCCTTACCATGTACAATCGATGTATATGATTAATGGTATGATATGAAGTTGTCTGATTTTATTCTTTAGAGCACATTTTGTTTTATCACATATGTGTATTTTCGGATTTTACATCCTCCTTCATATATTGTTCTTTTGTGAATCTATAAAATATGTGGTGATTCCTTGTGTCGTAATTAATATATATTGTATTGTTATTATATGTATAATTAAAAGCAGAAATGTTGACACATCATGGCCCAATGGTCCTATAGAGGGAATATTCATTAACATTGCATGAAACATCCTAAGAGGAGATGGTTGGGAGATGGGGGCATGGAAAAATAAGGGTCCTTTCCTATGGGTAATATGGTATTGAATCATTCATTTTTAATAAATTAATTTTATTATAATATCATAAAAAATACATTTTTAACATCGATCGATATTTTGAGGTCACGATTCATTGAAACAGGTATGGTTATACATGATTAACATAAAAAAGACATGTAAATAATCATTATTTAATGAATTGGAATGAAATATTTTTTAATACATCCAATGTGGCTCCAATATAAGTAATTTAATAAATACATACATTAATATGAAAGGGTGAACATAAAGGATAGAAAATGGATAATCAAAGTTAAAGGAACAAGGGAAGTGATAAATGATCATACTTGTGGCATAAAATGAAGAAATAATCAAATATATAAGATACAGAACATGGAAATTGGCTAAATAAGAAAATTGAGACATTCTAAATCAAATCACCATGGATTACCAACAACTTGTTAGAAATCATAATTACCGTGGTTATTCACCATGGTATCATAAAACATTTCATATCTATAAATTAATTAATTACCCAATGCATTGGAGGGATATCATGGAACTTCCATAATATGTCTAATTTCTTGTGTTCCAAAAATATCATGACATAATAATATATCAATTACTAATAGAAAACAAAGAAATGGACTCATATATAATCAATTTGTATAAATGTTCTTAATGAATTGAACCTTACAATATTTATAATGCATGGATAAAAAATGTGATATTCATATATGTAAATCCCTAAATTACTTTTATATCAAGGTGGATACCCATAGACAATGAAGGGGTATCAAATTTCAATTTTTAATAATATTTCATGAAAAATTGGAAAATTCAATAAGTTAATAAGAAAATACAAGCATTATAAAAATTTGATTAAGGAGAGGATAAAATGAGAGGGGATAAAGGTATATCATTGATTAAAATTTATTTTTTCAGTAATTGTGAGTTATAAAGTGGATGAAAAGAATATAATAATACATTTATAAGTCAAACACCAAAATATATTCTTGAATGGAAAAGGGGAAGAAAATAATTTCCTTACCCTAGATATTTGGTTCCTAAAACAATAGGACGGAACATTAATGAAATAATAACTCTATAGTGTGACTCTATGAGATGTGTAATGACTATAAAATCACATATAATGATTTTTGAGTGTACTAGAATTATGGATGGTGGAAATTTTTAAAAAAAGTTGAAGAAATGTTTAGTACTTTCCAAATATATGACTTATAAATCTTGGTTGGGAAAAATTAAAAACCATTGACTTGTCAATTTTATCCACACTGTACTAAAATATGATTGTTTTATAACATTATTTTAATCTTTTAGAACGAAATTCTATATTTTAATTTTACTTTCAAAATAGAAATTTCATTTTTCAAAAAACACAATGTTTATAAAATCATAATGTCCATTTTAGACTTTAGGAAGTCACTTATAGGTTATTAAATTTATTAAAATACATTAAAAATTATAATATTATTTAAATAACTGTAACACCCCGTGATTTTATGAAAAATATTCTTTTTAATTTCATTAATGTCTTGTGTTGTACGCTACACCAAAAGGAGATTTCACAACACACATCCTTGACTTGCCTTTCATTACACGCAATCGTGACCTTCCTTGATAGCGTGTGTAGTACGCAATACCGAGTTTCACTAAACATCGATATGCTATTAAAATATTATTAAAACTAGCCATTATGAATAGTAATAACCACTTTTTGAAATTTTGTAAATTTTATTTTTCAAAATGGACTTCATTTTTGGATTCGGAATATCGAAATTAGCACAGGGTGAAATTTTGGTAATTTTTGGATAACTTTCATATTTTGATGAATAGTGGAAATTACTAAATTTTAATTAAAAACAACTTTTTCAATCGAAATAATTAATAGTGATAAATTATTAATTTTAGTGGTTTTAATGTATATTTAGAATATATTTTTACAATTTCATACAATGATGGTCATTGGATGTAATTTCACATTTAAACCAGTTATAAACAAGTGTCAATCTTTTGATAGTTATTATCTTTTAAAAACACCCTATTTGTTTTAACGACAGGAATTAATTTCTAAATTAGTTAATGCAACTAATATGTTTTGAATTTGGTAAAATAGACATCATTTTTGAGTTCATAATATCAAATATAGCTTAGGCCTATTTTTTGGTATTTTTCTGAAAACTTTCAATTTTTGATGAATAGTGAAACCACTAAGTGGTAGTTAAAAAACTGAATTTTTTATAAAACATAATTTTACCGCTTCTGTGAGTGGAGTTTCAAAAATCCGAGAGACACGGTTGATGTCAATACGTAAAATGTGGTTCAATGAGATGAAAATAATTTTTTGGTAAATAGTAACTTTTTACTTTTTTTACCACGGTTAAAAGTAAATAGGGTAATTAAGTGTAGAAATGATATTATTATTACCCTAACACATGTAATAATTCTATTGGACAAGTGTAATTCGACCAAAAACAAACTTTGAAATAAAATATGACCATTTAGGCCCATTCGGATTAGATTAGGACATTTATTATTAATTTATTTAAAGAAGGGTTAAAAGAGTTAAAATCAAAGTTTATTTACTAGAACATTTTTAATATGGGGTTATACATAAGATAAATTCGACTATAAATATTCATAAGAAATCTAATACGATTTAATACATAATTATATTTTACTTTTAATTTTTAGACATTAAATAATTTAATTTATTTATGACACAACGATGATGCAGTAATTATCTTATTAATGAAATATTGACATAATTGATGTTATAAATACCCAAACAAATATAAATTGAGACTTTATATGAATTAAACTAATTTTCTAGGTTAATATGACATGTTAGTATTGATTTAATTAACTTTTTTTGAACTTGTCATTCTGTTATGATTTTCACAAAAATCAATTACTAAATAGTGTTAAAATTGACACAAAATTGTTTTTAAAACAAATATTATATTATTAATTGTTATTTTATTCCTAAAAATATAAGGTTCAGAAAAATGACTTATATAAGGTTTTATATATTAATAATAAACAACATGGGGTTCGTTTGTCTTCCTATAGTAAGTTTATTAACCTTATAGTGTAAGAACACAAGAAGACACGGTAAAAGTAAAATTATTTAACTTAATGTTAAATCTAAATGATAAGGTTAAAATAGGAACCTAAACTTGTCTAAATTATATTGGATGAGAGTATTTAGACCCATACCCACATTAGCTTCTAAATATATCAATTTTGAGCTATTTAAAACCTAACATGACTTTATAATAAAATAATATTTTTAGTTATTCCAAAGGTGCCCCTCTCCCCCCTTATAAAAGGGCACCTCCTCCCTCTCTTTCTCACACCACTTTGAGCCTTCAAGCTCGGCCAACCCCTGCCACTTTCTTCTCTACACTTCCCTAGAGAAATCCTAGAGGTCCATGTCTTCTTCAAAGACAAATTTTAGTGCCCTAAAAGAATGTCTCAAAGATACACTTCAAAGAAGAGGTAATGTCCGTTACGGATTCATTCATCTTTATTTCTTCTTCCACTTCCTCTTATTTAGTTGTTTCATTATAAAGTAATAACATCAGTATCAATCATATACTTATATATTATTATAAGTATGAAACAACCCTAATTCACCATCTATCCATCCTACGGAAAAAGAAATCATCGTGCGTGCATACGTACGGAATACCGTCTCCACGCCGTGGTGTAATCTATTTTCCACCACCACCATACTTGGATGGGTATAATGGTGTAAATAATGACTATATATGACTATTATAAAGTTATATTGATTCTGAAATACTATACATACACTCCAATACAATTCCACGATCATAGGGACGATATCATCACTCGTGCGTACGTACGGAATACCGTCTCCACGATGTGATGCGACTCGTTGTACATGATCATAATTTCATAATGATTATATAAATGAATTTAATGAATTAATATGATATATATTACACTAATAACATTCTAGAAATGAGTTATCTATAACCTAAAGAGATGAATAATAATTTATTCGACAAACACGCATAAGAACAAAAAGTAAAAAACACCCGAATAACAAGTAGTAATGAAATATTACTAATAAGAAGCTATGAATATGACCATATATGATATCATAACAATAAGTATGATTCTGGAATAAGTCAATAACATTATTTAAATCATTATACAGGAGGTTCGGACACTTACGAAGCATATCGGAACTAAGGTAAGAGAAAATATCACAATCTCATTTTTATCCAAGATTGTTTATACTTTGGCATATACTGGGGTGTATTTTATCATCCACATCCATGTTTCCTCAATATGTAATATTATTTCCATTCACCTACAATTGTTTAAGTCCTATTTTATCCTTCGGTGAGTTTTTAGTAAAAGATATGAATGGAATCTTTTGTCGTTTTTCGTATAAGGTACTTATTTGTCTTTTCCGACAAAAGTACGAGAAGAATGTTTTCATTTAACTTATACGGCATGAATGGATTTTTAAACAAATTATTTCCAAGAAGATTACTTTACAAGTTTTGAAATTTATTTTTAATCAACTTCTTTTAGTTTAAAATTGTATGACATGTTATGAAAGGAAAATGTTTTTGAAGTAGAAATGATATTTTCTTCAAGAATGGAGTTCAAGTGTTTTATCAAAATTATTTTCCATCTAAGATAATAAAGGTTTCTATTTTCATCCCTATTATTACATTTATTTGATTATGTTGTGATGGAATTATTTTTATGAATTCCTTGATCTTATATGAATTGTTTTATGATGTCATGATTTTTAAGATTCCAATTTTTATTACATGGGTTATGCAATGATGTATGATTTATGATTTTGTGGCACACATAAGAATGGTATCATTATGAGATGGGTGGGACCTATATATCCCTCCAATGCATTGGGTAAAGATTTTATATCTCATTAGATAAACGTGGCTGGAATGGTAGGTTATACCGGTTCAGTGAAACAGGACTGAAACGAGGGTGACTCGGTTCAGAAATGGACTTTTTCCACTAAGATAGTCTTGGAAATGAGTCTTGACTAATAAGATATGATTCTCTATGATTATGTGTGAATGCCACAAAGATTCGTGTTTTAAGTTATGATTATTGGGATTTCATTTCACTACTATGATTAATCCCATGTTATGAAATTATGCTCTCTTTTGCAGGTTAAGATTTCAAAAATGTAATGTTATTATGAATATGATGGGATTGATATTTCTTTTGCGTACCATTACTGAGCATTTGAGCTCTCCCTTTTATGTTTTCTTTTCCCCAGGATATAAATAAAGGTTTTAGGTAAAAAAAGGAAGATCTTTATGGGAGATGTTGAAGATCTTTCACCACTATTAGAAGATTATTTTCCGAGTTTCCAAAGACACTAAACTATTACGGTCCTTGTGTGTGTGTTTTTGTTATGTACTA
Organism: Viscum album; assembly: GCA_963277665.1. Classification (NCBI taxonomy): domain Eukaryota; kingdom Viridiplantae; phylum Streptophyta; class Magnoliopsida; order Santalales; family Viscaceae; genus Viscum; species Viscum album. The sequence continues at coordinate 344,576,119 of OY728165.1, read as the reverse complement.
AGAATTCTGCAAAAGTAATGTAATGTCCATGTACGTCAGGCTTCGGGTCTCTACATTTGGTATCAGAAGAAAGGTTTAGTCAACCTTTGGAAACTAGGATGCGAAAGCGTTAGTGAGATCCCTAGATATATTTCTAAGGTATGTCTAGGGATGTCCCTAAGGATAAGTTAATATTTAAGATACAGTCCTAGAACTACGGTAACGATCATAGAATTTGACCTAAGAAGTTAGATATTGAGGATACTCCCCCTTAATAATGTTGTTTTCCCTAGCATGATTTTTTCCCCTCACACTATTCTTTTTGGTTTTTAGACGATGGATGGAACCCGAATGAGCCATATTGATCAATGTAGTGGACAATGCAATGATTGTCCTCCTGAACAAACAAATGTTATGGGAGATGGAGTGAAAAATCTTATTGCTATACTTACACAAGCTATGAATCATTCTAGACATCCAAATGAGCATAGAGGGGAACAATATTCTATTGAGTCCTTCATGAGGCAACGTCCACCTTCTTTCAGTGGGACTTCCGATCCACTTGTTGCTGAACAATGGATTAGTACCACTGAAAAGATATTTTTAGTTCTTCAATGTTCTAAACATGACAAAGTCATCTTAGCAGTATATCGTTTGGAAGGTGAAGCTGATCAATGGTGGAATCTTATCAAGAATACGAGGCCAAGAGATGAAATTGAGTCCATGGAATGGGACGAGTTCAAGAACATGTTTTTCATTAAGTACTTCCCTCGTATTCTTCGAACAAAGATGGAAAAGGAGTTTCTTGAACTAAAGCAAAAGGATGATGAATCTATTGGTATATACGAAGCAAATTTTACAAGACTTGAAAGGTATGCATCTGGCATTATCATCCAACCTGAAAGTAAAGTTGATCGATTTTTCAGTGGCTTAAAACCAAGTCTTCTAAGGGCATTAGCTATAAGAGACTTCAGTAGCTATGAAGAAATTGTGTGTTGTGATATCAAGGTAGAAATAGAAGTTAGTATTACGTATCCATCTCATGGTTTTGACAAGAAACGAAAGATGGAGTTCAAGGAGAAATCTCAGAATAATGGTGAAAAGAAGATGAATGTTTCCTTATGCTCAAAGTGTGGAAAGAAGCATGGTGGAGATTGTCTTAAAGGGACTAGAAAATGTTTTAAGTGTGGAAAAGAAGTTCATCAAGCAGCTGAGTGTCGAAGTAATGGAAAAAGGGTTTCTAATGATGTGAATAATGAAAACACTGCAGAGGACGCACCACCAACACTTCAATGCTTCAAGTTCAAGGAAATGGGGAATTATGCTAGTAAATGCCCTAATCCAAGGGTTAGTGATGATCAACATGAGCAACCACTTAAGGAAAATGAAAAAGGGAAGTCACATGCGATCACTATTGGTGATGTTGAATATGACAACGATGTGGTGGAATGATTAAGTGTTTATGTAATGGGATTCCAAAATAGTGTTGTATATAGTATCGTCGAATATTGGAATATTTATGTATTGGTCTATTGTGGTTTTCAATAATTTTATGGTACCAGTAACCATGGAATGTGATTGAGATATTTTTGGAAAAAGAATGATATGCGCATAATGAAGGGAAATGAGAAAATGAAATATTTGACAGTATTCATGAGCTCATGATTGGTATAAGGACTAAGTGATATCATGGTTTGAGTATATAGAATTTTGAGGATTTTGGTATGTGGAGGGTGTTAACTTTTAACTGCATTCATGTTTTCACTAATGTTCAATGGGTATTCAAGAGAATACATGATTATGGACTTTGAATGTTTGGAATGTAACCAAAAAAACATATCTTGTGATATATGGGGATCAACGATGGTATTAAATCTCTAGTAATCGTTTTGACTATGTTATGAGAGTGGAATGCAGTATTATGGATAAGCCTAAATATTGGAATGGATTATGTTGGACATAAGTTAGTATTGTTTAAGGATAGAATTTTTTTCGATATTATTGATGGGATGTTATAGTAATATAGTTTTAGAAAAAGGACAACCTGTACGACGGGCGACAACCCATTGTGTCAGACAAGGCTGTGGGAATCGAACCCACAACCGAAGTGCGACTGGCCTTTATCGCCTACCACTAGCCTACAGGAAGTCCCTGGTTAGTAGAAACTAGTTTATTTTATTAAGCGGTATGATATATGAAGTATAAGTTCATTTTTGGAACCATATACGATTAACCATAAGATGGACTTATAACTTTTGCTAACCTTTTGTTTGAAAGAGATGGAATGACCCATAATTCTATCACATGATCTGCTAACACATCATGAATGACAAATTCAACTTCCTTTCCTTAAGAGATGAAGTGAAAATTGTCCAAAGAACGACAAACGGTGAAACTATACCAAAATCACGAAAGTATTTCTTCTATTTCCAATTTCATCAACATTAGGGAAATGATCATGAAAACCAAAAATGTTGCCTTAGTGCTCTTATATCTGATGAATCAGATGGTACCTTAGATCGTCACAAATTTATGGATTTGCGATTGTTGGATTTTTCATAGAAATGTTCTCTACCACTCTTCATCAGAACATGATGGTTGGATTTTTTCTTCCATATCCATATTTTCACCTATGTTCTCCTACGTGGAAACCCAGTGATGAGTTAATTTGGGTAACCGTTACATTTCATACTTTAGTTTTTAAAGCCATGTTTTGGTATTCCTTTTTACGATGTGGGTTTCTATTAAACAAACTTTAGAGTAGTAAACAATTTATAACCCCGACGAATTTTGAGGGCTAAATTCATTTTAAGGGGGGTAGAATGTAACACCCCGAGATTTTATGAAAAATATTCTTTTTAATTTCATTAATGTCTTGTTTTGTACGCTACACCAAAAGGAGCTTGCACAACACACATCCTTGACATGCCTTTCATTACACGCAATCGCGACCTTCCTTGATAGCGTGTGTAGTACGCATTACCGAGTTTCACTAAACAACGATATGCTATTAAAATATTATTAAAACGAGCCGTTATGAATAGTAATAACCAATTTTTGAAATTTTGTAAATTTTATTTTTCAAAATGGGCTTCATTTTTGGATTTCGAATATCGAAATTAGCTTAGGGTGAAATTTTGTGATTTTTCGGATAACTTTCATATTTTGATGAATAGTGGAAATTACTAAATTTTAATTAAAAACAACTTTTTCAATCGAAATAATTAATAGTGATAAATTATTAATTTTAGTGGTTTTAAAGTATATTTAGAATATATTTTTATAATTTAATACAATGATGGTCATTGGATGTAATTTCACATTTAAACCAGTTATAAACAAGTTTCAATCTTTTGATAGTTATTATCTCTTAAAAACACGCTATTTGTTTTGACGACGGGAATTAATTTTTAAATTAGTTAATGCAACTGATATGTTTTAAATTTGGTAAAATTGACATCATTTTTGAGTTCATAATATCAAATATATCTTAGGCCTAATTTTTGGTATTTTTCTGAAAACTTTCAATTTTTGATGAATAGTGAAACCACTAAGTGGTAGTAAAAAAAACTGAATTTTTCATAAAACATAATTTTGCAGCTTCTGTGAGTGGAATTTCAAAAATCCGAGAGACACGGTTGATGTCAGTAAGTAAAATGTTGTTCAATGAGATGAAAATATTTTTTTGGTGAATAGTAACTTTTTACTTTTTTTACCACGGTTAAAAGTAAATAGGGTAATTAAGGGTAGAAATGATATTATTATTACCCTAACACATGTCCTAATTCTATTGGACAAGTGTAGTTCGACCAAAAACAAACTTAAGAATAAAATATGACCATTTAGGCCCACTGGGATTAGATTAGGACATTTATTATTAATTTATTTAAAGAAGGGTTAAAAGAGTTAAAATCAATGTTTATTTACTAAAACATTTTTAATATGGGGTTATACATAAGATAAATTCGACTATAAATATTTATTAGAAATCTAAAAATATTTCCTACATAATGGAATTTTATTTTTAATTTTTAGACACTAAATAATTTATTTTATTTATGACACAACGATGATGCAGTAATTATCTTATTAATGAAATATTGACATAATTGATGTTATAAATACCAAAATAAATATAATTTGAGACTTTTTATGAATTACACTAATTTTCTAGGTTAATATGACATGTTATTATTGATTTAATTAACTTTGTTTGAACTTATCATTCTGTTATGATTTTCACAAAAATCAATTACTAAATAGTTTCAAAATTGACATAAAATTGTTTTAAAAACAAATATTATATTATTAATTGTTATTTTATTCCTAAAAATCTACGTTTCAGCCAAATGACTTATATAAGGTTATATATATTAATAATAAACAACTTGGGGTTCGTTTGGCTTCTTATAGTAAGTTTATTAACCTTATAGTGTAATGAAACACAAGAAGACACGGTAAAAGTAAAATTATTTAAATTAATTTCAAATCTAAATGATAAGGTTAAAATATGAACCTAAACTTGTCTAAATTATATTGGATGAGAGGATTTCGACCAATCCCCACCTTATCTTCGAAATATATCAATTTTGAGCTATTTAAAACCGAACTTGACTTTATAATAAAATAATATTTTTAGTTATTCCAAAGGTGCCCCTCTCCTCCATTATAAAAGGGCACCTCCTCCCTCTCTTCCTCACACCACATTGAGCCTTCATGCACGGCCAACCCCTACCACTTTCTCCTCTCCACTTCCCTAGATACATCCTAGAGTTCCTGGTCTTCTTCAAAGACAAATTTTAGTGCCCTAAAAGAAGGTCTCTAAGAAGCACTTCAACGAAGAGGTAATGTCCGTTACCGATTCTTTCATCTTTATTTCTTCTTCCACTTCTTCTTCATTAGTTGTTTCATTATTAAGTAATAACATCAGTATCACTCATATACCTATATATTATTATAAGTATTAAACAACCCTAATTCACCATCTATCCATCCTACGGAAAAAGAAATCACCGCACGTGCGTACGTATGGAATACCGTCTCTACGCCGTGGTGTAATCTATTTTCCACCACCACCTTACATGGATGGGTATAATGGTGTAAATAATGACTATATATTAGTATTATAAAGTGATATTTATTCTGAAATAGTATACATACACTCCAATACAATTCCACGATTATAGGGATGATATCATCACTCGTGCGTACGTACGGAATACCGTCTCCACGATGTGATGCGACTCGTTCTACATGATCATCATTTCATAATGATTATATAAATGAATTGAATGAATGAATATGATATATACTAAACTATTACCATTCTGGAAATGAGGTATCTATAACATAAAGAGAAGAATAATAATTTATTCGACAATCACGCATAAGAACAAAAAGTAAAAAACACCCGAATAACAAGTAGTAATGAAATATTACTAATAAGAAGCTAAGAATATGACCATATATGATATCATAACAATATGTATGATTCTGGAATAAGTCAATAACATTATTTAAATCATTATACAGGAGGTTCGGACACTTACGAAGCATATCGGACCTAAGTTAAGGGAAAATATCACAATCTCATTTTTATCCGAGATTGTTTATACTTTGGCATATACTGGGGTGTATTTTATCAACCACATCCATGTTTCCTCAATATGTAATATTATTTCCATTCACCTACAATTTTTTAAGTCCTATTTTACCCTTCGGTGAGTTTTTAGTAAAATATATGAAAGGAATCTTTTGTCGTTTTTCGTACAAGGTACTTTTTTGACTTTTCCGACAAAAGTACAAGAATAATGTTTTCTTTTAACTTATACGGCATGAATGGATTTATAAAAAAATTATTTCCAAGAATATTACTTTACAAGTTTTCAAATTTATTTTTAATAAACTTCTTTTAGTTTTAAATTGAATGACATGTTATGAAAGGAAAATGTTTTTGAAGTAGAAAGGATATTTTCCTCAAGAATGGAGTTCAAGTGTTTTATCAAAATTATTTTCCATCTAAGATAATAAAGGGTTCTGTTTTCATCCCTATTATTACATTTATTTTATTATGTTGTGATGGAATTATTTTTATGAATTCCTTGATCTTATATGAATTGTTTTATGATGTCATGATGTTTAAGATTCCCAGTTTTATTACATGGGTTATGCAATAATGTATGATTTATGATTTTTTGGAACACATAAGAATGGTATCATTATGAGATGGGTGGGACCTATATCTCCCTCAAATGCATTGGGTAAAAATTTAATATCTCATGAGATAAACATGGCTGGAATGGTAGGTTATACCGGTTCAGTGAAACAGGATTGAAACAAGGGTGACTCAGTTCAGAAATGGACTTTGTCCACTAAGATAGTCTTGGCAATAAGTCTTGACTAATAAGATATGATTCTCTATGATTATGTGTGTATTCCACAAAGTTTCAGGTTTTAAGTTATGATTATTGGGATTTTATTTCACTACTATGATTTATCCCATGTTATGAAATTATGCCCTCTTTTGCAGGTTAAGATTTCCAAAATGTTATGTTTTTATGAATATGATGGGATTTATATTTCTTTTTCTTACCATTACTGAGAATTTTAGCTCACCCTTTTATGTTTTCTTTTCCCCAAGATATAAATAAAGGTTTTAGGTAAAAAAAGGAAGATCTTTATGGGAGATGTTGAAGATCTTTTACCACGATTAGAAGATTATTTTCCGAGTTTCCAAAGACACTAAACTATTACGGTCCTTGTGTGTGTGTTTTTGTTGTGTACTAAGAATTCCACAAAAGTAATTTAATGAGCATGTACGTCAGGATTCAGGTCTCTACAATAACATATTTGAGTTTTTTTATTTCATAAAATAATTTACCAAATCATTATCACATTTACATTAAGTCATAAAACACACTGAATATAAAAAAATTACTATTCACTATAAAATATTGTATTTTTTAAATCTCTAAATAACCACTATATTTTAATTATTATGTTGTGATTTTAAATATAATATTTATTCAATAAGAATAAATTTATAAATATGATAATATTAATTTTTCAATAAAATTACATTATATATTGAAAAATTCCATTTTTAAGAATCATTATAATTTCTAGAAATATTAAGATGACCCAAGAAAATATAAAATTATATTTTCATTTATATTTGTATAAATAGTTATTTAAATGGATTCTTGATGAAAATAAATTTCATTTACAGTACCTGAGATTCATATAAAAGTACATACATTTTATTGAAACACAATTATATCTTATTTGAATCAAAAATATAATTATCAAATTTATTTTGTAAACATTTTCATTTTATAAAATAAAGTAATAAATAATATAATATTTTTCAGAAAACTATTTCATTTAGTAATAGTAATTTATGATTTGTTGATTCTATAATAAATATACACAACCCCATATTTCACAAGAATATTCCTAAATGGTATAGTGTGTAGTGGTGGTAGTTTCACTCGGTAGCTCAACTAACATTTTTCTAGTTGTCATATTCAGTAACCTGAAATTATTCAATTGTAAATATCCTTCAGACCTATGTTATTAAAACACTTCTTGGAATTGGTCAATGGAAATCCCTATTGGTGATACCTCCCACCATAGTTCTGAAAAATGTTATTCATTAGGAATGACTCAACTAGTTGAAGTCATTGATTCAACATTTTACATAAATTATAATTTTCTATTAATATTTATAGAAACTTATTATTTTTGTTAATTATTAACAACCATCTTAATATCTAATGGTATTTTTTACCCACTCTCTTATTGAAAAACGTTCATATTGACTATTGATTATAATGACCAACGATAATATTGCCAAAGGGTCATATTGACGAGTGCTCATATATGCCAACAGTCTTATCCTATCAATATCATTTCCCTTTATACAATATATGTAATTCACTAAGCATGAAAATTTACTAATTAATTCCAATAGTTTTTTTCAGTTGCTTTGATAATAGAAATTGGGTTTCTAAATTTCAATTTTCCTTTAATATTTTTCATCACTATTTTAATATTCCTAAGGTATTTCAATCCTATGGAGTACACCATTACATGGTCAATATTCATTGGTTTTTTATACATGTAATATTCATAGAAGTATTTTATGGAATTATTTCATGAAAATCATTAATAGTTAATTTTTTTCTATTATTATTTCTATGTACTTCAATTATAAAATATTATAAACTATTTATAGTGAAAAAAAGACCTCTTTTATTAAACATATATTAAATTTTTCATTCATTACATTATCCCATGAAGGAAATTGTATCCTTAAATTTAATAGTTTCCTAAAAAAGATGGTATTTATCTTTTATCTCTTCCTCAAATACCCAAATAGACTCTTAATATTTTCAAATTCTCTAATAGACACTCAAAATTAAAATTTTAATAGTCTTCAACCCTTTTTATACTTTATCAAGGATCTAGATTGGTTACTCATCATAAGATAAGTTACATTACCCCTCTAAAAAATTAGTAACTTTTATATGTGTTGGTAATACCTAGGCTTTATCAAAAGGGAAATTTTTAAGAAATCATTGAAATTCAGAATATTTTGTGGTGGAGATAATGGATAAAAACCCACTACAAGACTCTCAAGATTTTCAAAATGATTAATATAACATCAAGTCAATACCCCTAGATATATAAATCACATAAGTACTCTCTATTGAGATATATTGAGTAAAAATTATCCTAAACATTGAATTATATGTCTTTATTTGGATGTCATCATAACTCTTCTATCGACTATAATACCCTTCATTTTTTTCTAAAAAAATTATATTTTCAATCTTTTCCTTCACAATTTCAACCCAAAATAATTTCTCCTCTCCAAATTCATCCCAACACGTTTGTTTTCAACACATTTTTTCATAGAGTGCTTCAAATGGTAATATTTGAATGATCGAGTGGATGATTTTTATATAGTAATTCAATAATTGAATGATTTTCCCCGAATACACATAAAATAATCGATGTTTTCCCATAACAAATATTATATAGTCTGAATAGTATTATGATACTACAAAAAAATTTCTGGATAATTGGCTATAAATATGGTTAAATCTATATTCATAGTCTTCTAACATATCCTCCAAAACTGTTAAGTTAGTGTTGGATAAATATTAGACAAAATAAATAGTTTAACTCAATATAACATCACTACATCATGAATATAGAGGTGAACTAGGAATTTAATGGCGATATCTACACTTATGTAAATTAAATTTGAATAATTTTCCAATATATTAATGATTACACATATATAATTGTTATCCTTGGATTTATTTTGAATTATATTAACAAGTCTTGGAGTGATGATATTCCACTTAAATATTGGTATGGTTCATGGTTGTAATACCCTTTTAGAAGGTTATCAGTGATCCATCACTTCATTACACACCAATAACCATTCTATATAACAAATATTTCTTTTCATATTATCTCATCCATAATGATCATAATGATCACTATACTTATTAGTTCTTTCTGAATTTGATGTGAATGCAGAGATATGATCTTCAACCATCACATCCATCGTAATTTCTAGAATAATAGAATTATATATCCATGTACCAAATCCTAGCACACCTTCATTATCAATATTTAATTTTTTATTATTTCCATTTTTAAAATGATATATCATCTATTTCATAAAAATAACATCTAAATGAGATTTCATAATCTTCTCTACTAATATTGGATGATAATTCATCTGGGATTAGATTGATGATATCCCTTCCCTTATGCTTCCCATGTCCAACCACACTATGAATGAGATAAGTGTATCTCTTTAAATCCTATTCATTAAATGTGCAGTAGGATCATTCATACTCAATGAATATGAGACTATGTTTTCTCATCCGGGATGATAATGAATAGAACAATCAATGTTCTAAAAAATCTTGAACAGTCCCATTTGTCTTATATTAAATTCATACTATGTGAATATATAATTTAAACATTAGTGGTATTTATATGCATTAAAATTTTACACATAAAAATAGTGTCTCTATATCTTCGAATAAAATGTGGCTAAAACTAACTCCACTTCATGACATGTATAGTTATGTTCACCATGAATTAACTAACGTGATGAATAAGAAATTAGTTTTACTGTCAGGACCTGAATCTGGTCACCACCAAAACTAGCACCAAACTCAGCCCATGGCATGTTCCAAAGGTAGTTCCTGATCCCCAAGGGCTTGAACAAGTTCCTGAGTATCATAAAATGAATATTGGGAATGATTTACCCTTGTTTATAAACAATAAACAACAAACAAACATAATAAAACAAATCTGTATTTTTCAACTAAAACTGTCTTTTAAAAAATTTCAGAACTGAATTACATAAGTTAAAAATATGTTTAAAGACCATTAAAATGGATCAAAATCAAATAAGTACCTCCCAAGAACCTCACAATGGAAGGTGGAACCACCCTCAATCCATCTCCACAACATCGCATCACGAACAACCGGTAAAAACCCAATCTGTTGGTACAAAAGTTGTACACAAAACTATAACCTCAAAATAACTAAGTCTACGTACACCGAAAAGCATAAGTAGGGTGTGAGTAAATTCCCATTATGATACCACGACTAAAGGATTACATGTGATAAGCAATCAATGATGAAAATCATGCATGTTTTCAAATACATGTAATTTCTATTAAAATTTTATAAAAGATGCAACTTAGAAAAATCAGTTTTCAAGTTAGATAATTTAAAAAATCAATACTTTTAAAATAAAATAAAAAACTGTTGAATTTTCCAGCCAAATATACCGTATTCCGATAGTATGTATAAAGGATATAATGAGCAAAATAAATTAGAAACAACCTCTAGGAACTAGCTCATTGTTGGTGTGAGGTACCTCAAATCTCGGGGGGAATAACCATCACAAATATCTGTTGTCATGCACAATACACTAGTAGGGAACATACCCATAACCTATTGGTCCCAAATAAACATCATCTTTGATTAGTTAGAGTAGTAAGTCTCAATATTTCAAAATGAAACGGAGGTCAAACCCTCCAGATTCCCTAGCATACTAGTGCACGTCCACCCACCTAGAAACTTGAGTATTCCCTTTATGCTCAAACAAGTACAACATGTCGAGAAAAATAATTTTCACATGAAAATATCATTTCCTTATCAAAAATTCACCAAATATCCCACATGTATACCACATATATCACAAAAATCTAATTTTTATTCAAATTTATTTGAGATTTGAATCACACCAAAATAGCCCAGAAAACTTTTCACATTTCTTTAACACTTCCAAAAATCCATTAAATATTTTCTAAAACCATTCCAATATAATAAAACTCCCATAAAATTCCACTCACATGGTACATAATACCCTTCTTCATTACCAAAAATAATTTGGCACATCACACTCACACAAAACATCCCACATCACTTTTACATCTCTTACACACATTAGTAAATCCTTAAAACAATTTTTTGTAAAACATTTACAAGATGTAACACACCAAAAAATATCCCCTCTCACATATAAAATTTACCGTTTCAAAATATAAACAATCCAAAAACATTTTTCCAGTATGGTTTCACCACTTATATAAATCATTAAATCATTCAAATCTTTCATAAAACAATTACAAAGAGTATACACAGTCATTGCTCGTAAAACCCTTTTCAAAACCATAATTCAAGGAGAACCCCACAGAAAAAACTACCATAGTAGAATTGACTGCCATAGATACATTGATAATACCACATAAACGTGTTATAAAATCACCATGGATAATACCACGAAAGATACAAATGAAAACACCCATTTTCATAAAATGCTCTCAAGAAGTATAACAAAGTTTTACAAAACAAACCAATTCCAAAAACCCCCTTCCAAGGCCCAAATGAAACTAAGGAATTAAACAAAATAATATTCATACCATTTCAAAAACTAATAAATAAATTTTATATTTTATAATCCTACAATAAAAGATACCACTTGTTTTACATTCCAAAATTTCACATCTTCAACAAAAATGAAATTATAAAATTAAATTCATTACCAAATACCTCAAAAATGGTTTTTTGACAACAAAAAGAATATTGGGAAGATGAAAAACTAGTAAAACAAGAAAACTAACTCATCAAGGAATTTTTAACCATTTAATCACCTACGGAAATTGTCAGATCCTTCAAAACATGGTGCAAAACATCACACGCACCACCTCCATACCACAAAGAATATAAATCCATCCCTAGGCCACAATATGTGACAAAAAAACCCCAATTCAAACCCCTGGTTTGAACTCTAATTTTTTATATTTTGGAACATAATGAAAGGGGGAGGAAATTCTAAGGGAAAAGGAATAATCCAAGAAGGAATCACTTACCATGAATAATATTGAAAAAATCACCCAAAATACACCAGTATCTAAATATGAAAATAGCCAACCGTTCAAGGGATATTATAACAAGGATTAATTTATCATTAAGGAACTGTAATGGGGGAAAATACTAAGAAATGATGGAGTAATGAAATATTTAATTTACCTCTTCAAATCAGGGTGATTAGATATATTCCATGAATTTTCATCCAAATTCAAGATGAAACCGAGTTCTAAAGAGGGGTAGGAGAACTTTGGGGAGAACCTTAGGTGTGTGGGCTTGTTGGGAGAGTTGTAAACACCAATAGAATGTAAATACTGAAGGGTATATTAAAGCATTAAAAAATATTTTTAATGCTGGAAATGGTCTTTCAGGCAGGCCCAATCCCCAAAATAAAAGCCCATATCGACCTTGATTATGGAATCCTTAATGGTCCCAATTAATATGGTGGTGTTAATAGGCCAGGGGATGAAAAATATGAATTTTGATTGGTGAAAAATGTTGAAAATGAATGTGTTATAAAGGAATCGTATTTTATTTTTAAATCGGAAATTGGGCTCACAGTTTGGCCCAATTCATGAAAACTCACTCATACCTCTATAAAAGCTTAGGAAACACCCAAAACAAAGAATGAATGGAAATTAAATGAAATTTAACTTTGAAATAAGTCATTTATGTGACAATTATCCCCAACATGAATACTTTACTTCCCTGGAAATCCACCGCAAGGCCAGATTCAAAAACCAAACCCAACCGATAAACTAATATGTACTTTTACCCAAGCTTCGCCCCCTAGGGAAAAAACACATCCAATGATCAATTAATAAATGATTAATCACAAAACCCAAACATAAACCACATTCCTAAAATGATCAATCATATTCATACATTATCCCAAAAGAAAACTCCTCAAACACTCTCCGAACAAGACTGAAGCAATTCCGAAAGACGAACAACAACTTGGAACAAGGTTACACTTACCTTACATTAACTAAATCATTGGGTGATCTCTAATACCAACGTTTACTCAAGGATGATGTTGGTATATGGCTATTTTAGAATGATACTACCTACCTCCAAACCAAGACCATGGTTAAATATTTGTTATTGGTATGGGGGACACAAATAGGCTCCCCACCATAACAAACCACCTATATTTTTTCACGACAGAAACAGGACACTAACAAGGGGAGGCCTGAATGGACTCTCTAGTACAAAGTGTATAATTCCATTCAAAATATACAAAGGAACACCATGAGAATCATAGTGGGTCTCCCCACCATAAGAATAAACCATATTAACCAACCAGCATGGTCCGATTCAAAAATACCCAATAAAATTTAACGATTTGGGAAGGATGTGGGGTTATTCTATATGGTTTGGGAAACCGTGTACTAACTGTGCTTATCATTTTATCTGCATGGATTCCGGGCACATGGTAACTACTAAACAAGATAAAATTGTGTGATCAGATGGACTAGTCAAATTTCTAACCATTCTCCAATGACTAAATGGAATCTGAAGGGGGAGGAATGACCTTATGCAATGACATGGGTACAAGGCCCTCCACTAATTTCCACAGAATGGAAACAACAAAAAAAAGTTGATGAAACCAGAGGTTTAACATCCTCCTATATTTCATAATGAAGATAAGACATTTTATAAGATTTAAAAGACCCTGGGATTTCATCTGACAATGATCCAACTTCTTTCCGAGACCTAGGGCTGGAGTACAAATTATTGAAGCATCTTCAGCCTTCCAGTTAGGTTTTGGAAACACACCCCCCCCCCAATGACAATTCTCCTTTCGGTGCAACCAACAAATACACTTCAATCCCCAAAAATATTTCGATGACATTACACATTCCAAACTCAAATTACTCCAACCATATATCTCACTGAAACAAGTCCTTAGATAATGCACACACATCACACCTTGTTTCATTGGGTGATAAACAATATAAGTAAAGAACACTTATACTCAACTTCCTCGGAAATGGAAGATTTTGATGTTTTTCCAAGGGATACATTCTCCCAACATAACAGGGACTATCAGAGGATTGCATGACTTTTACCTTTATAGTCAATCGAGAACATGACATCATAGGGGGTCTCTGAACAGGACCATGGCGATTGATATGACCAATTCATGGAGAGGGACCTTATACAACATCCCAAAACAACACAAAATTGTAGAATGTGTACACAATATCCCCTCATGACCATATTTTCCACACTTCTAGTTTAACATTGATTCCTTCTTCGAAGAGACTATGAAGGACTAAGAGGAACTCTTAGACATCATCTAGATACTAATCCATGCTAACAACCCTACACCACTTACACCTTCAGAAAACCGAGAAAGATAAAAATCTAAGGTCTCTTTCAATCTTCAATGATCACTCTCCTGCTGTAAGAGGATACGAAGAAAAGAACCGAATGGGTGTAGAGTCAATATAAAAAGATCAAGAAAAAACATCCTTACATTGATCAACCTTAGGATCTTCCAATATCGAAACAACCTTGTATGCACTTCCATTTTTCACTAACCCATAATGGGGGAATACCTAATTCAACAAGAGAACCCAATGTCCCAACCAACATAACCCATTGTTCAAGACATTCCTCATCAAGATCTACACAGATTATGGGAAACACCATAAAGTCTTCCCAAAATATTCTCAGAGGAGGCCACTAACCATCCCTTCAACCCAGCTTACAGACCAAACACAAAATCGAAACACTATTCAAAGAAGAGTGCTTCTTGGACTCAAAACATTCCACAACATCTAAATTTCCAAAAATACACAATGCACACAATACCAAACAACTCATGAAGACATAAAATTTTCCTCTTAAAAAAATTTCTTTGAAAACAAATGGCTCCGTGGTTAGCGTATCCCCCAATCATACCCCATGGGCCCCACACATGCATGTTTCTATGCCACACCGGGCACCCTCCTCACATATTACTCGGATCTCATCTAGTAATTCTATTATCTATCCATCATCTCATATAACCTCATGCATGTGGTCACTCATGAAAATACAAAAGGTTAATAAAAACTCATTCCACTTTTCAAAAAAAACAATCAACCAATACGTCTTTTTTCTTCGGACTTCTAACCATGAAATTGAACCCAAATTACTAAATTAAAAAATTTTAGAATGACACAATAATTCCAATTAAAACTCACATTCAAGTTATTCACATAAACTTATAAAACATAACATCCCATTAAAATGAATTTAAATAGGTTAGAAAACAATATTGGAAACACTTTTTCAAAACCAACCTTGACATAGTATAGGATTTCAAAAGTGGTGAAAACACCCCATTTCCCATTCCAATACAATTCTGATAATCCATTTCTCCATTTTAAAAAATTTAACCATTTCCTCTTTATTAGATAATTATTTCACAAAAACATTATGCTTCTTAAAACCATGTCACTTTAAAACCAAAGTTCCAAGATTTCAAAACTAAATAACACAAGATAATGTGAGAGAAAACTAGTTTCAATGGGTGACATGGACATATGGATGGAGACCATATATAAATCAATTAACTATCAAAGAGAGTGTTCTATTGAATATCCATGGCTCCACATGGCTTACCAGGCCCTTAGAGCTTACTGAGACCATTAACCCAACTTTATTTTCAATTCCCCTAATCATCAACAATCCAAGAAATCAAAATGACTCATATAAATATAGAACATCCCATAGGGAATAAAATCCTATCATGAGGTGTGGTGATCAAAAACTCTACCCATAACCAAAATACCAATTCCTAAAAATCCTAACTCTAGACTATCCCATTTGTTCCCCAAATAACATGAACCAAAGATTTGACCAGAATCTCCCTCGGATAACATTTTGTCATGAACCAAATCTCATCGCCACCAGAACCAGCACCAAAATCATCTGGTGACATGTCTCGAAGGGTGTTCCCCATCCCCATAGGTAGGAAAAAGTGGTTGGGTATCATAAAATGATGTTTTGGAATGATTTACCTGAGTTAATAAACATTAAACCCCAAACAAACTCAATAAAACAAATCTGGATTTTTCAACTAAAACTATCTTTTATAAAATTTCAGAACAGAATTACAAAATTAAAACATATTTATAAAGAACATTGAAAAGGTAAAAAACCAAATGAGGATATCCCAACGACCACCAGAAGGGAAAAGGTACCACCCTCACGCTATCTCCAGAATGCAGCATCATGAACGACCGGTAAAAACCTAAACTGTTGGCACAAAAGTGTACCAAACCCATCAACTACAAAATAACCATGTCTACTTACTCCCAGAGGTGTAAGTTGGGTGTGAGGCAATACCCAGTTGGATATTACCAAAAAGGGATTCCAAGCGATAAATATTCAATGACAAAAAGAATGCATGTTTTCAAAAACTTGTAATATCTTGTTACAATTTCTTAAAGATGCAAATTAAAAAATCAGTTTTCAATTAGGGGTTATTTAAAGAATAAACAATTTTAAAATAAAAACCAATGATACTGAATTTTCCCTCAAAATATACCATATTCTAAAGGTATGTATAAGCAATCTAATGAGCACAAGCAATAAGAAATAAACCCTATGCCTTATCTCATTGTGGGTCCTAGGTACCTTATATATCCGTGAGAGTAAACATAAAAAATTATTGTTGTCCAACACGAGACACTAGTAGGAAACATACCCATAACCTATTGGTCCCCAATATTCATATTCATAGTTTAGTTAGAGTTGTAAGCATAAATCTTGATAAGTGAAACTGAGGCCAAACCCCACGGAGTCACTTGCATACTAGTACACATCCACCCACATAGATACTCGGGTTTTCCGTTTGTGATCAAACAAGTTATGCATGTCAATAAATATAATTTTCACAAGAAACTGTCATTTCCCCAAAAAAATTAACAAAACATCTCATAAGTATAACACACAAGTCAAAAAAATCCACTTTTCATTCAAAATGATTTGAAATCTGACTCACAGCAAAATTTCCCACAACACTTTTCACATTTCATCTTCACTTCCAAAAATACATTAAACAATTTTATGAAACCATTAAAATATATTAAAACACATATAAAATCCCACTCACATGTTAAATAATACCCTTTTTTATAACAAAAATCTATTTTACACATCAAACTGACAAAAAAAATCACACATCACTTTCAAATCTCTTACACACTTTAGTAAATCCTTGAAACATTATTTGTAAAAAAATTCCATGATGTAACACATCACAAAACCGCCCAACTCACATTTAAAATGTCAAATTTCAGAATATAAACACTCCAAAACATTTTTTCAATATTCTTTCACCACATACATAAATCATTAAATCATTCAAATATTTCATTAATAAATTTCAAAGAGTATACCCAATCTTTTTTCATTAAACCCATTTCAAAACCATATTTCATGAAACAAATCACACTGCAATACACTAACAAATTATAATTGATAGCCATAGAGGAATTTATAAAACCACTGTCATGTTTTATAAAATCACATTGGATAATACCATGAATGATGAAAATGAAAACAAACATTTTAATAAAATCCCCTCATGAATTATTACAAATTTTTACACAATAAACCTATTCAAAAAAACCCCTACAATGGCCCACCTGACACTATAAAATTATCAAAACAAAATTTTCATCCCCTTTAAACAACTAATAAATCAATTTCATATTTTATAAAACTACCACAAATGGTACCACATGTATTACATTCGAAAAGTTCACATCTTCAAAAAAATGAAATTATAAATTTAAATGCTTAACCAAATCCCTCAAAAATGGTTTTTTAAGAACAAAACATTTATGGTGGACAAGAAAAACCAATAAAACAAGAAATAATACTCATAAAGGAATGGTTACCAAGGAATCACCTAATAAAATTTTTGAATCCCTCAAAACATGGTGCAAAACATCAACCACACCAACTCTGCACCACAAGGAAAATACATTTAGCCCTAGACAACAATATTTGACCAAAAAGACACCAACTAAAACCCTGGGATCGAACCCTAACTTCTGGACATTTTAGAACACATTGAAAGAGGGAGGAAACCATAAGGGAAAAGGATTAAACGAAGAAATAATCACTTAACTTGAAATATAGTGAAGAAATCACCCCTAATACCCCAATATCTAAATTTGAAAAAAAAATCCAACCATTCATTGGAGATTCTAACATGTATGAAGATATCTTTTTGAAACAGGAATGGGGGAAAATTTTGAGAAATTAAGGAGTTGTGAAAAAATCAATTTACCTCTTCAAATCTGGTTGATTTGTAAAATTCAGAGATGTTTCATCAAAATTAGAGATGCAACTGAGCTCCAAGGAGGGGTAGGAGTGAATTGGGGTGCACTTTGGTTATGCGGGATTGCGGGGAGAGTTAGAATCACCAAAAATACATGATTATTGAAGGAGATATAAAAGAATTAAAAAAGTATTTAATGCAAGAAATGGTCTTTCGGGCAGGCCCAATTTGATAAATATAAACCCTTATCCACCATGATTATAGATTATTAAGTGGTACAAATTAATAAATTTGTGTTAATAGGTTATGGGACAATAATTAAAAAATTTTATGGATGAAAAATGTTGAAAATAAAGACTTTTTAAAGGTAATAAAATTTATTTTTAAATCTTGAATTAGGCACATGGTTTGGACCAATTAATGAAAACTCACCAATGCCTCCATAAAATCTTGGGAAACTACCAAAACAAATCATGAATGGAAATTAAATGAAATTTATCATTAAAATAATCCAGGTATGTGAAATGTACAATTTTTAGGAGTGACGGTCCATGTAATTTTAAGGATACATTATTATTTATGAAAATTGAATCCTCGTTAGAAGTTAACAATAGAACATGTGCACTTACCGACATCAACATCAGTACATAAATATTTAATCACACACATATGTCCAAATAAACTTAACTCCTGATAAAATTAAATAATTATGCATATTATAAATCAATGAAATGTTTTCTAAAACCCTTTTATCGTAACATTATAGACCTAGAAAACTATGAATAACGAGTACAATATTAGGATGTTGTCCCATGTCCATGGAATTTATCTTGGTTATATTAAAAGTGATTCTTTTAATGGTCACAATGAGCCCCAATAGTGAAACATTTTTTAAATAATGATCACATTCACTAAATTCACCAAACATATTCTCCGTCCTTGTAGTTTTAAATATGAACCTTATATAAAATTCAAACCCAACAAAATTCTGTAATTAATCATTATATCATTAATAAAAACCCCAACATGTTTATCAACAAAATATTTAAAGAATCTATTAATCAAATCCACAAATATATATTGAAAATTACTAAATATTAATTGTATTGAAACAAACTTATAATTCCCATATCATATTTATAAGGAAGCCCATGGGATATTATCATTCAATACTGATGATACTTGATCATAGGTTTATCTTGGAGAAGAATTTACCTCCATGAAGATGGTCAAACAAATCATCAATCCTTGGAAAAAGATATTTTTTATTAGCAAAGATCCCATTATGTTTAATATAGTCAATGAATATTTTAATTGATCCATTATTCTATATCAAGAAGGGAACAGTTGATCCCTTATGTGATAGACATGGTCAAATAAAACCATATTCCCAAATTTCTACATAATTCATTTATAATTTCATTAACTCTATATAATCATTTTTGTTATGTTATTCAATATTATCATGAATTCAGCTATGTGTTTTATGGATAACTCTATTTATCCTTCTTTGGGAGGTCCAGATAACTTTTTAGGACATATATCTATTTATTTTAGAAAAATGGGGTTATTTTATACTTTAATACTTTCATTTTATTCTCTTTATTCACCGATCATAACCATAAATAATGTCATGGTAGGTTTTATCTACAATACCTAGGGTGGGATATCTCTTGCATGAAAATAAATATATCTTTTCCATTGAAGACTAAATAAATTTAAATTTTTCTATAGTTGGTATTATTATTATACATTGGGAGATATTCCATCCATAGTATAGTGTCTCATTCTACTATGGGAATGAGAACTAGATTTGTGATTATATTGTATATAAATAAGTTCATACAAGATATTCATTACAACTGGAATAATAGGTTCATTCCTTCAAGAGTTTTCATCGATACCTCTTACCATATATATTATAAATTTGATTTTCCCAATTTTCAAAGGTGAATTGTAGAAATAAATATGTATAACAAGAGTCAATCAAATTACATTCTAGGTTAGAGAGCAAAATAATTATACCTACAAAAATATCCTTTAGAACCTCTACTCTGACTACTATTATTTTGAATGATTTACCTTTCTCCCAAATATTATATTGGTGAAACTCATGGTTTCCCAATTTTATAATTTAATTTTGGAATTTATTTTAATCATCCCTATGACATAAAAACTAGAAGGATTTAATTTTATGTAATTATGACAGTATATTCCCATTAATGGTTTCATTGAGATATTATAGATTATCTTCAATATTATATTTACAAGCTATATTGACATTTCTCTAACTAAAATAGTCCATTCAAATCCATATAAATTAGTTAAAAAATCTTCACATATTTGTTTCATGGACTAGTATTTACATTCTTTCTCACACTTTTATGATAAAAATCATTCCACTTTTTTTGATCCATTTATCTTTAATTTTTCGTCAACTTATTTGACAAGATCATCTCCTAAAATACTATTTATGTAACACCCCAATCTTCCATGGTACGTTTCCCTTCGAATAATGCAATAGCGTGCATTATACGCAACTTTGAGATTCTAACACACCACAACCAATCAAACTAGCCATTATGAATAGTAATACCTAATTTTTGAAATTTTATAAATTCTATCTCTCAAAATGGACTTCATTTTTGGATTCGGAATATCGAATTTATCCTAGGGTGATATTTTGGAACTTTTCGGATAACACTTATATTTTGATGAATAGTGAAAATTACTAAATTTTAATTAAAAACAACTTTTTAAATACAAATAATTTATAGTGATAAATTATATTATTTGGTGGTTTTAAAGTATAATTAGAATATATTTTTACCATTTTATCCAATGGTGTTCATTAGAATTAATTTTACTTTGAAATTTGACCTAAACAATTGTCAATCTTTTGATATATATTGTTTCTCAAAAACACGCTATTTGTTGTGACAGCAGGAATTAATTATAAAATTAATTAATGCAACTTATATGTTTAGAATTTTGTAAATTAGACATAATTTTTGAATTTGGAATATCAATAATATTTTGGGTTAAATTTTGGCATTGTTCTGAAAAACTTGAATTTTTGATGAATAGTGAAACTACTAAGTGGTAGTTAAAAAAATGAATTTTTCATAAAACATAATTTTACCGCTTCTGTGAATGGAATTTCGAAAATCCAAGAGACACAGTTAATATCAAGAAGAAAAATGTGGTTCAATGAGATGAAAATAATATTTGGTGAATATTAACTTTTTACTTTTATTTAACGCGGTTAAAAGTAAATAGGGTAATTAAGGGTAAAAATGATATTAATATTACCTAACACATGTCTTAATTCTATTGGACAAGTTTATCTCGACCATAAACAACCTTAGGAATAAAGTATTACCATTTAGGTCCACTTGGATTAGATTAGGACATTTATTATTATTTAATTCAAAGAAGAGTTAAAAGAGTTAAAATCAATGTTTATTTACTAAAACATTTTTAATATAAGGATATATATAAGATAAATTAGATTGTAAATATTCATTAGAAAGATAATAAGATTTATACATAATTATATTTTATTTATAATTTTTAGACATTAAATAATTTAATATATTTATGACATAATGATGATGCAGTAATTAACATAATAGTGAAAAATTAAAATAATTGATATTATAAATACCCAAATAATTACAATTTAAGACTTTTAATGAATGAAACTGATTTTATAGGATAATATGACATATTAGGATTGATTTAATTGTCTTTTTTCGAAGTAATCATTCTGTTATGAGTTTTGAAAAAGTCAACTATTGAATAGTGTCAAAATTGACATAAAAGAGTTTTTAAAACATATATTATATTATCAATTGATATTAAATTCGTAAAAATCTAAGTTTCTGCCAAGAGACTTATATCATGATAGGTTTATCATTAATGGAACACTTGGGGGTCTCTTTGATGTATATAGTATGTTTATTTACAATATAATATAAAAATACAAAGTGACACGGTAAATGTCAAACTAATTAACAAAGAGTTAATACTAAAAGATAAGGTTAATATAGTAACCCAAAACTGTCTAAATTCTATTGGTTGAATGGATTTAGAACTATCCCCACCTTAAACATTGAATAATCAACTTTGGAGCCATTAGAAAATGAATATGAATTTATTATAACTTAAAATTTCTAGCTTTTCCAAAGGTGCCCCTCACCCCTCTTATAAAAGGGAACTCCTCCTTCTCATTTCTGAACACCTTAAAAGCCTTTTGGTTCAGCCAGCCCCTACCCAAAAACTCTCTCAAATTCCCTCAATAAAACCTAGAGGTCTTATTTTGATCAGAAAGCCAACCTATGGAGCTCTTTTGATCAAATCAAAAGGAAGAACCCGAAGAAGAGGTAATGTTTTCACCACCCCTTTTCAAGTTCCTTTCTTCATCCACTTCTTCTTTATTTGTTATTACAATTCTAAAATAATAACTCTAGTATATTATATATACTGTGATGTTATTATAAATATGGTACAACCATATTCAGTATTCTATCCCCCCTTTGAATAACATGTCACCATACGTGCGTACGTACGGCTTACCGTCTCCACGTCGTGGTGTAATTGTTATTCAATATATTATTATTTGGGTGTGTATAATAATAATGTGTAACTCAACTAAATAATAAATATAAAATGATAATGATTCTGTATATATGATATAACATCCAATTATATATTTTTTTAAATTCAAAAGAATGATATTGTCGCTCGTGCGTACGTACGGACTACCGTCTCCACGAACGCGATGTGATTCATTATCCATCATATCCATTCAAATATAATTATCATTTGATGATTTAAAAATAATGTTTAAAAAATTTATATAATTCTGGATATGAATAAGATACAACTGATCCATGAAAAACATGCCTTACGTAACAAAACATATAAAAGAAAACGAGTAACTTAACACCCGAAACGACGATAATTCTAAGATATTATTAACAATGCAATGTTAAAAGATCATATATAGTATCATTTTAATGTATATGATTCATGAATAATTTATTAACAATTATTTAAACATTATACATGAGGTTAACCTACCCCCAACCAAGGAAAAGTACAAGGTAAGGGGTTTCTTATCTCACTTTTAATTCCGTGAGAATTCCATTGTTCACCACTTATTTATTACATGTGGTGTGTGTACTACCCGTAATTGTATTAATTGTGTATTATACTTTAATTTATGGGTATTTACATCATCATTGTATGATCCTTCTTTCATGTGTGTATGTTTCATAAGTTACTTAATTGATAAGGGAATTTGAAATTTCAATTTCCATTTATTCGGCTTTACGCAAACTTCATTGATTATTTTACTCTGAGATTATGTGTGGAATAACTATTCATTTTCTTATGTCATAATTTCCACTGCCCTTTTATGTGGATATACTTTTGATACACATAATCACTCCATTTATAATTTCTCAAGTCATCGATATGAATTTGATAAGAGTAATTTTAACTCATTCTCCATTTGTTGAGTTAAACATCCAATTCATTGGGGTTGTTTTTATAATATTATGTGTGAATATCCTTTGATTGATTTAAACTGCATATCCATTCATATTTAGTGTATTTATATTTTTCACACATAACTATGTCGTTGATTTATCCTTAACCTAAGGATACAGCCTTTGTGAGATATTTCATCTCAATTTAAATTCCATTGAGACTTTTTTGTTGTTATACACCAAATCACTTTTATGTGGTGTATATAATGTACTTTGACATAGTATATCATGAATCCTTTTATTGTCATGATATTATAATGGTTTTATTACCTCAATTATTTGTATTCAAGTATCTTTCTTTTGGTAAGAATCTCTAACTAAAATACCATTTTTAAATGTTTTAATGGTTTATTCATCTAATTCTTTCTCATTAATGTCCATGTTTTAAAAATAGTTTTAAGGATTTATTTATATGGACATTAGAGTTTTAAAATTATAACTCCTTTTAAAAAGTTTCAAAGTGGTATGGGACACTTTGATTCAAAAATCTATTTTTAAATGGCTTCTTGACAAATAGTGTGACTTCTAAATGATTTCAAGAAAAAGGGGGATATTTTTCTCGGATATTTTTGAGGATTATTTTAATCTATGTCAACATCCTTCATTATTCTTTATTGAGATTAATGTGATCCAATAAAATCTTCCATATTGTATCGAATGAGTTATGTTTGACTGTGGGTGTGCTATTTTTATACCATTCATGGTTTGTGGTTAAAGTATTGACATTTCATATGCTTGTTTTAATACGAATGTTTATGTTATGTTTTAACCTATTAATATGAGGAATGCATTGGACATAATAAGTGAAGGGTAGAGCCCGCTTTATCTCCTTGATGCATCGGTAGGTCTCATGAGACAAACTAGTGCCTTGGCACAAGTCCTTGAAAAAATCTTATTTGTAGTCTTGGCACGAGGCCTTGGCTATGTGGTTATGATAGTCTGGAATTATGCATTCCATCATTATGAAAGTGGTTATTGATATTACATGTGATCATTCAACTAGTAGAATATCCATGTGAGTATGTAAATGGAATTAATTTATGTTATCTTTTCCATTTTATGTTTAAGTTCAAGTTTAAAAGGCTTTCGATTTAGTTATAAACTGCCTTAAGTGTTTATGTTTATCTATGAAAGCTTCTACTATAATGTTATCCTTACTGAGCATCTGAGCTCACCACTTTCAATGTTTTATTTTTTCTAGGATTATGAAGAAGTAATTTATGAATGACTTGTAGGGATAGTATGAGGGGATATGAAGACAAGATGCTGTTGTAGTTTTTTTTACCTTATGATGTAATGCAAGACTTATGAATATATCTAGTGTTTCCAAGACTACTAAAATAATCGGTCCTTCGAGACTTGATCCTATGTTATGTAACAATGCACTGACTCTGGGTATGTAGGGTCGGGGCGTTATAGTTGATATTAGAGGAAGTTTAGTACAAACCTTGGAAGCTAGATTTAGATAAACTCTGATTAGAGCACGTAGACCTAAGATGAACATTGAGGATTAGTGTAGAAGAATTTCCTAGAATTTTGGTATTGTAGAGATTTTGTGAGTTTTCTGAGCAATACATCCCTATTTGGATACGAGCAGGTAGAGGCAGCTCTGGCACAGATTTACCTAGGGGTAAAACCCGAAAACACCACTTTGATCTAGACTCGAACGGGAACTGGTGCACGACAACGGGCCTTACTGCACTCTGGGTTATGACACTCCCGGGGGATATGCTTAGGATAATTTACATTTTCTTTACAAACCGATTTAATGTATTATATATACAATATGAGAGTAAATGACATTGGTTAATCCTAATGTGTTTCAAATTGAGAATATGATGACATGTTAATCTCTAAATGATTGTATGACTACTATTACTCACACAATGCTTTCTGGTTTTAGTCAATGGCTGGATTCCAAGGAATTCATAGTGACTTTGAGAATGATGTACAAGGTGGGAACGGTGGTGTAAATGAGCAAAAAAAATGGAATGTTGATAGGCGTAAAAGATATCATCTTTATGAAAAATCAATTTTCCAAAAATATGATCAACAAAATATATATATATACCAATTATCGGACTCAACAAATAAGAGAAATGTGATGAATGATAAGAGCTCTAGTAGTGGAGACCATGGAGAATGAAATCCTCAATTTCCATCATGTAGGAAATCTGGAAGGAGACACCCAGGAAAGTGTCTCAATGGGACAACGAAATGATTTACCTTTGAGAAGGAAGGACATAAAGTGAAGAATTGCCAAAGAAAAATGAAGAGTACTATGGAAGAAGATTAAAATGGTCCCAAGAATCAATTTATAGTCATTTTCTGTAAATATAGGGGACATGTCCATTACCCGAGTGAATGTCCTATTCTATAGGATATTTTCTTGGTCAAAGAAGAAGCTTTGTGGAAATAAATGGTTGGAGAAATGTTTAAAAAGTATTAGTGCTCCTTGTTGATGGGTTTACTTTGGAATAATTTTCTCTTGTATTTGTAACCCAAATGTTTTCCATGTGAGAATAATATTTATAGAAGAATTGTCTTTTCTCTTGTGGATATAGTTATAAATAACCATTTGGTTTTAGGTGATCATTGGGTTTGAGGAAATTACAAATTATTATAATTTGGGATGAAAATGTAAGGTATGAGATAACATTTGTGGTTAAATTATGTTATGGTTATTTTGAGTAATTTATCTCATTTTGGTAATGTTATAAAATATAGTTTTTGAAAAAGGACAACACGTAGACCGTGTGACAACTCGTCGTGTCGGACAAAGATGTGGGAATCGAACCCACAACCAATGTGAGATTGGGATTTATCACCTACCACTAGACTACGTGAAGTCCCTGGTTAGTGTGACTATTATTTTAGTTAAATGATTTTATTTATCAATAATAATTTGATTTTGGATCTTATGTCTTATCAAATGAATACCCTTAGTATAGGAAAATGATTGGTGATTAAGTGATAAATGTTATTTTGGAAGTTGTTCACTTTGTTAAGAACACTATATGCCAAAGGAAAATAGAGTAGTATGGGATTTCATTTGAGGAGTAATGGTGGATTTTTATCTATGTTTTTATTGTGGATTTATAATGATTAGGGTTATTTATGGAAATGATTAGGTTAATTACTTTTAAGTATGTGACTTTAAGAAGTAATTAATTTCATTTGGAGATACAATTTAATGTGGAAGACTACATTCTTAATAAGTTCTGGTTTTCAATATTAGTTTTGATTAAAGGATATTTAAGGAGAATTGATTATTGAATGGTATTTATTTAAATTTGGGGTATTGTTCGTTTAATCTTGGAAATAAAGATTAGTGTTTATTTCACTCAAGGAATATCCTTTTGCGGGATCATTAGATCTTGTACTAACCATTTTGGTTTTTATTATTCTCTAAAGACAAGTTAAATATATAGTTTATCCTACGTGGATCATGTACTTCTATAGAAGTTTACTCTAGCTCTTCCATTGTGACCAAGTCTTCTTGAATACTCATTGTTCAAAAAAATTGAGTTAGTGGTAAAATGTTATTAAAGAATGAAACTCTACTTAAAAAGTAAGTATATCTCTTTATGTTCTTAGTCAATATCATAAATTAATTCCTCATCCTTATGTAATGTAACTTAAAACAAAAAAAATGTTGTCCGTTTACTTTCCTACTAGGAGACTAATGGTCGTTTGTCCCAACACAAGTTTGTGGTTTTCTTATTGTTAACTTTCTCCCGATCATGATTTCTATCCCTCTCCATCAAAACATGACATTTAGTTTATCATCCATATCCATGTTTTCCTACATGGAATCCGATTATGGGTTACCTTGGTTAACCTTTATACCTCTCTTTCTAACTTTTAAAGTGATAGTTTTATTGACTCTTTTTCAGATGTGGGAAGTTCCATTTTATTCCCAAGAACAATTTTAAAAAATTCGAGGACGTAATTTATTGAAGGAGGGTAGAATGTAACACCCCAATCTTCCACGGTACGTTTCCCTTCGAATAATGTAATGGCGTGCATTGTACGCAACTTCGAGATTCTAACACACCACAACCAATCAAACTAGCCGTTATAAATAGTAATACCTAATTTTTGAAATTTTATAAATTATATATCTCAAAATGGACATCATTTTTGGATTTGGAATATCGAATTTATCCTAGGGTGAAATTTTGGAACTTTTCGGGTAACACTTATATTTTGATGAATAGTGAATATTACTAAATTTTAATTAAAAACAACTTTTTAAATCAAAATAATTTATAGTGATGAATTATATTATTGAGTGGTTTTAAAGAATAATTAGAATATATTATTACCATTTTATTGAATGGTGTTAATTAGAATTAATTTCACTTTGAAATTGGACCTAATCAATTGTCAATCTTTTGATATATATTGTTTCTTAAAAACACGCTATTTGTTGTGACAGTGGGAATTACTTATAAAATTAATTAATTTAACTTATAGGTTTAGAATTTTATAAAATAGACATCATTTTTGAATTCGGAGTATCAATTATAGCTTAGGGTGAAATTTTGGCATTGTTCTGAAAAACATCAATTTTTGATGAATAGTGAAACTACTAAGTGGTAGTTAAAAAAAACTGAATATTTCATAAAACTTAATTTTACCACTTCTGTGAATGGAATTTCAAAAATCCGAGAGACACGGTTAATATCAAGAAGTAAAATGTGGTTCAATGGGATGAAAATTGTTTTTGGTGAATAGTAACTTTTTACTTTTATTTACCACGGTTAAAACTAAATAGGGTAATTAAGGGTAAAAATGATATTAATATTACCCTAAAACATGTACTAATTCTATTGGACAAGTGTATATCGACCAAAAACAATATTAGGAATAAATTATTATCATTTATGTCCACATGGATTAGATTAGGACATTTATTATTATTTAATTCAAAGAAGAGTTAAGAGAGTTAAAATCAAAGTTTATTTACTAAAACAATTTTAATATAGGGTAATACATAAGATAAATTAGATTTTAAATATTAATTAGAAATATAATAATATTTCCTACATAATTATATTTTATTTATAATTATTAGACATTAAATAATTTAATATATTTTTGACACAATGATGATGCAGTAATTAACATAATAGTGAAAAATTAAAATAATTGATATTATAAATACCCAAATAATTATAATTTAGACTTTTAATGAATTCCACTATTTTATAGGATACTATGACATATTAGGATTGATTTAATTGACTTTTATAGAAGTAATAATTCTGTTATGAGTTTCACAAAAATCAACTATTGAATAGTGTCAAAATTGACATAAAAGACTTTCTAAAACAAATATTATATTATTAATTGATATAAAATTCATAAAAATCTAAGTATCGGCCAAGATACTTATATCATGATAGGTCTATCATTAATGGACCACTTGGGGGTCTCTTGGATCTATATATTAAGTTTATTAACTATATAATATAAAAATTCAAAGTGACATGGTAAATGTCAAACTAATTAACTAAGAGTTAAAACTAAAAGATAAGGTTAATATAGTAGCACAAACCCACCTAAATTATATTGGTTGAATGTTTTTCGACCTATCCCAACCTTAACCATTGAATAATCAACTTTTGATCCATTAGAAACCGAATATGAATTTGTTATAAATTAATATTTCTAGCTTTTCCAAAGGTGCCCCTCACCCCTCTTATAAAAGGGAACTCCTCCTTCTCATTTCTTCACACCTTCAAAGCCTTTTGGTTCGTCCAACCCCTGCCCAAATACTCTCTCAACTTCCTTCACTACAACCCAGAGGCCTTAGTTTGATCAGAAAGCCATCCTATGGAGCCCTTTTGATCAAATCAAAAAGAAGAACCCGAAGAAGAGGTAATGTTTTCACCACCCCTTTTCAAGTTCCTTTCTTCTTCCACTTCTTATTTCATTGTTATTACCATTCTAAAATAATAACTCCAATATATTATATATACTGTGATGTTATTATAATATATTGTACAACCATATTCAGTATTCTATCCACCCTTTGAATAACATGTCACCATACGTGCGTACGTACGGATTACCGTCTCCACGTCGTGGTGTAATTGTTATTCAATATATTATTATTTGGGTGGGTATAATAATGATGTGTAACTCATTTAAATAATAAATATAACATGATAATGATTCTGTATATATGATATAAAATCCAATTATATATTATTTTGATATCAAAATAAAGATATTGTCGCCCGTGCGTACGTACAGACTACCATCTCCACGAACGCGATAAGATTCATTCTCCATCATATCCATTCAAGTATAATTATAATTTTATGATTTAAAAATAATTTTAAAGAACTTTATATCATTCTGGATATGAATATGATACAACCTATCCATTAAAAACATGGCTTACATAACAAAACATATAAAAGAAAACGAGTATGTTAACACCCGAAATGATGATAATTCTAAGATATTATTAACAAAGCAATGTTAAAAGATCTTATATGATATCCTATTAATTTATATGATTCATTAATTATTTAATAAAAATTATTTCAACATTATAAAGTAGTTTAACCTACCCCCATCCAACGAAATGTACAAGGTAAGGGGTTTCTTATCTCACTTTTAATTCCGTGAGAATTCCATTGTTCACCACTTATTTATTACATGTGGTGTGTGTACTACCCATTATTGTATTCACTATGTATTATACTTTAATTTATGGGTATTTAAATCATCATTTTATGATCCTTCTTTCATGGGTGTATGTTTCATAAGTTAACTAATCGATAAGGGAATTTAAAATTTCAATTTCCATTTATTCGGCTTTACACAAACATTATTGATTATTTTACTCCGAGATTATGTGTAGAATAACTATTCATTTTCTTATTTCATAATTTCCACTCCCCTTTTATGTGGATATACGATTGATGCACATAATCACTCCATTGATAATTTCTCAAGTCATCGATATGAATTTGATAAGAGTAATTTTAACTCATTCTCCATTTGTTGAGTTAAACATCCAATTCATTGGTGTTGTTTTTATAACATTATGTGTGAATATCCTTTGATTGATTTACACTGAATATCCAATAATATTTAGTGTATTTATATTTTTTCACACATAACTTTGTCGTTGATTTATCCTTAACCTAAGGATACAACCTTTATGAGATATTTCATCTCAATTTCAATTCCATTGAGAGTTTTTTTTTGTTATACACCAAATCATTTTTATGTGGTGTATATAATGTACTTTGACATAGTATATCATGAATGTAAAGACCCGTAAAATTCAAGGGAAATTTTTTTTCTTAATTTTCTTTAGAATTTTACAAGAGCGCGGTTTCAGACGGCACCTGATTCCGAGGCCCGGAGTGCCCGGAATTAATTTCCGAAGTTTGGCTCGGGTACGTTCAGTGAACGAACGAGCGGGAATTCCTAACTTTTGATCCGGTGCTCGGATTTGAAATCCGAGGGAACCGATGAACTCGCAGCGCCGATATTCGCTTAAAGAGACCTTTTCGGGAGTTGCGTTTGTTGCGGGTTGAAAGTTACGTTTTGGGGTTTTTAGTTTGAGTTAAATAAAATTGTGAATAACAATTTTATTACATCAAGTTAAAACCTATCAAAGGTGGTTGGAAGTGGGACCCACACCCACTTAACCTCCCTTGGGAGGATTAAGTGTGGTGGGGCCCACACGAACCCCTAATCTTTTCAACTTCTCTCAACATACTCAACCCCCCTCTTAATTGGCTTTAGTTACTCTTATTTAATTATGGGAGTTAAGTCTTTTTGAATTTCAAACATTGAAATTCTTTTGTGTTATGTGTTAATAAAATAAGAGGTAGTCTTATTTTATTTTGAGTTCTTTGTTTGTCATTTTCAGAGCTCCTCTTCATCTTCAAGCTCTGACAAAGAACGAAGAACGCTCAAACTCCGACGAAGAACGACGCCTCTTTTCTTCGTCTTCGGAGTCAACGAAAGGGGACACAGCTTCCTCCTCGGACCTTCTTCGTCGGCAAACGAAGATCCGCCAACGACGTGCCTCCTCGGGCTTATCTCTACGTCAACGGATTTGACGAACGACGACCGCGACGCCCGACCTCCGCGACGCCGTCTTCCGCGGAACGTAGACGAATCTTCGAATCTTAAACCCGAGGTAGGGGTTGTCGTTTTCTTTTGGTTTCCTTATTTTATTCTTGATCGTGATTTTATCAAGACTAACGTGTGACTTAATTTATTTTAGGTTGCGTTTTTATTTTAACGTGAGGGGGGCCGGACCGCACGAACACGGCCGAACCCCCCTCCATCGTTCTTGTTTTATTCATGCGGGTGGAAGCAAGTGGCGTGGTGCCGTCGCACCACGCGGATGATCGTGCTTATAATTTACGCAACGCCGTCGCGCTACGCCGAGGAGAATCTTCAAGAACGCGACGCTGTCGCGCCGCGTTGAAAGGATTCATGGCATGGCGAAAGGGGCGCGGTGCCGTCGCACCGCGCCGGACGACGAACACCGCGGCCGGTTCCGGGCCGCGGCGGGACGAGAAGACCGCTGCCGGTTCCGGGCCGCGGCGGAAGAGGAGACCGGCGGCCGGGCCGCCGGCGTCGGAAGTCAAAGGCGGGACCGGAATTTCTGGTCCCGTTGGTAAAAACCGGCCGGCCAGCTGGCCGACCGGATGACTTAAAACCGGGGAATTTAATTCCCCGGCCGATTCTTTAAAACCCCCCTCATAAAGAGGGGGGGGCGGTTCCATGTAAGGGGGGGGCAACAGCCCCCCGGTCTTTTTTTTAAATCGGCCCCCACGTGGGGGGCCGTTTGTTGCAAAGGCACAGCTCAAGGCCGTGCCGCCTTGTCAAAACCGCGGGGCTTAGCCCCCGCGTGCGCCGCGGCCCGCCGCCGCCATCGCGGCCCGCCGCCGCCGCCATCGCGGCCCGCCGCCGCCGCCACCGCGGCCCGCCGCCGCCGTCCGCCGCCGCCGTCCGCCGCCGCCGCCGCCCGCCGCCGCCATCCGCCGCCGCCGGCCACCGTGCCGCCCAGGGGGGGGTCGGGCCGGGTCGGCCCGGACCCGGACCCCCCCGTTTCGAACCAGATTCGGTTTTTGGCTCATAACTTGAGCCTCAGACCTCCGAATGACGAACCGTCTGCGGCAACGCGATCCTTGGATCGAGACGGTCGTTTCGGTTTATCGCACTCAAGGTTTCGGTTTACTTTGAGTTCGGCCGGGTTGGTTCGTTCACGAAACCAACCGGGCCTTCGGAGCGGAAACGCTCATATCTTGAGCTACGGACGTCCGATTGACGCGCCGTCAGTCGCGTTGTGTTCCTCTTAGTGAGACGGATCTTTTGGCATACTCCGCCCGAGGTTTGGACGCAGGTGGAGTACGGTCGGGTTGGTTTTGCCTTAAAAACCAACCGGGCCCCGGAGACGAAAATGCCAAATATCTCAGACCGGGCGTCCGATCGACGCGCCGTCTGTTGCGTTGAGTTCCTGTTGTCGATACGGAACTTTTGGATACATCAACTCTGGTCTTCGTGACAGTTGATGTATCAGCCTCTCGGCTCGTGGAGCGGACCCTCCGTATGAGCTTGCTGTGTGCGGGAACCCTAGTGCTGGCTGCGACTGTTCTACTGCTACGACTGCTACTGTGACTGCGACGACGACAGTACAGAAATCCTGTGTGGATTCGACGACGACAGTACAGAGATCCTATGTGGATTCAACGACGACGACTTCAGCACTCAGCGATCCTACGTGGATCAGTGCTACAGGTCCTGTGTGGGCCCGATCCTGTGTGGGTCCTTGCGCTCAGCGGTTCTGTGTGAGCCAGCGCCTACAGGTTCTGTGTGAGCCCGATCCTGTGTGGGTCTTTGCGGGGGTTAGTTACCTATCGATCCTTCGTGGGTCCGACGACTTAGATGGATCAGTGATCATCTTATTCTTCCTTGAAGAAGTATACCTGTGTGAGCTGAATCCTATTGCTTTCCTATGAGGATTGTGTTGTGCAATCCTGCGTGGATTATGTTTTGCTTTCCTATGTGGAATACGTATACTTTCCTGCGTGGACTGAGTTGTACTTGGGATCGGAGGTTGGAGCGTATTTTAATTGATAACTTGGGTATATGTATGGGCATATATCTAAGCAGTGTCGGTTGTTACTTCGTGTTTGTACTTTTCTTCGTGGTTTATCCTTTGTGGATTTGAGAGACCTTCAGGGGTCTCGGGGTCCCTACTGAGTAGCTTATACTCACCCCTGCACGGGCTTCGCCCGCACTACATTGTGTTGGTTGCAGACGACGGACAGCGTCGACCTTAGCTGAGGCTTGTAGAGCGGGACGGTACTCGGAGGTGGACCACTGGGCGGGACGTGCACGGAGCGGACGACGGGACCCGTGGAGCGGAGGAGCTATCTGTACCCACCCTTCAGGTGGGATTTCCAGTGGACATCTCGGAGTTGCGGCCTTTACTTTACAGTTGCTGTTTTTCCCTTTTCGAGTTGTACTTTACTTTCAGTTTGGGTTTGTATTCTGGCCCATTTACCTTTCCGCACTTTCAGTCGTACTCTGTTTGGTTAGTGTTTACTTTCCGCTTGTTTACTCTGTGGTGTGTGTTTACTTTTCAAAGGCAATGCCTTCCCTTTTTACCAGGATTTACGCCTTGGTGCTAGTCGCCAGCCCCTGGCCTATGGAAGGCGGGCTTGGGGTAGTCACGGCACGGACCCCGAGGGCGGGTCGTGACAAATTGGTATCAAAGGGAGGTTCGGTTCTACCGCGAACTCTGATATTTTCTATGTGAAGCAATAATGTTTAGCGTATTGAGTGTGGTTATCAGTCCAGGGAGTCCAGTGTTGGTGCGGCGGCCGACGTATCCGTACACCAGGACCCTGACTTCTGATTTCCGACTTAATGCACGAAAACATTGATTGCGTGTGTATTTCAAAGTTTTCTTTGTGATTACTTATATCAGCTCACCAGGTATACGGTTCTAACCGTGGCGCACCTTTTTCCTTTTCAGGATGGCCCCACGACGGCAGCCAGCTAGGGTTCCGAGAGTCGAGCGAGACGACAGCCCACCGAGCGAAGAGGCCTCGGTGCAGGGCCCTTTTCCAGTAGTGGCACCGGCGGTAGCTTTACCCGCCGATTCCCCGATGCTTCCAACAGCAGCCGCTGACGATGCACGTCGCCTCAGCGCACTGCATGAGTTTCAGCGTCAGCGACCGCCCAGGTTTCGTGGGGAGACGGATCCCCAGGCAGCAGAGGACTGGCTGGAGGCAGTGGTTCGAGTGTTTAGGCTAGTGAGGACACCAGCAGACCTCTTGGTGATCCTCGCTGCGAGCCTACTACACGCAGCAGCAGGACGATGGTGGAGCTTGATGCTCCAGGTGCACGATGAGGCATCTCTACTTTGGACAGACTTTGAGAGCCTCTTCCGCTCGGAGTTCGTCCCAGCCACCCTTCGTGCGGTGCGTATCCAGGAGCTTCTACAGCTGCGGAAGGGCAGCATGACGGTCGCCCAGTACTCGGCGAGATTTACCGATCTCTCGCGCTACTCGACCGACATGGTACGGGACCCATTCTTCCGGGCCCGGACCTTCGAGCAGGGTTTGAGACAGAGATCAGGGCATCGCTGATCTCCCTCAGCATACCGACTCAGACAGGAGTACTGGAGCGGACCCTTCTGATCGAGAGCTTCCTTGCTGAGTCTACACCAGCACAGCGACCCACCGCAGGGCGGCACATGGCAGAGTCATCTGCAGCAGGCAGTCGACGGATGACTCAGGGGTCCAGACAGACCAGACCTTCGGGCCGACGACCTCAGGGTACTGGCTCAGCAGTGCAGGGCACACAGCGCGGAGCCAGTCTTACGAGAGGCAGACAGTGCTACTCGTGCGGCGGGCAGGGCCACATGGCTCGCGACTGCCCGACCCGTCGTGCCGAGGAGCAGCAGACAGTTGATGGACCACCGAGGCAGAGGCAGAGGGTCGACCGTGGCGGTCCGTAGGGGGGAGGCGGACGAGGCAGAGGAGCTGGACGAGCAGCCGGTGGTGGGCGACGCTTTGAGGCTCTGCCACCACCACCACCAGGAGGTCCACCCCGACCACAGGGAGCTGGCGGGCAGCGACAGGCACAGCTCCAGGCAGCAGAGGCCTACGACCACGGCGCACCCGAGATGATTCGAGGTACTATCTGTGTCTATTCCACCCTTGCTGCAGTTCTTATAGACACAGGAGCGAGTCACTCTTTCATAGCCGCTGCCCTTGTTCGGAGCTCGGAGATTCCGACAGAGCCGTTGGCTCGATCCTTACGGCTAGAGACTCCTACGGGAGCAGACTCGACGATTACGCACTGGTGCCGGCAGTGTGAGCTTACTCTAGGAGGCGAGAGCTTCGGCTGGGATCTTCTTGTAGCAGCGTCGAGGCCTTACGACGTCATCTTGGGCATGGATTGGCTGTCTACGGTCCATGAACAGATTGACTATTTTAGGCGCAAGGTGCGATGTGTACGCACCGACGGGAGCAGGTTCACCTTCACCGGCGAGAAGGGAGCCTTAGCAGCACAGGATGGACTTCCGCGGAGGAGAGGACAGCCCATCACTCATCAGTTGGCTAGCCTTATCCTTGGAGCAGTTGACGTGCGGAGTCCTGGTTTTCCTGCAGTGGTGGATCAGTTTGCGGACGTTTTTCCTGACGACGTTCCAGGGCTACCTCCTCGCAGAGAGGTAGACTTTTATATTGACTTGTACCCCGGGACAGCCCCGATATCCACTCCAGCATATCGGATGGCCCCCGCCGAGCTTCGAGAGCTACGGGTACAGTTGGAGGACTTGCAGGGCAAGGGATTCATCCGACCCAGTGTTTCACCCTGGGCTTCCCCGATATTGTTCTCCAAGAAGGCGGACGGGAGCTTGCGACTTTGTGTTGACTATCGTCGCCTGAACCAGGTGACAGTGAGGAACAAGTATCCGCTACCGAGGATTGATGACCTCTTTGATCAGCTCAAAGGAGCACGGTGGTTCTCGAAGATAGACCTCAGGTCAGGCTATCATCAGCTCAGAGTCAGAGACGAGGATGTGCAGAAGACGGCCTTCAGATGTCGGTATGGCCACTATGAGTTCTTGGTTATGCCTTTCGGTGTAACCAATGCTCCAGCAGTGTTCATGGCTCTCATGAACAGGATCTTTCAGCCATACCTCGATCGGTTTGTCGTGGTCTTCATCGACGACATTCTGATTTACTCTACGACAGAGGAGGAGCACGCCTATCACTTGAGAGTTGTTCTTGACACACTCCGAGAGCACCAGCTTTATGGTAAGCTCTCAAAGTGCCAGTTCTGGATACGTGAGGTCCACTTTTTGGGACACGTTATCTCTGAGGCGGGATTTGCAGTGGATCCCGCGAAGATTGAGGCTGTGTTAGCATGGGAGCCACCCAGGAGCGTGACTGAGGTTCGGAGTTTCTTGGGACTAGCTGGATACTATCGGAGGTTTGTGCCGAATTTCTCCAGAGTTGCAGCATCACTCACAGCTTTGACGAAGAAAGGGAAACCCTTCGTATGGACTGACAGATGTCAGCAGAGCTTCCAGGAGCTGAGACAGAGGTTGACTAGCGCACCTATCTTGAGGTTGCCTGAGGAGGGAGTAGGGTACGTAGTCTACTGCGATGCATCAGGGACCGGACTCAGATGTGTTCTGATGCAGGAGCGGGCAGTGATCGCCTATGGATCACGACAGTTGAGGCCGCATGAGCAGAACTACGCTACCCATGACCTGTAGTTAGCAGCAGTGGTCTTCGCTCTGAAGACATGGCGACACTATCTGATGGGCGAGCGTTTTACAGTCTTTTCCGATCATCAGAGTCTCAGGTATATCTTCTCGCAGAAGGACCTGAACCTGAGACAGCGAGGATGGCTCGAGTTCCTCCAGGACTATGACTTTGAGATAGTCTATACTCCTGGGAAGGGGAACGTAGTAGCCGATGCCCTCAGCAGGAGGACGGGCATTCAGCTACTCGAGGAGGCGACAGAGCAGCTAGCCTCTTTGCAGATATCCTTCGTGGATAGAGATGGAGCAACCTTTCTTCAGTCTCTCACAGTCACTCCTCCACTACTGCAGCGAGTCAGGGAGGCACAGCGCGGGGACACTGACTGTGAGACACGGCGTGCACAGATATCCTCGGGACAGGCACCTGATGGTTTCTCCCTTGGAACAGAGCACGACATCCTTTTCAGAGGATGTATCATGGTACCAGTCGCTTTGCGAGAGGAAGTGCTGAGGGAGTTTCACACTTCTCCTTTGGCGGTACATCCTGGAGTGGCGAAGATGTACCAGGATCTCAGACGACAGCATTGGTGGCCGGGCATGAAGAAGGCTGTAGCAGAGTTCGTTTCTCGATGCCTCACCTGTCAGCAGGTGAAGGCAGAGCATCAGGTACCAGCAGGCTTGGTACAGCCCTTGGAGGTTCCGGAGTGGAAGTGGGACGGAATATCTATGGACTTCGTGACTGGACTTCCACGCACTTCCAGAGTTCACGACTCCATCTGGGTGATTGTTGACCGACTCACCAAGTCGGCACACTTCTTACCCATCAGAGAGCAGGGCTCAGTGGAGAGCTTGGGACGTCTCTACGTTCAGGAGATTGTGCGACTCCACGGCGTGCCATCATCTATCGTTTCCGATCGAGATGCCCGCTTTACTTCCCGGCTTTGGAAGGGGTTACAGGAGGCGTTCGGTACGCAGCTACGTCTTAGCACAGCTTTTCACCCTCAGAAAGATGGTTAGACAGAGAGGACCATTCAGACTCTCGAGGACATGCTCAGCGCATGTGTCCTCGACTTTGGTCGTAGCTGGGAGGGCCACCTACCCTTGGTGGAGTTCGCATACAACAACAGCTACCACTCCACCATCGGGATGGCACCGTACGAGGCGTTGTACGGCCGACCATGTAGATCTCCTTTGTGCTGGACAGACCCTGGGGAGTCAGCACTGGTGGGACCGGAGATGGTCCAGGCCACGACAGAGAAGGTCCAGGTCATCCAGGAGCGGATGAGGACATCTCAGAGCCGGCAGAAGTCATACGCTGACAGGAGGCGGAGGCCACTGGAGTTCGAGGATGGCGACCACGTCTTCTTGCGGGTCTCACCTCGACGTGGTATTCGGAGATTTGGCCGAGGCGGCAAGTTATCTCCGCGCTTCATCGGACCCTTCCTGATTCTCAGCAGGATTGGCGAGGTGGCTTATCGCCTGGCTCTACCACCTCAGTTGCACCGGGTGCACGACATCTTCCACGTATCCCAGCTGAGGAGATACGTGAACGACCCGACACACATCATTGACCATGGGGAGCTTGACGTTGACGATGGGGCGACTTTTACGGAGGTCCCAGTGGAGATAGAGGATCGACAGGAGCGGGTCCTGCGTGGGCGATCGATTCCTCTTGTGCGCATCAGATGGCAGCACGGGAATCTCCAGGAGAGCACATGGGAGCGGGAGGCTCAGATGCGTGCTCAGTACCCTCATTTGTTTCCCTAGTTTTTGATGTATCTTTACGGGGACGTAAAGCCCTGAGGTGGGAGTAATGTAAAGACCCGTAAAATTCAAGGGAAATTTTTTTTCTTAATTTTCTTTAGAATTTTACAAGAGCGCGGTTTCAGACGGCACCTGATTCCGAGGCCCGGAGTGCCCGGAATTAATTTCCGAAGTTTGGCTCGGGTACGTTCAGTGAACGAACGAGCGGGAATTCCTAACTTTTGATCCGGTGCTCGGATTTGAAATCCGAGGGCACCGATGAACTCGCAGCGCCGATATTCGCTTAAAGAGACCTTTTCGGGAGTTGCGTTTGTTGCGGGTTGAAAGTTACGTTTTGGGGTTTTTAGTTTGAGTTAAATAAAATTGTGAAGAACAATTTTATTACATCAAGTTAAAACCTATCAAAGGTGGTTGGAAGTGGGACCCACACCCACTTAACCTCCCTTGGGAGGATTAAGTGTGTTGGGGCCCACACGAACCCCTAATCTTTTCAACTTCTCTCAACATACTCAACCCCCCTCTTAATTGGCTTAAGTTACTCTTATTTAATTATGGGAGTTAAGTCTTTTTGAATTTCAAACATTGAAATTCTTTTGTGTTATGTGTTAATAAAATAAGAGGTAGTCTTATTTTATTTGGAGTTCTTTGTTTGTCATTTTGAGAGCTCCTCTTTATCTTCAAGCTCTGACGAAGAACGAAGAACGCTCAAACTCCGACGAAGAACGACGCCTCTTTTCTTCGTCCTCGGAGTCAACGAAAGGGGACACCGCTTCCTCCTCGGACCTTCTTCGTCGGCAAACGAAGATCCGCCAACGACGTGCCTCCTCGGGCTTATCTCTACGTCAACGGATTTGACGAACGACGACCGCGACGCCCGACCTCCGCGACGCCGACTTCCGCGGAACGTAGATGAATCTTCGAATCTTAAACCCGAGGTAGGGGTTGTCGTTTTCTTTTGGTTTCCTTATTTTATTCTTGATCGTGATTTTATCAAGACTAACGTGTGACTTGATTTATTTTAAGTTGCGTTTTTATTTTAACGTGAGGGGGGCCGGACCGCACGAACACGGCCGAACCCCCCTCCATCATTCTTGTTTTATTCATGCGGGTGGAAGCAAGTGGCGTGGTGCCGTCGCACCACGCGGATGATCGTGCTTATAATTTACGCAACGCCGTCGCGCTACGCCGAGGAGAATCTTCAAGAACGCGACGCCGTCGCGCCGCGTTGAAAGGATTCATGGCATGGCGAAAGGGGCGCGGTGCCATCGCACCGCGCCGGACGACGAACACCGTGGCCGGTTCCGGGCCGCGGCGGGACGAGAAGACCGCGGCCGGTTCTGGGCCGCGGCGGAAGAGGAGACCGGCGGCCGGGCCGCCGGCGTCGGAAGTTAAAGGCGGGACCGGAATTTCCGGTCCCGTTGGTAAAAACCGGCCGGCCAGCTGGCCGGCCGGATGACTTAAAACCGGGGAATTTAATTCCCCGGCCGATTCTTTAAAACCCCCCTCATAATGAGGGGGGGGCGGTTCCATGTAAGGGGGGGCAACAGCCCCCAGGTCTTTTTTTTTAAATCGGCCCCCACGTGGGGGGCCGTTTGTTGCAAAGGCACGGCTCAAGGCCGTGCCGCCTTGTCAAAACCGCGGGGCTTAGCCCCCGCGTGCGCCGCGGCCCGCCGCCGCCATCGCGGCCCGCCGCCGCCTTCGCGGCCCGCCGCCGCCGCCACCGCGGCCCGCCGCCGCCGCCACCGCGGCCCGCCGCCGCCGCCACCGCGGCCCGCCGCCGCCGCCCGCCGCCGCCGTCCGCCGCCGCCTTCCGCCGCCGCCGCCGCCCGCCGCCGCCGTCCGCCGCCGCCGTCCGCCGCCGCCGGCCGTCCGCCGCCGCCGTCCGCCGCCGCCGGCCACCGTGCCGCCCAGGGGGGGTCGGGCCGGGTCGGCCCGGACCCGGACCCCCCCGTTTCGAACCAGATTCGGTTTTTGGCTCATAACTTGAGCCTCGGACCTCCGAATGACGAACCGTCTGCGGCAACGCGATCCTTGGACCGAGACGGTCGTTTCGGTTTATCGCACTCAAGGTTTCGGTTTACTTTGAGTTCGGCCGGGTTGGTTCGTTCACGAAACCAACCGGGCCTTCGGAGCGGAAACGCTCATATCTTGAGCTACGGACGTCCGATTGACGCGCCGTCAGTCGCGTTGTGTTCCTCTTAGTGAGACGGATCTTTTGGCATACTCCGCCCGAGGTTTGGACGCAGGTGGAGTACGGTCGGGTTGGTTTTGCCTTAAAAACCAACCGGGCCCCGGAGACGAAAATGCCAATAACTCTCAGACCGGGCGTCCGATCGATGCGCCGTCTGTTGCGTTGAGTTCCTGTTGTCGATACGGAACTTTTGGATACATCAACTCTGGTCTTCGTGACAGTTGATGTATCAGCCTCTCGGCTCGTGGAGCGGACCCTCCGTACGAGCTTGCTGTGTGCGGGAACCCTAGTGCTGGCTGCGACTGTTCTACTGCTACGACTGCTACTGTGACTGCGACGACGACAGTACAGAGATCCTGTGTGGATTCGACGACGACAGTACAGAGATCCTATGTGGATTCAACGACGACGACTTCAGCACTCAGAGATCCTACGTGGATCAGTGCTACAGGTCCTGTGTGGGCCCGATCCTGTGTGGGTCCTTGCGCTCAGCGGTTCTGTGTGAGCCAGCGCCTACAGGTTCTGTGTTAGCCCGATCCTGTGTGGGTCTTTGCGGGGGTTAGTTACTCATCGATCCTTCGTGGGTCCGACGACTTAGATGGATCAGTGATCATCTTATTCGTCCTTGAAGAAGTATACCTGTGTGAGCTGAATCCTATTGCTTTCCTGTGAGGATTGTGTTGTGCAATCCTGCGTGGATTAT
Source organism: Viscum album (assembly GCA_963277665.1). Lineage (NCBI taxonomy): Eukaryota > Viridiplantae > Streptophyta > Magnoliopsida > Santalales > Viscaceae > Viscum > Viscum album. Next base: position 344,533,456 of record OY728165.1, on the reverse strand, counting down.
TTTTTGCTTTCCTATGTGGAATACGTATACTTTCCTGCGTGGACTGAGTTGTACTTGGGCTCGGAGGTTGGAGCATATTTTAATTGATGACTTAGGTATATGTATGGGCATATATCTAAGCAGTGTCGGTTGTTACTTCGTGTTTGTACTTTTCTTCGTGGTTTATCCTTTGTGGATTTGAGAGACCTTCAGGGGTCTCGGGGTCCCTACTGAGTAGCTTATACTCACCCCTGCACGGGCTTCGCCCGCACTACGTTGTGTTGGTTGCATACGACGGACAGCGTTGACCTTAGCTGAGGCTTGTAGAGCGGGACGGTACTCGGAGGTGGACCACTGGGCGGGACGTGCACGGAGCGGACGACGGGACCCGTGGAGCGGAGGAGCTATCTGTACCCACCCTTCAGGTGGGATTTCCAGTGGACAGCTCGGAGTTGCGGCCTTTACTTTACAGTTGCTGTTTTTCCCTTTTCGAGTTGTACTTTACTTTCAGTTTGGGTTTGTATTCTGGCCCATTTACCTTTCCGCACTTTCAGTCGTACTCTGTTTGCTTAGTGTTTACTTTCCGCTTGTTTACTCTGTGGTGTGTGTTTACTTTTCAAAGGCAATGCCTTCCCTTTTTACCGGGATTTACGCCTTGGTGCTAGTCGCCAGCCCCTGGCCTATGGAAGGCGGGCTTGGGGTAGTCACGGCACGGACCCCGAGGGCGGGTCGTGACAATGAATCCCTTTATTCTCATGATATTACAAAGTTTTGAGTACCTCAATTATTTGTATTCAAGTGTCTCTCTTTTGGTTAGAATCTCTAACTAAAATACCATTTTTAAATGTTTTAAAGACTTATTCATCTAAATCTTTCTCATTAATGTCCATGTTTTAAAAATAGTTTTACGGATTAATTTATATGTACATTAGAGTTTTAATATTAAAACTCCTTTTAAAGAGTTTCAAAGTGGTATGGGACACTTTGATTCAAAAATCTATTTTTAAATGGCTTCTTGACAAATAGTGTGACTTTTAAATGATTTCAAGAAAAAGGGGGATATTTCTCTCAAATAGTTTTGATGATTATTTTCATCTATGTCAACATCCTTGATTATTCTTGATTGAGATTAATGTGATACATTAAAATATTCCATATTGTATCGAATGAGTTATGTTTGACTGTGGATGTTCTATTTTTATACCATTCATGGTTTGTGGTTAATGTATTGACATTTCGTAAGCTAGTTTTAATACGAATGTTTATGTTATGTTTTAACCTGTTCATATGAGGAATGCATTGGACTTAATAAGTGACGGGTGGAGCCTGCTATAGCTCCTCGATGCATCGGTAGGTCTCATGAGACAAACTAGTGTCTTGGCACAAGGCCTTGGCAAAATCTTATTTGTAGTCTTGGCACGAGGCCTTGGCTATGTGGTTATGATAGTCTGGCATTATTCATTCCATCATTATGAAAGTGGTTATTGATACTGCATGTGATCATTCGACTAGTAGAATATCCATGTGAGTAAATAAATGGAATTAATTTATTTTATCTTTGACATTTTATGCTGACGTTCAAGTTTAAAAGGCTTTCGTTTTAGTTATAAACTGCATTAAGTGTTTATTCTTATCTATGAAAGCTTCTGCTATAATGTTATCCTTACTGAGCATCTGAGCTCACCCCTTTCAATGTTTTTTTCCCAGGATTATGAAGAAGTAATTTATGAGTGACCTGCAGGGATAGTATGAGGCGATATGAAGACAAGATGTTGTTGTATTTTTTTTACTTTATGATGTAATGCAAGACTTATGAATATATCTAGTGTTTCCAAGACTACTAAACTAATCAGTCTTTCGAGACTTGATCCTTTGTGATCATGCCAATGTTATGAAATAATGCACCGACTCTGGGTATCTAGGGTCGGGGTGTTACAATTTCAACATTTATTGAACTCTGAAATATGTCCTAACAGCACTCATATAATCAATTTTGTATATTCCTTTATAGAAAGGGTCACATTTCCAAAAAAAGTCCATCTATATTTCCTTTAGGATCTATAACACTACTAAAGGTGCATCAAGAATGTCATTTATTAATTTATTATCTTACAACAAATTCATTTTCCTTCATCAAAAATTGTATGAAATCCTTATATATTTCTTTCATATCAAAATGTGAAAATATTTATTAGAAATTATTCTCACGAACACTTACCCCGCAATTGCATCAATCTCCACTCTTTCCCTAACGTTGTTAATAAATGTCCACCATTGATATAACCTCTCCTTTTATGGTGTATAAATGTAACACCCCAAGATTTAATGATAATTATTCTTTTTGATTTATTTGATGTCATGTTTTTTATGCTACACCATGATTATCTTGTGTTATATGCAACACCGTATCAGCTTGCAGTATACGCAACACAATTCTTGGATCGTGTTATACACAATTTCAAGTTCGTTTGATAATAGTAATTCTACACAACATTGAGTGTATATATATATTCAATTTATAAATGAAATATGTTTGGATTTTATTATACTCAACAACAATGGAGTCTCGCACAACACACAACCCTAACTTGTCTTTCATTACATGCAATTGCGACCTTCCTCGGTAGCGTGTGTAGTACGCAATATCGGGTTTCACTAGACAAAGATATATGGTTATAATAATATTATAAACTAGTCGTTATGAATATTATTAAATAAATTTTGAATTTTATAACATTATTATTCATCTTACACATTTTCTAGAACATGGTATGAGAAGAAAGTAAATTTTTTCGGGTAAAATAAGTATTTTTCAAAAAATGCAGTTTTGTCGCCTTTTGATGGCGCACCCATTTTAAATATGATTATTGTGAAGTTTATAAGTTAAATTTTACAAAAAAAAACTTATTTTTTTGAATCTTGATATAAAAATTTACAGTGGTTAAATTTTTGCTATTTTTTGATAACTTTCATATTTTAATGAATAGTACAAACACGCTATATTTTAATTAAAAACAACTTTATTCATCGTAATAATTTATATGGTTAAATTATAATATTGAATGGTTTTAAAGTATAAATAGAATATATTTTTACCATTTAATATAATTTATGTCATTATCATTGATTTTACCTTGAATTCGTAGGTTATATCAATTTAATCTTTTGCAATGTTTTAAACAAAACCCATTTTCTTTCGACAATGGGATTAATTTTAATTTAATTTATACAAATTTTTTGTATTTAATTTGGAAAAATGGATTCTATATTTGGAATCATTGGGTCCAAATTATGTTAATAGGCTACTTTTTATTTTTGGGCATTATGAATAGTAACTATGGTAAAATTCATTTACAATAGTAAAAGGTAAATCACATAATTAAGGGTAAATATAATATTATAAAATTACCCTAACACCTGTGAAAATCCTATTGGATGACTAAAAGCTGACCCATATCACCTAAGGGTCGGATTAGAATCATTTTATGGACTTTTGTCCATGAAAATAACTTAATTATTATTAAAACCAACGAAATTGACAACATGTCACTCTCTTAAATCTAATAAGTATATTAATTTTAATATAGTGATAAACTCCATGAAACTTCAAACATGAATAGTGTCCATAAATCTAATAAAGTTATGTACATCATATGAATTTATTTATAATTTTTAGGGATTAAATAATTATCATTAATTGTGACACAATAGTGATGCAGAAAATTGTTAATCTAGTGAAAAATCAAGAATATAGTTTTTATTAAAATAATAGTTACCATAAAAGGCACAAAACCCTGTCCAAAACTTATTAGTCATGTAAAGGAAATCCATAATCATCCAATGGTTGAATATTTGACCGTTTGGAGCCTTATAAAAGCGATTATGACACTTATATTATTTTATTTTAAATGATACCAAAGTTGTCACCTTCATAATTTAATAAATATAAAAATTTAAATATTGTGATTTTAAGATGATAAATTCAAGTAAAAGTATTACTGTGAAATTTAATAGATTTATCTTCATCATATAATTTTATGTTTAATTTTTATGCAAAATATATGTATATTAAATATTTATACAAAAATGAAGTAGTAATTATTTTATTAAGAGATAAACCAAATAAATGGTTTTAAAAATAATAAAATAAATATTATATGAACTATTTAATGTTCTTCACTAATTTTATAGATACATATGACCTTTTATGAATATATTAATTCTTTTATTTTGAACATATCTTCTGTATATATTTTATTTAAATTCAAATAAATGAATAGTGTCAAAATTGACACTATTGATATTTTATAAAAATAACATTTTATTAAATTGTTTAAAAATCACAAAAATATTTAAAAATTAAAAATTGAAATTTATATAGTCTAAAATATTATAATTTAACCAATTATTTAATATTAAAAACATATAAGTTATTATTTTTAACCATTTATAATTTAGAATTTTTTTACCACAAATAAAATTAAATATATTAAATAAAGATAAATCAAAATGATAAGGTTTAAAATAAAATAAAAACATGTCTAATTTTTATTGGTTGTTGAGATTACAACCCTATATTATCTAATATTCGAATATGAGTAATTTTTGGAGGTTTTTAAGTGGGATTATATTTATTATAAATTAATATTTTTAAGATTTCCAAAGGTGCCCCTCTCCTCCCTTATAAAAGGGAACTTCCTCCCTCTCTTCCTCACACCACTTTGAGCCTTCAAGCTCGGCCAACCCCTACCAAATTATCTTCTCCACTTATTTTGAAACATCTTAGAGGTCCTAGTCTACTTTAAAGACCAATATTAGTGCCGGAGGTTTTAAAGAGGCGTATCGAAGAAGTGGTAATTTCTTCTACCGATTCATTCAAGCTTATTTCTTCTTCAACTTCTTCTTCTATAGTTGTTTCATTATAAAGTAATAACATAAGTATCACTAATATACTGATATGTTATTATAAATATGAAACAACCCCATATCTCCTTCTATCCATCCTACGGAAAACTAAATCACTGCGCGTGCGTACGTACGGAATATCATCTCCACGTCGTGGTGTAATCTATTTTTCCACCAACACCTTACATGGATGGGTATAATGGTGTAAAGAATAACTATACATAGTTATTATAACATCATACTGATTCTTATATATTGTATCATCCACACCAATTCAATTCAATAATTATGGAAACGATATCATCGCTCGTGCGTACAAACGGACTACAGTCTCCACGACGCGAAGAGATTCATTCTCCGTGTTAACCATTTAAGAATGATTATAAAGTATATATAAGAAATAAAAATGAAATATATGACATTATAAAGCTACTGGATTTATGTGTGTATATATATATATATATGTGTGTGTCATCTACTTAATTCCATTCAACTCAATAAGGAAACGAAAACAACGTTCATGCGTACGTATGGCCTACCGTCTCCATGATCAGTGTATTTCATTCCATTTGTCGATCTATTATATATATTAATATTCTAAATATATATTATATATAAATCATATTTTATATTCTGTAATTAAGTAATCATGATCTATGTAATCTTATGAATAATTACAAGTCAAAACACGGATGGCAAATGAAACGATTTCACCCAAAACACTCTTTAACATGGAATTTACAAAAGAATGGGTAATATAAAGTCATAAGTGAACCATATATGATATCAAAACAATGAATATGATTCTGTAATAAGTCAATGACTTTATTTAAATCATTATACAGGAGGTTTGGATACATACGAAGCATATACCGACATAAGGTAAGGGATAACTATTCCAATCTTGTTCTTATCTGATATTGTTTATTCGTAAGTATTTACTGGGGTTATTGTAATCATCCATGTCCATATTTCATAAAAATGGTTTCATGTATGTTTAAAGTACTTTTTTATCCATTTTGACTTTTACACAATAGTATGGAAGGAATCTTTATTTTATTTACTCTACATGGTACATTTTGACTTTTTCAACAAAAGTACAAGAAGAAGGTTTTTCTAATGTATACGGAATTAAAGGATTTTTACGGTTTTAAAAAAGCCTTGTTTTCAGGAAGCTTACTCCAAAATATTTCATGACTATTTTCAACAAAATCATTTTCACTTAAAAATTGCACGGCATTTTGGGAAAAGAATAATATTTTTAAGAAAAAAGGATATTTTCCTCAAGAATTCATTTCAAGTGTTTTATCAAAACCATTTTTCATATAGGATGACATTATGTCATATGTGTATGTTTCAAGTATAATATCTCTATGATTTACATGGTTTCACTTCTCTTATTATGAAATGATATCCATTTCATTTATATGGATTATGTGATGATGCAGTGATGTTTATGAAACCCATTTTATTTATTGGGTTTTTATGAGTGATGTATGTTTATTTTGTGGAACAATTAAGAATAATTTCATTATGAGATGGGTGGGACCTATATCTCCCTACAATGCATTGGGTAAGGATTTATATCTCATGAGATAGACATGGCTGGAATGGTAAGTTAATCCAGTTCAGTGTTACAGGACTGAAACGAGGAGTGAACTCGATTTAGAAAGGGACTTTTTCCACTAAGATGGTCTTGGCAGCAATGCCTTGGATACTATGGAAATCATAACAAGTGCTGAATGGTTTCCACAATTACATGTTTTATTCCCATTCTATTTTATCATGATTGATGTTCCTTTATGTTATATGCCTTACGTACTTCCACGATTTATGTCTTTGCTCAAGGTTTTAATATTTAGATTTCATTTTCATGTTTTTTGCTTTCAAATATTTATGGATTGTTTTATGTTCTCTATGTTTTCCCATACTGAGCATTTCGGCTCACCGTTTTTATGTTTTATTTTCCCCAGGAAATAATGAAAGGTTTTAGGTAAGGAAAAAAGGGGAAGATCGTTATGGGAGATGTTGAAGATCTTTCAACATGACTAGTTTTTTATATTCCGAGTTTCCAAAGACACTAAACTATTACTGTAATTGTGTGTCTTTTTTTGTTATGTATTAAGTATTCCACAAAAGTAATGTAATGTTCATTTACTTCAAGCTTCGGTTCTCTACAGTTGGTATCAGAGGAAAGTTTAGTCAACCATTGGAAACGGGGATGCAAAAACATTAGTGAGATCCCTAGAGATATTTCTAAGGTATGTCTAGGGATGTCCCTAAGGATAAGTATACTTATAGGATATAGTCCTAGAACTATGATAACAATCATAGAATTTAAGCTATGATGTTAGATATTGTGGGTACTCCCCCATTACTATGTTGTTTTCCCTAGCATGAATTTTCCCTCTTACAGAATTATTTTTATGTTTTAGTTAATGGAGGGAACCAGAAGGAATTCGGTTAACATTGAATCCAATGGAAAATTTGGTGACTATGAGCAACGAAATTGTGTAATGCCTAGAGAGAATGATATTGTGATTATTCCCAATCAGTCATCGCAATATATGATTAACAAGGTGAAATTTAGTGGTATTACTAAGTCATCAAATAAGAGGAAGATGGAATCTTATGCATGTTCACATAGTGAGGAAGATAGAGAAGGGAAGATTGAGATTTATAAATAAGGTAAAAAGAACCTTGAGGAATACCTCAAATGGAGGGATAGATGTTATCTGCGTGTAGAAAAGGGTTATAGAGTGACAGAATTTAATGGAGTTCAATGTCTTATTTGTGGAGAACATGGGAATTACCCAACTCAATTCCATGACCTAAAACGTTACTTTTAAATCATGGAAGGAATTATTCCAGGACAACCATTGAAGAGAATGGATTGAAGTGTTTATGTATTGGTATTCAAGAATAATGTTGTTAAGGTACTTTTATGATGTATTAGAATATTTTTGTATTATTCTATTGTGGTTTTCAATATTTTTATGGTACCGGTAACCATGAAAAGTGATTCAAATATTTGGGAAAGAAGATGATATGTGCATAATGAAGGGATATGAAAATAATGAGATGTTTGATTGTATTCATGAGCTCATTATTGATATAAGGACTAAGTGATATCAGGGTTTGAGTACATAGAATTTTGAGGATTTTCATATGTGGAAAGAGCTAACTTTTGACAACACTCATTTTTCACTAAGATTCAATGGGTATTAATTTTTCAAGAAAATACATGATTAAGGTATTCACATGACTGGAATGTGACCAACAAGATATATGATGGATAAAGTATGGTATTCATGTGATTGTTATATGACCTTTTTAGTAATCTTTCTCTTTATAAAATGAGTTTGCAAAAAAGTATTTTGGATAAGCCAAAAGATTGGAATGGATAGTATTGTTTAAGGATAAAACTTTTTGTTATAATATTATTATTTTAGAAAAAGGATAACCAGCTGGATGGGAGACAACCCGTCACGTCGGACAACGTTGCGGGAATCGAACCCACAACCGAAGTGCGACTAGCCTTTATCGCATACCACTGGCCTACAGGAAGTCCCTGGTTAGTATAAACTAGTTTTATTTTATCAAGCGGTATGATATATGAAGTATAAGTTCATTTTTTGAATCGTATATGATAAACCACACCATAGATGGACTTATGTATATTTGATAACTTTTTCTATCCTTTTGTTTGAAATATATGGAATGACTCATCATTCTATCACATGATCTGCTAACACTTCATGAATGGAAAATTCAGCTTCATTTATTTAAGAGATGAAGTGGAAATTGTTCAAGGCACGAACAATGATGAGATTGTACAAAATTCAAGTTAGTATTTCTTTTAGTTCTTCAACATTAGAGAAATGATCCTGAAAACCAAAAACTTTGTCCTAGTGCTCTTATATCTGATGAATCAGATGGTACCTTAGATCATCGCAAATCTATGCCTTTGTGATTGTTGGCTATTTCATAGCCATGTTCTCTACAAGTCTTCATCAGAACATGACAGTTAGATTTCGCTTCCATATCCATATTTTCACCTATGTTCTCCTTCGTGGAATCCCAGTGATTAGTTAATTTGGGTAACCATTACATTTCATACTTTAGTTCTTAATGAAAAGTTTTGGTATTCTTTTTTACTATGTGGGTTTCTATTAAAGAAACTTTCAAATAGTAAACCATGTATAACCCCGATGAATTTCGAGGGCGAAATTCATTTTAAGGGGTATAGAATGTAACACCCCGAGATTTTATGATAATTATTATTTTTAATTAATTTTATGTCATGTGTTTTATGCTACACCATGATTATCTTGTGCTATACGCAACACTGTATTAGCTTGCAGTATACGCAACACAATTCTTAGATCGTGTTATGCACAATTTCAAGTTCGTTTGATAATAGTCATTATACACAACATTGAGTCTATATATATATATTCAATGTATAAATGAAATATGGTTTTATTTTTTTATACTCAACAACATAGTCTTGCACAACACGCAACCCTAACTTTTCTTTCATTACATGCAATCGCGACCTTTCTCGGTAGCGTGTGTAGTACGCAATACCGGGTTTCACTAAACAACTATTTATGGTTATAATATTATTATAAACTAGCCGTTATGAATAGTATTAACTATATTTTGAATTTTATAACATTATTATTCGTCTTACTCATTTTCTAGAATATGGTATGATAACAAAATAAATTTTTTCGTGTAAAATAAGTATTTTTTAAAAAAGGGAGTTTTGCCACTTTTTGATGGCGCATCCATTTTAAATATAATTTTTGAGAATTTTATAAGTTAAATTTAAAAAAACTTATTCTTTTGAATCATGATATAAAAATTTACAGTGGATAAAGTTTTGATATTTTTTTGATAAATTTCATATTTTAATGAATAGTAAAAACACGCTATATTTTAAATAAAAACAACTTTTTTCATCGTAATAATTTATATGGTTAAATTATGATATTTAATTGTTTTAAATTATAAATAGAATATATATTTACCATTTAATATAATTTATGTCATTAGAATTGATTTTACCTTGAATTCGTATGTTAAATCAATTCAATCTTTTGCAATGTTTTAAACAAAAACCCATTTTCTTTCAACAACGGGATTAATTTTAATTTAATTTTTGAAACTTTTGTGTATTGAATTTGGAAAAATAGATTCCATATTTAGAATCAGTGGGTCCAAATTATGTTAATAGGCTACTTTTTATTTTTTGGCATTATGAATAGTAACTACGGTAAAATTTATTTACCATAGTTAAAGGTAAATCGGGTAATTAAAGGTAAATATAAGATTATAAAATTACCCTAACACCTATCAAAATCCTATTGGATGACTAAAAGTTGACCTATATCACCTAAGGGTCGGATTAGAATTATTTAATGGACTTTTGTCCATGAAAATAACTTAAGTATTATTAAAACCCAAGAAATTGACAACATGTCACTCTCTTAAATCTTATAAGTATATTAATTTTAATTCAGTGATAAACATCATAAAACTTCAAACATAAATAGTATCCAGAAATATAATGAAATTATATACATCATATGAATTTATTTATAATTTCTAGGGATTAAATAATTATCATTAATTGTGACACAATAGTGATGCAGAAAATTGTTTTTCTAGTGAAAAATCAAGAATATAGTTTTTATTAAACTAATAGTGACCATAAATGGCACTAAACCCTTACCAAAACTTATTGGACATGTAAATTTAAACCATAATCATAAAATGGTCGAATATTTGACCGTTTGGAGCCTTATAAAAGCGATTATGACACTTATATTATTTTATTTTAAATGATGCCAAAGTTGTCACCTTCATAATTTAATAAATATAACAATTTAAATACTATGATTTTAAGATGATAAATTTGAGTAAAAGTATTATTGTGAAAGGTAATATATTTATATTCATAATATGATTTTATTTTAATTTTTATAAAAAAAATAAGTATATTAAATTATTATACAAAAATGATGTAGTAATTATTTTATTAAGAGATAAACAAATTAAATGGTTTTAAAAATAATAAAATAAATATTATATGAACTATTTAATGTGCTACACTAATTTTATAGATACATATGAACTTTTATGAATATATTAATTCTTTTATTTCGAACATATCTTCTGTATATATATTTTATTTAAATTCAAATAAATGAATAGTGTCAAAATTGACACTATTCTTATTTAATAAAAATAACATATTATTAAATTGTTTAAAAATCACAAAAATATTTAAAAAAAATAAATTTAAATTTATATAGTCTAAAATATTATAAAGTTTACAATTATGGAATAGTAACAACATATATGTGATTATATTTAACCATTTGAAATTTAGAATTTTATTACCACAAATAAAATTAAATATATTAAATAAGTATAAATCAAAATGATAAGGTTTAAAATAAAATAAAAACATCTCTAAATTTTATTGGTTCCTGATATGAAAACCCTATATTATATAATATTCAAATATGAGTCATTTTTTGAGGTTTTTAAGTGGGTTTATATTTATTATAAATTAATATTTTTAAGATTTCCAATGGTGCCCCTCTCCTCCCTTATAAAAGGGAACCTCCTCCCTCTCTTCCTCACACCACTTTGAGCCTTCAAGAGCAGCCAAACACTACCAAAGTCTCTTCTCCACTTCCCTAGAAACATACTAGAGGTCCTATTCTACTTCAATGACCAATCTTAGTGCCCTAGGAGGAGGTTTTAAAGAGGCATATCGAAGAAGAGGTAATTTCTTCTACTGATTCTTTCTAGCTTATTTCTTCTTCAACATCTACTTCTTTAGTTGTTTCATTATAAAGTAATAACATAAGTATCACTAATATACTGATATTTTATTATAAATATGAAACAACCCCATTTCACCCTCTATCTATCCTACGGAAAACAAAATCACCGCGCGTGAGTACGTACGGAATACCGTCTCCACGCCGTGGTGTAATCTGTTTTTTCACCAACACCCTAATGGATGGGTATAATGGTGTAAAGAATAAATATACATAGTTATTATAACATCATACTGATTATTATATATTGTATCATCCACTCCAATCCAAGTCAATAATTATGGAAATGATATCATCGCTCATGCATACGTACGGACTACCGTCTCCACGACACGATGAGATTCATTCTCCATGTTAACCATTTAAGAATGATTATAAAGTATATATAAGAAATAATAATGAAATATAAGACATTATAAATCTACTGGATTTATGTATATATATATATATATATTTATTTATGTCATATACTTAATTCTATTCAAATCAATAAGGAAACGAAAACAACGTTCATGCGTACGTATGACCTACCGTCTCCATGAACGGTGTATTTCTTTCCATTTATCGATCTATTATATATATTTATATTTCGAATATATATTATATATAAATAATATTTTATTTTCTGGAATTAAGATATCATGATCTAAGTAATCATATAAATAATTACAAGTCAAAACACGGATGACAAATGAAACGATTTTACCCAAAACACACTTTAACATGGAATTTACAAAAGAACGGGTAATATAAAGTCATAAGTGAACCATATATGATATAATAACAATGAATATGACTCTTTAATAAGTCAATGACATTATTTAAATCATTAAACATGAGTTTCGGATACATACGAAGCATATCGGACATAAGGTAAGGGATAACTATTCCAATCTCGTTCTTATCTGAGATTGTTTATTCGTAAGTATTTACTGGGGTTATTGTTATCATCCATGACCATGTTTCCTAAAAATGGTTTCATGTATGTTTGAAGTAATTTTTTACCCATTTTTACTTTTACCCAATTGTATGGAAGGAATCTTTCTTTTATTTATTCTACAAGGTACTTTTTGACTATTTTGACAAAAGTATGAGAAGAATATTTTTTAACATATAAGGCATGAAAGTATTTTTACGGTTTTATAAAGTCTTGTTTTCATGAAGCTTCCTCCAAAATATTTCATGAATATTTTCAACAAAATCCTTTTCTTTCAAAATTTCATGACATTTTTTGAGAAGAAAATGATTTTGAAGAAAAAAGGATATTTTCCTCAAGAATTCATTTCAAGTGTTTTATCAAAACCATTTTTCATCTAAGATGACATTATTTCATATGTGTAAGTTTCAAGTATAATGTATCTATTATTTACATGGTTTCACTTCTCTTATTATGAAATGATATCCATTTCTTTTATATGGATTATGTGATGATGGGGTGATGTTTATGAAACCCATTTTATTTATTATGTTTTTATGAATGATGTATGTTTATTTTGTGGCACAAGTTAGAATGATATCATTATGAGATGGGTGGGACCTATATATCCCTCCAATGCATTGGGTATCGATTTATATCTCATGAGATAGACATGGATGGAATGGTAAGTTAATCTGGTTCAGTGTTACAGGACTGAAACGAGGAGTGAACTCAATTTAGAAAGGGACTTTGTCCACTAACATGGTCTTGGCAGAAATGCCTTGGATACTATGGAAATCATAACAAGTGCTGAATGGTTCCCACAATTACATGTTTTATTCCCATGCTATTTTATCTTCATTGATGTTCCTTTATGTTATATGCCTTACGTACTTCCAAGATTTATGTCTTTGCTCAATGTTTTAATATTTTGATTTCATGTTCAAGTTTTTTCTTTCAAATATTTATGGATTGTTTTATGTTCTCTAAGATTTCCCTTAATGAGAATTTGAGCTCACCATTTTTATGTTTTATTTTCCCCAGGAAATAAAGAAAGGTTTTAGTTAAGGAAACAAAAAGGGGAAGATCGTTATGGAGATGTTGAAGATCTTTAAATATGACTAGTTGTTTATATTCCGAGTTTCCAAAGACACTAAACTATTACGGTCGTTGTGTGTATTTTTTTGTTATGTATTAAGTATTCTACAAATGTAATGTAATGTCCACGTACGTCAAGCTTCGGGTCTCTAAAATACATCCCTTGTGATATTCTCTAACTCTAAAATGGATAATGAAAAATGAATTGTTTATTTAGGATATACATTTTTGTGGAAACAATATTTCAACAAACCAACTAAAAAATGTAATCATTTATACATGAATGAATAAAATGTAAGTTGTTTCTTTAGTGTTGAATAGAAATGTAAGATGTGATACATGTTATTATTCATAAGCTGTGATAGTTGATTCCTCATCATTAGGTTTTTTTTTCATTCCAAAATCCATAATATAACTAATTTCATTAGATAATCATTCTTTTCACTCATCATTTACATGATTCCTCATATTACCATCCATTTTTGAAAAGATGAAAACCATAGTGAGAAACGTCATTCATTAACAAATATTTTAATTATAAAGGGAGGTTAGGTAATAATGGAATAATCATGATTACATTTTCATTTTAATATACCCTAATAATAATTACATTTTCAATATTACCATCATAATGGTTCATAATGTTCATGTTAATGAATGAATATATAGCTTGAGGATGATAAATCAGGTGTGAAGTGAGGCTTGTTTTCCTTTACTAGGTGATTATAGAGGAAAATCCCAATGTACCCTTTTAAGGGTTATTAAACCTTGTTATAACTATTCTAATTCTAAAAAATATTGTAGTATATAGACCAATATTTCATTATTTTGAAACCACTCACTTAATACATCACTAAAATTTCTCTATTTTACTATATTTTTATTTTTCCCTCATGTACTTACTTATTTTTTTTTCAATACATAATATATATAAACAAATAAACCTAAAATTTGATAAAATCCATGAAATTTGTCTATCTTAATACATTTCTTTTAACCATATTTTTTAAAGTTTTTTAAATACATTGAAGGATAATTTTAGTTCTGGAGACATGGACAATTGGCACATAATATGTAAATTACATATTGAAATATTTGAACACAAACAGTATTAAATCCATTTAAATGAATCATATCCTAATCCTTCATAGGTGACTTCACTCCAATTAGTTTTATGGGGATACACTTCAATAGAAAAGGATGCGCATAAAACCCAATAAGGGATTAAATAATTAATAGGAAGAGGAATAGTGATCACATATAATACATGAGGCATAAAATTAGAAACTAATTATTTGTAGATGTTACATAATATAGATAATTGGATATAAACAAAAAAATATACATTCACAATAAAATCACAATGATTTATCACTAATGTGTGATAAATCATAATTTCCATATTTATTCATAATGGTATCGTAAAAAATTCATCTCATCAAATTCATTCATAACAAAATGTATTTGAGAACTATCATTGATATACCATTATATATACGAATTCATGTGTGTCATAAATATCATAATTAAACACTTCATTAATGATCATGTTATATAAATAATAGTTTTAATATAGATTTATTTAACATATAAGTGAATATAAATTAAACATATAATTATTTTTAACCTTGGTTAGGTAATGATGATTTCATACAGGTAATCCCTAAAATAAATAAATTCTGTTTACATATATCTAAACCCCAATTCATAAAGAAAGTGTTTCGATATTCAATACATAAGAATATTTCATGTCAAAACTAATGATCCATGAAATGTAATTTGAAATATGATGGGTATAAAATGAGGATTAATTAAAGGGTAAAATTATATGGATGAACATATACCATTTTAAAATTTTTATATGATAAGAAATTTTGTGTTAAAGATTTTATGAATAGAATGTAATTTCACATTTAGAAGACATACATAATAGGTGGTACTTGAATGGAAAATAAGAATATGATAATTCCATAACTGTGAAGAGTTTATTGCCAAAACCATAGGATAGAACATTAAGGACATAAGGCCACCTTTTAAGGATAATTCAGGCTATAAAAAGAAATAAAATAATTGGTGATTGATTTTATGTTTCCATGAATGATGGATGGGTGGGTTTTAATATGAAAAGAGGTCCAATTGTTTAATAATTTCCAAATCTAAGTCATAGAATACTAGGTTGTGAAATATGAAAATCTATTGGCATATCTATGGCATTTGCTCATGGTTTTAGATGTTTGAGTAATTTTTTTTCGAAATTATACTCATAGAAAACAAATCCATATATAAATTTTACGTTGGACATTCAAAAGTGTCTTTTTTCACAAAATAAAATTTTGGGAGTAATAACATTCATATAATACACTATAGTTTCATTTATATGATTCAAAATTGGTTTAAATCCAATAAAAGACATATAATTTATAAAATAAAAATATTTAGGATTCTAATACAACTAAATTAATCAATACATAATTTTAACACATGCTTGAAGTCATAAAACACACATAAAATGTCAAACTATATATTTTTTATTTACTGAAAATAAATTATTTCGTGATATTATGAAAACTACCCTATCTAAATTTTTATTTGGTTATTTAAGAAATATTTTTTATTTCATAAAAATAAATATAAATTCATGATAGATTTAAAATTTCAATAAAAAATTCATATTTATTTTAATGTTCTCGTTTTTACAACATTGTGTAATTTTTGACACATTAAAAATTTACCAATTAAATTATACATTTATTTTATCACATTTATTTAACTATATTGTTATATGAATGTGTATTTTTTGAAAATAATAATTATTTAGAGTACATGTGTTTCTAATAAAAGTGTGTGTTTTTTAATAATATACAATTTTATTTTATTTGTTTCCCAAATCTATTTACAAAATTTTTATATATTAAGAAACAGTCTAGTGTACAAAATAATACTGTAAATTTAATTTATGAGATAATTATTTAATTTATTAAATGTTTTTTTCAATTTTTATGATACTATGGTCTAGATACAGAATAATTATTATAATAAAATATTCTCTAATAGTTGGTATGTGATGGTGGTAGTTTCATGGGGTGGCATAGCTGACATTGAAGACATGTTGGTCTCCACTAACTTGAACTTCCCCATTAGATGATATCCCGATAGCCTCACATATTGAAGCCCCATTTAGGATTGGTCAATGGCCAATCCAATGACAATACATTCCTCCTATATTCTATAAAATATTGCATCAAAATGAATGAATATACTATTCGAGGCCATCATTTCTCCTTGTTGTGTTAATTACCAACTAACATTGCCCATTATAAGCACAAATTCTAATGGTTACATTATTACTGATGATCATAATTCAAAACCATTAGATTAACTAATTCACAAATATTCCATCAATAACATTTCTAGTTGTACAATATATATGCTCATCCATTCATCATGATTTACTACTTCATTCACAAAAAAATATTACAATTCATTTGATATTGTAAATTATATTATTTACATTGCATTTTTTCTTTTGACAGTTTTCATGGAAGGTTTAATCTTCCAAGGGGAGTTTGAGCCTACAGAATACACCATTGTTTGGTTGATACAATTTTGTTTTTATATACATATAATATTATAAGAGTTAGTATTTCGGTTTATTATTTGAAATCTAATATTTATTCTTTCCATGTACATACAATGTGCTATAAAACAACTTGTTCAGTAAGAAATTAATATTGAAAAAATATTTTATCAATTAAATTACCTTTATGAATTAATTAAATTCACTATTATGTAATATTGTTATTGAAAATAGATGCAGATCATTAGTTTTATTATATCCTATCATATTCACAAGAACGTTATGAATCACATTAGATGATAGTATAGTAACTGGATAGTGCTCATATTATTATTATAAATATATGGTTTAATAAATAATGTTGACATAGAAAAAGGATGTAGTGATATCAAGTAGTGGGATTGTGCCCTATGAATCCCATTTATCTGAACATTCAATGTAGATAGAAACAATAGGATTTTCCCTGGAACCAAACTAATTTGAGAACTACTAAGAAAATCATGAGTGAAACCATTTATAGGAGATGTTCATTCTCATCAAGGCCACATCCTAAACCATATATGTAGAAGCTTCCCAAGATAAATAGCATTGTATCACACCATGACCTAAGGTTTTTTTTGTTGTGATAAGTGGATATAAATAATGACCATAATACTATAAATATGTATTTTTAATATAATAATGAATATATTTTCTCCTTGTTATTGTTAATTTATAAATGATTTTGATTTGGATATTCTGAACAAAAAATTTTATTTTTTTGTAATGTGTAATTTCAAAGAAGGAATTTCTTTTTATGAATTAATGGAATTTTAAAATATGTAATATTTTTCAAATAAACTATTATTAAATAATTATTATTAAATATAAATTCTAATATAAATTTTATAATTTATAGAGATATTTTTATAAGGGATCAAAATCTGTTATAATAAAAAAATGATCATTTCTTAATTAGTGATATGTTTTTATAAAAAAAAAATATTTAAAAAATTATTCTTATAAATAGATATTATTTTTCTAATAATAACATCAAAATTTTCCAATGTTTTATTTTTCATAACATTATGATATATTATAATTTCTCGGTAAAAATTATATACGTCATAAATATGTGGTTTGTATTTTAACAAAATAATTACCGAAAGTGGTGTATTAAATTATATAAATGTTATAAAAGACCAAAGATATGATTTCCATTTAAAATAATTTGTTTTTAGGTTATTTAAATAATTTTATATATCCATTATTAATAATTCAAAACCTATATTATTTTTTAATGTTTTAATTTCATTTTATTGAAAATATGACACACATCCACATCACAAAAGATAATATTTTAATGATTTAGGGCCCTTTACATATAATATAAAGAACCCCACTACCCATTGGTATAATCCATGGGCCAAAATACATGGGAATTTTTGTTTCATTGATTATATTATTATATAGAGTCCAAAACCTAGGTTTTGAAAATAATAAATAACTCCCTCTCATTTCTTACATAATCCCCCAGGATCCCATTATAAATAAAATATCCTTGGTGAACATCATTACTCTTTACTCACATATTTATCTTCCCCCAAGGTTCCCATGTTGTCTCCAAAAGTTCTCCCATGATTTTGGAATCGACATATCAATGTAAGGGGACTCTCTCTTCTTTTCAATTAAAGGACACTCTTTATATTTATCCATTTAAATCTCATTTGGTTATGATTTCATGACCATATAAAGATAATTATTCTTTAAAATTAATTTCATATTAAATATAGACAATTTAACCACTCACAATATAGAATTTTCCTAAGAATTTACTATATATAAATTTAGCAATGGATCATTTCCTTCTATAATTTAATAATGAATATTCGAAATTTTTTCCTTTTATTTTAGATACAAAATGTAGAAATATAATGGTATATATCCCTATAATAGTTAATTTTATGAAATAATGATGAGAGACCCCTTTCACACTCATTAAACTATTTTATGAATCTTAGAGTACTATTTTTATAGTGTCAAAATTTCACTACATTTTTTCCTTACAAAATCATTGTATTCTAAATAACATAATTGTTTCTACTGAAGGGAATTCACCTATATATAACATCAAATATTTATTAGATAACTCTATTTATTTCATTCACATTATGTTACCATGTAATTAAATGTGATGAAATATGATCCTATGTTTAATTATCTATGTGGCACACTTATTCATGTGCGTGATATAAAATTTGTTGAGACCATGTTGTCTAGAGAGGGTTTCTGACTATAAAAAATGTTTTTTTCAAGAGATTTGTCATTTGGTGTCAATGGGGATAAATCAATTAGGATTTTAAAAGTCTTGGATTAAAATATGATCATTCTTTGATGTTTTCTATTTCACAAATATCATATGTTTTGAGAACATCTGATACAAGATATATAAAGGAAATGGAGAGAAAATGTTATGTCAGTCATATTATGTTTTGTTTGAAAAGAATGATTTTGATGTATTTCGTGGATTATATAGTACATTCTTTTGATAATATGATGAAGCTAAAGATGATTGATAAACGATTAAATACCATAAAATATATTGGTTGTGATGAAATAATGATAGAGTTTAATAAGATTCATGACAATGAAGTAGTACTAGTTTTCTAATGATGAATATATTATGTTTGCATTGTTTCTCAAGGTTTTCCAAATATTTGGGCATCAAAATTAAGAAAATTGGATAAATATATTTTAGAAAAGAAAGGTTTGTGCCTGTTTAATGTGAAATCTAAATGTTTTTCACAATTGAAGTTCCACAATAATCACATAAAAATATGGAAAAGGAATGAATTTCATAAAATATTGAAGGTGGTATGGAATTATGTGTGTAATAAATGATTTAGGATCAAAATATCGGGAAATGGAATTGTCTTGATGCCCGTAAAATATTTGTAATTATGGTGAAATATATAGCTACCGAAAACAGTCATAGACACTAAATTCAACATCAATTATGGTTTAAAAAATCTATGAAAATACATTAGGACATATTAAGATCTTGTGCGTAGTGGATGGGGGTTCCAATAAATAAGATTTTACCCCCCCCCCACCCCATTTATTAAGCTCGACTTCAAGTGAAACTAAAAGTTATAAATTTTGATATAATTGTATAAAAATGGAGTTATGATAATTTAGTTGAGAAAGTTATGTGAGTTTGACATAAGAAAGAAGTATCATGCAAGAGGTATTTTCTGATAGGAGAAAAATGTTTTTCACAGGGAAATAATTTTGTGTGCAGGACACCCAAAATGTTGCACAAAAGATTATAAGTCTTGTGTTTGAAGTAATTTGTGCGAACAATATTTATTACCAGCCTCTACATATAAAACTGAATAATTTCTTGGAGAGATCATATTTTTTAATGTTCATTATGAAGAAATGAAATATTGAATTACCCTATTTTTTCATTGTGGGAGCACCCACATTGTTGGAATATTATCATCATGCTACACGAGTGTAACAAAAAATCATACACATTGTATTCCACGAGAGAAGTATTTTTATCTTGTGGATTGTGTTGTATAGGATTATTTCCCTACTGTTCCAAGGTTGTAGCAACTCTTTTTGAGTAGTAAAAATTTCAAATTCTTATGTTCATGTGGATGTGTGTTTGGATTGTGATAAATACGGATGAAAATATTTAACTGGATGTGATAATTGTTTAAAAAATAAAGGACCCTTAATGAAAATGGTACCACTAATTCAAATCCTCCCCCTTTAAGTGATATTGGTTCCAGACTGGGAAACATTAGTTGGTATCATATCCAGGTTCTCTTTTATTGTTCATTGTTGCAGTTTTGAAGAGATGTTTTAATAGAGAATCTGAATTGCATGGAAAATAAGGTGATTCAAATATTTGATGAAAAATAATATTCAATTTGGAAAAACATAATTATTCATTATCTCATGTCACTTGGACAAGATATTTTTAAAGATACAACATATGGATTTCCCCATATTGATGACAAGGTTCATCTTACACCAATCAAAAAGAAGAATCTTGAGAATAATGGAAGATCTAAAAATAAATTACCCTCATTGCTCTATGAGAGTGAGTTTTTAAGAGTGAATGGTGTTTCTAGAGATAGTAGTATCTGGGATATGATGAAAAACATCTATTATGGATATATAAAGTTGATTAAAAATCAACAAATATGGAGGATCATGTATAAATATATGAAATGGGGTGGGACTGATTCTGTCAGGGACATCATTACTAGGGTAAATGAAGTTTTCCACACCACCAGATAACATTGTGAAATTTTAAAGGATTATTAAACTGTTTTAAATGTCACAAAAATTATTCATGATAGTTTGGATGATAAATTTATATCATTAGAATACAGTGACCATGAAACATTATCTCTGGATAACATTCAAAGTACTCTACTTACATATGAAAAGATAAGGGAAAACACTATAAAGATCAAAAAAAAAGTTGATAGGGATGTTTCTGTCAATGCTGCTAGGGGAAAAATATTAATAAGGCTCTTTAAGAAGATGTTTTTTCTAACTCAAACTTTTATAATAAGGTTTGACAAAATTTTGATTTAATGTGATCCTTGTTATTTAAAATTTTATGTTGAGGTACATGCATATACAAAGGGAAACATCCCTTGAAATGTTTTGAATGTAGAGTCATTGTCCATATTTTGGCCAATTTACCTCACTGAAATAATGATAAAGATAGTGATGAGGAATATATAATGCCAAGAAGGTCATGGATGAAACATGGTTATAAAAAAAATATTCTAGAAGATGGAAGGATACAAATTTCTTCAAATCCAAAAGAATAATATGTTATCCTAAAGAAGAAGAAAATTTTGATAGTGAAGCTGAATATGAAAAAAAATTGCGGAGAAAGCTATAAAAATTTACTTTATTTCCATAGTGAACATTTAATATTTCAAGGTAAATAGTTCTATATAAGATAAAATTCAAGATTAATCTCATATGATAGAAGAGTTGAAAGAATGAATGAGGAAGAGTGGAGAACCAGAGTAGGAAAAAAATGTTATTAAATGAAACATCATCATCAAACAGTCAATAATGTTTTCCAAATGAAAATGTCAAGCTGGTAAAAGATATTGATTATTTTAATAGTTCTCTTGAACATGAAATGAATATTAATGAGAATATGTATGTGAATATGGAGGTAATAGAAGAATAATGTGAACGTTTTCAAAAAACATTCAAAAGATGAAGAATGTAATGAATGTTTCTAAAATACTACCTCAGAAACTAGTGATGGTTAGAGTATGAATGATCCTAATAGGGATCCTCTAAATCTACCTTTAAATGTGGGGAATTATTCTATATTTTTTTCTGAGATGATGAAAATTGAAAATGAAATGTTTGTGGCCAAAATTGACAACGTTGAAAATTGGAATCTTCTAAAAAATTTGAGTCTATAAAAATTTATATTACATATGTTTTGGATATTTCTTGAATGAAATATGAGTTAAAGGATATTTTTTCATTTTTAAATAGAAGGGTTGATGGTCAAAAATGTTCTTATAAGATTTTTTCTAAGAAACATACTCACAACATCGATGAATCTAAATGTTTTAGAGTACAAATCTATTTTTATGGATACTATTTTAATTTTTTTTGGATTTAGAAAAAACGAATAATATGGATTTCTCCAACATAAAACACTAATACTATTCCACATGTTTTATAATACATTGTTTGAGTGGGATTCAATCCTCTAAATGAATAAGTATGAAAAAGATGTTCAGAATAAATTTGAGAAGACTGTTGTGAAAGTTGAGAATAGGTTCGAACCACTAGAAACTATTTCTGAAATATTTGAACAGTATGGACATCTTTATTAGAGTTGTCCATTTTGGTTAACAGGACAACAAAATTTTCTTAACAATTGTTATAGTCTTATGGTGGATAATAAAATTGAAGAAGAAATATCATTGGTTGTAGAAACAAAATTGAATGCTATAAATAGAAAAATATCCATGGATTCTTGATAGTGTTTTTTTCGTCTCATATAAATGAATATGTAAAGATGTCAAAAAATTAGGAAGGTTTCAAATAAGAAATTATGAAATTTGGAAATGATGAATCCCTAGGGGTCAATGGTGTTGGATCGGCCATTATTAGGGAAGACAAAATGATATCCAATGTAACATAATATGATGATGGGACAAAACAAAATCCACTTAGGGTTTTATAACATTATGATTACAGTAAAAAATTCATCCATAGAAAATATGTGGTTTTTGTAAAAAAATGAATATCATGGAAATATAGTTACAAGGGTCTAACATACAATTTGAAACCATTTCCATGTTGACCAAAAACAAAACTCTTCTTACATGGGTATAGTTGAGGGAAATGAATTTTGGACTAAAAGGCTGGGACACATGTAACAAAGAATTGTGGGAGAGATATCAAAGAGAGACAATGTTTGATATAATCATGTTATGTCAAGAATAAGGGATTTTTTGTTTAATATTTGTCAAAATAGATGATTAATATATTGTGCCCAATAAATCTTACATTTTTTTCAAAAGGACCCCATGAACAAATTCATTATGATATATATATATATATATAGATAGATGGGCCAATGAGAAAAAATCAACAAATAGAGATATGAACTTAATCACTTTCATTGATGACATTACCCTCATTACTTTTGATATGTAGGGGAAACCTAACTCAGATGCTCTGAAAATGTTTTATGGTTTTAGGGGGAATACAATGAATTAACGTGAGTATGTTATCAAGATGATGGTAACTGATAATTGTGTTTAGTTTAAAAAAATGAATTTGAAATATATCATGAGAATCAGAAAATTAGTTATGATTTTAGTTCACCATACACACCTCAACAAAATGGGGCTTCTAAAATAATGAATTGAAGTCTGGTAAAAATGGGGAGAATTATGTTACTTAAACATGATCTTTCTCATTAAAATTATAGGTATGACATGAGAATTTTGTGTATATTAAAAACTGATATTTCTATAGACCATGTTCTTAAATGACTCTATATGAAATATTTTATTCCAAAACTCCAGGTTTGAAACACTTAAGAGTTTTTGAGAGTCCATTCATTATAAATAAGAAAGGTGGAATCCTTGGAAATTTTGAGCAAAGATGTGATGATTGAATATTTTTTCTATGATATAGAAGGAAAAGGATATATAGGTTTCAACAAAGAATCTATAATAATTGTTTATTTTTACGATGTGAATGTTGATGAAAATGTTGATAAAGAAATGAATACTTATGTTGATATAAAAATTTACCAAGATAATGAATGTTTTGTTAACAACTCGGATAAAGTATTAGAAAGGGGAAATACCACTCAAGATATAGAATTAAACAAATCTATGTTAAGAGAGTAGGATAAAACTAAAATTTCTCATCCTAGGTTGAGGGTGAAATTTGAATCTCATTACATTATTTGTGATCAACATCTGAGTGTTCAAATAAGAATAATGAAAAATGTTATTACACATACATCTCTATATGCAAAAATAAATCTAAATGATTTGAATGAGTCTTTAGAGAATCTAGAATGGAATAAATCTATGAATGAAGATAATGATCATATAATAAATAAAGAACCTTTGGAACTCATACCCAGGATGAATAAAAAACTTTTATTAGTACAAAATGGGGTTTCTAGAAAATTCCAAATGAATAAGGTGAAGTGATAATAAACAAATAAATATCAGTTTGAAAAGGGTATTCTAAAATTGAAGGAATATATTTTGATGAATCCTTTTCTCTAGTGGGAATGTAAGAGATATTAAGAATATTTATTTCTATTACTACATAGTAATGTTATAGGATCATTCAAATGATTTTTAAATCTACATTCTTGAATGGTGATCTTCATGAGGATGTTTTTATTTAATAAACACGTGGATTTTTTATTAGGAATGATTTAATTTTCAGGTGTGTAAATACAAGAACGCCTTTAATGTGATTAAACAAGATATGGCAGCATGTTACTCTAAATTGGAGTCCTTCTTATAGAAGATGAGTTTTATGAAAGGATGTGTCAGTATAAATATTTACATCGAATAATTTCAAGGGTATTATATCATCATAATTGTTTATGTTAATATCATTGTCTTGTCCGGAAATGATCTATGGTTTTTTGAATGATTTTATGACGATAGGAAGACATTTTCTAATATTTCTATGCAAGGTGAAATTGAATTATTTTTTGGGATAAAAATTTTATAGATGAAGAACCATATTATTCTTTACCCAGAAATGTATGCTAAGGAACATCCTAAGAAGTATTTCATGGAATATTAAAAATTTGTTTTCACAATGATTTATGATTAAAACAAGTTTTCTAATGATGTTGAAGTCAAATAGTTTGATCAAAATTTGTTTTGATAATAGATTGTATGTTTATATTATTTGGGTGCCTCAAGGCCCAATAATGTTTATGTTGTCACATTACATGAATGATTTTAGAATGCTCCATAGAATCAAATTTTATTTTAGGAAATAGAATTATTATATAAAATAGAGGCACCAAATGATTTGGAATCAGGTATGATACCTCAAAAACTATTGATCTCTTAGGGTATTCAAATGTTGATTGGGGGAGAAATTTTAAATATAGAAGATGCACATATGGTGGAGTTTTATTTTAGGGAAAATGGATTTTTAGTTGGAATTTAGGGAAATAAGAAATCCAACAACTCTTT
The DNA here is from genome assembly GCA_963277665.1 of Viscum album. NCBI lineage: Eukaryota > Viridiplantae > Streptophyta > Magnoliopsida > Santalales > Viscaceae > Viscum > Viscum album. The sequence goes on along the minus strand of OY728165.1, from coordinate 344,507,383 downwards.
TCATGGTTTAAGATAAGTATTTTCCTCCCACTATAGCTACTAACCAACATACTAGTATATTAAACTCTGTTAGAAGACCTACTTTTTGAAGTAATGTTAGCCTTCATCTTGGGTTTTGAATATACATGTGCAATCTATATTACACATAATCTAGTAAAACATTCTCATTAATATTTTATAGAAAAAAGTTTCCAATTCATCCAATCGCATTTGGAGCAGAAATAGTTGATGATGGGGTCTATTCTTACATCTAAAAATGTTTCATTATTATTCACAAACACATTACAAAATGAATTTTTTTTTCAAATTGAGGCTGAGTATGGGTTTCCAGCCTCTTTCTCATCAAGTTTAACGTATTTTATTTGTCCCCTATCATATCTTAACATTGGATAGTTTTATAATGGGGGATAATTATGTCATCAATATATCCTTATGGAATCATGCATAAAAAGGTGAGTTGTGGAAATGTTTTGAATCATGCATGTATGTGTGTGTACTATTATAACTATTTGTCGGAGTGGTTATAGGGGAGTAGGATTTTAAGAATAAAATACATTTACTCTAGGAATGTTTAAGAATTGAAGATGGAAAAGGAATATAGTTGTGATATAAAGATAAAGAAGAAATATGTTTATATTTTGGGGAAGGCTGAGAATGAAATATAATAGATATTTCATTGTCACTTCATTGGGACAACTTGGTATTTTTGTATATAATTCATGTTCTCTACAATGTTTTATGTCACATAGGCTTATAATTTTGGATAATTAATCCATAGAATGAGGTTAAAAAGTTCAATTATTTATGAATCTTGGTTGAAATTTTTTTAAAGGGATAGATTTTTTAAACCAAGTTGGTTGGAGATGGTTATTGAATATAAGAAATGTTTGTTTTCAAAGACTGTTGTTTTTTTGTTAAAGATTATAAACAAATTCACTTTTTGGAACACTTGGTTGAAAATATGATGATAATTTTTTGATTTTAATTTTCCAATTTTCATATGTTTTGATAACATGTGATGCAAGCTTTATAAAGGAAATTTGGAGAAAAAGGTGGTTCCAATTATATTCAGTTTTGATTGGAAAGAATGCTGATCTAATAAGAAAATAATGTTGTATGATCTTCACATCAAAATATGGTTAACGAAATAATTTTTTGCATTATAGAAGGTTTTTTGGAATTTAACATGAAATACATGCTTTAGGATCATAATATCCGACAATGAAAACAGCATGAATTACACGAAATATTTGGAATGTGTGGGAAATATGAGGCTACACAAAAGAGACTTATATACAAAATTTGACGTCAAATGTGGTTTTGTGTGCATGAAAAATATCTTTCATGATGAATTTGGATCATGTTATTAGGGGAATTTCATTCCTATAAATATGCATTAACCCCACACATTTGTGAAGATCAAAATTTAGAAAAATCTAGAGCTCTTAATCACAAAATAATTGTATGAAATGGGAGTTGAGATAAATAATTAGAGTTATGTGCTAGATAATAAATATATGTGAAATATGGGAGCTGTGTGTATGAAATATTTTCTGTACAAATGTTTTTCCCTGAAAAAAGCTAAATAGTGGGCACATGGAAATACATTTTCATGAAAGATGCCTAGAGGATGTAGGAGTATTTGATATTCTGCATATATAGTAATTTGTGCCCAATATTTTTTGTACAATCATCTTTGTAGGAATGTTAATAACGGAATTAAGATATCAAATTTTTCAATGTTCATCAAGAAGTAATGAATAATTTCATTTCTTATTTGTCCTAATTATAAGAATACACACTATTGGATTGTTTTCATAGTGCTATAGGAGTGTAAGGGAATATCCTAATCACTTTTTTCCACCCCAAGATATTGTTTTCTAGTTGATTTTGTGGTATTTTTTTATTTAAATTTAATTACATGGATGTAGCTATTTATGTTGATTAGTGATCCTTGTAAACTATTATGTCAATGTGGATGTGTTTTTGGATTGTGATCAAAAGAGATGAATCTTTTTAACAAGAGTTAAATGTTTTCTAAAAAATAAAGGAATATAAAAGAAAAAATATCACTAAATAAACCCTCCCTCTCTCATTAATACTTGGTTTTGGTCTGGGCAACTTCAAATGTGATAGGTGCATCCAGAATTAGATAGTTCTCCAATGCATTGGTTAATTTTTTAATCTTATGTGACAACATGAATAGAATTAGGTGGTGAACTTACTCCATCATGACACTTTTTTCACTATTTTATTAGGTCTTGGTGGTTATGCTTGACATTTTTTTATGGTTTTAGGAATAAATTTGTTTCTCCATTTCCCATGATGCATTTTTTTATCATGTTATATCATACGCCATCGTTCATTTTTTTATGTTATACCTTTATTACTCATCTATATTCCAATATTATTACATGTAATGATTTCTTCTGGATATTACTTATTTATTTACCTATTGGGATTTATTGATCACTACTTTCTAATGCATGTTCCAAGGTTATCCCTTGTATTTTAAAAGGTTTTATGACTTATAGGAGAACATTTAGTAGTTTTTCCTAATTTTTTGTATCCCATGACAAATATGTTATGCTATGTTTTAATTCCCTAATAAACTGGACATATCAATCTTTGAGGATGTATTATGTATATCCACATGTAGTAAATCATGAATTAATGTGTATAAAAACAATACTAATCATAGTTTGTATCGATAGAAATATTAGTTATTTGTTGGATTAGGATTATGGAACTATAGTGAATGATTTTTGGATAACACTAATCCATATAACATGTCAACAAAAATTGGTAATGTATAATATCATTTGATTCAATGAATATACGTTCTTTTATGGATTCAACCAGTTGATGTGCCTCTAGAATATATCCTCCTAGGGGTAAAATACCAAAACAATATTTTGAGATAGAATTTATTTGGAACTATTGACAAAAAATATACATCGATTCACACCTCGTTTGACACTCAGAGTGAATATTCATTGTTAAATTAAAAATCTCAATATCAACCCATAGTAATGTAACAAACATTCCCATAAGTGTTTATTTTAGAAAATATATCATGGACTAAATAAATTGAATCCTATAAATTCATATGTTATTAGAATACATGTCGGTTGACTCGTTTTTTATGGGAGTAATAGTATTATGAAGAGCGCCAAAAGCATGTTAAATCTGTGAAGAATGTAACACCTAAGACTTTTATGAGAAATATTTTTTTTTTATTTTATATAAATCATCAAAGGAATATTTCACTACACACAACACTTTCTTGTCTTGCTTTACAAGCAATCACGACCTTCCTTGATAGCTTGCGTCGTACGCAATACCGAGTTTCACTAAAAAACAATATGCTATTAAAACTAGCCATTATGAATAGTATTTTCTAAATTTTGAATTTTATAACATTTTAATTTTAACTTATAAATTTTCTAGAATGAGGTATAAAAGAAAGATTAGTTTTTTTGGATAAAAGAAGTATTTTTCAAAAAATGCAGTTTTACAGCCTTTTGATGGCACACCCACATTAAATCTAGTTTTTGACTTGTTTATAAGTTCTATTTGACAAAATAAAATTCTTCTTTTCAATCAGGGTATTAAAATATACTTTGGATAAATTTTTTATATTTTTCTGATAACTTTCATATTTTGATGAATAGTAAAAATACGCTAATTTTTAATTAAAAACAACATTTTTGATTAAGATAATTTATATGGATAAATTATAATATTTATGGTTTTAAAGTATAAATAGAATATATTTTTACCATTTAATATAATGTATGTCATTAGCATTAATTTTACATTGAATTCATAGGTAAAAACATTTCAATCTTTGGCAATGTTTTAACTTCTAAAACTCGTTTTCTTAACAACGAGATTAATTTTAAATTAATTACTGCAAATTATATGTTTTGAATTTTGAAAAATTGATTCCATATTCAGAATCAGTGGGTCCAAATTATGTTAATAGGTTACTTTTTATTTTTGAGCATTATGAATAGTAACTACAGTAAATTTTATTTACCATAGTTAAAGGTAAATCAAGTAATTAGGGGTAAATATAAGATTATAAAATTACCCTAACACCTGCCAAAATCATATTGTATGACTAAAAGTCGACCCATATAACCTAAGGGTCGGATTATATACATTTAATGGACTTTTTTCCATGAAAATAATTTAATTATTATTAAAACCAATGAATGTTACAACATGTCACTTTCGTAAATCTTATAAGTATAGTAATTTTAATTTAGTGATAAACTTCATGAAACTTAGAACATGAATAGTCTCCACAAATCTAATGAAATTATCTACATCATAGAAATATATTTATAATTTTTAGGGATTAAATATTTATCATTAATTATGACACAATAGAGATGTTGAAATTATTTTATTAATTTAAATATCAGATAAATGGTTTTAAACAATAATAAAATAAATATTATATGAACTATTTAATGTCCTCCACTAATTTTCTAGATAAATATGTCATTTTATGGATCTATTAATGACTTTATTTTGAACATATCTTCTGTATATATTTTATTCAAATTCTAATAAATGAATAGTGTCAAAATTGACACTATTGTTATTTTATAAAAATAACATATTATAAAATTGTTTAAAAATAACAAAAATATTTAAAAATTATAAATTAAAATTTATATGGTCTATAATGTCATAAAGTGTCAAATAATAGAAAATTCACAACACGTATGTAATTATTTATAATAATTTAAAATTTAGAATATTATTACCATAAATAAAATAAAATTCATAAATAAGGATAAATCAAGTTGATAATGTTTAAAATAAATTCCAAACATGTCTAAATTTTATTGGTTTATGAGATTCCAACCCTATATCATCTAATATTTTGATATGAGTCATTTGGGAAGTTTTTATGTGGGGTTGGGATTTAATATAAACTAATATTTCTTATATTTCCAAAGGTGCCCCTCTCCTCCCTTATAAAAGGGCACCTCCTCAGCCATAAATCTTAGCCAATACATGCCCATTTCACTTCCCCACTTCTCTAGAAACATCCTAGAGGTCCTGGTCTTCTACAAAAACCAATTGTAGTGCCCTAAGAGATGGTCTAAAAGAGGCCCTTCAAAGAAGAGGTAATGCCCGTTACCGATTCTTTCATCTTTATTTCTTCTTCCACTTCTTCTTCTTTAGTTGTTTCATTATAAATTAATCACATCAGTATAATTCATATACTGATATGTTATTATAAGAATGAAACAACCCTATTTCACCATCTATCCATCCTACGGAAAACGAAATCACCGTGTGTGCGTACGTACAGAATACCGTCTCCACGTTGTGGTGTAATCTATTTTCCCACACCACATTACATGGATGGTTATAATAGTGTAAATAATAACAATATAATATTATTTTAAAGTGACATTGAATATGAAATAGTATACATACACTTCAATACAATTCCACGATCATGGGAACGATATCATTGCTTGTGCGTACGTACGGAATACCGTCTCCATGATGTGATGCGAGTCGTTCTACATGATCTTCATTGCATAATGATTATATAAATGAATTGAATGAATGAATATGATATATATTACACTAATAAAATTCTTTAAATGTGGTATATATAACCTAAAGATAAGAATAAGAATTCATTCGACAAAACACGCATAAGAACAAAAAGTAATAAACACCTGAATAACAAGTAGTAATGAAATATTACTAATAACAAGCTACAAATATGACCATATATGATATCATAAAAATATGTATGATTCTAGAATAAGTCAATAACATTATTTGAATCATTATATAGTAGGTTCGGACACTTACGAATCAATTCAGACCTAATGTAAGGGAAATATCACAATCTCATTTTTATCCGAGATTTTTTATACATTGGAATTTTCTGGGGTGTATTTTATCATCCACATCGATGTTTCCTAAATATGTAATATTTATATCCTTCTACAATAGTTTATATCCAATTTTACCCTTCTGTGAGTTTTTAGTAAAAGATATGAAAGGAATCTTTTGTCATTTTTCGTACGAGGTACTTTTTGACTTTTCCGACAAAAGTACAAGAAGAATGTTTTCACTTAACTTATAGGACATGAATGGATTTTTAAAACATTATTTCCAAGAAGCTTCCCTTACAAGTATTCAAGTTTATTTTTAATCAACTACTTTTAGTTTAGAATTGTATGACATGTTAAGAAAGGAAAAGTGTTCTTGAAGTGGAAAGGATATTTTCCTCAAGAATGGAGTTCAAGTGTTTTATAAAAATTATTTTCCATCTAAGATAATAAAAGGTTCTGTTTCTATCCCTATTATTACATTTATTTGATTATGTTGTGATGGAAATATTTTTATTAATTTTTTTATCTTATATGAATTTTTTTATGATGTCACGATGTTTAAGATTCCCATTTTTATTACATTGGTATTGCTATGATGTATGGTTTATGATTTTGTGGCACACATAAGAATGGTATCATTATGAGATGGGTGGGACCTATATCTCCCTCTAATTCATTGGGTAGATATTTTATATCTCATGAGATAGACATGGCTGGAATGACAGGTTATACTGGTTCGGTGAAATAGGACTGAAACAAGGAGTGAACTCGGTTTAGAAATGGACTTTGTCCACTAAGATAGTCTTGGCAATGAGTATTGACTAATAAGAAATGATTCTCATTGATTATGTGTGTATGCCACAAAGTTTCATGTTTTACGTTATGATTATTTGGATTACATTTCACTTCCATGATTTATCCCATGTTATGAAATTATGATCTCTTTTGCAGGGTAAGATTTCCAAAATGTTATGTTTTTTATTTTGATGTGATTGATATTTATTTTGTTTACCTTTACTGAGCATTTGAGCTCCCCCTTTTGTATGTTTTCTTTCTCGAGGTCAGGAAGAAGTTTATTAAGTAAGATATGCCAAAATGTACTATAGATATGATGAAATAAATGGGAGACAATGTAGATGCTTTATAAACCAGTTGTTTATGTTTCCCAGTTTCTAAAGACACTATACCTATACGGTCCTTTCATGGTTTTGTTACATGTTGTAATAAGTGTGCTTCATTTTTGAAGTAATAAGAATGTATGTAAAGTATGGGTTGTTATAGTTGGTATCAAAGGAAAGGTATAGTCAACCTCTGGAAACTGGGATGTGAAAGCCTTAGTAAGAACCCTAAGGATAAGTCTAATCATAGAACACAATCTTAGTGTTTTAGAAATGGCCATGAATAACCTAGGATAAGACCTTAAGTGTGAAATTTTATTCTTGATTATGTGGCTTTCCTATTATAATTAGTGTTTCTCACACTATTATTCTTGGTTTTAGTCAATGGCTAGAACCCGAAGGAACCGTGTTAATGCAGAATGCAACGGGCAATGCAACGATTGTCCCCTTGAGCAAACAAACGTTATGGGAGATGGAATGAAAAATCTTGTAGCCATGCTCACACAACTTTCTCAAGCTATGAATCATGCAGGACTTCCAAACAAGCAAAGGAAGGAGAAGCATTCTGCTGAATCCTTCATGAGGCAGTGTCCACCTTCATTCAGCGGGTCTACTGATCCATTATTTGCTGAACAATGGATTAGTACTACTGAAAAGATATTTTCAGTTCTTCAATGTTCTAAACACGATAAATTCATCTTAGCAGTGTATCATTTGGAAGGTGATGCTGATCAATGGTGTAATCTTATCAAGAATACGAGGCAAAGAGATGAAATTGAGTCCATGTAATGGGACGAGTTCAAGAACTTATTTTTCAATAAGTACTTCCCTCTTATTCTCCGAACAAAGATGGAGAAAGAGTTTCTTGAACTGAAGCAAAAGGATGATGATTCTGTTGGTACCATTGAAGCAAATTTTACAAGACGTGCAAGGTAGACTTCTGGTATTACTATCCAACCTGAGAGTAAGATCGATCGATTATTTAGTGGCTTAAAACCAAGTCTTTGAAGGGCCTTAGCCATAAGGGACTTCAATAGCTATGAGGAAATCGTTCGATGTGCTCTCAATGTTGAGATGGAGATTGGAGTAACCCATCAGTCATATGGGTTTGATAAGAAGAGGAAAATGGAATTCAAAGGAAAATCTAAAGAGCACACTAAAAAGAAGATAAGATTTCCCTTATGCTCAATGTGTGGAAAGAAACATGGAGGGAGTTGTCTTAAAGGTACAATTAAATGTTTCAAATGTGGAATGGAAGGTCATCGGGCATTTTAATGCCGCAATGATGGTGAAAGGGTGTCTAATGATGGAAACAAAGGATGGGACACACAGAATGAACCTACTACACTTCAATGATTCAAGTGAAAGGAGATGGGGCATTATGCCAAGAAGTTCCCTCATCCAAGGGTTGTTGACGAAGATCGACATCAACAAAATCGTAAGGCTAAAGTCAAAGAAAAGTCACATGAAATTTCTATCAGCGATGTGGAGTATGATAACGATGTGGTGAAAGGTACACTTACTATCCACTCTAAAGTAGAAAATGTTTTATTTGATTCTGGATCCACCCACTCTTTTATTTCAGAAGAGTTTTCTAAGAGTATCACCGTATTACCTCAACAATTAGATGTTGAGTTAGATGTGACAACACCTAATGGCACAACAGTCACATCAAAAGTTTTTAATTCTTCCCCGATTGAAGTTTGTGGGAAAGTGCTTCCTGCAAATCTTGTGATCCTTCCTATAGTGGAATATTATGTGATTCTTGGCATGGATTGGATTTCTCTATATGGATCTCATATCAATTTCCAAAAAAGGGAAGTCAGAGTTCATATTCCAGATCAATCTTTGATCGTCTATCGATGCAAGGATGAACATAACCTTCCAGTGGAAATTTCTTCCATCTTATGGGTCTTGATTCCACTGAATGAAGGTTATTTATCTCAACTGGTTGGTGAGAAACTCGCGATTAATAATATTCCCATTGTGTGGGAGTTTGATGATGTCTTTCTGGAGGAATTGTTGGGTCTTCCACCAAATCGTGAAGTTGAGTTTTCAATAGAACTCGTACCGGGTGCTTTGCCTATTTCAACGACACATTATAGAATGGCCCCAATTGAGTTGCATGAATTGAAGAAGCAACTCCAAGATAATCTTGATAGGGGATTCATACGCCCTAGTGCGTCACCTTGAGGAGCACCTATTATATTTGTTATGAATAAAGATGGATCAATGAGACTCTGCATTGATTATCGAGAACATAACAAGATCACTATCAAGAACAAATATCCTCTCCCACGCATTGATGATTTATTTGACCAACTACGCGGAGCTCAATACTTTTCCAAGATTTATCTTCGTTCATCATATCATCAATTAAGGGTTAAAAAGGAGGATATACCAAAGATGGCTTTCCGTACAAGGTATGTACACTATGAATTTATAGTGATGCCATTTGGTCTTACTAATGCCCCTACTATCTTCATGGATCTAATGAATAGAGTCTTTAGAGACTATCTTGATCAATTTGTGGTAGTCTTTATAGAAGATATTATTGTCTATTCAAAGATCAAGGAAGAACATGAAGATCACTTGAGAATTATATTGAAGACCCTAAGAAAGGATAAGCATTATTCCAAATTTACCAAGTGTGAATTTTGGCTTCAAAAAGTTTAATTTTGGGTCACATAATCTCAAAACAGGGGATATATGTGGATCCAACAAAAAATGAGGTTATCAAAAGATGGTCGAGACCAACAACAGTAACTGAGATCCAAAGTTTTTATGGTCTGGCTGGATATTATCGACATTTTGTGGAAGATTTTTCACTATTATCTAATCCACTCACCAGTGTGACTCCAAAAGGAGTTAAGTTTGTTTGGATGGAGGAATGTGAAGAGAATTTCAAGGAGTTGAAAAGAAGGTTATCTAGTGCACTTGTGCTCACACTGCCTTGTAGTGGAGAAATTTTTATGATCTACATTGATGCATCCAAGAAGGGATTGGGGTGTGTTCTTATGCAAAATGATATGGTGATAGCTTATGCCTCACGACAGTTGAAAATACATGAGCAAAATTACCCAACTCATGATTTGGAGTTAGCTGTGGTAATCTTTACATTAAAGATTTGGAGGAATTATGTTTATGGGGAAAGGTGTGACATTTATACTGATCATAAAAGTTTAAAGTATATTTTCACATAAAAGGAGTTGAATATGTGCCAATGAAGATGGTTGGATCTGATTAAGGATTATGACTGCTCAATTCATTACCACCCTAGGAAAGCAAACAGGGTGGAAGATGCATAAAGTCGACAATACCATGCTAGATTTTCCATGATGAGGATCACAAAAGATCCTATATTTATGTATTTACAAAGGATGGATCTAGGAATTATAATGGAAGGGGAAAAATCGTATCTTTCTCAAATGAATGTTCAACCATCTATACATGTGAAGATTAAAGAGGCATAGAAAGAAGGTGTAGAGTTACAAAAGAAGGTGAGAAATGTTCCTGAATTCAACCTTGATTATGATGGGATAATAAAGTTCATGAATCGGGTTTGTGTTCCTCCCATCCCAGAATTAAAGAAGGATTTGCTGGATGAGGCTCACAGTTCTTCATTCTCTATTCATCCTAGAAGCACGAAGATGTATAGGGACCTGAAAGAGTACTTCTGGTCGGATGGCATGAGAAGACATGTTGCTGAATATGTCTCTTGATGCTTGGTTTGTCAGCAAGTTAAAGTTGAGAGACAGAATTCTAAGGGGATGTTACAAACATTACCCATACCCGAATGGAAATGGGAAAACATCACTATGGACATTGTCACATGACTTCATAAAACATACAAAGGCAATAATGCTATCTAGGTCATAGTTTATCGTCTTACAAAGTCTGCACACTTCATTGCTATTAGAGAGGATTTCTCTCTGGATCATCTTGCCAGGATATATGTAAAGGAAGTGGTAAGATTTCATGGAGTACCACATTCTATTATATCTGATCGGGATCCGAGATTTACCTCGAAGTTCTGGAGAAGTCTTCAGCATACTCTGGATACAGAGTTGAGTTTTAGCACTACTTATCATCATCAGACAGATGGTCAATCTGATAGAACAATTCAAACTCTAGAAGATATGTTGAGATCTTGGTCTATGGATTTCAAAGGTGGTTGGGATCAACGCCTACCTTTGGTGGAATTTTCTTATAATAATAGCTTTCACTCCAGTATTCAGATAGCTCCTTTTGAGGCTCTCTATGGAAAGAAATGCATGACTCCAAGTTGCTGTGATGAAGTTGGGGAAAGAAAGCTATTAGGACCTGATCTTGTTGATGAGATGGAAAAAAAGGTCTGATCTATTCAACAACACATAAGAGCAGCTCAGAGTCGACAGAAAAGTTATGCCGACAACCGAAGAAAAGGACTTAGAGTTTGAAGTGGGTGATAAAGTGTTCTTACGAATATCTCCTTGTAAGAGGGTCAGGAGATTTGGAAAGAAGGGAAAGTTGAGCCCAAGATATATCGGTCCTTTTGAAATTCTGGATCATGTTGGGAAGGTAGCTTACCGATTAGCACTTCCACCAAATCTCTCTCTAGTTCACGATGTGTTCCATGTATCTCTCTTGATAATGTACATATATGATCCATCACATGTACTTATCTCAGAAGTTGTACCGCTGGAGCAATATCTTTCTTATTAAGAACAGCCGATAGATATTCTGGATCGTAGTGAAAAAGTCCTATGAAACAAGACCACTCGCTTGGTGAATGTTTTATGGAGGAACCACCAATTAGAAGAAGCTACATGGTAACTTGAGGATATAATGAGGGAGATGTATCCTCATCTGTTTGTTAAAAGGTGACAAATTTTGAGAGAGAAATTAATTTTAAGGGGGGTAGAATGTAACACCCGAGACTTTTATGAGAAATATTTTGTTTTTATGTTATATAAATCATCAAAGGAATCTTTCACTACACACAACACTTTCTTGGCTTTCTTTACACGCAATCACGACCTTCCTCAATAGCTTGCATCGTACACAACACCGAGTTTCACTAAAAAAACAATATGCTATTAAAACTAGCTGTTATGAATAGTATTAACTAAATTTTGAATTTTATAACATTTTAATTCAACTTATACATTTTCTATAATAAGGTATGAAAGCAAAATCAGTTTTTTTTTGGATAAAAGAAGTATTTTTCAAAAAATGCAGTTTTGCCGCCTTTTGATGGAGCACACACATTAAATCTAGTTTTTGACATGATTATAAGTTAAATTTGACAAAATAAAATACTTCTATTGAATCAGGGTATAAAAATTTACTTTGGATAAATTTTTGATATTTTTCTGATAACTTTCATATTTTGATTAATAGTAAAAATACGCTAATTTTTAATTAAAAACCATTTTTTCATTGAGAAAATTTATATGGATAAATTAAAATATTGAATTGTTTTAAAGTATAAATAGAATATATTTTACCATTTAATATAATGTATGTCATTAGCATTAATTTCACATTGAATTCATAGGTAAAAACATTTCAATCTTTGGTAATGTTTTAACCACTAAAACTCATTTTCTTAACAACGGGATTTATTTTAAATTAATTTCAGCAACTTATATGTTTTGAATTTTGAAAAATGGATTCCATATTCAGATTCAGTGGGTCCAAATTATGTTAATAGTCTACTTTTTATTTTTGGGCATTATGAATAGTAACTACGGTAAATTTTATTTACCTTAGTTAAAGGTAAATCATGTAATTAAGGGTAAATATAAGATTATAAAAGTACCCTAACACCTGAAAAAATCTTATTCGATGACTAAACGTATACCCATATCACCTAAGGGTCATATTAGATTCATTTAATGGGCTTTTGTCCATGAGAATAATTTAATTATTATTAAAACCAAAGAATGTGACAACATGTCACTTTCTTAAATCTTATAAGTATAATAATTTTAATTTAGTGATAAACTTCATGAAACTTCTAACATGAATAGTCTAAAAAAAGCTAATTACAATTATCTAAATCATAGGAATTTATTTATTATTTTTAGGGATTAAATAATTATCATTAATTATGACACAATAGTGATGTTGATATTATTTTATTAATTAAAATATCAAATAAATGGTTTTAAAAAATAATAAAATAAATATTATATGAACTATTTAATGTGATCCACTAATTTTCTAGACACATATAATATTTTATGGATCTATTAAATCCATTAGTTCAAACATATCTTCTGTATATATTTTATTTAAATTCAAATAAATGAATAGTGTCAAAATTTACACTATTGTTATTTTATAAAAATAACATGTTATAAAATTGTTTAAAAATAAAAAAAATATTTAAAAATTATAAAATAAAATTTATATGGTCGACAATGTCATAAAGTGTCAAATTATGGAAAATTCACAACACATATGTAATTATTTATAATAATTTAAAATTTAGAATATTATTACCACAAATAAAATTAAATTGATAAATAAGGATAAATCAAGCTTATAATGTTTAAAATAAACTCCTAACATGTATAAATATTATTGTTTAATTAGATTACAACCCTATATCATCTAATATTCGGATATGAGTCATTTTGGAAGTTTTTAAGTGGGGTTGGGATTTAATATAAACTAATATTTCTTATATTTTCAAAGGTGCCCCTCTCCTCCCTTATAAAAAGGCACCTCCTCCCTCTCCTCCTCACACAAATTTGAGCCTTCAAGCTCGTCCAATCCCTGACCATTTCACTTCTCCACTTCCCTATAAACATCCTAGAGGTCCTGGTCTTCTTCAAAGACCAATTTTAGTGCCCTAAGAAGAGGTCTCAAAGAGGCGCTTCAAAGAAGAGGTAATGCCCGTTACCAATTCTTTCATCTTTATTTCTTCTTCCACTTCTTCTTCTATAGTTGTTTCATTATAAATTAATAAAATCAATATCACACATATACGGATATGTTATTATAAGTATGAAACAACCCTATTTCACTATCTATCCACCCTACGGAAAACGAAATCATCGCGCATGCGTACGTACGGAATACCGTCTTCACGCCGTGGTGTAATCTATTTTCCTACACCACCTTACTTGGATGGGTATAATGGTGTAAATAATAACTATATATAATTATTTTAAAGTTATATTTATTCTGAAATAGTATACATACACTCCAATACAATTCCACGATCATGGGAACAATATCATCGCTCATGCGTACGTACGGAATACCGTCTCCACGATGTGATGCGACTCGTTCTACATGATCTTAATTGCATAATGATTATATAAATTAATTGAATGAATTAATATGATATATATTACACTGATACCATTCTGGAAATGAGGTATCTATAACCTAATGAGAAGAATATGAATTCATTCGACAAAACACTCATAAGAACAAAATGTAATAAACACCCGAATAACAAGTAGTAATGAAATATTACTAATAAGAAGCTAAGAATATGACCATATATGATATAAAAAATAATTATTATTCTATAATAAGTCAATATAATTATTTAAATCATTATACAGGAGGTTCGGACACTTACGAAGAAAATCGGACCTAAGGTAAGGGAAATATCACAATCACATTTTTATCCAAGATTGTTTATACTTTGGAATTTACTGGGGTGTATTTTGTCATCCACATCCATGTTTCCCCAATATGTAAAATTTATATCCTTCTACAATAGTTTATATCCAATTTTCCCCTTCGGTGAGTTTTTAGTAAAATATATGAAAGGAATCTTTTGTCATTTTTCGTACGAGGTACTTTTTGACTTTTCTGACAATAGTACAAGAAGAATGTTTTCTTTTATCATATACGACATGAATGGATTTTTAAAACATTTTTTCCAAGATGATTCCATTACAGGTTTTCATTTTTATTTTTAATCAACTTCTTTTAGTTTAGAATTGTATGACATGTTAAGAAAGGAAAAGTGTTTTTGAAGTAGAAAGGATATTTTCCTCAAGAATGGAGTTCAAGTGTTTTATCAAAATTATTTTCCATCTATGATAATAAATGGTTCTGTTTCTATCCCTATTATTACATTGATTTGATTATGTTTTTATGGAATTATTTTTATGAATTCATTTATCTTATATGAATTGTTTTATTATGTCACGATGTTTAAGATTCCCATTTTTATTACATGGGTTATGCTATGATGTATGGTTTATGATTTTATGGCACAAATAAGAATGGTATCATTATTAGATGGGTGGGACCTATATCTCCCTCCAATGCATTGGGTAAAGATTTTATATCTCATGATATAGACATGGCTGGAATGGCAGGTTATACCGTTTCAGTGAAACAGGACTGAAACGAGGAGTGAACTCGGTTCAGAAATTGACTTTGTCCACTAAGATAGTCTTGGAAATGAGTCTTGACTAATAAGAAATGATTCTAAATGATTATGTGTGTATGACACAAAGTTTCATGTTTTATGTTATGATTATTGGGATTACATTTCACTTCCATGATTTATCCCATGTTATGAAATTATGATCTCTTTTGCAGGGTAAGATTTCCAAAATGTTATTTTTTATTTTGATGTGATTGATATTTCTTTTATTTACCCTTACTGAGCATTTGAGCTCGCCCTTTTGTATGTATTCTTTCCCCAGGTCAAGAAGAAGGTTATTAAGTAAGATATTCCAAGAGGGACTATAGATATGTTGAAATAAATGAGAGACAGTGTAGACACTTTATGAACTAGTTGTTTATGTTTCCCAGTTTCTAAAGACACTATACCTATACGGTCCTTTCATGGTTTTGTTATATGTTGTAATAAGTGTGCTTCAATTTTGAAGTAATAACAATGTATGTAAAGTATGGGTCGTTATAATGAACCCCATGAATAATCAAAGGGACTTCCCCCAATCAGCCTATGATCACACTCTTACAAATATGTTCCCACCTACGTGGAAATGTATTGAAAGTCACTGATTCATTGGACACCTTCATAGTCCATATGAAACCAGGACTTGTGTCGACATCATATCTTGACCAATTTACCCTATTTTCCTATAAATTAGACACCTGAGTTCCTCATTTACATAACAGAAAAAATCATAAGAATACACTAAGCTCTTTCCACATAGCCCCTTTTCAATGGTCTTCGAAAATACATCAAAATTTTCTCCAAAACATGTGAGTGGAGAGAATTATCAAGGATAAGTAATATTAATGTCCCTCTTGGGTCTATAACAGAAGACATTGTCTTGTAAACCCCTTGTCCCATAGTCAATAGACACCTATATGAGGCCCTGACCCATACCAAGGACCTACAAAGGCATTATCTAGGGACACATGAAGATAATCATTCCTTCTAGGAAAAGTCCACATTCAAATGTTTTTTCAATGGATTACCATTTTATAGGGAATATCCAACTCAAGTGGACCTATAAGACCTTTTATAAAGAACCTCCATTTCCTCCAAGGCCCAATGTGATAACCTTTATTCTCTCAACTACATCCTATGTGACCCCCCATTCGTGCCCCCATCCATGCCAATAAGGGAAGGTATCATCTTCCTTTGGAACATTTTTATAGTGGGACCAAAATGAAACCTCCACTGAAGCCCGAAAACATTAAAACACATAGAATGATGCACACCGAAATGGTTCCAATTTGGGAATACCTTCCAAAAGTTACTGGTTTCCCACACTTTCCAATATAACGATTAGGTTCTCTAGGGTGAAGATGAGTATGAATTCTTGCAGTGACGAGGTCCTAGACTTTGGAGGAGGATCTATGGAACTCTCAATCTTGGGAAGTATTTTATTAACATGTACATCTTTATTCACCTCTAAGGCATAAATCTTCTAGTTCCAGGGATGGAGGGTGAGGATCACACATTCCATTCCATTAAAAAAATTAATGAGATCTATATATCCCACTATATGACCAATATTTGGTAATACCAACATGATTAATCACTTATAAATTCTTGTAAGGCCTCTTCTACATCACTCTATCCTCTATCTATCATGGATACCAAAACAAGACGAATTATGGGAAACTTATGGATGGTTCTCTCTCCCTTTGGATCATGGTTATGAAGATAGTAAGGAAGTTTCATCACCTTAATAATTTCTACCATAGGAAGGGGAGTCAGGTGTTTTTAGAGATAATTGTATTCCACTTGTTTGTCCCATTCATGCAATACTCACCATGAATAATGTGGGCTTAGAAGCTAGTCACAATCAAGGTTTATACATGATCATATACACATTTGGGAAGAGAATCATATTTCGAATCTTCCTCTTTCCCTATTGTAGATTCCCCCAGTTTTCATGGTTCCTAAATTCCATGTATCCAACCTTATAGAAAATTATATCATGTGGTTTCCCAGATCTTATATTTCCTCTTATTTCTCAAACTAAGAATGACTCATGTTGTCTTATATGTCAAAAGATTTCAACAAATCCAGATGATCCCAAAAACCATGGGACACTATAAATGTGTATGCCCCAACCAATCAAAGGGAATCCTATTTAAGAGTAATCATTTATCAAAATTCTCTCAATGGTCTATATGTCCATGTAACACATAAAATTTGGAATCCACCTTAGGAGTATTCCCCAACAAAACACATCCATGGACCTCATTCAAAGTGTAATCCCCCACCAATTAATGGGAATCATCTTGAACATTTTTCTGCAATATATATCCTCTCAATGGGACATACATCCCTCTGAGACATTACCTGGGGAGTCCTACATGTGTGTAATCTACATCGAAACCTATCTGTGGGACTACTTCAACATGCAATCCCCAACCAAAACAAGGGAACACTCTTTAGGAGTAATTACCAATCCAACTTCTCTCAATGGGGAATACTCCCCTATGATAAATAACCTTAGTAATACTCATTATGATTAATCCCCATATAAACCCATAAATGGTGAATCTTCCCCATATGTGATATGAAGGAAACCTCCCTGAGTTTCAAACACAACACCCTAAATAAACCCTATTATTTCATGGCCATATTCTAATTAGGGTCTCATTTATCCTAGGATCCTATATCCCTCCCAGGTTTCATGGTCTTCTTCCGCATATGTACCACACATAAAATTGACTATGATTCATTCACCTCAACATCGTAGCCATAAAATGATAAACTCTATAGTTAGGTCCATGTCACATGACCTTAAAACGTATGATGTACCACATTATGTTTCATCGAACTATGTGGGTTTTAATTCATTTCACAACGTTATTAGGAATCCTATTCATGTGTCCCATGATAATACTAAACATATCATGTCTCCTTGGATGGTGATACAATTCATTTCACGTCATTGTCAGTCTAGAAAACTAGCATCATCGTAGTAACAATTAAAGCATATATAGTCAATACCTAAGAATATTCCATTGATTGAGAGCCTAAAATATATAAATATATCTTTATTGTTGAATAACCTCACATATATATAGTTGATTCTAAATCCCATGAATGATAGTAATTTTCTTTCAATTTGAGGGCGTCCAACATCATACTTTGTAATTAATAAAGGATTCAAAAATATTTCTAAAATCCATAAGAGACTAAAAGAGTAAGAATAAATCCCCCCATAAGTGTGTGATTATTCCAAACAGCCATCCTCTAGCACAATATTAGTTCCTAAGTAACAATGGCCAAACTCTCCAATGAACTCTATCCATTTTAAATCCAAACCCTCACTGATATCAAACCATTGGATATTTCTAGTTCCCTGAATAAACCCCTTGGAATGTTTTGATATAGTGAACATCACGTGAATGATTAAACAAAACTAATCCAATTCTGTTAGTAATTGTGCACTGATATCTCCACTATAAAAAATTGTGATCCCAAAATGAATCCATAACAAATATGGTATTATCACTGACATGGAAAACCCTTTTTTCTCTCAAAATTAAAAAGGTACATATAATTAAAAAAATCGATCATTAATGCATTTAAATGAGAATATATATTTATAGTTTTAGGATGAAATCTATTCATAGGAATATTCACTCAGAACTACCTATAATCTAATGTAATCCTTCTAACATTAAAAAACGCATGACCAGACTACTATACATGAATGTTCTACATCTAGCCAGAGGAAGTTGTCACCAACCTGGTTTCTTAAATGGAAAGACATGAATGAACTGGTCAGAGAGTATGGCTAGAATGGTATAATAAAAACCCTAGTGGCTGCTCGATAGGACCTCCAGCTAAGGAATCCTCACCAATCATCCAATGGGGGATTACTAATGGTCCAAATGTAGATGGATCTAACAAATTATTTCATTCATATCAAGAGCCTCTCCCTATAACAGAAAAACAAATTCTTCCCTTATCATTTGATGGTTCGTCAATTGGTAACCTATGGCGTCATCCAATTAAGCGGGGTCCTTATATAGGGACCCTTATAGTATTATATGCCTATATTGTTGCATGGAAGAGAACCATCAACATGATGAGGTTTTCATCCTTGGATTTACCCCCTATATCATTTAGACATGGGCATAAAATATGGACAACTGATAAGAGAAATCGATCAATATGGAGAAGAAATCCACCTATTCTCCCTTTAGAAAATCCAACCAATAAAAATTGGTGGCCCACTATGAGAAGGAAAATACACTCTCTATTCCTAGTTCAGCTAATTACTAAACCATCTTGAATGTATTCATGGAATCCCACCATTCAAATACATCATCAAACCCTGAGCAGTAACATATAATTTTCTACACTAAAGAAGTTTCCCATTTGAATATTCTATAAACACTCAATGAATTTCTACTACATAGTTTCATAGAAAACCAATTGAAAGGGAACACTTATACCTTCATTCATCAATATTAATAGTAGTTTCATGTCACAACTCTTGGAAATCCTAGTATGAAGGCCCTATAAAATAATAAGGATCATACCGTACTCTATTCCAGGACGTATGAGTATTTTTAGTATCCATTGATTTAAAAGATAGCATGTGAGTACACACATAATCCTTGTCCAAATATGTAATTGAAATTTATCACCATTATAGTCATTGAAGTCACCAAAAATATCCTTGAAATAGTTAATGTTCATATTAAAATTCCAACCCACATCCTACAAAACTGTGAAGAAATAATAATGGTGGAAGTAGTAGATCTAGAGGAACATATACACTACCCTATCACCATAAATGGGGTGTCCTATCAACATATCCCCCTAATGACTACATATACCTCTATCTCAATCTGTGTAGACTGTTGGGAAAACAAAAACTTGATATACAATCAATTAGATCGGTAACATACACTCATTATGGTATGACGGGATCATCCCAATACAATGATTACTCTATAGTGGAACAAACTCCTACCAAAATGAAAATAGAATATCAGAAAATTCATCCTGTAACATGTGATCTAGTAAATATAGACACTATACCAAAAAACCCCATACCAGGACATGTTTCTGGAGTCACTCAAAAGAATCTATCCAAAAATAATGCACGCCATTGAAAATAGATACCCAAAGAGATGATCTTTCAAGTCCCTCAAAATAATGATGGAGTTATTGAAGCCCTGGTAATTATATCTATGAAAAATAATGATAATGCTCTATTATCATAATATAATGGGAGTAGTAGCAGTAATTAAAATGGTCTCCTCAGAAAAATCCCAAGGATGATTATCATTATAACCATAATATGACCAACCTGAAGATCTAATCTCCCAATGGAATTCAAAATACCTCTCTACATGGTTAGAAGATCAAGGAGAAACAAGATCTTATCCTTTTTTAATCAACCATGGTATTCCTCCCCATGATGGTTTTCACTCTGATTGTTATCTCTATAGTGGTGTTTTTCTTCATTTGAAGGACCCTCCCATTGGTGATGTAGGGATAACAAATCCCTCATATTCTGAGGTGCTTGGGAAAACAGAGAAAGGAATGTATGATTTCATGTCATTGAAATGTGAAATCCGTTCACAATTGAAATATCCCCAAGGACAAAATTCTTATATAAACACCCCTAAATTACCACCATTCAATATTATAGAAGATGTACATAACAATATTTTTTCTTATGATAATGCAATAGGAATGAATCCACTCTTGTCAAATCATGTAGAGGATCCTCAATAAAAATATGATTATGGAATGTTAAACATGAGAAAATAGTTTTCTATAGATATCTTAACAATAATGTTATGCCCTCCAATCACCACTCAGCTCAACATTCCAATGGTATTGTCAAAAGAATGGGTGCATGACATCCAAATAAACATATAGAAAATTATACATCACATAAGAGACGAAGTATAACCTATCCATGATCCATATGGTCCTACCATTGGGTGTATGATTCTTGTCATTTAATAACACCTAAATGGGTTACTCCCATTGGATAGACATGGGATGGATCTAATACATCATCGACAAACTAGGTTCACTCTTCATAATGTCTAATTCATTATAAATCCCACTGCAATTGAGGATTTTATGGAGTCTTTCTTAGATGTATTTATGGTGAAGATAATGATTATATTATGGAAGAAGTAAATGTCTGAGCATATAGTTCCCTCCATCCTGGGTACATGATTTCTAATCAAACCTGATGCCTTGGATACATAAGGCCTTCAATAACACATGATTTTACAGAATTCACCATGAAATATCCTTCCTTCCTGGTACATGACATCTCCATCCCTCAAAACCTAATGTTTTTTACATACATCCAAATATTCATAATGATTATCTTTTTTTTTGAATGGATATGGTGGGTACATACACTCCAAATATTCCCAATCAGTTCAAATACGTCATTACTGGTCCCATTTTCATCTCATAGGGGGATGAGGTAATACTCGTCAAATATGTTAAGGCCCAAATCATTATTAGCCTCTTCAAGGACAAAATCATTACAATATTTACTATACCACATACAATAATGATTGAATATAGCATGAATTTAGGCTCTTATGAGATTGAAAAGGTGCACCATGTGTATAATATCAAATCGAAACATTCAACCCACTATCTGGCATGGAAAAATATAAATATATAGGACTTCAACAAAAACCATTAAAATGTACTCCAGAATATTGTAAATAAAGATAAAATGACTTTGTATGGAATGATCTTTCATGGAATATGAACATACCAAACTATAACTTATATTACCCCCATGCATAAACTGTAATAACTAAAATATGGAATAGAAGTAGTTCTTCCTATCGAGGTTCAATTTCCCTCACTCTGTATTTATATCTATGAATAGATGTACGTAGAAGATAAATCCCATAAATGAAAAATAAATTAGGGAAACTGAATATAAAAATATTTCACAACATTAATCACATGGATTTTAATCCAAATCAAACTTTTGAAACCTTTAACAAGAATGTAATCATCTATTCATTCCATTATGGAGAACTGGTACTGGTCCATAGGACTTAAATGAAACCTGTAACAAATCCTCCAAATCAAATATCAATGTTGGTTGCCCCATAATAAATATAAATTGTTCACTCTAACAGATCTTTTTCATTGGTCTCAATATATGGAAATATATTTACCACCCCAATCAATGAAAGGCCCATATAAAAATATTTCATGTAATCACATGACCTATGCATCTACTGTAAGATGTTAAACTACATCGTTGGTATTTTATTCATGAACATAAATGGAATTACCTACTACACAACTACAAGTCATTAAGATTTATAATTGGTCATTCTCGTATGATCATAAATTGTATCACCGACATCTCATTTTCAAGATTCTCAATAGGATAGTTGGTCTTTTTCTTATGTCCTTAAAAGGAATAGCCTACGTCTCTGATGTAATAAATTAAAATACATAGGTTTTATTTTTGAAATTACATATAAAAGTTATGATATAACAACTGTGATACATAAATATGAACATCATATAATCATAACCCTACTCTCATGATGATAAACTAAATGACATATGGTCATAATCATATGACCTAAAACTACAGGATGCCATTCGTCATTAATTCATGACATAAAACTGCATGGTTATCATCACTCCGATTTTACACTATGAAACCACCATAATTACACAAGTTGAAACACTCCCCATGGTCCCATAAATATGACCCTCTAATGGAATATTAAGTCCCAAATACAATCCTCTAACGCCTCAGTGTTTCGTGAATCGAACATTTCTAGACCCAAGGAAGAAAGAACATGAAGATCCAATTCACATGTCCCTCTCACATCATATCCACTGAATAGTGGAACATGATCCCTCTTTATAGGTATAAGCCACAACATAATCACTTCCTTACAAAATTATATAAATCAATTTTGTTTACATACTCATTGCCTGATGAAAAATAGCATGATATTTTCATTAACTGCATGTCACATGATTCTCATTCAAAAGTGAAATGTAGTGATTCTTGAAGATCCCATCTCAGGCCGAGATATAACAAAGGAATGAAAAATTATCTTTTTTTTTATGAAGCAAACAAAAATAGGGTATATTCATGAAAATATTTCATTATTATCATTAAAATTGGATACACAGTGACTCTTAGACCTCAGTTATTAGGCCTTGCGGTTGTTTTAGAAAAAATTAAATCCACTTTTCCACACGTAAAAGCCTGATTGATTTGGGGTAAAATTTTCGATAACTAATTGCTGATTTATTAATTCAGTAGTAATATATTGTGTGACATTTTTATTCCTATATCCTAGTTCGGTTTCATGATTTAGTTCACATCATGTGGCTGACATTTATACTAAAATATATCAAACTCTACAGTAGACATATTCAGTGAATAACCATAATTGGAATTATATTTCAAGAACTATGTGTGCCTTAATTATAATTCCAATGAGATACATAGTGACTTTGAAATCCCCAATCTTGATTCAATCCATACTAAAAAAATCCCTAATCTTTTTGTATGGTTCAAAATCACAGAGAAAACATTTCCATCAACAATGTGTGGATTGATTTTCATTCCAGTGAGGTGCCTAGTGATGCATAGATTCCCATCCTTGGTATGAGCAGAAAAATTTCCCATATTTCATATGGTTTTATATTTATCCTAACTAAAATAATATAATTTCCATTTCCCTTTATCTGTGTTTAACTTATGTCATGAATTAATATTGTACAACTCCTTGTTTCTTACTCTTATCATAGCTTACAATGGCTTAGTATTTTTGAAAAATGAGTTCTCGACATGAGAAAGAATCATTAATTATCAATAGGGTTGTTATGGGCCTAGTTTCACAACCTAAATAGAAACACCAAGTGTCCTCACCAAATAAAAATAAATTATCCATTTCCTCAAGAACTATGTGTGTCATGATTTTCATTTTCATGAGATACATAGTGATGTCTCGATCATAAAATTTAGCTATATCTCTAACATAAAAAATGAAGTTCACCACACTATCCTATATTTTATCAGATCTATATTAGAAGATTTTATGTGGTGGCTCACCCCATGGGTGAACCAATTTTTAAAAAACACCCCTTTTAACATTACATGAATTCATCCAATACAGGTAATCCTATTTAAAACTATGTGTGGCTTGATTCATTTTTCAAAAAGATACATTGTGATTCTTGGTCCCTAAACCTTGTTCCATCATTAATATTCCTCTTTTACATCGATTCAATTACTTCTTAACTTCATGAAATTAGATATTATTATAGATGTCATACCTGCATTATTTCAAACTGCATAGTACCATATAAACAATGCATGGAATTATTCTCATACCCAAGAAAAACATAGTGACACATAAGCCGAATGTCATAGTCTTGGACATAGGGAAAAACAAAATTCCCCATATCACATTCACAAACAAGGATCAATGTATATGTAATTAATTCAGTTACACTCGTTGGGATGTCTGTAACGCCCCGACCTCAGTTACCCAGAGTCAATGCATTATTACATAATATTGGCATGATCACAAAAGATCCAGTCTCAAACGACCAATTAGTTTAGTAGTATTAGAATCACTTGATACATTCACAAAGGTTAAATTACCTCATAAAGTGAAATCTAAAACAAAATCTTGTCTCCACACTCATATCCCCTTATACTATCCCTACAGGTAATTCATAAAATACTTCTTCACATCCTGGAAAAAATAAAACATAGAAAGGGGTGTTCTCAGATGCCAAGTAATGATAACAATACAGCAAAAACTTTCATAAAAAAGCCCAAACATTTAAGGAAATGTATAACTCAAAAAATCCTTTTAAAAATGAACTTCAGCATAATATTGAAGTGATAAAACGAAATAATTCCATTATTTATTCACATGGATATTCTACTAGTCAAATATTCACATGAAATATCAGTAACCACTTTCATAATGATGGAATTTATAGTGCCAGACTATCATAAACACATAGTCAAGGCCTTGTGCCAAGACTACAAATAAAATTTTGTCAAGGACTTGTGCCAAGACACTAGTTTCTCTCTTGAGACCTACCGATGCATCGAGGGGCTATAGCGAGCTCCACCGATCACTTACTAAGTCCAATGCATTCCTCATATGAACAGGTTTAGACATAACATAAACATTCGTAATAAAACTAGCATACGAAATGTCAATACATTATCCATAAACCATGAATGATATAAAAATAAAACATCCACAGTCAAAAATATCACAAAACCTTCAATACAATATGGAAGTTTTGTTTCATAATAAATTGACTTCAAATAAGCTTAAAATCCATCAAAGGATGTTGTCATAGATGAAATCAAAACTATTTGAGAGAAATATCACTTTTTTGAAATCATTTAAAAGTAACATAATTATAAAAGAAAACATTTACATTGAAAATATTCTTATAATCTTGTAAGGGAAGATTCGACAATTTTATAATGGCGGAAAATAGTTGCACCCTCCGTATAAGTTAAAAAAAGACATTCTTACCTTAATTTTGTCAAAAAGGTAAAAAAGGACCTTGTTTAGAAAACGAAAGAAAGATTCCCTTATAAACATCTTATAAAATTTTATAAAAGGGTATAAACGTCTTTAACGCATTTTCTGTAAAGTAGTAAGAATTTTTGTAATAAATTTTTAACAAACATGGATGTGGATGATAAAGAGGTCCCAGTAGATAATCACGTATAAACATACTCGGATAATGAAGAGATTGTTAAATAAACCCTTATCGTGTACTTTTAAATGGTCGATGGTAGGTTAACCTATTGTATAATGGTGAAATAATTTTTATTAAATTATACAAGAATAATTTAAATTAATTTGATATCATTTATGATCTTTTTACTTTTCATTGTTAATAATATCTTAGTATTATCGTTGTTTGGGGTGTTAACTTACTCGTTTTCTTTAATATGTTTTGTTACATAAGTTGTGTTTGTTATGGATAGGTTGT
The DNA here is from genome assembly GCA_963277665.1 of Viscum album. NCBI lineage: Eukaryota > Viridiplantae > Streptophyta > Magnoliopsida > Santalales > Viscaceae > Viscum > Viscum album. Next base: position 344,480,960 of record OY728165.1, on the reverse strand, counting down.
ATCTTATTCATATCCATAATGATATCAAGCCCATAAACATTATTTATAATCACCAAATGAGAATTATACTTGAATGGATACGATGGGGAATGAATCTCATCGTGTTCGTGGAGACGGCAGTCCGTACGTACGCACGAGCGACAACATCATTATTTTCATATTATAATAATATATAATTGGATGGTATATCATATATAAAGAATCATTATAATGTTATATTTATTGTTTACTTCAATTAAACATCAATATCATACCCATCCAAATAATAATGTTTTGAATAACAAATACACCACGACATGGAGACGGTAAGTCGTAGTTACGCACGTATGGTGACATGTCATTCAAAGGATGGATAGAATACTGAATATGGATGTACCATATTTATAATAACATCACAGAAAATAGAATATACTAGAGTTATTGTTTTATAATGTAAATAACATAGAAAGAAGAAGTGGAAGAAGAAAGGAACTTGAAAGAGGGTGGTGAAAGCATTAAATCTTCTTTGGGTTCTTCCTTTTGATTTGATCAAAAGGGCTCCTTAGGATGGCTTTATGATCAAACTAAGCCCTCTAGGTTGATATTAGGTATTTTCAGAGAATATTTGGGCAGGTGTTGGCTGATCCAAATGGATTAGAAGGTATGAATTAGATAGAAAGGGGAGTTCCCTTTTATAATAGGGGTGAGGGCGCCTTTGGAAAAGCTAGAAATATTATTTTATAATAAATTTATATTCGGTTTGAAATGGCTCCAAAGTGGAATAATTAAATTTTAAGGTGGGTGTGGATCTAAATCCTTTCATCCAATAGATTTTAGATAGGTATGGGCCATTATATTAACCTTATCTTTTAGTTTTAACTCATAGTTAATTAGTTTGACATTTACCATGTCTCTTTGTATTTTTATATGATATGGTCAATAAACATACTATAAACTTACAATCGACCTCCAAGTTATCCATTAATGATACACCTATCATGATATAATTACTTTGGCCGATCGTTAGATTTTTAGGAATAGAATATCATTTAATAATATAATATTGTTTTTAAAAACATTTTTATGTCAATTTTGACAGTATTGGGTATTTTGTTTTTTCATAAATTCAAAAAAACAATATTACTTCGAAAAAAATTCTTATAACCAATACTAAAATTACATATTAACCAAGAAATTTTTTGTAATTCATAAAAAGTTTAATATTTCATTTATTAGGGTATTTATAATATCAACTATCTTAATCATTCATTAATACGGTAATTACAGCATCATCATTGTGTCATAAATAAATTAACTTATATAATGTCTAAAATTATAAATAAAATGCAATTATGTAGGAAATATTTTTATATCTGTAATTAATATTTATAATCTAATTTATTTTTTGTGTAATCCTATATTTAAAATGTTTTAGTTATTAAAAATTGATTTTAACGCTTTTAACTCTTCTTTCAATTAAATAATAATAAATGTCCTAATCTAATCCATGTTGACCTAAATTATAATATTTTATTCCTAAGGTTGTTTTTGGTCATGATACACTTGTCCAATAAAATTATGACATGTGTTAGGGTAATATTAACATAATTTTTACCCTTAATTACCATATTTACTTATAACTGTGGTAAATAAAAGTAAAAAAGTTACTATTCAAAAAAAATTATTTTTATCTTATTGAACCACATTTTACTCCTTGATATTAACCGTGTCTCTCGGATTTACAAAATTCCACTCAGAGAAGTGGTAAAATTATGTTTTATGTGAATTTGCAAATTCTCCTAAGAGATGGGTAAAAGAGGGTGAAAAGTTCAATTAAATAATTATATATCCAAAATTAATAAAAATTGACTCCAATAAATTATATTGAACTTATATAGGTATTATGTATATATTTTGAGATAAAATATATTTAAATAATATAAATAATTATTTAAATAAATATTTTGTTTTAACTAATATCTCATTGTTTTTCACTATTCATCAAAAATTGAATGTTTTCATAAAAATACCAAAAATTCACCCTAGGATAATTTCGATATTATGAATCCAAAAATGAAGTCCATTTTGAAAGATAAAATTTTTATAATTTTAAAAAGTGAGTATTACTATTCATAACAGCTAATTTGATTGGTTGTGGTGTGTGTTAGAACACGAAGATGCGTACAACACACGGTACTGTATTATTCAAAGAGAAGCATACCATGGAATATTGGGGTGTTACAATGTCAATCAATGAAACATATATATCCCCATTTTGAAAATGAGTTTTATCTTTGTAAGGGACTCTCCACTTCGTGGCCAATATCAGTCTAAAAACATATTTCATTCATGGGAATATCCCTTCTACAAGATACACTCCAGATCATTGGTAAATATAGATCCTCATAACCATTATCATACTTGTGGAGATATAATTTGTGATACCCAAGGACCCCTTTTCATTATTTCATAGTAACATGACCTAGTTATATTTCAATAAAATCAAAACAAATAGGTTCTTAATCCATGAATTCCACTATTTGACAATGAAATAATAATCCCCAATTCGGATTGCATTAAAAAACCAACAGAAGGGTTTTTTAACAATTGTTTATATCCCCCTCATGAGATGCCTCTTCTATCCATGTATGCATTGATGTCACTATATGTGGTCATTTAATTAAAATTAAGTAATTGTACATTGTTTTCATATTTTTTCCATATCTTTTATACCAATCTAAAAACACCAAAGTCTATGGTTTAAAATTTCATCTCACTTGTCTAAAGTATGCAGTAATGATTTTGGTCAGGTAGGCCACATAACACCTATTATTTCAATAATGATATGTTCCGAGTCATATCACCAAAAACTACATGAAATAAATTTCCATCATTTCAGTTGAGAATTGGAAGGGCACATTTTTACACATTCATGGGTCATTTTGACATGCAATACTCCACCCATAATTAGGAACATTCATCATACAAACTAAACTCTTTGGATGGTGAAATATGAATCATAATAAACATCCTCCTATTTTACAAATGGATTATTATAATTCCCAAGTAATTTTTTCCTAACTTTTTTGTAACATACCACAAATAATATTTCATAAAGTATAAATCACAATGGGATTCTCACCCAATGTATTCCACTATTGACTCAATTGTAACGTACCCCAGTTGTATTTTCATAATGTATACCTATAAGATTTATTCAACCAGTGGTAAATTTTTCAATAGGGGGGGCCTCCTTTATCACCATAAGACCCTTTCTCCATAGAACCCTTTAAATATAGATATCCCAAGATAACATATTACATCATTATCCTGATCCTTATTGAAATTTATTGTGCATTTTCAACGAAATTATTATAAATAAAGGGTAAGTTTTGTCTGTTTGGGAGAGGTTAAAGATATGAAATTATATCCCCCCTAATATCATTTTTGTGAGAGTTTAAACTATATAGTATAATGTCTTTTTATTTCATTTAACTACATAGTATAATGACTTTTTAGTACATAATTAAACTACAAAACAAAACATCATTGTTACTACATAGCAAACTTTATAACAATTCCCATTTCTTAAGATGTTACACTATATAGTCAATATTATAGTCACGCAAAATTGAACTACAAATTATTAAACCATTTATAGAAAGGACTTTCCCCCTAACATTACTCTTATTAAAATTTATACCTTCCAACACACAAGAAATATTTGTGAAGGATAAACTTAACATCCATGGCATGTTCTAATATTGATGGTCCTCTCATTCTTAAGAAACATCCCTTAGATAATCCTCATATCCTTGTCTTGAGAAATATGAATTTATAAGAACAGCAATCATCCATAAAAAATAGAATTTGGGAATTCTTAGCAAATTATTTTCTTGGCTATGTTGTAATATGAAATTGTTTTCTTTATGTATGTCACCCATAAAAGGGAGTGTCAGTCTAAGGATACCTCTATTTGACTGTATTGTAACACACCCGAGTTGAATTTTCATAACATATAATCCAAAATGGTCTTTCAAAAATGATTCAATTACTTCTTGAGTAGATTCCTCAACTACATTCAAATGAAATGATTTAGCTTCAAACACTGAAATTTCATGTATCAAAATTTCCCATCGAGAAAATTAATAATGTTGGAAAATTAATGCATAACAATCCTTGTTCTGGTAATCATTAAAAAACATACAATTATTGAAGATTGACCTATAAAACAATAAACATTAGTCTTGTATAATAGAAATTTAACTTTCAATGATTATATCTACAATAAAAACAAGATTGAAAACCCATTAATGGAACTCTAGAAAAACAAAGTTGAGTCTTTGCTTAGTAGAAATCCACTGAATATGGTTTATGTAATATGTAGAGAAATATAAAGAAAATGGATAAACCTTATTATTCTATAAACAAATAAATGGAATCCTATGATAAATACAAATCATACCTGAAATGTCAACTTTTTATTGGACAAAGGGATGAATTTGGATGATGACATAAAAATACCAAAATAATTAACATTGTTTATATAATAATTAAAACAGTTAAAGTATGATATCATGAAAACATGGAGTAGAAAAAATTAGATCACTATGTAATCATAGTAATTTTAATTATAACATGATTATATTCAATAAAATAATTCAATTTTTAGTGTTTTATTACAATAAATGTAAGGATAGAATTGTAAGAAAAAGCGGTTGGAAATAAAAAACCTTTTAATTTTTTATTCAAAGAAGAGGTGAAATTAGACAAGTTGAAACCTATCTACAAAATTTTACGTTTTATCCTCAACATAGACTCTGATAAGTTGAAATATTCCATGATTAGTTTTCGCATCTTGCTAAATATAGTCTATTTGGGTAGTAGTAACCTCTTCCGATTTATGGAGCTTCTAATTATCCACAAAAAAATTTACTTATTTCTTCTAACGACCCTACCAATGATATGTGGAGTTTTACTACATTTTAATTTATCTTATTTACTTATTGTTAGTGGTGAATAATTTGGATAGGCTTCTCATTGATATGATCCTGGTACTCCACTACCTTCATTTATCGGCTGACCTCATATTGAATTATAGAACCACTATGTTCCCCAAACTGAAATGTCATCCATGACTTATCTTGTTGTGATCTCCATTCATCATCACTATTCCGAATAATAGACATCATCATATAATGGTCATGGAGGAAATTAAATTGTCTATTTCACAACATGAAAATACTTAATGAATGTTGGTGAGCAAATAAAAACATGAATTAAAGAGCTGTTACCATGATTATCATCTAGATAACCCACTAGAAAAATGGTCAGTAGTTTTGAAATATTCCTACATGTCTAGATAAAATTAAAACCCACTATTCGAGGGAGATACATATACTATGACTAATGAACTCTTTGAGGCTTTATGTTCCCCTCCTCAAAAAAATCTTCAATCTCACATACCGATGTATGGAGGATTGACATAAAATCCCCCATTAATTGATAGTTATCACATTCAATGAAATTGAATAGACATAGAAACATCTCATCATTATTAGGTGGTAAAAAATACTATAGAAAATGGGGTGACAAAAACAATTTTAAAAACTCATTCTTTATTGGTTCGACCATTGGAATCAATAATCTCTAGTACCCTAGCCTTAAATATCTGAGAGAGATTATCCAAATGAGGATAATCATCTTGGGTTCACTCAGTAGTTGGGATCAGAGAATCTTAAGGATCTCCCACATCCATATTCTCAATTTTCACCCTCTTATAAATATTAAAAGGTAGAACCTTTATTGTTTCTTCATATATTTCCTTGGAAACATTCTTTGCAGACAAAGATACACATTTCAAGGATTGATGTGAAGTATTATTTGAAATAATGTTAACTATTTAATATAATAATGAATGAATGAATAAAATCTTATTAGTCAAACTCTCTATGGAAATCATAATACTTTTTAAAGGAACCAAGAATATCATGGTCTGTATTAATTAAATCCATCATATCATGATTCATGGAACTAAGTCTCACAGTATCCTCACTAGTGTGGGTGTCTCAGATGTGTTATAGAGGACCTGAATTGTCCCCTTTTTCAATCCCCACTATTAAATTTTTAGGAGGAACTGCATCATCAGTCCTCGTGGAGTCTTTTTTAGCATCATTGCCTTCATATTACCAAAAAGGATCCCTGTCAACCCCTTCTTCAGTGATAGTGGTATTAGCATTTACTAATGCATCGTCCTCTTGTGTAGGTAATTCATATAAAATATCACGAGGAAAGGAAAGTCAGAAACAACCAATGACACATTTGGGGGTTCATATAACATTATCGTGGCCCTCTTCCCTTTATTAAAGAATGGGAAAATATTTAGTTTCATATATTTATGTTTCATATGTCAAGATGATGGATACAAAATCATGGGTTTGTGCCTTCCCTAGGGTTTTTACTTTCTCCATTATGAACAACTGCCAGACCCCTTGAGGGAGGGAATAAATTCAAATTATACGAAATTAAATTAGGGTCAGAAATATTATTTCAAATAAGTCAATATATCAAATGATAGAGCATTGAATTAATGTAGTGCATGTGCCCCACCACCATTATTTACCTCCATTTACTCCCCTATTGAGACGGAGAAGGGACTATGTCAGTAATATTGGTAATGTAAATTGTTTGTTATGTTATAATAATTACCTCCTCTAAATCCTCCACCATGTTCCCCAAACTCAAGGATAGTGTAGGGGATACATAATAATTGTCCACAGATCCAATGGGGTTGTATGTGGGACCACACATCGGCAACTTAAGGGCCTCTCTTACTGCCCCTCATTCTTTGTCTTCTTTTCTTCTTCTTCTATTCCATGTAGCAAAAAAACCTTTTTAGATTAATAAAGTCAGAAATATGAGTGGAAAAATGAAAGGAAGAAAGAGAAATACATCAGATGGGACAAGGTAGTAATCATATTCTTCATTTGGATTATAGGCTACCAATTAATGTTATTCTTGATCTATAATGTCATATAATTTCTTTGTGACCATAAATAAATCATAATATTAATATATCAAGGATATTAGATCATGAATATATCTTTCCACCACAACCAAATAACTGTCAGGGTCTATATCACTGGTGAGTCCAATATCTCCCAGCTTTAGGATTCACATTCCAAACTAGAGATAATCCATTCGCATATAACAAAATGAGTTACTATCTAGAATGATTATATCACCAGTGGTATCACATAATTTGGTTTTGATGTTGATAGTAATATAGAAGGCTTAACACCTTTAAAATTATAAGACCTTGAATGCCTATATTCTCTCCTGGACAAATGGGTGTCAAGAACCTAATTCTCCTCCTGATAGTGAAAATTGGACCACCTTGCCAAAAAAAAGTGTGGTTTTACTGACCCTAGCATGATCGGGGGACATTAATCAAGATCGCTATGATGGATCTAGTGATTTAGCATCGTCACCTTTAGTATAATTTTGTTTACCTCACAATCCATGACTAGTAGTTATTGTGTACATTACCCATTAAACAACCTACATTAATATCATGTTTGGGTATGAAGAGATTTAAACCATGGAATGCACAACTACCTTCTGAATTGATGCATTTGACAGAGGTAACATGATTGGCAATTGGGATACCCAAATCATTGTCAGAATCCATAATTATCAGGCTACCATAATGTGCTTCTTGAGCCGAACATGCATAGTGAGAATGATGTTTGACTGTTTTAGACATTCATACTGGAAAAAAATCAATATAAATTATAAAAATAGAGGTTATATCGTTGTCAATTCAATCCATTATTATGATATCTCTGAATTTTATCATGTATAACCTCAGTTAGTAATTTGTTTCCTTTTCTTCATCAATAAATATTTCTATCAGTGAGTTACTATGTGGATGGATGCTTAATTCTTCTAACACATTTATCATCATCAACAAATCCTAATACATAAGGCCTTGAGATAATATTCTATAAAAACCCTGAAAAAATGGGAGAAATAAACATTCATGGACTATAATAGGGATCTTAAAAACATATGAACTTATATTTTCTTAAATCCACACAATATATAGTAGAAATAGACTTGAGATTCCGCACATATCTTTCTGATTCTATGTATATAGAATGTATCATTAAATTTTCTCCAAGGTAGTAGAATCTAACCCTATGTACCTCCCTTCTATTAGTTTTTTTCTATAACAATTGTCCCTGGACTTACATCACCATTGGAATAACCAACTATAAGAAAATAAATCAGTATATGCATTATGAGGAAGACAATCAGGTAATTCTTCACAAAAACCATTGTTTTTTCTATATAAACACAAAAGGGACACATGACTTTCCCCAATCTATATAGAACATTCCAGGAGAACCCCGATTCATTGATGTGTGGAATCCTATAGGGATCCTACAAGTTATAACTTCTATCGTAGTATCTATAAAATAATTCACCCATGTTTTAGATATATTTTACCATTGGGGTGAGAATATTTCATTCCCAATTTCTTCCCAAACTGTAAAATATTATGGTCCATAGGCAATATCTTTTTAGAATCATCCAATGTTTTTTATTGGGATGAAGTCATCATTTATTTCCACAATAATGGGAGACCCATACATTTTTTAGACAACCCAATGGCATATACCAACCTTAACATAAATCAAATGGAATTAATTTTTGTGGGCTATAAGTTCCACAGTTCGGGAATCATATTCATGTTCTTTTAAACATTATTTTTTCCGCCCAAATATCCTCATGTATATAGATTTCAGACATGTATTTTTTAGTTTTTCATAAGTCTAGAAAACATATTATTCTCAAATACAATTATTACTAAATCCCCATATATAATAAAAATCAAATTCCCTTTTCCAACCATGCACCTGATATGTCATCGAAGAATGGATGGTTAAGTCATAAAAATTATGGTTCGATTCTTGGATATGCATACTCAGATATAAAGATTATCTAATATGGTATAGAAAATAGCCAATTATAACTATTCATGGATTAATAAAAAACCCTTAGAGGATGTTTTGACAGAAGGGAAGTTGATGTTCTTCACAAACAGGGGCTTAAAAATATAGCTTCAACCTCCTAGGTTAATTTATTCCATTAAATTATTGTTCTCATAAAATGTAAAGTATTTCCTTCATGGTTAAATGTGTTGGTATGGTTCTAAAAACCTTTCTAGATTCAGTTGAGGGGGCTCAAATAGTCTTAGTAATCTGGTACAATAGATTTGATCAGCTTAGATGAATGTTCAGTAGCATGTTAAGTAATATTCATCATTAGTATCCATTGAAAACCTATACTAAGGAATCAAGATTAAAATTATTTTAAATATTACATGTTAAAATGTAAATTTTATAATTCTATAAATTCAATATTTAAGCCTTGGAATGGACTCACATAGACCCTTTCATTTTTTTCCATGTGTATCCCCCTCAACCAAAATTCATACGCAAGAACCTCCAGCAGATTCCTCCACTGGGGTCCTTATTGAGTTTAATTCATGAAACACCACCACCCATGGGGGTATACCATAGTACATCTTTCAGGATCTCAACACAAAAGGATAAGAACATTATAATTTCATGCATTACCTATGTGATTATAGTAAAAATCACCAACCTAGAGTGTGAAAAATTGAAAAGGGGTAGTGTTATTTAGAGACATCTTTTTTCTATGCATAGAACCTATTCCAAAGAGATATGACCTTAGCCTACCCCCTATAATTGCTCACCAGGCCTATTTCATTAAATGTGTTGATTCCCTGTAGGGTTGACCAACACAGCCATCATAATCATTTCTAGGTTCTACCTCAGTAGTATTCCCTATTCTTTCTATCAGATCTAATCCAGAGGTGGTATTTTTTGAGACATCATTTTTTAATAGCGGCTAATATACATTGAATTGATTTTTAATAATGTTAATTTGTTGAAGATACTCATAAAGAAACAACTAGACTTTCCCAAATTGGGTTATACACCCACCCCTGCATGTCAGAAGGCCCATGATTCCCCCATCACCGAACTGAAAGGAAGGTCACCCCTATGTGAGACACCTAATTTGTGTACCTGCAGCAATAACCTACATAGTGAAAATCTTTTCACCAGGGTCCCAAATATATATATAAATAGTACACTTTTCCAAAAAAATTATAACTGAACAAATCATAAAAATAATTCAAGATCTTTTCAGACATCTCTTTCACTAAGGCCCCCAAGAATTCATATGGTAGCTCTACGAAACATTATTGTAATGAGAGTAAGGGATATAAGTGAGATGTATGTCTCTATAAGGTATGTAAATCATGAAAGATACCTAAGGAACACTTATCCTCTATTCAGTGATGACATGAACAAGGTCTCTTCCCTATCCAGGGTCCCATGTGAGCCTCATCACGGACACATAATGAGAGCTATAGTTTCTAGGATAGATAATAACCCATATTTTGTTTCTCAATTGGCCTATTTCATAAAAAATATTTTTATCTATTAGGACTATACCCCCCTCCCCCACAGTACAATGCACCTTAAGTTCCTCTATAGTCCTATAGTAGGACCACTACTCTCAGAACAAGGACCACTTTGATCCCACCTTCGAGACGGCTTCCTTGCCAACAATGAAAGGGATACTCTTCTTATAGATACATTATCAGAGAGGGTCCATGATTAATCTAAATCTAAAGCCTTCTATCCAAAAAACCATTGGATATAGGCACATTAGCATGTATCCAAGTTTCATATGAATTCTTACAGGAAGAGTTTCCCACACTTGTTTTAACTAATATTTATGGTTCTCAGGGTGCATGTGAGTATGATATCCAATAGTCATGAAGAAACTGACCCTGGTTCAGTGTCATGGGACTCTTAGTCATTTCCACTAGGGTTTGTACCATGTCCTTCCCAAGTAATCTCTATATATCAGAGCCTTCAGTTCCAAGAAGGGAGTGTGAGGATAACCTCTTCAATTCCACTCAATGGGGAATGAGATCCTTGTCACATTGTGTAGATCTAATTTTAGGGAATCCATCTAGGAGTAGTGCCCTATACATTATTATAGTCTCTCTCATGCTTTATTCCTCCCTCCCTTTATCTCAGTTACAATTAAAATAGTGAAGATGTGAACATCAAGGCAATTTATATCTACCATTGGGTCTTGGATATGATAATGGGAAGGATGTTCAATCTCCCCAACCACTTACACCAGTGGATGGGGGATCAAGTGGTTTTCTATATACTTTACATACTCTTGTTTCTCACATTCAAGAATGATTCATCATGAATCATATGATATTAGATGTTATTTATGATCACAGTTTCTGTATGATCAGATTATTTTTTGGAAGGGAATATTATCTCAAATCGTCCAATCATCCTCCTTTAGAGTTCCTCTAGAGGCATGGGTGCAAAGGTCAATGTATCCATCATCAAGAAAATGTAGATCATGTTGTTTCCAGGATCTTTTTTCTCCTATTTTTTCTCACATCATTCATGAATCATGTTGGAATACAGATTGAAAGCAGTGAAGAAATCAACATGATCCAAAACACTATGATCCTCATTCAATGTGTAAGACCCAAACAATCAATGGTAATTCAATTTAAGAATAATCCCCACTTCATATCCTCTCAAAAGTATATACTCCCATGAGATGAATAATATTTGGAATCCTCCATAAGATTATTCGATAACCAAACCCATCACTAGGACTCATTCAAAGTGTAATCCTAAACCAATGCAAGGGAATCATCTTCATGAATAATCCCCAATCCAAATCCTATCAAATGGACATACTACGCTATAAGACATAACATTGGGAATCCTCCTCAAGAGAAATTACCAACCAAACACATCAATGGGCCTCATTAAATGTGTAATCTCCAACCAATACATGGTCCTTCCTTTCAGTAGTAAGACCCAATTAAAATCCTCACAATGGTCCATACTCCCTTGAGAGACATAATCTTGTGAATCCTATTTTGGAGATATCACCAACCAAACCCATCCATGGGATCTATCCTCAGGTGTATGTGCTAACCTATCCAAATTACATGGGCATTGATTCCTGTCTAAATAAAATACATTGGAACCCACTCTGAGTTTCAAATTCAATATCCCAAATCAATCATATTCTATGAGGTCCATATTCCCACTAGAGTATCACATAAATAGGGAACCCATATCACATCCAAAATCATGGTTCAATGTCACCATTTGTCCCAATTTAAACATTAATTGGGAATGGTTCACTTGGATGTTCCTTCCCTTTGACATTAAATAGTACAATTTGGACTTTTCACATGACCATAAAAGGTATGATGTTACCCATTAAGTGGTAGAAATTTATGTTTTTGTTTATTTGTTTCCCATGAATATGTATGACTCCCATTAGTGGGTTTGAATAAAATATCACAACAACTCCCATTTACTTGGATGATGAGACACTTTGTAGCTCCCCATTGTGTAGCTAGAAAACCTGTATCATAATAATAATGACCAAATAATCTCACGTTCATATATAATAGGATTCCATTGATAGAGAACCTCATATACATATTGATAACACCATTAATGAAGAACCTCTCATATATATATATATATATTTATGATTCTAATTTCTATAAATGATAATAAATAATTATTAATTCTATAGTCATCAAAATCATAATTGGTTATTAATGAATGATTAGATTACATATCAAAAATATATTAGATAATAACATAGTAAGAAACAATTCCCCCTAAAAAGGCCTGATGTGCATGACCTCCCATCATATAGACCAATGTGAGTTCTAAAGTACTGTAGGATTGACCCCCCAATGAGTGCCTTAATTTAAAAACTAGGTCCCTCATGGATATATAACCATTGATTGTTTACCCTTAAAATAATAAATCATTTGAAACCCTTCAGAAATAGTGAACTTGATAAGAAGGATTTCACAAAACTCAATCCCTATAGTTAGTCGTTGGGAACCGATATATCCATCAAAGATAATTTCATATATAAATTATCCTTTTAATGTTAATAGATTCTAGATCATGTTTATCATAGTTTAAAAGTAATAATCACTAATTTTCCCTTTATTATATCTAGTGAATGCAATTGGGAGAAACTAACTTAACAACCAATGTGAAGGGAAATATGTTGACTTCTCAAATGAGATGCCCAAACTCAAAGGACTGTAAATCATGAAATTTTTCAAAACAATCTATCCTTTTAAATAGGTTATGAGTAGAAATAAGAACCAAGAGGAATTAAAAAATCCCACTATGAAATCAAAATCTTCAATTGAGACATTTAGGATACTAAGGCCCATATCATTTAATTGTTCATTTGATCCCTTTATCATGGAACAAAGGATCAATTATGATGTGAGGATAATCTCCATAATTACATTTTAATAGAAAAATAAGGAAATTTTGGTTGTTTATCTTTAGGAGGGAGAAGGTAATCAGTAGTATATTCGATCAAGAATCTGAAGCTACTTTACATGATTTAATCACTATAGCGAATGGAATTTTTGAAAATAAAATTGCAAAATATTTTTATTTCAATCACTGGAATAATATAGAAATTTATTTTATTTACCCTCAATCAAAATGGATATGAATCCATGATTTTTTATGATTAAAACTTCAATATATTTTCACTATGAACCTCTTAATATTTCAACACCCTCAAATTTAGTGTTGACTGTATATTTGGTGGGATAAAACCTTATACAAGAAATCCCATGGAGATCTGAAATGTAGATAGGTATGAGGAAACTGTCGAGTTACCCTCATATTAAAAAAGGATATCATCAATTATTATTGGGGAAATGGGTATAAGAATACTAAATTATATTTCACATCCACCCATGTAATGGAGAAATCTAACTATGGTAATAAATTTTATCATCCCACGTTTCAAATGAGTGGAAAGATGCAGCCAATAATTTTCTTAACTAGAATGAAGTAATGATTTAATTGTGGAAGGGAAGGGAAATTAGGTAGAGATTGTCGAAATGACAAACCCAAAAATGTAATGGAATAAAATAATGTTATGGACTAACCCCAACCTATTTCAGGATGTCTCAACATCATGTAAATGACACCTAATAGAAACACTATCCTATGTTATGTATTTTTAGAAAAAATAAACACTAACAACCTCCAAGGAATGGAATTCATATTCCATTACAACCAGTGCGGTGGATATCAAAAACAAAATTGTTGATATGTATGCTAGTTATTCCTTCCTAATTAGTGAACATACATTTTTAAAATAATAATACACATTCCTTCATAAAATTAATTTTTAGTTAAATTATTCAAATACAACCACAAAATATGGAATTATAGATATAATTGAAAATGGTAATGGGAAAATTATATCATCCCAGGTTTATAAATCAACCTATATCAAAATTTTGGGTCTGAAATCCATAAATAACATATGTTCCTACCATAATTATAATATGATTAAATTTTGGGTATGTATGAAATTTAGATATATAGAGCCAACATGATTTTTTGAAAGAAATAATTAACTCTATATATTGTTAATTATCCGGTGATTTTGTACATGTTCCAGGAGGGGAAAGAATCTTCTTTATCACCAAAATAACAGGAATAATGTTTCTTCCCTATAATCAAGCATATATATATATATCAAAATATTGAGTGAAAGGAAATGATCGACCATGATGACATTCCCAATATAAGGGGATATGTTGAAGTGTTTCTGAAAAAATTATAAATTATTCCTACTAAAAGAGAGGTTGAATTTTCAATTGTTATTATTCCTAGGTAATTTATCTTATTCAATTCACTATATATAATGGATGTTGTTAAATATGAAGATTTTAAATGAACAACATGAATATCTTGAAAAATGGTTCATACGCCCATGTTCTTCATGATTTGGTGCACCAATCCTCTTCATCAAGAAGAAGGATGGGTCAATGTGACATTGCATTGATTTTTGTTAGATCAAAAAGATAATGATAAAGAACAAGAATCATCTACCATAGATTGATGACTCATTCAATTAGACACCTGTGGCACAATAATTCTCCAAGGTGGATATTTGTTTAGTGTAATATCATGTAAGGTTGAGGAAGGGGAATATTCCCAAGACTACTTTTTGTACAAGGTATGAGAACAATAAATTCATTAATAATTCCATTAACACTCATTAATTCACCATCAATATAAATTGATGAGATGACTAGTGTCCATAGATATTTCCTAAAAAAATCAAAGTAATTATATTTTATATTCTAATATATATCATAATAATGTAGCAGTTTGAGGAGTATCTTTACACTTGACTAAATTCCATAAGGAAATATGATATTTAGGAAATTTACATGAAATAAAAATTCTAGTTGAATTATGTTTCATTATTGATTCATATTCTCTAATGAAATGTGATATTTTTTCACCCACTAAAGATAGAATAAATTATTCTAGGTCATCAAAAAATCTTTGATAGATAACAATAGTTTCATTAGGTTTTCTGGGTATTATCATCTATTTGTGAGAAATTTCTATTTAATTTAAAACCCTCTAATAATGATAACTCTAAAATGAGTCTTGTTTTATTTGTTCTTTTCTTGTAAATAGATCTTAATAGAGTCAAAAAAATGGTTATAACTACACCTGTACATACGCTACCCCATATGGTGAAAATTTTGTAATATAAAAATACTCATTATTGAATGTTTTATGTTGTGTACTATGGTAGAATAATAATGTGATATCCAATTCCACATGGAAATTTATTATTGAAGAATTGGATTACCCAACTCATGATTTAGAGTTGGTAATAGTAAACATCACATCAAAATCATAGAATCATTATATGTTTGTGGATAATTGACAAATATAATCAACTTATACGATCCTCGAGTATATATTAACACATAAATAGTAGAATATGTTCTAATGATTGATGTTAGAACTAATTAAGGACATTGAAATATCAATCAACTGCCATCATCAGAAAGAAAATGATGTGAAAGATTATCTATGTAGAACAGATTCAAAAAATATTATAATTGATGAGGATTGAGTTGGATTTGATCATCATAGACATGAAAATGGTGGAAATGGGAATCATAAAGGAAGTAACATCATAAATCCATTCATAAATGTTTCTCAACCATCCCTTCTAGATAAGATAAAGATTATCAATAGGATAATGTGAAAATTTAGAAGAATGTGCAATATATATGAATAGATAAATCCTTGTATTTTAAAATTAATGAAGACTGAGTAGTGTGTTTTGGGTCACTACTATGTATACTATCAAATCATGTGTTAATGAATGTTGTATTGGGACATGGTCATAGATCAACATTATCCATCATTACATATTGTAAAAAGTATTAAAGAGATATCCAAGAAAATTATTTGTGCGATAATATGAATTATGATGTCTAATAATACACATCAAAGTGACTTCAATGTCAGCATGTGAAATATGAAAAGAAAATGTCCTAGGGGATGATGAAATATTACATATACCTAAATGGAAATAATAAAAAATATCTATGTATGCCTCCACTTGTAATCTAAAGGCATCAAGAGGAAATAAATATATATGGGTTGTGATGAATCATCATACAAATATTGTTAAATAAATTACAATTCATGAAGACTTATAACTTATTCAACTAGAAAGTATATACATTAGTGAAGTGGAGAGGCTTAAATAAACACCACTACAGATTTTAACTGATTGGGATCTAAGATTTACCTCCGAGATATTTAAGAGTCCCTAATATACTCTAAATATTCATTTGGAATTTGGAATGTATTATCACATAATAAATGATGTCCAATATGATCAAACTATACATACACTCGAGGACATGTTGAGAGAATAATAAAATAAACTCTAATTATTATGGTATTAACATATTCCCCTAGTTGAGTTCTCATCCAATAATAGTTTCCACCCAAACATCGAAATTTTATCCTGTGAATCCCTTTATTGGAAGTAGTTAAGAACAGCCTGATTCATGGATGAAGAAAGGAAACGTAATTTTTAGGTCATAATATGGTTGAGAAAATGGTTGAAAATTTCAGGACCATTCAATATCACAATATGTATGGTCAGAGTTGACAGAAGATCTATGATAACAATCATCAATAAGACTTGGAGTTTGTGGATGGAGATAATTTATTTTTTTCATATCTCTATGATATAATTCAATGTTATTTAAGAATTATTTAAATATTATTACGAGATACATTAGTTACTTTGAGTTGTATGATCACATCAGAGTGTTGGACTATAAACCAAAACTCTCACCTAACTAAAATCAATTTGGTGATGAGTTCTATGTATCAATACTCTGGATTTACAAACAATACACCTCATATAAACTACATCTAGAGGTGGAAACATTGGAGAATAATCTTTCATATGATGAGAAGTTTATTAATATCATAGACAATAGAGATTAATATATATCAAATTGTAATATTAACCAAGTTATTATGTTGTGGATAACCTAAATGTTTGGAAAAGCGAAGTGGGAACTAGTGGACGTGATAAAATTTAATTAACCTCATTAATTTTATTATGTGAAATAAATATTTTGAGGAGGGAAGTTTTTAGGGGGAGATTGTAAGGACCAAAACATTTATAAATAAAATCTCCTTTTTGATTAAACTAAATGTCAAATTATGCATAATGGTTCTAGAAAACACATGATTTGCTTTTGTTTTAATATATCCTAATAGAATGAAAATATTTTTATATATTATAACCACAGATAATATTGTCATTGAATAGTGATCACATGATTAGTATAAATATTTGGTTGTGAGAAATATAATGGACATAGATAAAGGATGTGGTGGACTTAACAAAAAGGATGATATCCTACAAAGCGGGTTTGTCATAACATTTAGGTGCATTAGTTTCATTGGTATTTCCCATGATCAATTCCAAACTAAGAGCCAACAACCAAAGCATGAGAAAAAATGTTTAAGGGACAAGTTCAAGCACCTTGATATCATGTTTCAAACCATATATTCTGAACCACCGCATGAAAATCTCACTATTGTGGACTTTACGCATAGGTATTTTCTAGGGAAATAAATGGTTATGTATTAAAATGCTCAAAATTAGAATATTTATAGTGTATAGATTAATGTATATATTTTATTTTTATTATTTGTAAATTTTAAATTATTGTTATTTTATTATAATAAGATACAAATTTTATTTTTTGGTAAAATGAAATTTCAATTATGAAACAATTTTTTTTGATTTATTGGATTTTATAAATGATTAATATTTTTATAAAATATTATAATTAAATAATTATTTTGAAATTGTAATGATAATATAAATTTTTATAGTCAAAATTAATTTTTATAAAGGTTGAAAATTTGTTTTTTCCAAAACCATAGAATTTCCTACAATATATAGATTCTATTTTATTAAATAAAAAATAAAATATTTTGAAAATTATTTTTAATAAAATTAATTTTATTTATTGAATATTAATATTATAATTATTGAATGTTGATTTTTTCTTAATTTTTATAGGGAGTTTATTTTTCATGTAAAAAATAAATGTGTTAAAAATGAACTTTTTGTATTATGATATCCTAATGACACATAGTTCTTCAATTAATTATATAAAGGGTATACATGATAGAATACATGTTTCCCCTTTAAAATAATGTGTTTATTAAGTTTTTGTGTTCATTTTATTTAGTCTTCCTATCTATTATAAAACATATATTATATTTTATGGTTTTAATATCATTTCATAAAGAACAAGAGTAATATATTAATGAGTTATACCACTTAATTTATAAAAAAATGAAAAAAGTCCCCTTTTTCATAAAATAGTGTGAAAACCCATGGTATGGTTATTTTTTTTGATTAAATTATTATATAGAGTAAAAAACATAGTTTCAAAAAATAATAAGAGACTCCCATATCTTTTCATATATAAATAAACCCAATATCCCTTTCCTCTTCACACAAAAACCGTTTATAACATCCTTATTAAAACCTTCTGTCCCTAGAGTCCTCCCAAGGTTCACACATGATCTCAATAATCTCCTCCCAACATTCGAGAATCACCGTCTCAATGTAAGAGTCCTCTCTATCATGTTTTTTAGTCAAACACCTTGTATGTATATACCATTTTATATCTCAATTTGATACATTTTCATGAACTTATTAATATCCCCATAATATCCAATATATTTAATAAAATTGAGATATCATTTATGCACTCTCATTTTACAACATATCTAAGCCATTAATATATCAATATTTAGTAACAGATCGTTTCCTTCTCCCCTTTATTAGAGAATCTTCCTCATTTTATTCCTAATATTTCTAATTTATAATGTTGTGATATGATTTTACATATCACTATTACTATCCATCTGATTTCAAAATTCTGAGAGACCCATTTTACTCTCATTAAACCATTTTATGAATTTTTATGTACTTTTGGTATACTATAAAATTTCAATATGAATATTACATTCCAAATATTTTTATTGTGAATAACATATATATTTACAATCAAGGGTATTAACCTAGACATTCCTTTAAAAATATTTCGTGTTACTCCGATATATTTATTCCACATTCCTTGATCAATGAATTATATGTGATATGATATTTCACTGTGTTTAAATAATTATGTGGCACATATATTCATGTATATAATATGAATATGACGGGTGATCAAAATATTATACAGTGCTCTAATTCACTAGGTGATGTTTTATTCTAAGGATATGTATTACAATGGATGTGGGACTAAACATAATCCATCTTGGGAATTTACCCTTAATGTTATGATTCTTTTGTGGATTGCCTTTGTCTATGTTAATGATGTCCTGATTAATGACATTTCAGCATTTCATATGTGGCCTTTATGTTATCATGTTTTATCATGTCTCATTTTTTTTGTCCATGAACCTCACCCCTTTAATTTCTCATTTATATTCATATTGATTAACATGTAATAATTTAATCATGTTATTCTATTTTTATTCCATAGATGTGATTTATAGTTTACCCCTTTCATAGGTATTTCCCCAAGTCATCCCATGCTATTTTAGAGAACTGTTAACTTCTAGGATCATGTAAAATAATTTTTTAATAATGATGGTGTATTATATGTTCAAGATATTATACTATGTACAAAATTACCGAGGGCACTAGGCTTCTCAATATATTGCATTGTATTGTGTATAATCATATGTAATATATCATGATATAATGATTAATAAAACAATGTTTGTCATAAAAATGATCTTTTGTTATTAATGGATGAAACATTCAAGATGTTATAGATAGTCAATGTGATATTACCTGGTGCTTTATGTGTGGGAATGATGGTCTATGTGACCTGACCTAAGAAATATAAATTGGAAATAATAGTGAATATTTTTTTGAACATTAGTCGTAAATTATGTACATATATTTAAATGTTTCTCATTGGATAGTATGTTATTAAATTAATATAACCACATAAGTGTTTTCCACCTTAGAGTTGAAGCTTGTTTTTATTAGGATGTATACATTTTCCTCAGAAAAAATGACAGGTTTCCTTCTTTTGTTTTAAGTTAATTATTAACATATACCAAGCACTTATGAATATTCACCAATACTATGGACACAAATAATGTGTCTTATATGTATTATTACTAACACCATGAAAGTAAATATAAATTAAAATTAAAAAAAAGCATTGGGATCCACGAAAATAAAAGGATCATGTGAGGGGCATTTGGGTTTAGGATGTTTGAGACTAAACTTGCACTATGATATATTCTAGAGGATTCCATAGTTTTCGTTGTTTACATAAACTCTATATATTCTAGTTTGTCCTATAACATTGGGATTTTATATGTTTATTTGTTTTTCATGTGTACCCTCAGAAATCATATTTTATATTTATATCGTGACATTTTATAATGACTCTTATGGTGTATATTCATTATGTATGGCTATAAGATGTTATTAAGGTTATAGGGCCCCCACTGATATTGTATAGACCCATGTTATTTGTTATAAATCCTTTTACAATCAAGGATATATGAATATGGTGAGGGGGTTTATTTTCTCAAACCTTATTCTC
Source organism: Viscum album (assembly GCA_963277665.1). Lineage (NCBI taxonomy): Eukaryota > Viridiplantae > Streptophyta > Magnoliopsida > Santalales > Viscaceae > Viscum > Viscum album. Next base: position 344,459,818 of record OY728165.1, on the reverse strand, counting down.
TCAAAATTTTAGATAATATATTCATTAGAGAAGTAATATTACCCAATGAACAGAAATTGAGTAAAAATATTTTACCTCGTAATTATTCATGGTCAGAAACACTTAAACTTTTCTTCTCTGAGTATCATCATTTAGATTAAACCTATGATCTTTGTAAGAATGCTTTAAGGAAACTTCTAGGACTTGATAATGTGTTATGGATATATTGAGAGGTATTTTGTAATAATTGTTTTTGGAAAAAATGATCTCATGTCTGTCTTTCTAATTGTCAAGTTGAGTCACATATTATAGAATAAAATTCAATGAATTTTCACAAATATTAATTAATTAATTGTAATGAAAGTACTTTTAATAATACCTCATAGACAAATAATTGAAAATTTATCATATTATGGACTATTAATCTTCCAACATGTCCCCTGATATTATTTATTATATTTTTAAATAAATTAATAAATCTGTTTTAAACGTTAAATATACTTAATTTCGTTTTTTGTAATATTCTTGTATTATGCCATTAGAAACATTATATAAGGATATTTCTTGAATGAAAACACTAATATCCTCAATTATCCACATTTATTATCTAAAAATTCACCTGAAAACATATATTTTCAAAAGAATATCACTTTTAATGTTTTTAGAATATTTTATTTTGTTTTTCTATTTCATACACATGTCTTGTGTTGATAAAATATAATAATTTTAGTTACCAATAATATTATTTAAAATAAAAAATAAATTACATGGACAAAAATAATTCTTTTCCCATAATTTTGATCACATTGAGTCATCTATAATGTATATATAAATAATTATCAAAATTAATTTCATAAAATATTAAAAAATAGAGAGTGGAATTTTTTAAATTATTCAAAATAGAAAATAATATAAATGTCATTCTAATGGTATTTAGGAACCAAAACGAAATTCTTTTGAAATAATGATTATTAGGTATTGTTAAAAACTCATACAGTTAGATTTATAATTTTTTTAGAGATATCTGATGTCTAACCACTTATTTTGACAACATCAATAACATATTATCTATTAATTTGGTGACAAATTTTTTTATTACTAAATATTCATTATGAATAAAAATTAATTGAGTATTTCTACATTATATGATTATATTTCATTATTCGAAATAAAAAATCTAGAACTATAAATTTGACATAAAGAGTATGTGAAAACTACTATAAATATAATTACGAAAAATATAAGGAATAATAGTTTTTAGATAAAAGTTATAATAAAAAGAAAAAAATATTTTACACAAAATATCATGTATAATATTGAACAGTACTATATTAATTTATTTATAAACAAAGACACTTTAGATTTGATTCTCTATATTAAAAAAATAATTATTTATAGTTACCATATAAATATATGAATAAGATAAAATATCCTATAATAGATTTTTTAATAAAACGTATCCTTGGTTCCAAAATGTCAAAAATATATTTTATAAATTCATAATAATATTTTTCTATTAATTATTTTAAATCATAGATGTACATTTCTTCTATAAAAATTGTTTCAAAAAAAACCATTAATTTCCTACATGATATTGAATTCATTAAAGTTATAGTATATGTAAAAGGGCATTTTTTAGTGTTCACATAAGAAATTATATTTGACAAAACCCAAAAAAAATCACCCAATGCTAATTTTACATTATTATACAAAAAATATATTTATTTAAATACAAATAAAAAAATTAAATTCATAATTTTAACTTTTAAATGGAAATAATAACTATAACTAAAAATATATTTTGTATAAAAATATTCCATTTAATCATTAGTTGTAGTTACCTATATTATATGTAATTTACCATGAATGTTAAATTATAATTTGAACAATGTATAAATCTAATTCAATTATGTTTACCTATAAATATATTATTTTATTATTCACATTTGTTTGATGATGTGTATATTATATTTTATTCAAAATGATATATACACAAAATAATTAATTCTTAACAATTGTGGTGTTATTGTCATCCTTCAATTATAAATATAATATTAATATTAATATTATCATGAAAAATACTCAATTTAATTAGAAACCACTAAAAGAGACTCCAACATCATTTAAATCACAAATGAAAAATATTAACAAAAATAATTCCCTTATAAAACTCATAATTTAAATTAAATCATACACAATGAAGCACAAAGAGACAATATTAAAATGTAGATCTGTTAAGAACAAGGATTTACTAAAAAACCTTTTTTAGAAGATCATTTTGCGTGGTTGATTTTATAATTTATTATATATAATTTCATTACTAATTTTAATAGTATACACATAAATTATGAATATATTTATTATCTTTATAACATTATATTACATGAAATATCAAATTGATAAATTTAGAGGAGTTTTAAAATTTCTAAAAATGAACGTGCAAACCATATAAGAAATGATTTCATTAATATGTGATAATTTTGATATATGATAATGAATTTTATAAAAATATTATCATCAAAGAACTCATATATATTACAATGAAATTTATCAGTTAAATTCAATTTGAAAAGGTAAATATTCATTACCCAATAGACACAAGTTTTTATCCATAATGAGAAGCAGTAAATGGGTTTATCAAATTCAATTTTAACTACCAAAAAATTTAAAAAAATTTACAACATCATTGAGTGGGGTAAATATAATATTACAATTCATAGTTGATGATTAATGGGATTTGGGATATTGTAATTAAATATGTGTACACAATGATGTAATAATATTTCATTAATCCATTTTAATGAAGTTTATTACTGAACTAATGAATCAAAATTTCAAAAACTTGGAAAAATTATTCTTTCTTTTATGAATATATTTATTATTTCCATTATTATTTCCATAAAAAATGATATTTAAGTGATTATTAAATTTAATAATACAAAACATAGTAGATATAAAGTGGTAAATCTATAGATTTCATTATAAAAATGGAACTCAAAATAGAATATAATCATATTAGATTCTTTATATTATTTAATCGACAACTATCAAGAGAAAATTAATTTATGATAGATGTATGAAAGGTATGAAGACTATATATATAATAGATTGATTCACCCCATATAAAATATCAATCCATACTCTAGTTCGTATGATATCAGGATCATGGAAACATATTTTGTTTTTTATCTAATGAATGGTTATTTCATTAAACATTAGTTTTTCTAAATATTTCATTATTAATAATTTCTCTATAAATATTCATTATTTTATAAAAATTCTCATTAATATTGTCGGCATAGAATTTTATTTAAACACATAAACTAGTTGTTGTGATTAATTCATGATCAATGATTGATTTCAAATTCTTATTATTAAATATGGTTTTAGATAATGATTCAATTAAAAGAATTAATATCATAAATTAATAAATAAAGGTAGTCTAGTAATTATTGAACAAATTCTATAACTATGTATTTTTTATATATAATTCCAATAACAAAAAGTCTATACATTAATGATTTTTGTAATTTTTATACTCCAAAACCAAAAAATAACAAATTCTTAGTTAAATTTCATTCCAAAAACACTTAATTTATTTTTATAATAATAGTTTTTATTTTCATTAATTATTCATCTTATCATTAGATTAAATATTCCATGGAAATTTTGGTTCTGAAATCAGTCTAAAAAAATTATTTTTCATTCTAATTTTATTTTTGATAGTATTATTATTCTATTATATAAACAAGGGGTTTTCATGAGAATAAATTGTTCATCATGGTTTGTCAATGTGTTGGGAATTGTTATTGATGAAAAGTGAAGATTTTAGATATTTTAATAATGATAATTCAACAACTATGTTCAAATACAATTAATAATATTGGTTTTTTTGTTATTAGTTGAGTAAATATTTATGTATTTTCATGTTAGAAGATTTAAATTATTTACCATATTATTGAGGAAAATTTTGATATATAAAAAAATTAATATTGTGTGGCCCGAATATTTATAATAGCATCATAAAATAATTAATGGAATAGATCGTGGATGGGGTTGATCAAGTAATTGAGATTGAAAATGATATTCTATAAGCACAACCAATGTAATGAATATTGATAATGAAAAGTCTAATATCTAGTGTTAGGGTATAACAATGAATAATATTTCATCATTTTATACAAATAAAGTCACAATTAATTATATGACCAATCAAATGAACTCAAAATAAAATAAATTCCTTGAGAAACTATAGAATGTTTCAATTTTTCAAATCAAATTTTTTATCAATGTTTGGGAAACATTTGAAATAATGTTTTTTTTAGATGATGTGGTAAGTGTTAATTATAATTAATTTTCAATAATATATGTTGGTATATGTTTCTTGATATTGGAAACACATTCCAAAATATCATGGGAAGATAATGAAAGAATATCCATTGTTAGATTCATTCTTCTCTAAAAGGATATGAATACCTACATAGTTATTTTAAATTTTATCAAGTTCTATTAAAATTAACTTTTTGTTTTGTAATAGCTGATTAAATATATTTAATATATATTTTAACATTGTTTTTTAGATATGTTATTGTTAACTCATAGTTATTATAAGGATTTGTCTCAGAGTTGAAGTCTAATTTTTAATTCCATTACATAATATGAATTGATGAATATCATCTCATCAGATATTCTTGAATTTTAAATGAATTAGTTTTCAATATTTTTCAATATAATATGGAAGAAAATTGTAAGAAATTACTTTATGTGGTAGATTAAAAAGGTGTATGGATATATAATTGGATTCCTTGTGAAATAATACGTATAATATGATCTATATGAATTAAACCAATGGTATGTAAATCAATGATACAAATTTGGTTTATTTTAATCCTTCAATAAAATATGAAAGGAGGGGAAAAGAAAATTTTGGATTTCAACAAACAGAATTAGACTCAAGGTTCTAAAAATAAAAATACATTCACAACATAGTAAACAATGATACTTAGTCGGAACATTGGTATATATAATGGAAATAACAAGTAATACTATAATAAATATGGAATTAAATGTTAGAAAATTGTAAAAGATTTGATGAAGATACAAAAAGGAAAACTTCTAGGTAAATTGGTTGTAAAAAAGTAGTTATTTATGGGACATATAATTTCATCAAAGCCAAATTTCAATATATATGTACAGTTTTATCATTCTTTTTTTCATTTAGTATAAGCTTAGAGCCATTCAGGTGGCTAAAAACAAACTAAGGCTATGTTAATAGACTTGTTGTAACTTTTAATGTTACTAGAGACCCATTTTCAAGTAGGTTAAAATCCACCATCCTGGAACAGAAGATCATAGGTAGAGGAAATTCTACCCAGAATCCATTATTCCACTAGTCGACACCATCATCCTATATGTGGGGCTTTTGGGAATAACTAGATATACCTAGTGTCCACATGCATGCTGATGGAGTCCACCAGCTAGCAAGTGACATTGTTTGGGAAACATTAAGGCATTCCTCTTTATGTCAACTATTTTAAAAAATACCTCAGGTATTTTTATTTAAGTATTTATTAATCATTTCCATTCATAGTGAACTAGGATCCCACATTAATGAAGTTGGGTCTTCTACTCCCTTTATCTTTCTCCATTTGATCTTTATACAATTAAATGATTTTATGTTATAAATCTGGTATGTTACTTATAAAATGAGATCATTTACCTTCCCTTCTATTTTCCAAAACATAAAAATAGTCTTGATGTACTAATCCAATATATGTGTTTTGTAATGGCCTAATTATGGATTTGTTTATCATTTATAGAATCTGCACCAACATACAATTATTTTTCTTCTTTTAATCAACCAAAAATATATCATCTTGGGTAAAAGATCTAATTAGAAAAAAATCAGTTTATTTTACCTTTAAGGCATGGTTTCATCTGAACATTGTTCTAAACCTTATAAATTTCATCGATTCGTGATTAGTACTAGGATTTGGTGATACATTTTGGAACGGGTTCTTAGCATGATTATTTTCATATATATTTATTAATTTGAAACTATTATTTATTTGTTGATAATGTTCGTTGTTCGTGTATAAGCTCTTGAAACCTATATTTTATGGTCACTAACATATGGTTTGTTATGGTTTTGATTCATTCTCTTTATTGTGACATGATTATTTTAGCATGTTTTAAATTTTATATTTTCATTTATTTATAACTTTTCCATCTATAATTGTTCTAGATTTTTCACGTGTATTATCCACCGTTTAGGGGATGCGTGATATATTTATTGTTATGTAAATTGGTCATAGATTCAAGTGGTATGTATCAAACATGATTTTTAAACTATCTTATTGAGAATTGGGTGTATCAAACACCGGTGAATGATGCTCCGTTCAAACATATGCCAATATCGGTAGATCTTAACTCTAAGGATATAAAATATATATCATTCTTATAATATAAAATTGTTTATTGAGTATTTAATATTTACAATCTTGTAATGAACCAATATTTATTTTTTACATATGTTAAGGGTCATTGGGGGTGTCCTGCTGATTCTTGTACTCAAAACCAACTTCTATATTTTTGTGCACATGTTGAATTCTTAACTAGGGATTTGTTGAAGGGAATGGTCTTTATGATTGATGGTTGAGAATTTTTATTTGAGGATACGGGTGTTATTAGAAAGACATGGAGCTAGATGAACACTAGTAATGTTTTTTGATTAATATTGAATATATAATCAGTTTATTTAGTTTTGGTTTATGTATCTAACCTTCCATATATATTCTATGTGGATTGGAATTATTTTTTAATGATCCTATTATCATGCTTAATTATTTATTAATTATTATTTTATTATTATTAATATTATCAATTACATTATAATATGTTGTGTACCAAGTATTGATGGTATAGTTCCCCGATAAGAACATTAAATTCCTCTACCCTATTTAGCATCCTCCTATGTATGGGAAGTCGACCACGAGTTCATGTGACACCCTGGATTGAACATGATGGTCTAGGTGGTGGTGTTCTAAATTGGGATCCGAGCAGTAGGTTGAAAAGTATTTCCTATATTTTCCTTTGTTTTGGATAGGGTAGATAAAATATAGTTTATTTATGACATAGAAAAATAAACTATTTTATTTCTTAGAAATTAATGTATAGTAGAATTCAATGTTCCCCTGAATGTTTATTTTTATGCACTCTTTGTTGGATGTTACCCTTAATTTAATTCACACTCGGTGATTTAAATGTGTTCATATTTTGATTTATGGTATTCTTTGAGAACTCATATAACAATAATGGAATTTAGGATCACATGCCATATAATTTTTTCATTCATTATATAGAAAAAAATTAATAAATAGATTTTTAATATTATGGTATTTTCTTTGGGTGCACAATTTCTTACATTATTTTAATTGATACTCTGTATTCTATGATTCATTATATATATATATATATATATATTTCTATAATTTCTTCTATGTGAGGATCTTAGTGGGTTATAATTAGTTTTAGGGGTGTTATGGCTTAATATTATGGGTTTCCTCTTAGTTTGAATGTTTTTTGGATTCCTTGTGTTTGCTTGTTTCTTATATACTGGTTTTCTTATTTTAAATTTTATCTTATTCTCTTAATTTTTTAATAATTTCAAGAAATTTCACACTGTATATATATCACGTAAAAAATATAAAATCCTATTTTACATGTGTATGCAACTATGTATGTTTCCATAGTTTCTTTAGTTGTTTAGGATATTGAACCAGTGAGATCGAGAATCTTCTATCTAGTGCATATTGAGTGCGGATATACCCACATGGACATATCAATGATGGTCTATTGCACACCTAACTTCCATCTCAGGTGTCCCCTATCCATCAAGGGAACTAGATGCCATTAGTATATTTAGAATTGGAAAATATTCACTGAGAGGATTATTAAACAGGTATATAACCTAGGGGTAAAATGGATAATATAAAGACCATTATGATTTATGGAATAACTCATAAATTGTGGGATGTCATACTGAAAGTAGGTATATGATATTAGAAGACATGAATGACCATCAATGATCTATTTTTTGAATATTTCATTCAATATTAACTAACATTAAACTAACATAAATAATTATTACAGATCAATTGGGGAATTCTGATGGTGTCCTCATACTCAGTACAATTCACTAAGTTGTTCTGATCTTCTCTTACTTTATAATAGGAAGAGGCATAGAAGGATAGTTATTTTTATGATAGTCAGTTCACTACAATGAAATTATAGTGCATGAACATAAAATTGAAAACATATGATTATCATAAAAAATAATTGATAACAATGATATGCTTTTGGAAGATCGTTGTTCAGGTGTTCTTCCAGTTTCCAATGCATCAGTCGATGTTTTCTCTAGTGTAGTTCTGATTTATTATTCAAGGAATAAAAATAGTAATTCTAAGAAAGTATTTTAGGGTTTTAAAAAATATTCATAGTAGATAAGGGGTTCTTTAGCCACCTCTATATAAAATTACTCTATCAGGTGTTATAACATACAGAGGAAGCATATTATTCTCTAAAAATATCCTTTTTATCACAAGACATATAAATTGTGCGGTATGAGTGGACATTTGAAGTGGTTTTGTGGCATGGATTTAGGGATACACATAGTCGATTCATTCTTTTTTCACGTATAAAATCTAAGCACTTGTTTTATACCATATGGTTTGTCAATGGAATAAGGGAATCATGAGCCACCAGGGAATCATGGAGTAGTTGTAGCAAGGATTATTTGATCAACGAAACATCAACTAATGGATGAAATGTAACCCCAATGGTTTAATTTTTTTTCTTAATTTTTTCAAAATTCTCTATTTATTTGTTTGATCCATATTCATTCCATTCCACAGTATCTAGTAAAGTTGTTTTAAGGATATGATTATTGGTAAAATTATCCACATATTTTTTTGACTATCGATACAAATATAAGAATGAAATCAATAATCATAACATCATTACATACTATTTTATATTGATTTCTAGATAGATTCTTCTGTGGATATTCAAAATTATCATGATATAATGATTTAATGTAACCCCTAGATTAGAATGGTAGACCAATTACCAAGAACATATTAATTATTATGAAAGGAAACGGAACAATTCATCATCAAATGTAATATATATTTTGTTGTTAGGTGAATATGGCATCGAGGTGTCCAGAGTGGGACAAGACCCTCATCAAATAGAATTTTTATTAGCCCTGGTAAAATTTATAATCCATATACTAGATCTAGTGGTTACTCTCTCATTTTTTCTTCATTGGTTGAACAATATCCATAATTAATTATAGATGGTTTCTTGAGATCACAAACGTTGGGGGACTTGAGTTTCAGATAGGGTTTCATTGTGGTGCATGATCCATGTCAATTATAGCATATTTCATGGTAATTTCTTGGTTGAAAATCCTAAAGGTGTATTAGGATAACCATAAGAATAAAGGATTCATTATAATATAAACATCCCCTTGTGTTTCATTATTTCTTTTCACCGTGAATTAATATCAATGTCTTCAAATTTCAGTGGACTATTATAAGTTGAATCAGATCACTCTGAAGAACAAGTACTTGAAGATAATATTTTTTTTGTTAATTGATAGTATTATAGTGGTTTTATATGAATCATCAATATTAAAGAGACCTTCATATTTTATTAGTGATGTTTATATATTGAGAAATTAATTCCATAGAGTGTGTGTATATAATAAATAGTTCATTATGACAATTTAACATATGAATTATCAAGAAGTGTACCTGGATCTCATGAAAAAAATTGTCCCCCCATATTATTTTCATTGATGACATCCTAATATATTATAATGTTTCAGAATCACATGTTAATAACCATAATATCTCATTGAGTATGCTTTAGGAGAATAATATTAAAACAACATACTAAAAGTGTCAAATTTGGATATAGGGGTTTCTTTTACCTAGGCATGTGGCTTCCCATGTAAGAATATTATTTAATTTAGAGAAGGTGGGTGAAATCATATATAAGGAAAGTATTGAAACTGTGGTCCTGATATGTAGTTATATGTGGTTATTTAGTTACTAAAATATGTTTATTTGAGTCTTCTCTCTCCTCGATGCTCCCAAGACCATGATGACCAATAAATGTGATCTTTTTGAACAGAAAAATTATAGTAATAATGTCATCATAGAGCAAAGGATATTTCTATTTCTAGATCTGATCAAAATTATCCATTATCCTAGAGTTGAGAATGTAGTGTTTTGAGATATTTTTGGAGTTGGCTAGGAATCTATTCTTTTTCAATGTTATTATGTACTATCTTATGATATTTATTAGTTGCGTCTCCATGTGAAATACAACCTACTAAAAACTCATAGTCAGATATTGTTGTCTATGTGTTGAAATATTCATGATTCAACATATTTTTTTATAATTTTTTTGTTTATAAAAACCACATGAATATTTTTTATATCATATTTTACAGGGATATAAGCCTTCATTGGAGTATTTGGGTAGAGCAAATATTGATTTTCAACATTGAGTATGTGTATACATGGGGGAAAGTCAATATAGCTACATATATACTGATCTTGAAGATGCAGAAGGTTTGGGATTATATTTCATATGTTGAATGAGATATAATTTAATTTTTTTGTAGAATTGATGAGGGTAATATAAGGTTATTGAGGGGGATATTCTAGTTCCCCCATATTTATCACATCCCCATTGGTGGAAAAAGTGATGTTCAATCAATATCATGATATATAGTTTAACAAAATTATTAATAGCTTTATATAAAATCAATTTATTTTAAGTTTGGATTGGATATAAAGTGTAAGATATTGTTTTATGTAAAGATGATGGTTATGTATTCCCTAGGAAATATTTTGATGCAATATTATCATTTTTCTATGTGGGAAATTCACTAATGATTTACCAAGATGTATCATTATGTCAGATGGTAGTTCTGGTGGCATATCCAAAAGAAAGAGATTCCAAGATTTGTCTCTCATTGTATGAATTGTTAGAAGATCAAGGTTGAGCCATTTTTTAAAGGTTAGGGAGAGGTAGTTCCATGGTGTCAATTTGGTTTTATTTTCTTGATCATCAGGTCATGTAATGTTTTATGTATTGATGTCTGCTCGATTTTTCTCCCCTTATTCCCTTAAAAGGGGTTTATCTTATAATAAAAAATATATAAGGACTTCTGGAAAAAAGGTTTAGCATCGGATACCTAGAGAGTTAAAGTATCAAATTATATTAACTATATATATGTGGGATATTTTAAATATGAACTTCAATGAATGTTTTACAAGAACCAAGAGAGTTCACAATATGTTCGGGGTTGCAGTAGATTAGTTAACCAATATGTTTCACATCAAACTAATATATGAAACTAGCATAGATGATGTGCTTGGAAAGCTCTATTATTGTGATATTTTGGGACATCATGGAGTTATATCATTATTAGTATTTTGTAAAGATGCAAAATTCATATTATAGTTTACAAATGTACTTCAAAATACTATCAGTACTCAGCTGAATCATAGTATGGACATTCAATATTATAATGATTGGTAGTGACAGATAATACTCTTTACATTAGAGTACATTTTTTGAGAATTTTATATAGATTTTAAATGATGTTTGGATGATCAATGGGATATGTTAGATTTATCCTACAATAATAATTTCTAGTTTTCCACTCTAATGGAACTGATTGAGGATATATATGGGTTCACATTCTATTCATAGTAGTACTAAAATGAGTACGATTAATCATTGGTTATTATGTCAAGTGTCTTGTAGAAAACATATAATTGGTTATAATTTCTTTATGAAAATGTTGTTATGGAATAAAACATGAATTGGTTTTATGCTTATTGATTGATTTTTCCTTTGGAGTTTTTTTTGGTCAAAATGGTATTTTTGTGGGTATCCAAATTATTATTCCATATGAATTTGAGTTTGAAAGGTATTTTGGAACGCTAGTTTATGAGTACATTCAAGATCGATGACTGTATCTTGACTATGCCATATATGTTGGATCCTCCCACATAGTATCAATAATTGTCTAATTTGTTTTATAGGTCGTGACATTGGAATTACTAGCCTAATCATATTCATGTGTCTTACAATTATGGTATTCAGTAAGAATATGATTCATCATTTATAGATAAACCTATCAAGATGGTGGTGTCATAAAATGAGGTTATATGAGGGAATAATGTACTTGTTTTTTGGTTATGTGATAGCATAAGAATTTTTTGGAAGAGTTATTGTAGAAGGACACCAATATTCTGATGTAGTGGCCTAAGATACATGATGATAGTTCTAGGAATACTTATCAATGTATCGAAATCATTCTAGTGGGAGAATTATGACCCCTTTATTTTTGGGTATTATTCTTTTCAACTCAAATATATCTTTTAACTATGTTTTTAAGTGTACAAAGTACAGACATAGTTTTTCAAGATGCTTAAACTAACATGAGGATAGTCTAGTGGATATACTTTAATTTTTATGTTGTAGATGTCCTGTGTGATATCAATTGGGATGAAACAGGACATATTGTTTTACTCTTGGGAATATGTAATTAAACCCAAAATACACTAAAAACTACTAGGGCTCTTATACAGTACTAGTTTAACTTATTGATTGATGGTGATCCATTGGATCTCACAGACTCACTGGTGGAATCATTCAGGCCTAGTAATTCCTACTACATTATGTTCTGTACCATGAAAATTTATCTAAAAATACTTTTTACCCCATTCCAACATTATCTTTTCAATTACTATAATCCTATGATCCCTCAATATAAATTTTTGGGATTCTCCTCCCTTTCATCTCTATAATTCAATGTTCGGAAAATAAGTTTATTCTACACTCATAATATGTTGATTCCTTTCTTGATCTAGATTTACTTAATTCCCTCATCCTTCATTAAACAAAATTTTTTTTATGATTTAATGTTTGAACATAACATGTTTTTCAGCACCTAATTATGGATTTTAATGGTTGATTGATTAAAAAACCAGATTCTAGTATTTTATTTCTATTCATTAATCAAACATAGAGCTTCATTAGCATCAATAGAACAATGATGGTGACTGTGTCCTTCAAGCATAAATGAACCTGAGGTAAGGAACCATTTACATTATCACATTTTATATGGTATCATGGCATTATCTTTATTGTGCACATATATCCTTATGAGACCAATGTTTGATGATTGATCATGTGAGGTGTTCATGTATATCCCCTTAATTCCTATGTTATATGTTGTCTTATAAATAGTTGTTTTGGATTTTATACTCTCTTTTAATGATTTGATTCATTATTTATCATCCTTTAAACATGTTTTTATTATATTTATCTCTCTATACATTATAGTTCATATAGGTTGTGGAATAAGGACTATCCCCCCTATGAGGGACTTGTGAAATGATTATTAGTATGTATATGGATTATCCAATCTAAAGTGATGTAAAAATCTATTATTGGGATAATTCCCTCAATAAAGGAATTTATTATAAATTTTGAGTTGATGTTCATTCAATAGTGGTGTCAAATTATGTAGGTCATGTCATGACCTAATCAATTAGGGCCCACATGGATATCGATAATCCAACCACGACAACATAAAGTATACCTACAAAAGGATAAGGTCATAGGACATGCTCCATGATGGAATATACTATAATTTTAATCCATTCAATAATATAAATATAAACACACACACTCTCAACCATATACATTAATATGTTTTGAGAAATAATTTAAATATTGAACTTATAGAGTGAATGAAAAAGGAAGCTATAATATTCTAGAAAATTGATATATTAGATTATAAAGAAGTAATACAAATGAAAAAGGGAAAAAAACATATCTAATAAGAAATAAAAAGGTTTAACGTGAACTAAAAATAATACTATTGATTATAGCATGGGAGATCATGACATAATATTCTTGAGTTCAAAAATAGAACATAAATATCATAACAACATACTACTAAAATCAATTGATGTTAGGGCCCCCACAGTCACTATTAATATTTATGTCATCTTTATAAGACACAACACATGAATGCAAAGACCATGTATTTTTCTGTTTGTGTCTATATATATATTTGTGTGTGCTATTTAGGTGACCCTAATGTCATCAATCAAAGATAATAATGATTGAGTAGTCAACCCATAACCACCAAATGGATACCAATTAGAATATGACACAAAAACCATAAAAATAACCCGAAGACCCATAACATGGATACAGTAAACAAGAATTCCAAATGGGAGAGAAAGGGAATTTCCATATCCTCAACTCATCAATTAATAAAGAGGTATCCTATAGATCTGAGGTCCAATCTCTGATTCTAGCATCATGAAAACTAATATGAGATTATGTGTGGAGGTACTCCATCCAAACCATGATATTTCATAGCTGAGGGAGATATTATCTCTTAGACATGAATCTCACAAAACCTATGAAGAATCCTAGATGAGGGTGCTCATCCTTTCCACTATGCTCTACATATGAGGGAGTAAAAACACTCATGTAAGTCCAACTCCCCAATGGAGCTCAATGATGGGAGAGTACCAGTCCATAGGCAGAGGACCCATGTCCAATTTATTATGGGATATCCAACCATACTTGTGTAAATATCATTCAAACCCATTCCCTGGTGGGAAATTGGAGTACCATTTTTATCATCTCTCTGATCATACATGATCCCTTTAATCAGTTAAAAACTACTAAAATAATATTTATTCTCAAAATAATTTCTTTTATACAACAAATGGTAAAAGTAATGTCAATATTTAATTCAACATAGAAAACTACTCAGTATATTTTACTCACAGACCAAAATATAAGACTAGAAAAATCCTAATGAATGCTCAAAAATCTTTATTGGTTTCATGATATAAAACAAAATTCACTATTAGGCCCTAAAAAATGTTCATGAATTGAAAACCATTTCATACCACATTGATCCTATTAGAAAATTATATATAGTATGCTATTTACATTCCGAAAATGGACAATTCATAATTTCATACATAAACAAATCTTTATTGACCCAAGATACTTGAAAAAATTAGGCAGCAGACATTTTCCTTGAATCATCCACCTCAATTTCATGATATCAATTCCAAAGGAAGATCATCAATCTGATAATGCATGAAAGAGAAACACTGGAAAGAAGTTTTATAACTATAATTATGTTATTATTATTATTGTTATTTTTTATCATAGTTTCAAGAAATAGTAGCCAAATTAGTGAAGGGTTTATTCCTACATGGGGGACCCCCCCAATCTATATGATAATAATCATGAATTATTCCAGATTTGGGGATCCATTTATCATTTATTTTTTTTAATTATCCACTTCCTTGTTCATCATCATCATATAAAGTTTTCTATATGAAGAATCCATAAATGAGTACTGAATCAGACATGTATAACTACCCCTTCACATGAATAATTTAAAAAATATGACAACGGTTTTTTACCACTACACAAAACCTCATCGAATATCCATATTTATCCATTTCACATAAAATAGAAGAACAATGATTTGATTTAATAGTCATGCACACCACCTTCAATGAAGAAACATAGTTCCAATACTCCATTTATTTTACCTGTAGATCAAATATCTATTTCAAACCATCCATATGTTTTCATTTTTTCATGATTTCTACCACCATATCTACCAGTGGTCATCTTCCATAAGGTCACACCACCGAACACCGAACATGGGAAATGAGAGTTTTTGACCCAATCCACAATCATCCAAGGTCATTTAAAACAAATTGATTATTCCATCCATCATAATCTTATACCTGTAGTATCATTTTTTGTTGAAAAAAACTATTTCAGAATGATTATCAACTAGATATTCATCAAAAATCATTATAATAGAATCTCCATTGATGGTCATAATAATAATGAAGAGATAAATTCACAAATATCAAAATTGAGGAATGAAAATGAACTATTGTTCATGTTCAACTAATTTTTTTCTACTAGAAAGGTTAATGAGTGATAGATAAATTCAATTCCCAATCTAAATAAGATAATACCTGACCGAAAGATGAAAAATCACCCCATGAATGAAATTTTTAGGAGGCATGATTTTTTTCTAATAAGGGGTAAAACTTCTTGGTAAATCCATATACAATAAATCCCTAACCTCAATATAGGATCTATTTATTATGAAGAACACACGTTATAATGACATGGACCCAGATGCCACCTGAAATGGTGCTCCGAGCCCAATTGGTTACAAGGCCTCAAGCATATCTCCACAAATGCTAGAGGCTTCCGACTAAAAGCAAGGGCCATGGTGAGTCATTGGTGAGACCACACCCACAATAGTAGAGTGTCACAGCCAATGAAAAATATATATACAATAGCAGATGGAAAATTAATAGCAGAAAAAAGAATGTATGACTAGAAGAAATGGATATACATATCAATAACTAGAAGTGTCACATTTAAAAAATTATGATGATGGTACATGTGTTTTGAAAACAACCAGACAGTGCATGGAATTACAATACAATACAAGTATCCCAAAAATAACAAAAGACCAAAAACGTTATCCCAACATCACAAGCCTTTGAATTGTCTAATGCTCCCATTCCCTAGATCCATAATCAACAACATGTACTAGGCCACATTCCCCTATCATCACTTGCAACAATATAATATGTTTGCATCCCCATGGAGGCCCAAATAGGGTGTGAGATAAACATCCCAGTAAGAAACCACCCATGTCAATACAGTTTTAACTGAAATTCATCAGGGATTTTAACACGTGTAAAAAACTAGTATGGAAGTGCATATCCAAATGGAATAAGTCTACTATTACAATTAAAACTAAACATCCCCCAATGCTTCCAATAAAAGAGGGTAATATCTTAACAAGGAAACTATAACCAAATAAACAGGAAACTCACATGGCCTTTCCGTACATCCATATGTCTCTTGTAACCACAATCATGCTGTATAGAGTATCCAAGTATCCTACAAACACGTTTTATAGTGATATAGCATCCCATAATCACGCCATATAGTGTAGTGTAGAACCCGAGGGCTAGATCCAAGGTGTTTGCAGACCAAGGAGTCCATGTAGTTAATATCTTGTTCACAGAGGTCTAGATCCAAAAAGCATGTCAAACGAATCCTATCGAGTCCCATGTGCATCCCTGGTGGAAACACAGTTAGGCATTGGTTGGGATCCTAGGAGAAACTCAATAAAATGTCCTACACGAGCACAAGAAATATGGATCCTAAAAGGTAGAAAGGCACGAGGCATCCCATGGAATTAAGACCCAAGGGGCAGAGCCAACCCAAGGCATTCACTACCACATTCCAGATCCATAGAGAGTAGTCCATGGAATCTATAAAACCATTAAACAAGCATTCAAGCTTCCAATTTATACATTCATAAATATGTGATTATACCAGCTCACATCAACAAGTACAAACCATGAGTATAACCACTCATGAATCCCATTTATCATTTATCAATTACCAAGAATATGGGCATAACCACTAATAGAAACCATTTAACATTCTATAATTCATCTATATAATTGCATACCCACCCATATAAAGACATTTAATTTATTCCAAACTATCAAAATAGATGAGGAATAAAAATATATTCAATAAGAAAGGATGTAGTAAATCACCTAATCTAGCTACTCAAGCTATTAAGTCGTCTAAGGTCTTCTAATATATAGGGAATCACAAGAAAACACACTTTTTGTGGTATTTATAAGAATAAATAATGTATATCCTTAAGGTTTACCCTTTGGGTGACCTTGAAATGTGAAACAGGTTCTAACACACCTAAACCAAACCCATATTCAACCACATTAGGTCTAACTACAACTATTTAAATCTACTCGCTCAAAAATGAGACCTCCCCAGATTTTCCTACAAATGGAATTTCGAACAAACGCTCTAAAAACACCAAGAATGAATATGGTACTTATAAAACACCTCCCTTGCCTCGATACTAGAAAATTCATCCAGTATCGTTTCCTGATTCTTCCTTCATTGGAAGAAACATGAAGAACAAATGAAGAACAAAATTTCAGCCAAATGGTCCTAAACTAAAATATTATAGTCTTTGTTCTGAAAATTATTAATGGATAAAAAATAATGTAGTTCATACTGATGTGGATCCATAGAGACAAACAATGATTAAAACAGATAACTGACAAAGGGTAGGTCCAAATTCTTCATCTAGGCACCAAAGGGGGAGATCAAAATGGTGAACCTATTTCTGTGGAGGTGAAAACCCGAAATGGGTTTAAAAAGAAAAATTAAATATAAATTTAATATTTACAAAAAACACACATCATGGGTTGCATGAATTACCCCCATGGTTTCCCAAACCATGTGGAAATTGTGTGCACCTCTCTACCTAAGAGGGACACCCCACACGGTTACCCAATATAGATTGACTAATAGTGTAGTAACTATGAGGATCCTCTCAATCAAAACCTATAGTTTTCAAACCCCTCGTATGTCTTAGATTAACTCTGAATAGGTCATGCACAAACTGTATGCGAGTCCATTTTCAGCCTAAAACATGGTTCTAACCTCTGAATAAGGCCCAAAAACCTCCTAAACACCCATTATTAAGATTATAATTCCCATAAATCCATAAAATGGTATTTAAACCTAAATAAAAAATATCGGTACGTCAAATGAAATGCCAAATTCATAAAAACTTCCCCCATTCTAAAAATTTTTCCCTGAATCTCTCTATGAAGGGTGGTCAAGATTTATTTGAGAACAACCCCAGCCACAGAGCACATATATTGACCACTATCTCCTAATTCAAATCATAAAAATGGATTTTCTACTATAGAAACTGTAACATCCCAAGATTTTATAAAGAAATATTCTTTTTATTTTACTAATGTCTTGTGTTATACGCTACACCAAAAGGAGCTTGCACAACACGCATCCTTGACTTGCCTTGCATTACACGCAATCGCAACCTTCCTCGATAGCGTGTGTGGTACGTAATCCTGAGTTTCACGAAACAATGATATGCTATTAAAATATTATTAAAACTAGCCATTATGAATAGTAATAACCACTTTTTAAATTTTTGAAATTTTAACTCTCAAATGGAATTCATTTTTGGATTCGGAGTATCGAATTTAGCCTAAGGTGAAATTTTGGTACTTTTCGGATAACTTTCATATTCTGATGAATAGTGAAAATTACTAAATTATAATTAAAAACAATTTTTTTAATCGAAATAATTAATAGTGATAAATCATTAATTTGAGTGGTTTTAAAGTATATTTAGAATATATTTTTACAATTTAATACAATGTTGGTCATTGGATGTAATTTCACATTTAAACTAGACATAAACAAGTGTCAATCTTTTGATAGATATTGTTTCTTAAAAACACGCTATTTGTTTTAACAGTGGGATTTAATTATAAAATTAATTAATGCAACTTTTATGTTATGAATTTGGTAAAATAGACTTCATTTTTGAATTCGGAATATGAAATATAGCTTGGGATGAAATTTTGGCATTGTTCTGAAAAACATCAATTTTTTATGAATAGTGAAACTACTAAGTGGTAGGTTAAAAACTGAATTTTGCATAAAACTTAATTTTACCGCTTCTGTGAATGGAATTTCGAAAATCCGAGAGACACGGTTAATATCAAGGACTAAAATGTGGTTCAATGAGATGAAAATAATTTTTTGGTGAATAGTAACTTTTTACTTTTTTTACCACGGTTAATAGTAAATAGGGTAACTAAGGGTAAATATGATATTAATATTACCCTAACACATGTCCTAATTCTATTGGACAAGTGTAATTAGACCAAAAACAAACTTAGGAATAAAATATGACCATTTAGGCCCACTTGGATAAGATTAGGACATTTATTATTAATTTATTTAAAGAAGGGTTAAAATAGTTAAAATCAAAGTTTAATAAGTAAATCATTTCTAATATGGGGTTATACATAAGATAAATTCGATTGTAAATATTCATTAGAAAGCTAAAACGATTTACTACATGATGGTATTTTATTTGTAATTTTTAGACATAAAATAATTTATTTTATTTATGACACAACGATGATGCAGTAATTATCTTATTAATGAAATATTGACATAATTGATGTTATAAACACCAAAATAAATGTAATTTGAGATTTTTTATGAATTCCACTAATTTTCTAGGTTACTATGATATAGTAATGTTGATTTAATCAACTTGGTTCGAACATTTAATTCTGTTATGACTTTCACAAAAATCATATATCAAATAGTGTCAAAATTGACACAAAATAGTTTTTAAATCAAATATTATATTATTAATTGTTATTTTATTCCTAAAAATCTAAGGTTCGGCCAAATGACTTAGATAAGGATATATATATTAATAATAAACAATTTGGGGTTCGTTTGGCATGTTATAGTAAGTGTATTAACCATATAGTGAAAGAAAACAAAAAGACACGGTAAAAGTCAAATTATTTAACTTAGAGTTAAATCTAATTGATAAGGTTTAAAATAAGATCCAAACATGTCTAAATTTGATTGGTTGATGAGATTACAACCCTATCTCATCTAAGCTTCGAATATGAGTCATTTTTGGAGGTTTTTAAGTGGGGTTAGATTTATTATAAATTAATATTTTTAAGAATTCCTAAGGTGCCCCTCTCCTCCCCTATAAAAGGACACCTCCTCCCCCTCCTCCTCACACAAATTTGAGCACTCAAGCTCGGCCAACCCCTGCCATTTTCTCCTCTCCACTTCCCTAGAATAATCCTAGAGGTCCTGATCTTCTTCAAAGACCAATCTTAGTTCCCTAAGTGGAGGATTCAAAGAGGCGTTCCAAAGAAGAGGTAATATCCATTACCGATCTTTTCAATTTCTTTCTTCTTCAACTTCTTCTTCTTTAGTTGTTTCATTATGAAGTAATAACATCAGTATCACTCATATACTGATATGTTATTATAAGTATGAAACAACCCTATTTAACCATCTATCCATCCTACGGAAAAAGAAATCACCGCGCGTGCGTACGTACGGAATACCGTCTCCACGCCGTGGTGTAATCTATTTTCCACCACCACCTTACATGGATGGGTATAATGGTGTAAAGAATAACTATACATAGTTATTACAACATCATATTGATTCTGATATATTGTATAATCCACTCCAATTCAATTCAATATTTATGGAAATGATATCATCGCTCGTGCGTACGTACGGACTACCGTCTCCACGACGCGATGAGATTCATTCTCCATGTTAACCATTTAAGAATGATTATAAAGTATATATAAGAAATAATAATGAAATATATGACATTATAAAGCTACTGGATTTATGTATATATATATATGTATGTCATCAACTTACTTCCATTCAAGACAATAAGGAAAGGAAAACAGCGTTCATGCGTACGTACGGACTACCGTCTCCATGAACGGTGTTTTTCATTTCATTTATCTATCTATTATATATATATACTGAATATATATGATATATAAATCATATTTTATATTCTGGAAGTAAGTAAATCATGATATAAGTAATAATAATGTCAAGAACAACAAGTCAAAACACCTACGATAAATGAAACGATTTTACCCAAAACGCTTCTTTAACATGGAGTTTTCAAAAGAACGGGTAATATAATGTCATAAGTGAACCATATATGATATCATAACAATGAATATGATTCTTTAATAAGTCAATGACATTATTTAAACCATTATACAGGAGCTTCGGACACGTACAATGCAAATCGGACGTAAGGTAAGGGAAATATCACAATCTCATTTTTATCCGAGATTGTTTATTCATAAGTATTTACTGGGGTGTATTTTATCATCCACATCCATGTTCCCTCAATATGAAATATTGTTTCCATACACTTGCAATAGTTTAAATCCAATTTTACCCTTAGGTGAGTTTTTAGTAAAGAATATGAAAGGAATCTTTTGTCATTTTTCCGTACGAGGTACTTTTTGACTTTTCCGACAAAAGTACGAAGAATGTTTTTTTAACTTATACGGCATGGATGGATTTTTAAAACATTATTTCCAAGAAGCTTCCTTTACAAGTTATCAATTTTATTTTTAATCAACTTCTTTTATTTTAAAGTCGTATGACATGTTATGAAAGGAAAAATGTTTTTGAAGAAGAAAGGATATTTTCCTCAAGAATGGAGTTCAAGTGTTTTATCAAAATTATTTTCCATCTAAGATAATAAAGGGTTCTGTTTTTATCCCTATTATTAAATTGATTTGTTCATGTTGTGATGGAATTATTTTTATGAATTCCTTTATCTTATATGAATTGATTTATGATGTCATGATGTTTCAAGAATCCCATTTTTGTTATATGTGTTATGCGATGATGTATGTTTTATGATTATGTGGCACACATAAGAAAGGATTCATTATAAGATGGGTGGGACCTATATCTCCCTCCAATGCATTGGGTAAAGATTTTATATCTCATGAGATAGACATGGCTGGAACGGAAGGTTATTTCGGTTCAGTGATACAGGACTGAAACGAGGAGTGAACTCGGTTCAGAAAGGGACTTTGTCCACTAAGATAGTCTTGGCAATGAGTCATCACTAAAAAGAAATGATTTTCCATGATTATGTGTGCATGCCACAAAGTTTCAAGTTTTATGTTATGATTATGGGGATCTCATTTTCACTTCTATGATATATCCCATGTTATGATATTATGAGCTCTTTTGCAGTTTAAGATTTCCAAAAGCTATGTATATGATGTGATTGATTTTTCTTTTGTTTACCCTTACTGAGCATTTGAGCTCACCCTTTTATGTTTTCTTTTCCCCAGGATATAAAGAAACGTTTTAGGTAGAAAAAGGGGATGACCTTTATGGGAGATATTGAAGAACTTTCACCACGATTAGAAGATTACGTTCCGAGTTTCCAAAGACACTAAACTATTACGATCCTTTAGTGTGTGTTTTTGTTATGTACTAAGTATTCCGCAAATGTAATGTAATGTCCATGTACGATAAGCTTCGGGTCTCTACAGTTGGTATCAGAGGAAAGGTTTAGTCAACCTTTGGAAACTAGGATGCGAGAACTTTAGTGAAATCCCTAGAGATATTTATAAGGTTTGTCTAGGGATGTCCCTAAGGATAAGTATACGTATAGGATACAGTCCTATTACTACGGTAACGATCTTAGAATTTAACCTAAGAAGTTAGATATTGAGGGTACTACCCCTTTGTTATGTTGTTTTCCCTAGCATGATTTTTGCCTCTCACACTATTCTTTTTGGGTTTTAGACGATGGCTGGAACCCGAAGGAACCGTGTTGATCAATGCAATGGACAATGCAATGATTGCCCTCCTGAACAAACAAATGTTATGGGAGATGGAGTGCAAAATCTTATTGCTATACTTACACAAGCTATGAATCATTCTGGACTTCCAAATGAGCAGAGAAGGGAACAATATTCTATTGAGTCCTTCATGAGGCAACGTCCACCTTCTTTCAGTGGGTCTTCTGATCCACTTGTGGCTGAACAATGGATCAGTACTACTGAAAAGATATTTTCAGTTCTTCAATGTTCTGAACATGATAAAGTCATCTTAGCAGTATATCGTTTGGAAGGTGAAGCTGATAAATGGTGGAATCTTATCAAGAATACGAGGCAAAGAGATGAAATTGATTCCATGGAATGGGATGAGTTCAAGAACTTGTTTTTCAGTAAGTACTTCCCTCGTATTCTTCGAACGAAGATGGAGAAGGAGTTTCTTGAACTAAAGCAAAAGGATGATGAATCTGTTGGTATATACGAAGCGAATTTTACAAGACTTGCAAGGTATGCATCTGGCATTATCATCCAACCTGAAAGTAAAGTTGATCGATTTTTCAGTGGCTTAAAACCAAGTCTTCGAAGGGCATTAGCTATAAGAGACTTCAGTAGCTATGAAGAAATTGTGCGTTGTGCTATCAAGGTAGAAATGGAAGTTGGTGTTACATATCCATCTCATGGTTTTGACAAGAAACGAAAGATGGAGTTCAAGGAGAAATCTCAGAATAATGGTGAAAAGAAGATGAATGTTTCCTTATGCACAAAGTGTGGAATGAAGCATGGTGGAGATTGTCTTAAAGGGACTAGAAAATGTTTTAAGTGTGGAAAAGAAGGTCATCGAGCAGCTGAGTGTCGAAGTAATGGAAAAAGGGATTCTAATGAAGTGAATAAAGCAAACACTGCAGAGAACGCACAACCAACACTTCAATGCTTCAAGTGCAAGGAGATGGGACATTATGCCAATAAATTCCCTAATCCAAGGGTTAGTGATGATCGACATGAGCAACCGCTTAAGGAAAAGGACAAAGGGAAGTCACATGCGATCACTATTGGCAATGTTGAATATGACAACGATGTGGTGGAATGATTAAGTTTTTATGTAATGGGATTCCAAAATAATGTTGTATCATGGAATATTGGAATATTTATGTATTGGTCTAATGTGGTATTCAAAGTGATTGAGATATTATGCGCATAATGAAGGGAAAACGAGAAAATGAAATGTTTAACAGTATTCATGAGCTCATGATTGATATAAGGACTAAGTGATATCACGAGGATTTTGGTATGTGGAAAGAGTTAACTTTTAATAGAATTCATGTTTTCAATAAGGTTCAATGGGTATTTAAGAGAATACATGATTAAGGCCTTTGAATGTTTGGAATGTGACCAACAAGACATATATATGGGGATTAACGATAGTATTAAATCTCTCGTAATCGTTTTCACTATATTATGAGAGTGGACTGCAGTATTATGGATAAGCCTAAAGATTGGAATGGATTATGTTGGACATAAGTTAGTATTGTTTAAGGATAGAAGTTTTTTTGATATTATTTATGGGATGTTATAGTAATATAGTTTTAGAAAAAGGACAACCTGCAGGACGGGCGATAGCCCATCGCTTCGGACAAGGCTGTAGGAATCGAACCCACAACCGAAGTGCGACTGGCCTTTATCGCCTACCACTGACCTACAGGAAGTCCCTGTTTAGTAGAAACTAGTTTTATTATATTAAGCAGTATGATATATGAAGTATAAGTCCATTTTAGGAACCATATATGATTAATCTCACTATAGATCGATTTATGCATATAATTTTTGCTAACCTTTTGTTTGAGACAGATGGAATGACCCGTCATTCTATCACATGATCTGCTAACACTTCACGAATAACAAATTCAACTTCATTTATTTAAGAGATGAAGTGGAAATTGTTCAAGGCATGAACAACAGTGAGATTGTACCAAAATAAAGTAAGTATTTATTCTAATTCAAATTTTCAACTTTAGGGAAATGATCTTGAAAACCAAAAATGTTGTCCTAGTGATCTTATACCTGATGAATCAGATGGTACCTTATATCATCACAAATCTATGGATTTGTGATTACTGGCTTTTCCATAGCCATGTTCTCTACCACTCTCCATCAGAACATGATGGTTAGATTTCTCTTCCATATCCATATTTTCACCTATGTGGAAACCCAATGATTAGTTTATTTGGGTAACCGTTACGTTTCATACTTTTGTTTTTAAAGATTGGTTTTGATATTCCTTTTTACGATGTGGGTTTCTATTAAAGAAACTTTCGAATAGTAAACCATTTATAACCCCGACGAATTTCGAGGGCGAAATTCATTTTAAGGGGGGTAGAATGTAACATCCCAAGATTTTATAAAGAAATATTCTTTTTATTTTAATAATGTCTTGTGTTATACGCTACACCAAAAGGAGCTTGCACAACACGCATCCTTGACTTGCCTTGCATTACACGCAATCGCAACCTTCCTCGATAGCGTGTGTGGTACGTAATCCTGAGTTTCACGAAACAATGATATGCTATTAAAATATTATTAAAACTAGCCATTATGAATAGTAATAACCACTTTTTAAATTTTTGAAATTTTAACTCTCAAATGGACTTCATTTTTGGATTCGGAGTATCGAATTTAGCCTAAGGTGAAATTTTGGTACTTTTCGGATAACTTTCATATTCTGATGAATAGTGAAAATTACTAAATTATAATTAAAAACAATTTTTTTAATCGAAATAATTAATAGTGATAAATCATTAATTTGAGTGGTTTTAAAGTATATTTAGAATATATTTTTACAATTTAATACAATGTTGGTCATTGGATGTAATTTCACATTTAAACTAGACATAAACAAGTGTCAATCTTTTGATAGATATTGTTTCTTAAAAACACGCTATTTGTTTTAACAGTGGGATTTAATTATAAAATTAATTAATGCAACTTTTATGTTATGAATTTGGTAAAATAGACTTCATTTTTGAATTCGGAATATGAAATATAGCTTGGGATGAAATTTTGGCATTGTTCTAAAAAACATCAATTTTTTATGAATAGTGAAACTACTAAGTGGTAGGTTAAAAACTGAATTTTGCATAAAACATAATTTTACCGCTTCTGTGAATGGAATTTCGAAAATCCGAGAGACACGGTTAATATCAAGGACTAAAATGTGGTTCAATGAGATGAAAATAATTTTTTGGTGAATAGTAACTTTTTACTTTTTTTACCACGGTTAATAGTAAATAGGGTAACTAAGGGTAAATATGATATTAATATTACCCTAACACATGTCCTAATTCTATTGGACAAGTGTAATTCGACCAAAAACAAACTTAGGAATAAAATATGACCATTTAGGCCCACTTGGATAAGATTAGGACATTTATTATTAATTTATTTAAAGAAGGGTTAAAATAGTTAAAATCAAAGTTTAATAAGTAAATCATTTCTAATATGGGGTTATACATAAGATAAATTCGATTGTAAATATTCATTAGAAAGCTAAAAAGATTTACTACATTATGGTATTTTATTTGTAATTTTTAGACATAAAATAATTTATTTTATTTATGACACAACGATGATGCAGTAATTATCTTATTAATGAAATATTGACATAATTGATGTTATAAACACCAAAATAAATGTAATTTGAGATTTTTTATGAATTCCACTAATTTTCTAGGTTACTATGATATATTAATGTTGATTTAATCAACTTGGTTCGAACATTTAATTCTGTTATGACTTTCACAAAAATCATATATCAAATAGTGTCAAAATTGACACAAAATAGTTTTTAAATCAAATATTATATTATTAATTGTTATTTTATTCCTAAAAATCTAAGGTTCGGCCAAATGACTTAGATAAGGATATATATATTAATAATAAACAATTTGGGGTTCTTTTGGCATGTTATAGTAAGTGTATTAACCATATAGTGAAAGAAAACAAAAAGACACGGTAAAAGTCAAATTATTTAACTTAGAGTTAAATCTAATTGATAAGGTTTAAAATAAGATCCAAACATGTCTAAATTTGATTGGTTGATGAGATTACAACCCTATCTCATCTAAGCTTCGAATATGAGTCATTTTTGGAGGTTTTTAAGTGGGGTTAGATTTATTATAAATTAATATTTTTAAGAATTCCTAAGGTGCCCCTCTCCTCCCCTATAAAAGGACACCTCCTCCCCCTCCTCCTCACACAAATTTGAGCACTCAAGCTCGGCCAACCCCGGCCATTTTCTCCTCTCCACTTCCCTAGAATAATCCTAGAGGTCCTGGTCTTCTTCAAAGACCAATCTTAGTTCCCTAAGTGGAGGATTCAAAGAGGCGTTCCAAAGAAGAGGTAATATCCATTACCGATCTTTTCAATTTCTTTCTTCTTCAACTTCTTCTTCTTTAGTTGTTTCATTATGAAGTAATAACATCAGTATCACTCATATACTGATATGTTATTATAAGTATGAAACAACCCTATTTAACCATCTATCCATCCTACGGAAAAAGAAATCACCGCGCGTGCGTACGTACGGAATACCGTCTCCACGCCGTGGTGTAATCTATTTTCCACCACCACCTTACATGGATGGGTATAATGGTGTAAAGAATAACTATACATAGTTATTACAACATCATATTGATTCTGATATATTGTATAATCCACTCCAATTCAATTCAATATTTATGGAAATGATATCATCGCTCGTGCGTACGTACGGACTACCGTCTCCACGACGCGATGAGATTCATTCTCCATGTTAACCATTTAAGAATGATTATAAAGTATATATAAGAAATAATAATGAAATATATGACATTATAAAGCTACTGGATTTATGTATATATATATATGTATGTCATCAACTTACTTCCATTCAAGACAATAAGGAAAGGAAAACAGCGTTCATGCGTACGTACGGACTACCGTCTCCATGAACGGTGTTTTTCATTTCATTTATCTATCTATTATATATATATATACTGAATATATATGATATATAAATCATATTTTATATTCTGGAAGTAAGTAAATCATGATATAAGTAATAATAATGTCAAGAACAACAAGTCAAAACACCTACGATAAATGAAACGATTTTACCCAAAACGCTTCTTTAACATGGAGTTTTCAAAAGAACGGGTAATATAATGTCATAAGTGAACCATATATGATATCATAACAATGAATATGATTCTGTAATAAGTCAATGACATTATTTAAACCATTATACAGGATCTTCGGACACGTACAATGCAAATCGGACGTAAGGTAAGGGAAATATCACAATCTCATTTTTATCCGAGATTGTTTATTCGTAAGTATTTACTGGGGTGTATTTTATCATCCACATCCATGTTCCCTCAATATGAAATATTGTTTCCATACACTTGCAATAGTTTAAATCCAATTTTACCCTTAGGTGAGTTTTTAGTAAAGAATATGAAAGGAATCTTTTGTCATTTTTCCGTACGAGGTACTTTTTGACTTTTCCGACAAAAGTACGAAGAATGTTTTTTTAACTTATACGGCATGGATGGATTTTTAAAACATTATTTCCAAGAAGCTTCCTTTACAAGTTATCAATTTTATTTTTAATCAACTTCTTTTATTTTAAAGTCGTATGACATGTTATGAAAGGAAAAATGTTTTTGAAGAAGAAAGGATATTTTCCTCAAGAATGGAGTTCAAGTGTTTTATCAAAATTATTTTCCATCTAAGATAATAAAGGGTTCTGTTTTTATCCCTATTATTAAATTGATTTGTTCATGTTGTGATGGAATTATTTTTATGAATTCCTTTATCTTATATGAATTGATTTATGATGTCATGATGTTTCAAGAATCCCATTTTTGTTATATGTGTTATGCGATGATGTATGTTTTATGATTATGTGGCACACATAAGAAAGGATTCATTATAAGATGGGTGGGACCTATATCTCCCTCCAATGCATTGGGTAAAGATTTTATATCTCATGAGATAGACATGGCTGGAACGGAAGGTTATTTCGGTTCAGTGATACAGGACTGAAACGAGGAGTGAACTCGGTTCAGAAAGGGACTTTGTCCACTAAGATAGTCTTGGCAATGAGTCATGACTAACAAGAAATGATTTTCCATGATTATGTGTGCATGCCACAAAGTTTCAAGTTTTATGTTATGATTATGGGGATCTCATTTTCACTTCTATGATATATCCCATGTTATGATATTATGAGCTCTTTTGCAGGTTAAGATTTCCAAAAGCTATGTATATGATGTGATTGATTTTTCTTTTGTTTACCCTTACTGAGCATTTGAGCTCACCCTTTTATGTTTTCTTTTCCCCAGGATATAAAGAAACGTTTTAGGTAGAAAAAGGGGATGACCTTTATGGGAGATATTGAAGAACTTTCACCACGATTAGAAGATTACGTTCCGAGTTTCCAAAGACACTAAACTATTACGATCCTTTAGTGTGTGTTTTTGTTATGTACTAAGTATTCCGCAAATGTAATGTAATGTCCATGTACGATAAGCTTCGGGTCTCTACAGAAACCATTCTATAGGAACTCACCGAACTCAAGGAAACATTGTTCTCCTGTCAATAATAAAAATTGGATGCTCCTCAAAGGAGGCATATACCTGAAGCTCAACTCCTCAGTCTAAAAAACATGTGACAAGTTTGAGGGATAGTGGCACAAACGAGATACATGTAAGACATTGTTCATGGATCTATACATTTAATGAAACTACAACTGGTAGGAAACCGACCAACCTCTCTCAAGGATCTCGAATAACCCAACATATCCCGGTGAAAATTTACACTTTATCCTGATTCACATGTCTTCCATACTCAGTGAATCACATAAGAAAACTTGATCTCCGACCTCAAACGTTAGGGGTCATCTGTAGCGATCATCATATGATTTCTGATGAGATTGTGTAGATTCCATACACTTCTGACTCAATTGGACCTGCCCAGAAGTCTCATGAACGAGACTTGGTCCTAGAAAAGCTACCTCTCTTGCCTTTGACCAGCACATGGGAGAATAGAATGGACTACCATATAAATTCTTGTATGGTTCCATCTATATCATCCCCGGATAGCTATTATAGCAGGATAACTCTACCAGGGTAATGTGCATCTCCCAAGAGCCCCCAAAATCTTGGGTGATTGCTAAAATCATGTCCTCCAATAACTATACTGTACGCTTTAACTGCCATCTATCTGAGGGTGGTACGTTGTGCTCTGATGGAACAATGTAACAAGCTACCTATGAAAACACTTCCAAAAGAGAGATGTAAAGTGGTCTTCCTTATTTGAAACGATAGTGCACAGGACCACATTAATTCTTAAAAACACTCGGATGTAAAACATTCCAAGATAACCTACACTGAATGACTCCTTGATCGACATGAAATGGGAGACCTTCGTAAGATTTTCAACTAAAAACCACACAAAATTATTACCTCAAGGAAGACAAGGAAATCCAATACTGAAATCCATCAATACATCATCCCATTTCTAATCTAGGATAGGTAACAGTTGTAATATCATAGCTGGTCACATATGTTCTTCCTTCACCATCTAACAGGTGGAACACCTCATAAGAAAACTAGCTACCTCTCTCTTCATTCCGGGCCACCAGTACTGACTTCACAAGTCATGGTGCATATTGGTAACCCAAGGATGAACTTCCCAAGAAGAAGCATGAAACACTCACCTCAACCCCTCATGTATATCCATAGGAACTTAGAAACGGCAATGGAAAAATACGATCTCATCCTCTCCTACCGTCCAACTAGGAGGAGTGACCTCACCTGCCACACCTTCCTGTATAACTAGGTTATAGGAAGTTGATAGTTGCCTCATCCTAACACTGTCCAGAAGGGTAGAGGTAATAGCTAAAGATGAAATAAAAGTCTTCCATTGTCTTTCATTAACCTCTAGATGTATCTCAGCGAACAATTCCATAAGCGACCACTCTCTATTGGTCTGTTAAACTTCTTATATCTGATTCCTCCTTCTAAATGCATCAGCTTTAGAATTTCCTTTACCAGGCTTTTAGGAAAGCTCAATGTAAATAGAATGTAGGTATTGTACACACCATCGCTACCTCAAATTCTGATCATGTTGTGTATAGATATAGTTGAGAATTTTGTGGTCTGTCAATACCACAAAACGCTCAACCAATAAATAGTTCTTCAAAAAGTGAAACACATGAACAACCGCAACTAACTCCAGATTGTGAATAGGGTAATTCTTATCATAAGGCCTCAGCTACCGATACTCGTACACTACTACTCGATATTGTTGGATCTGCACTACCTCCTACCCAATACCCAAATAATCACAGTAAACCATGTAGATCTTTCCTGGATCTGGAAATATCCAGACTACTGCGAATGTCAGCCTAACCTTTAGCTCTTGAAGGGTTGTCTCACAAGATTCAGACATCACATACTTCACACCCTTCTTCTTCAAGTTCTTCAGTGGCACAACTATGCATGAGATGTCCTGTAAAAAATTCTTTTAGTAACCATCTAGCTTCAATATGCTCTATATGTCAAAAACATTCATGGATTGTTCCCAAGAAACTACATGTCTCACATTATCTAGGTCCTATGACTCTCTTTTCACTATGATAATGTGACCTATGAAGTGAATCTGATCCCTCAAAAAATTTCACTTTGTGATCTTATCATATAAATGATAATCTATCATTTTATTAAAAATGATCTCAATATGTTTGGCATAGTCATGTCAGTTGTGAGAATACACCATGATATCTTCCACAAAAACCACAACAATGGAATATAATTAAGGATGGAACCGTTTTTTAATCAAATCAATAATAACTAATAGAATTCTAATGAGACTAAATGACAAAACCAGATACTCATATAACCCATACATTCTACGAAAGATAGTATGAGGTATGTCTACAGGTCGGACACGGATTTGGTGATATCACGACCTCAAATTGATCTTCAGGAACATGAGAAATCATCTAAGCAGATCAAGAGGGTCATCTATCCATGGAATGGTATATCATTTTTTGACACTCAGATGGTTCTATTTTCAACAAACCATGAATATCCTAAGAGTTCCATCCATCTTTTTCACAAAAGCACTAGTGAACCCCATAGTCATTCTGTAAGGAGGAACGGATACTTGTGCCACTCCTGCCACTAGCTCGGTGGAGAACACCACGTGTCTCTTAAGAGGGAGACCAGAAATTTCATCTAGAAAGACATCCATGTTGAACTCAACCATTGGAGTAATGTCTTCCTAACTCACTACCTAATAATTCAGAAATAAACAAGAAATCTAGGATTTCATCCCATCAACACCATGATTCTCGGGTTCAGCTCTTCTCTCATGGACATCCCATTCACCCATGCTAATAAACTCTTCATCCTCTTGTGATTTGAAAGTCACACTCTGACGATGGTAATCAATGTACACTTGATAAGTAAGGAACATGTACATTTTGATAATGATGTCAAACCCTATCATCTCGAGGGCATAATGATCCAAAATGAAGTGAAACCCTCCTACTTAAATGTGACACTTCATACATTGGCATACATCTCTAGGACTAACTCTCAATTATGTGTTTAGCATCCAAACTCTCTTAAAAAGTAAAAAATAAAGACCAAGGCTCTTTACTACTCATTCAAAAAATAATTTTGTAAGAGGAACATTTATTGAAAAGAGAATATGCAATAGTAGAAGATAAAAAAACTGTAACTTTCCCTATAGACTATTCAGGATCCTTCTCATGTTGGGCTTGTTGTGTTGCATATGTCTGGCATGTACTATGGCCCTGTGACCCTGCCTAGAAACCATGATATGATCTACCCTACTGCCTCTGAGAACCCAGTGTCTTGTGACCACATCCACAGCCCCCACTTCCCTAGAATGTCCATCCTACACTGCTCTAGTTCCCATCCTGACATGGAGTTGAAGAACCTTCTCCTGGACCTGATGTCATAGCTAACTCTCTACCACTCACAGATGGAGGGAAGGTCCTATAAAACTATTGCATGTGGCCCATCCCACTGCAATCTCGACACTCGATTGTGTCACGGTCACATCAAATTTTCATGTGGCCCCACCTACCCCAATGATGACAAAACACCAAGCTCCCTCCACCCATAGCCTGACTAGGACTCCCATGGTGGGAAGGATCGAAATGGCATTACCAACATGAAGACTTAGATCAACTGGGGTGTGAAACAACACTCTCCTGTTTTGTAACCCCAACTTCCCTAATGTTCCACTCTGTAGTTAGCATCTGATTTGCAATATCAGTGACAAAATAAAATCTGAACACATTGAATTGATATCTAATATCATGTATCTGACCATTCTCAAAGAACCTTGACCTCGACAGCTCATTAGTAAGACACACCATCACAAAACCCTGCAGCTCTATAAATCTTATTGAGTATTCCATAACTATCATCATTCCCAACACCAGACACATAAACTCACTATATCATTCTACTCTCAGATTTGTATATTAAAATTAGTCAGTAAAGTGGGATTGGAATTCAGCACAACCCATACCAGGAAGCCCATTAGCCTTGATCAAAACATTGCACCAGCGCTTTTCCACTCCACATAGAATGTATGTTTCAAGCTTGAACCTCCACTCTAGAGGCATCTCTAGATGATCTAAAATTTCCAATGTAGTCTATATCCACATCTCTTCAGCATGTGGTCTACCGTAACCTTAAAACATAGCTGGATGCAACTTTTGGAACACCCGAGACAGCTTTTCCATAATCATGGTTGGAAACAGTGCTCCTTGGAATGATTGTATGTAACAAAAGAATCCCTCACAGAATTGTACCTCATCAACTATATTTGAAAGAGCCTCAGGTTCTGCATCTAGAACTATAGGAGGAACAAGTTATGTCTCACGGCCCATCGTCTCCAATGTATGGTCACTGCCTCTGTCATAGTGTACAAATGGAGGTCATCATGTGGCATGTCTCTACAATGAAAAAGACACGCCTCATAAAAGAACAATATTATGAAACAAAGCTCCAAATCACAAAAGATGTCAAAACCCTCCTAGAAACCATGCCAAACCCACAACCTACTTCTAAATCTAAGATTTTGTAAAGAACAACCAGTGAATGACTAGAAACTAGGTCTCTCGACCACAAACAAGTTGGGACTAGGGCAAGTCCTTTTTCACCAATCAAGTTTCCATTTCCATTTAAAATTTAGTTATTTAGGAAATAATACCAATGTATTACAAATTTCAAAATCCATGAGGGCCCATAACACCTCAAGAACTCAAAACATGGCTCTCTTTCAAACCATACATATCAAGATTATTTAAAATTTACCTTTCACAAGTGTGTCATTTCGCAATTCATAAGGAGCCATAATCTCTATGAATTTAAATATGACATCACACCTTTATCAACTGCACCCAACTTACACAAGATAAGACACCTATAACATATCAACTATAATAAAAACATGCAAAATATAATTTATCATAGATGGCATGGCATTGTGC
The DNA here is from genome assembly GCA_963277665.1 of Viscum album. Classification (NCBI taxonomy): domain Eukaryota; kingdom Viridiplantae; phylum Streptophyta; class Magnoliopsida; order Santalales; family Viscaceae; genus Viscum; species Viscum album. Next base: position 344,424,841 of record OY728165.1, on the reverse strand, counting down.
AAGACATGTGGTTCTCACAAGTGTGTATATGATTCATGAAATAGAACTCACTCATCTCATTGGGTTGAAACTAAAATATAACCCATAATTTCATCAATCGTAATAGAAAATATTAGGTGCATCACCCAATAGTGAGATCAGATCAACTTTATTTGTGAAAATCAAGAAAATTGAAACACTATTTTAGGCAATTTCTTTCCCTGAACATGGGGTAGCTACTCTCGAGTACAGTTTATTACTCATTTCCATTTACATCCTATCCCTTTCTATTGTCATTAAATTGTATGTAAAATCCAAAAAGAAAAATCCTTCGATACCACTTCGTAACATCCCAGACCTGGATGCACCTAAAACAGTCCTCTAGGCCCAGTTGGTCACAAAACATCAAGCACATCTCCCCAAATGCGAGAGGTTGCAGACTAGCAACGAGGGCCTAGGTGAGTCAGTGGGCAGACTATGATATCATTACCAAATTATCAAAATGGAATTCAAATATATATATAATAGTGCAAGTAAAATTAAAATTAGAAAACTAAAAGTAAGACAAGAGGACATGAATATATATATCAATAATGAGAATCGTCACATCTACAAAATTGTGTTGATGGTAAAAGTGTCAATAAAGCACCCAGGCAGTACAAGGAAATAAAATAAAATTCATTTCTCACAAAAATAACAATTACAAAAAATGTATCTCAGTATCACATGCATCGGCGTGGTCCTATGATCCCCTTCTCCAAACCCGCAATCAACATCCTCTAATAAGGCGCTCTCCCAAATCATCACCAATAACCATATAATATGTTGGTATCCCTAAAAAGGCCCAAACTGGGTGTGAGGTAATCATCCCAATATCCAACCACCCAAGTCTATGCAGTTCAAACATAAATTCAATAATGGTGATAAAAAGTGTAAAAAAATTTAATTAAATGCATATTCACATGGAATCTGCTTGCAATAACAATTAAAATTGAACAGCCCTCAAGGATACCTACAAAAGAGAGTCATCCTTGAAGATGGCAGTTATAACCAAAGAAACAAGAAACTCGGGTAGCCTTACCATACATACATATATATAATCTAAACATTGCGTCACTGTATAGAGTATCCATGTATCTCATGACCACACCGTATAGTGATGTATCATCCCACGACAATGTTGTATAGTGAGGTGTAGACCCCGAGGGTTAGATACAACGTGTTAGCAGACCAAGGAATCCATGTAATTAATATGTAGACCATAGAAGGATGGATCCAAGGAGAATTTCCATGGATTCCCATAGATTCCCAATGGAATCTCTATTAGAAACTCATTTAGGTATTGGTTGGGGTCCTAGGAGGAGGTCAATATCATGTCCTACATGAGTCCATACAAGCCGGATCATATAGGGTAGCAAGGTCTGAGGCATCCAATGGGATCAATACCCAAGGGGCAGAGTCAACCCATGGTGTCTACTGCCATGTTCCAGATTCAAGGAGAGGAGTACATGGAATCTAGAAAACCATTCTACAAGAATTAAAGCTTCCAAATTATACATTCATAGACATGTGAGTACACCCACTCACATCAATGAGAACAATCTATGAGTATAGCCACTCATGAAAACCATATATCACTATTAAATTACCGATCATATGAGCCTACCTACTCATTGAAACCATTTAACTTTCCATTAGTAATTTACATATAGGTATACCCACCCATATAAATACATTTCATTTAAGTCAAACTATCAAAATAGACATGGCATAACATGATATTCAAAAAATGAGGCAATACATATCCTAAACTAGCTACTCAAGATATAATGTCATATAAATATTTTTCTCTATCTTGGAAAAGAACAATAAAACTCCTATTCGGTGGTTTTAATAGGCATAAACAAAGTGTTTCCTTATGTTGCACCCCGTGTGAGACCATGAATGGAATAACGGGTTCTAACACACCTAAAAACCGCATGTTCAACCTCACTATGTCCAACTAAAGCTACTAAATGCTAATTGAATAAAAAATGTCCTTTCTGGAAATTCCAACAAATGGAATATCGTCCAAACCCTCGAAAAACACTATGAAAAACCGAAATAAAGTATATACCACCTACCTTGCCTCAGTAGTAGATTTCTCATCCAGTATCGTATCCTAATTGGTCCTGGTTTGGAAGAAATAGGAAGAATGGACAAAGAATGGAATATTAGGGCATATGAGGCTAAATTAAAATAGCACAGTCATTGTTCTGAACAATCAAGAATAGCTAAAAAGTAATTTAGTCCTTAAAGATGCAGATCTGTAGAGATGAACAACGATAAAAATGGATAACAGACGAAGATTAAGGCTCAATTCTTAAGCTAAGCACTAAAGGGGGAGATACAAATGGGGAACCACTGTGTTTTGGGGAGAAACCCCAAAATGGGGTTAGAAATAAAAATTAAATTTAAATTTAAATTTTAAAAAGCACACAGAGTAGGGGTCACATTGTTAACCAGCATGGCTTCCCATATCTTGAGATTTCATTCGCACCTCCCAACTTAAGACGGCCACCTCGCACGGTTACACAGCATAGTGGGACTAACCATTTAGTAACCATGTGGAACCTCACTATCCAAAAAACATCAGTTTTCAGACCCCTTGGATGGTTTGTCCTAACCGTGTACAGGTTGTATACAAACCCTACACCAGAACACTTTCAGCCTAAAACATGGTTTCAGCCTCGCAACAAGCCCATGACACCTCCAAAACACCCATGATCAAGTTAAGTAGTCCCATAAGGAAAAAACAAGTTATGTAAACTAAAAAAATATCTATACATGATTCAAAAACCCTGGTTCTTACACACATTCAAGTAATATTTTTTGAATATCCTACTACATTCATTAATTATCTTGTGGTTTTCCTCGAACACTGTCATCAATACTCTTTCCCAGTTTGTTTCCACCAATAGGGAACTCATCCACATCATTGATAAATCCATTTTAGGTGTATTTCATGGAATTTTCCTGAAATGGTGTCTAAATATATAGTGAATTACGATTATCCATTTAATTATCTGATTAATTAAATTGTATGAACTTACATAACACACATTGCAATGGTCAATCTCAACCAAATATATCACTCTAAACAAATTTATGTCATGCCTAAGGTAAACCCCAAGTTCAGGAATAAAAAATGATCTATGATTTTAGGTCTAAGACACTATTATAAAGATATATCACTATTTCAAAAAAAACATTGTGTTCTTGATATCATAAATATAATATTTTTCATATATATTTATAGAGGCCCTCCATGACCCATAATCTTAGCGAAACATAGTTATGGCCTCTAAAAATATTCCAAAACTATTTTTTATTCCTACCAACCGACAAAAGAGTTCTTAAACTCTCCTCACAATTATGGTTTTTCATATTGAATAGTGAAAACCTACTTAGACATGTGAGGATACAAAGATCTCAAATGGATTTTCCACCCCAAAAACCTACACTAAATGTTTTTAACTGTTATCAACCAACATGAACCCAAGGAAAAACTTTTTTGATATAGGGTATTCCTATAATCATTCTCAAGAACCACTGGGATCCTAAAATTTTTACTCTATCCTCAGTTACCATCTCATTAAAATTGGTGTCATGAAATGAGTCGAATATATATCTTATGATCTGTAACACATGGAAAAAACAAGCATGAAATCTTATTATGATCAGATGTCTAGGTAGTATTCCACCATGATAACTAATAATAGAAACATCTATAAGGTTTCAAAATCCACTACGATAACCTACCATCCTTAAATAAACATCGTTATCCAGGTCGAGTTGATATCTCTTTGAACTGAAGAAATCCTCATAAAAATCAAAAGGACTTTATTATTGGTCCTTGAGGTACTGATGATGTGTTTTGGTAGTCATCATCCTCCCTGGAAAGAACTAAACCATTCATAACCCCAGGAAGCCCAATATCCCAGGCCACAATTATATCATTTCATATTATCCAACTTGCAATGAAGTTACCTATATGGTTTCTTATATGAGGCCTCAAATGGTTCTACACTGGTGGTAGATGATCATAACAGTTATAGCCCCAAACAAGGATGAAACGTGATTCATGTTCACCATAACATAAATGGTACACTTTATCTGGCCATTAATATTGGGTTAACAGCCCATGGTGAACTAAAATGGCATTCCAAATACCTCTTTCACCATCTCAATAATCTTGATTTGAAATGATAATCATAATATGAAATTATATTCAAGATAATTCCATGACTTTGTACTACCTCCTTCGTGTAGAGGAATCCCAAAATATAAAGTTAGATCTTATATAAAATGGTTAGAAAGTGGTAAAATCATTTTATGTTAGTATTTCTACTCATTGAAATCATCATAACCTCTCACTAATTTCATAAAATCCAGAAAACACAATAAGCCTCACCATAACCAATTCCAATGAAGAACCTCATCCAACACCTATAGATAGGTGACCAAACAAGATTTTATCTTACATGACTATAGAACGTTTTTTGGACAAAATACAAATCCAAAATGATCTTGGTATAACCACACCTCAGTGTTTGGAACTACTAGTGGAATGAAAATATCTTAGAAACTCCTCTCATAATATAGTTGGTTTCATTATTTATCCTCAAATAATTATGACATTCTCCCCACCATCAAAAAAATGTTAGGATCAAATGATGTAGATATCTGGTCACGCAGGATCTCACTATCTGTATTTACAAAATGATTCATCCTGATATGCAAGAAAAATTGTGGGGTAAAAACCAAAAATTAGACGTGTGTGGTACCTTCATCCCCATCATGTACCAACTACGATGTCATGAATTTTCATTTACAATGATTACACATAGTTAATGAGAAACATTAATATAATAATATACTACAATGATTAGGGCTTTTAGTGGCTCTTAATCACGACTTTCAGTGGCTCTCATGAATGGTTAAATATCTAATTCATAAGTCCCCTAAAATATATAGTGTAATTCAATTGTTCAAAGGTTATCTCTATGAAATGAAAGATACTATTGAAACTCTAGGAATCTATTCTCAGTACATCATCCTCTCAGACCAACATCTGATGATACCTAGTCCTAACGTCACAAAACATGAACCACTTCAACCCTAAATAGTTGTAAAATAATTAATATATTCTAGGGGATGGATACACATCAATGATAGACTCCTATTTTGGGTGACTCTATTCCAAACCAAGCCTCAATCTCACATCTGCCTCTATTGAGAACAATAGTTGGATTTCAATTATTACATTTTGGGTAATATAAAGCACTATCACTACGGATCACCTAATTGTACCTTCATCCCTCAGCAATCTATTGGGAAATAATATATACAATAATAGATATTGGTTCATCCCATAGTGCATTTCTATATATGAAACAAAATATCGATGATAGTTCAACCAAGAAAATATTTAGGAAGGACACCCTCATTCTCCTCCAAGAGTTATATATCACTATCAAAAGTGTGTTATCACTAGTCCCCTCTATATGATGCACCAACAAAATGGTGATGAAAAAAGGTCTCCATTGGTATCACTAGGTCTAGGACATGGGATATATTTAGGGAAATGTGGTCTATGACCCTATGCTAAATCTACTAATAGAGAAGTGAAGAAACATGTCATTACCAAATGATGAACATGGGTCCTCAAGACACATGTCCATACTGTGTATGTCTTTCATTCCTCTGGTCATCTTGATCACCACAACTAAAGCCTTCTATGATACCTTATTGCACTAAAAAAATTATTCATAATTATTTTATCGAACTCGTTTGCAACACCTCGACACTATCAAAATCAGGCATCACTAACTCTCCCATATATTTATAAATCACATAACAATGATGTTTCTCGAAGGATAATGTTCCCATATTACTCTCTAGTTTTAATTCTTGTCAAAATTCCCCAACTAACACACTATCGATGCCCCACATCATTTTGGAGAATTTTTACCACCTAGAACACAATCAACGCTGGTATTCTCTAAAAGAGAAATCCAAAACAAAGGATTGTATCCATACTCTGTCATGTGTGAAGGGGGTGTGGATCACCATGAATCATGGATTATCTCTATATCTAAAAATCATGAAGTATATGAAATATTTGTGTTTAATCTTTTGGTACCACCAGAATGAACTTATTCTCCAAGAAAAAGATTTATTTAAAGCAGAACCATTCAATATATTAGTGTCTCTATAAGCATAAAAACCTATACTAATGACATGATCAAATACTCAACCACCAGTGGCCCAATCACTATGTAAATCCTCAGTGTCTCCACCACATAAACTCATTCAATTCACAAATATTATGTGCATCATTTCCCATCCAACTAGAGAAATACACTTCTAAATATTCATGTGATCGTCCCACTATAACACTAGAAGTCGGAATATATGCTTCTCAATTGTTGTTAGATATTATTCATTCCCACCTGGAGAAAACAAGGTGATAGAAAGTTCCTTTCCTATGACATCATATCTCAATAAATCATAAAAAAAATTAAATTAAAATCCTAGTAGGTTATAATTTTGATGGAATCTTGGAAATTATCAAGATGTAGAACAATGAAATAGAATCTCTAGATAGATAACTAAAACATGCACATTAAAGGTCTCGATCCTATATGAATCATTTATCATTTTTCACTATAACCAATGTCTTGGAATGCTGATATGACATGTGGGTGGTCACATTTTGATTTATCGGACTTTCAAGTGGTGGTTGTATGAGTTCGCGTGGTAGTTGTTTGACGAATGAAAACAATATGGAATCAAACAAATGTGGTGATGCCCAATGTTCATGTGTCGTCTTTTATTTCAATGTGCAGAGGTGTTAGATTTCTTGACCGTGGTGTTCAGTTTTTTGATAAATAGTCAAGGATCATGTGAGGTGAGATGTAGAGAGCTGGATGGTGATGGTGGGGGCTACTTAGGAGGATTCAGACCATGATAAAGAAACCAGTCATCTAATAGTTTGTATCAATGAAATTTTAGAGTAATTTATTGATTGGTTTAGTTAGAATCCACATTTGTTTTGGGAATTTTTGTTTTTTTAGTTTCATAATTCAATGCAAGAATTATTTTTCGTTCCATTGTTTTTTATGGAAATAAAACATCTTGAAGGTTTCACTATGTAGGTGGCCTATAATGTAAGATGATTGGGTTGACACCCAAAATGTTGAAATTCATTCTCATATCTTGATAGTCGAATGGGAACCCATTCATGAATTTTTCATATTGCATTCTGACATAGTAGATTGCATCAGGTTTGAATTTTTGTGACTCATCAAAAGCATTGTCAGGTAGGTAATGAGAAAGATAGATAGGTGTTCTTGAACCTAACTTCTAGTGCCCCCCTCACATGTTCATGTGTGTTGTATGGTTTCAATAATATATTTTTAAGGAATAATATAACATAATATTTTGGAAATTGGGAAACACATCATAATCGACTGATTTCACTATTTTTCAATATAGTAGGGGAAAATGATAATTTTTCTTGTGTGTGTCTTGATGTTTTCATCAATTTGTAATATTAGTACCATATGTGGACCTCCATATCAGGTTTCATTAAAGAATATATTCCAATATTTCATATAAAGGGTTCCATGTTTTACTAGTTATCAAAAGGGGCTTTATTTTTTATATTTAATAATGTGGGATTCACCCTAAACCCATAATAATATAATTATTTAACATCATGATGGAAAAAATGAATGTAATTTCCCTTAATAAATTTATAAATCCATGTATATCAACTTAAAAAAAGGTGAAAAATTCATTCCCAACCAAAAATACTAATGATTTCTTAATTAAAAATTACAGTAGAGGTTAGAGTTGGGGAGAGCCCTGCTTGAGAACCCAATGTTCGACCACCAAAAACCATCAACAAAAATACATTCATCAATGATTCATAGATACCAATTCCACAATAGTTTCAACTAATCAGTTTTTCATCTGTATAATATAAGACACATTTAGGAAAATTTCAACCATGTGTGAGTGTATACATACCCAGTAAGAAAACCCAATATCCATACAGACACAAAATCATGGGGGTGTATTTATCTCACCACCACCTATTCATCTTATTTAAAATATAATAAAAAAACATTACAATAATTCGATCAACCGCAGCATATATAATCTCTTAAAGAAGCTCAAATAAGATAGAGAAAATAGTATCTCCATCTCAATAGCTCAGCTAAGAATATTGAGACAACCTTCAACTCCAAAATTCATTCTCTGATGACCAATGACATTTAAAATCATTTATGAATCAGATTGGATGGGACCTTTCCTTGCCAATGATCTCCATATATGATGGATAATTTATTTATATTACCTAGAAATCACATAAATTCTCATGAATTTGTTTTTAGGGTACCTCTCTTTGCAACTCCACTCCATCATCGAGGGAGCCAAAAATCACATGAAGGACATTCTCTTTGTCATTGCCTAATAATGTTCAAGTACCACCTTGAAGGCAGAGGAATTGATCCCTATGTAGTATGGTGTATTTCAATCCTTAAATAGGAATATAAAATTGGGAAACCCCACACTAGTGTGACTTGAATGTATTGAAACTGACATATCTATGATAATACCATATCACAATCATCATTTATTCATTTAAAGTACATAGTGCATTAAAAATTTAAAAACTCATTTTTCAATTCTTTTAATTATGGTTTATAATATTTATTGAATATTATTTTTTAGGAAATATAATATTTTATTTTTCATTCCTAAACTATAGGAATATATTATATGGGTTTATCATATTTTTTTTAAAAAATAATGTTATTATATTTTAGATTATTCTTTTATGTAAGGACTAGGAATTTGAATGTAACTTTTTTTAAATATATGGAAATTGTATGAGTCTGAGAAAGTTGATGGTGTGTGATTCTGAGGCCCGGTGTGATCGGAATCAATTTCTGAAGTTTTGTTCAGGTACGTTCAGAAAACGTACTAGTGGGTTTTTCTAACATTTGAACCGATGGACAGAATTGAAATCTAAGGACACCATTTAACTCACAGCGCCAGTATTTGATTACTAAGACATTCACCTCGATGACAATTGGTTGGGGTTGAAATTTATTTTTTGGGGGTTTTCATTGAAATAATAAGATAAAATAAATGCATGTTTTATTTTATTTTATCATTTATAACCACTCATGTGGAAGTTGGAGGTGGGTACAACCACACCTTTACCTACCATGAGTGGTTATGGTGGTGGGGCCCACCCGATCATATCCTCCCATGAGAAATTATGGTGTGGTGACTACCTGGGGGAAAACCCTCCAATTAATTGAGGAAAACCTCTAAACTCCCTCATAAAAAAAAAGAGAGTCTCTTCACCTCCCTTAACTTAATTGTGCCGCCACCCCCCTCTTCTAATGGTGTCAACGCTTTCCCTTTAATTAATTGAGCCATCTCATTTAATTAAATATTAAATTTTAATTTTAAACCCATAAATCTAAATAATACATAATCTATTATTTGGAAGGGATATCAATTAATTTGTTGGAAAAGATTGGCGAAGGAGGATTAGAGATTTTGAGAGAAAAATCTCCAACGAAGAACGATTCCTTTATGAAAAACTCTCCACTGACGAAAAACATTGACCCTAACTTCGGCCTTCTTCCTCCGGACTTCCTTCGATGTAGGGCAACTTCGACTATGATTAGTGTCTCACAAACCGACGATGGAGGAAAACACCGACGTCCTTATTTTCCCAATGATCTGTCTTCTTCCACGTGACTCTGTTGGCGAACAATGAACAATATAGGTTTTTAAATTAAGTATGATTTTATTCCCTTGATTCATTCCTTCTAAAAAACAATTAACACTGATCAACTTATTATCAAGTTGATCCGCATATGTTTTCCTTTTAGGATGGGAATATTTTGTTTCGTGAAGTTTTAGGGGTTTAATGCTCTTTGATTATCACTTCACAAGTACACCCCTTCTATTCATGTGAATATTCCACTTGCCACCTGTTAAACGAGGAGGGTTCATGCCAAACAAACATGGACCGACCTCTCTACAAACCCTTGTGTTTTTGTTGAAATCATCCTGATGGAGGAAGATGACAACCAGAGGCCGGTCGCACGATGAGAGCGGCAGCGTACTTCCATGCCACTCGGTGAAAAAAATGCCACAGCTAGTGCCATAATAAAAAATTGAAGATAGATTTCCATCCGGTGAGTCGTGGCAGCACCCTGCCGCACCATGGACCTCACACCAAAAGAAGGATTTACCTGGGGATAACCGCCTCTTTCCACCAAAAAACCCCTTATATTTTCTTCCAAATTGAGCTAAGGAGTTTCCACAACCTATGAATACTAGAACTTCTGAGTGATCCTCGAGTGGGAGGAAAGACAAGGGAAAAATTAGGAAATCTAGAGTGGCCTAGTAATTAATACCCCATCATTACGTGGCCACACGACTTAACCGTACAGTTTGGAAAATCGTGAACCAACTGTGAAGTTGCTATTGTCTCACCTGGGGACTTCGCATGGCTTGCATGCACAATCTGACAAATTGTGCGCTAGTCATGCAGAGCCCACTATCAAGGCTAATAACTTATAAGACCGGGTCCACAGGACCAAAAGGCTAAAAACTCATAGATCGAGCATCTGATTCACGAGTCGTTGGATGCTTTGAGACCCCTATGATGTGGAAGACCTTTGGAATACTTTTTCATGGGACTTCGTGATAGTTCAAGTATCAACTAGTAGCTCTTGGAGTGGATCCATCGAGCGATGAACAAGTAGTGTGTGGAGACCTAGTTGTTGGCTGAGACCTAAATACTACTGACTGATTGACTTAGAGTGACTTGATGTTCCCAGTAGGGAGCACCTAATTGTGGTGGATGACCCATGGTGGAGGAGAGTCTGGTTGTGGCGGTAGACCCGCGGTACTCCACAAGAGGAGTACCTCTACAGGAAATTAGGGGGAGTGCCTGGTTGTGGCGCTAGACCCATGGTGTGGTGCGCCTCTATATGACGTCGTTGATCCATGGTACTTGACATGAGGAGTACCTCAATAGTCCAAGGTTAGTGGGAAACACCTCTATGTGACACGGAAGGCCCACTGTACTCTATTGAGAAGGAGTTCTCTAGCAACCAAGGTTTCTATAATGTCTATAAAATCCTGGTTGTGTTGTGTCAATTTTTCTATGTTTTCCTCCTGATTGACATGGATCACTTGATAACATTGGTAAATGTATGGGCATATAAATATGTAAGGTTATCTATTGATTTAATTTTTTTGTGGTTAATCCTTGTTGTATTTTGTGAGACCTTGAGGGTATCGGTGTCCCTACTGAATACTGTTATAAACACCTCAGCATGGGTCATGCCCACACCTCATTGTTTTGGATGTAGACGATGGACAACATTGATAGAGGCTGAAAGTACCAGGACTGGACGGTACCCAGACGTGGACCATAAGGCATGTCGGTACACAGAGGAAATTGATGGACATGGAGTTTTGAGGGGGAAACCTAGACCTACCCTTCATGTAGGAACCTCGGAGGATATCCCATTAGCTATTTTTTCTCTTTTCCTCAATTGTACTTGTACTTTCGGTTTCATGTACCTTCTACATGGGCTTTTATTCTGGCACCTTTTTACTTACTGTACTCACTTATTGGTTATACAGTTTACTCGTGTTTATAACTGTTGTGTGTATTTACAGGTTATAAATGAAATTCCTTCCCAGTTTTAGGGAATTACACTGTTGGTGCTAGTCGCCTGCCCCTGGCCTATGAAAGGCAGGCTTGGGGTAGTCACGGCATTAGACCCGAGGGACGATTCATGACAAATTGGTATTAGAGGAGTCAATTCTATCGCAAAACCTAGGACTCCAATATTTTATGTTAAGAAATAGTGTTAAGGGTACTGAGTGTGGTTTTCATTCTGGGGAGTCCATTGTTGGTGCAGCGGCCGACATATCAGTACACTAGGACCCTAACTTATGATTTCGGACTCAGTGAATGAAAACGCTGATTGCGTGTGTGTTTTAAAAAGTTTTCTTTATCTCATTTCAACCTGGTCATCACACAACGTATAATATTTTGACTATGTCGCATCTCATTTTTTCAGGATGCCTCCAAATGGATGAAAAACTAGAGTCTTGCAAGTTGTACGCACAGATAGCCAATCGAGGGACGAGTCCTTGGTGCAGGACCCTTTTCCAGCAAAGCCAGCAGCAGTACCTTTACCTGTTTGGCCAACGATTCCACTGGCACCAGAAGCAGACGGTGCACATTTCATGAGTGCATTTCATGAGTTCTAGCACTAGAGGCCACCTAGGTTCATGAGAGATATTAACCCATAGGCAGCTGAGGATTGGCTGGAAGCTGTTGTGAGAGTCTTCTGAATGGTAGGGACACCAACATACCTCATGGTGATACTTGTTGTCAGCCTTCTACCAGAAGCAGTGGTATGATGGGGGAGCTTGATACTCCAAGTACACGATGAGATGACGATTCAATGGGGAGACTTCTAAAGCCTATTTTGGGAAGAGTTTTCCCCATAAACTCTTTGTGCAGTGCGCTTACAGGAGTTACTTCATCTGCAGCCGGGAAACATGACTGTAGTTTGGTACATAGCGAGGTTCACAGACCACTCATGCTACACCACTGAAATGGTGTGAGAACCATTCTTCAATTCCTAGACCATAGATCAAGTGCTCTGACTGGAGATCAGAGCTCAGATGATCTCAAAAAGCATCTCGATGTAGGCGAGGGTGCGAGAAAGTTCCCTCATAGTAGAGAGATTCCTTGTTGAGCAGTCTCCAGCAGCGAGATCCACTACCAGTAAACATGTAGAGGAGTCTTCAATAGCTAGTATTAGAAAGATGTCGTAAAGGTCCAAGAGAACTAGACCTACTGGTGGACGACTACATGACTCAGGATCAGTTGTGGGGGGAACCTGATGTTGATACAATCATGCTAGGAGCTGGCATTGTTACTCATGAGGTGGGTAGGGTCCCATGGCTCATGACTACCTGACCCATCATTCAGATGATTAGAAAACATTTGAAAGACCGCCCATGCAGGGACAATGATTCAATTGAGGTGGTCCTCAGGGATCAGGCGTATGTGGCAGAGGAGCTGGTCGTGCAGCTAGCAGTGGGCGACGTTTTTAGTTATTACCACCACCACCACTAGGAGGTCCACCCCAGCCTCAGGGAGAAAGTGGAAGGGGAGAGCTCAGATCCAGGAAGCTAAGACATATGATCATGAAACTCTAGATATTATTTGAGGTACGATCATTTTCTACTCCACCATAGATGCAGTACCTATAGATACAGGTTTTGATCACTCTTTTATTGTCACTACCCTCGTTCGAAGCTCGGAGATTCTGACGGAGCCATTGGATCAATCCGTACAGTTAGAGACACTTATGGGAGTATATTTGATGATTACGCACTGGCACCGATAGTGTGTGCTTACTCTAGAATGAAATAACATTGGCCATGATCTCTTAGTAGCGACTTTGAGGCCTTACGATGTCACCATGGGTATGAACTAGTTATTTATAGTCCATGATGAGATAGAATTTATTAGGCGCAAAGTGCGGTGTCTCCACACAGATGGGACCAGGTTTACCTTTACTGGCAAGAAGGGGTCGTTGCTGCACTGGATGGACTTTCTCAGAGGAGTGCACAACCGATCACACATTAGTTTTTTAGACTTACCCTTGGATCTGTTGATGTCAAGAGTCAGACTTATCCTATATTGGTGGACCAGTACGCTGATGTTTTTGCTGATGAAGTCTCAGGTCTACCTCCTCACAGAGAGGTGGAATTTTACATTGACATGTATCCCAGGATGACATTGATTTCTTCAACAGCATATGAGATGGCTCCCTCAGAGCTCCACGAGCTTCTGGTACAGCGAGAGTACTTTCAGGGGAAGGGCTTCATCCAACCTAGTGTTTCTCCCTGGGCAGCTCCGATTCTATTCTCCCAGAAGGCGGGTTGAAGCTTGAAGTTTTTTTTCGACAACCAGAGCCTAAACTAGGTGACCATAAAGAACAAGTACCCACTCTTAAGTATTGAAGACCTCTTTGATAATCTGAATGGAGCATGGTGTTTCTCAAATAAAGACCTTAGATCTGGCTATCACCAACTCAAGGTTCAGGATGAGGATGTGCAGAAGATGCCCTTCAGATGTTGGTACAACCACTAAGAGTTCTGGGATATTCCATTTGGCGTAAAAAATGATCTATTAGTGTTCATGGGATTCATGAATAAGATCTTTTAGCCATACCTCGATCACTTTATCATATTCTTCATCAAAGTCATTCTAATCTACTAGACTATTGAGGAAAATCATGCCTACCATTTGCAGGTAGTACTGGACACACTCTGAGAGCACCAGGTTTAAGGAAAGCTCTCTAAGTGCTAGTTTTGGATAAGTGAGGTTCAATTTATTGGTCATGTCATCTCAGAGGATAGAGTTTCAATGGATCCATCAAAGACTGAGGTGGTTTCTTGGGAGCCACCTAGGAGTGTGATGGAGGTATGATGTTTTTTGGGTCTGGCTGGTTACAATAGGCGATTTGTGCAAGATTTCTCCAAAGTTGCAGCAGTACAATCATCCTTGACAAAGAATGTGAAACCCTTTTGTGGTCAGAGAGATGCTAGTAGAGATTTCAGGAGCTAAGCCAGAGGCTGACTAGTGCCCCATATTAAAACTTCTATAGGAGGGTGTAGGGTATGTAGTTTACTACAACACATTAGGGACCGACTTTGACGTATCCATATGTAGGAGTGATCAGTGATTGTGTATGGTTATCAGTAGGAAAGACATCATGAGGACAACTACACTACCCACGACCTAGTGTTAGTATTACTGGTCTTCGCCTTGAAGATGTGGCAACACTATCTAATGGGAGAGCACTTTACAGTATACTCTGATCACAAGAGTCTCGGGTATATATTCTCCTCGAAGGACCTGAACCTGAGATAGTGATGTTGGCTTGAGTTTCTCTAGGACTATGACTTTGAGATAGTCTATACTCCTGGGAAGGGGAACATTGTTGTAGACGCACTTACTATGAGATCTGGTATATAGATGCTAGGTGAGGTGATGGAGTAGCTAGCTGCATTGCAAATATCCTATGTGAATATTGATGAGTCAGCTTTTATTTAGTATCTTACAGTCACTCCCCCACTTAATCAGTGAGTCAGGGAGAAGCAGCATGGAGACATTTACTATGAGACACGACGTGCTCAGATATCCACAGGATAGGAACCTGATGGATTTTTTTAAGGTGGGGAGCACATCCTCCTCTTCAGAGGACATACCAGAGTACCAGTGTCACTTCTAGGAAGATGTTTAGAGAGAGTTTCACACATACCCTCTAGTGGTACATCTAGGAGTGGCGAAGATATATCAGGATCTCCGATGAAAGATGGGTGGTCAAGAATGAAGAAAGCAGTTGTAGAGTTTGTCTCTTAGTGACTCACTTTTCATCACATGAAGGTGGAGAATCAGGTACCTACCGGCTTGGTTAATCCTTTAGAGGTCCCATAGTGGAATAGGGATGGGATATCCATGTACTTAGTGAAAGGAAATCCACGAATATCTAGGGGACATTACATGATTTGGGTGATCGTTGACCGGCTCACCATGTAGGCCCACTTCTTACCGATCAGAGAGAAGAGTTTAGTAGAGAGATTGGGACACCACTATGTAAAGGAAATTGTTAGGCTCCATGGAGTACCTTCGACTATTATCTACGACCGTGAAGCACGATTTACTTCCTTGCTATGGAAGGGGTTGCAGGAGGCTTTCGAGACGCAGCTTTGTTTGAGAACCACCTTGCATCCTCATACAAATGGCCAGACCGAGCAGACCATTCGGTCCCCTAAGTTCATTCTGTATGCTTGTATCCTTGACAACAGTTTCAAATGGTAGGATCACTTGACTTTGGTGGAGTTTGCGTATAACAACAATTATCACTCCACCATTGGGATGGCACCTTTTGTGGCATTATATAGGCGACCTTGCATATCACCTTTATAATGGACTGACCCAGGGGAGTCAACACTAGTGGGACCGGAGATGGTACAGGATACCATAAAGAAGGTGCAGATCATCCAAAAGGGGATGAAGACTGCCTAGAGAAGGCAGATGTCATATGCCAACAGGAGATGGAGACATCTGGAGTTCAAGGATAGCGACAACATCTTTCTACGGGTCTCACCCTGACGAGGTCTATGGAGATTTAGCCATGGAGTCAAGTTAACCCCGAGGTTCATAGGACCTTTTCAGGTCCTCATTAGAGTTGGAAAGGTGGAATACTACTTATCTCTTCCACCTCAGTTGCACCGGGTGCACGATGTCTTCCAAGTATACCATCTGAGGAGATAACTGCCTGACCCTTCCCACACCATCGACCATGGATAGCTAGACATCGATGATGGGGAGACATTTACAGAGGTTCCAGTAGAGATTGAGGATGTATAGGAGCAGGTCCTTCATGGACGGTCGATACCTCTGGTACACGATCACTGGAAGCATGGGAACCTCCAAGAGAGCACATGGGAGTGGGATGCTCAGATGCGTGCTCAGTACCCCCCACATGTTCCCTTAGTTATGAGTTGTGTCTTATGGGGACGTATATCTTATGGGGGGAGAATTTAAAGACCTAGAATTTACATGTAATTTTTTATAAATATATAGGAATTTTACGAGTCCATGAAAGTCGACGGTGCATGATTTAGAGGCCCAGTGAGCCCAAAATCAATTTCAAAAAAAAATTTTGCGTACATTATGTAAATGTACTAGTGGGTTTTTTTAAATTTTGAACCGATTCTCGAAATTGAAATCTGGGGACATCGTTAAACTCATAGTGCCAGAATCCGCTTAGGAAGACTTTCACCATGACAGTAGTTGGTCGGGAGTGAAAGTTAGTTTTTGGGGTTTTGCATGGAAATAATAAAATAAAATAAATGCATGTTTTATTTTATTTTATCTTTTATAACCACCCAAGTGGAAGTTGGTGGTGGGGACCACCAAACCATAACCTCCCATGAGTGGTTATAGTGGTGGGTCCCACCGGAACCTATCCTCCCATGAGAGGTTATGGTGTGGGGACCACCCGGACAAAAAACCCCCAATTAATTGAGGAAAACCTCTCAACTCCCTCATAAATGTGGGAGAGTCTCTTGATCTTCCTTTGCTAAATGGTGCAACCACCCCCCTCTTTTAATGGTGTCAACCCTTACCCTCTAAATAATTGAACCATCTCATTTAATTAAATGCTACAATTAGAATTTTAAACCCATCAAACTAAATAATAGATAATCTATTATTTGGAGGGACTATCTATTCAATTGTTGGAAAAGATTGGAAAAGGATGATTAGAGATCTTGAGAGAAAACACTCCAATGAAGAACCCTTTCTCCAAAAAGAAAGATCCACCAACCAAGAATGTTGAACCCAACTTAGACCTTCTTCCTCGGGACTTCGTTCAACGTAGGGCCTCTCTGACTGCAATGATCCGGTGAAAAAACTGATGATTGAGGAAAATGCTAACGTCGATATTTTCCCAACGATCCTTCTTCTTCACCATGACTCTGTCAGTGAACAACGAACACAATAGGGGTTGCATTTAAGTATAATTTTATAACCTTGATTCTTTCCTTCTAAAAAAAATGAACATGAATCAACTTAATATCATGTTGATCCGCAGATGTTTTCCTTACAAGATGGGAATATATTATTGTAAGAAGTTTAATGTGTTTAATATTGTTTGATTATAACTTCACAAGTACACCCCTTCTTTTCATTTCTGGGTTTGGAAGAATTTTTGCAGGATGGCATGATGTGTTATATTCTTGTTCATTGCTTGCTACAACTCTAATGCGGAGGGTGTGGGCCAAACAAACCTAGCCCGACCACTCCAAAAACCCTTGTGTTTTTTATGAAATCATTGTGACAGTGGAAGACTACAAATGAAGGTCGGCCGCATGATGAGAGTGGTGGCGTACGTCTGCACTACTCTGCGAAGAAGGAACCGTAGCTTGTGCTGTGGAAAAAAATGGAAGATAGTTGGCCATCTTGCCAGCCGTGATAGGACCCCGCCACACCACGCCCCTCGTGACAAAAGAGGTACATAGCCAAGGTGAACCGCCTTCGATCCACCAGTAAACCCCTTAGATTTGCCTCCAAATCGAGCTAATGAGTTTCCACAACCCTTGAAAACTGGAACTTCTACATGAGCATTTAGTGGGAGGAAGGATGATGGATAAATTGGAAAAACTGAAGTGGCCCGGGACATAGAACCCAAACATTAAGTGGTCACACGTCTTACCCGCATGGTATGGAAAACCGGGCCCCAACCGTACGGTTGCTACTGTCTCACCTAGGGACTTCGCACGGCTTGCACGCATGTTCTGAAAAATCATGTGCCACCCGTTAAGAACCCACTATCAAGGCTAATAAATTACATGACCGGGTCCCTATGACCAAAAGGCTAAAAACTCACTGACCGGGCATCCGATTGTTGAGTCGTCTGTTTCATTAAGACCCCTATGATGTGGAAGAAGTTTTTGATACTTCTTCATTGGACTTTGTGATAGTTGGAGTATTGACCTGTGGCTCAAGGAGCGTATCCTTCAAGTAATGAGCGAACAGAGTGAAGATACCTACTATCTAGCTAATGTAACACCCTAATATTTCATTGTACGTTATTTCTTCAAAATAATTCAATAACATGCACTACACACAACACTGAGTTCAGGCGCACCACGACTTACCAAACTAGACATTCAAAACTGATTATGAATAGTATTAACTAAATTTTTAACTTTATATAATCCTTATAATTTTAGAATCCATATTATGAGTTTCTTAAAAATAATGTAAGAAAAAATTCATTTTTTCAGGTAAAAGAAGTATTTTTAAAAAAATGCAGTTGTACCGCTTTTTAATGGAGAACCCTTTTTAAATCAAATATTTTAAATTTTTATATATTCAATTTGACAAAATAAATGTTCTCTTTATATTTGGGATATAATAATTTAGTTTCAATAAATTTATAATTTTTTTCTGATAACTTTAATATTTGGGTGAATAGTAAAAAATACTATATTTTAATTGAAAACAACTTTTTTTAATCAAAATAATTTATATTTTTGAATTATAAATTATAATGATTTTGATTTATAATTATATTATAATTTTTCCATTTAATCAAATTTTTCTTATTGTATGTAATTTCACATTGAAATTGAACATAAATAAGTGTCAATATTTTTATAGTTATTATTTTCTAAAAATACGTTTTTTGGTTTTGACAATGAGAAATAATTTTAAGATAATTAAGGAAATGTCTAAGTTCTTAAATTGGTCGAATAAAATTCGTTTTTGAATTCTTAATATCAAAATTAGCTTAGGGTGAATTTTTGGTATTAATTTGAAAACTTTCAATTTTTTATGAATAGTGAAAAACACAAAGTTATTATTTAAAACTTATTTTTTATAACAATTTATTTCATTTAAATTTATTATAGGTCAAATAGATACATAATACATATATAAGTTTAATGTAATTATTTGGAGTTATATATAATAATTTTAGATATATAAAAAGTTTATCAAACTTTTTATCGTCTTTTACCCACCTCCAAGGAGCATTTGCAAATTCACATAAAACATAATTTTACCACTTTTGGGATTTGAATTTCAAAAATCATAGAGAAGCGTTTTATATCAGTATATAAAATGTGGTTCAATAGGATGAAAATAATTTTTGCGTAATAGTAACTTTTTATTTTTATTTACCACGGTTAAAAGTAAATAGGTTAATTAAGGGTAAAAATGATATTATTATTACCCTAACACATGTACTAATTCTATTGGATATGTGTAATTCATCTTAAAACTTCCTTGAGAATAAAATATAATTATTTTGGTCCATGTGGATTAGATTAGCACATTTATTATTATTTTATTTAATGAAGAGTTAAAAATGTTAAAATCAAAGTTTAATAACTAAAACATTTCTAATATAGGGTTATACATAAATTAAATTAGACTATAAATATTCATTAGAAAGATAAAAAACATTCCTACATAATGGTTTCTTATTTATAAATTTTAGACATTAAATAATTAATTTTTTTTGACACAATGATAATGTAGTAATTATCATATTAATGCATGAATAAAATAAATGATATTATAAATATCCAAATAAATGAATTTTTAGAATTTAATTGAATTAAAAAAATTTTATAAGTTATTATGACATGTTAGGGTTGGTTAGATGAATTATTTTCGAAGTAATAATGTTGTTATAAATTTATAAAAAACAAAATACCAAATAGTGTCAAATTGATATAAAAGAGTTTTTAAGACAAATATTATATTATTAATTGATATTCTATTCCTAAAAATATATGGTTCGGAAAAAATAATTATATAATTTTAGTTGTATAATTAATGAACCACTTTTGGTTCTCTTGGAAGTATAGAGTATGTTTATTTACCATATAATATAAAAATACAAAGAGATATGGTAATGTCAAACTATTTAACAAAGAGTTAACTCTAAAAGAAAAAGTTATTATAGTGACCCAATCCTGTCAAAAACCTATTGGTTGAGTGTTTTTCGACCCATCACCACCATATCCTTTAAATAATTAATTTTGGAGCCATTAGAAACCAAAAATTATTTTATTATAAAATAATATTTCTCACTTTTCCTAAGGTGCCCCCACCCCTCTTATATAAGGGCACTCCCCCTTCTCTTTAACCAACACCTTCAAAGCCTTTTTTCATGGATAAAACCTGTCCAAATACCCTCTCAACTGTCCTACATTCATTTTAGAGGCCTTCCTTTTGTCATAAAGCTAACCTATGGATCCCTTTTGATCAAATCAAAAGGAAGAACCCAGAGAAGAGGTAAATATTTCATCATCTCTTTCAAGTCCCTTTCTTCATCCACATCCTCTTTATTTGTTTTTTACATTCTAAAAAAATAACTCCATTATCTATTATATACATTAATTTTATTATAATTATGGTACAACCATTCTATTTATTCCATCCATCCGTTGAATGACATGTCACCATACGTGCGTACGTACAGCTTATCATCTCCAGGGCGTGGTGTAATTTTATTCTATACATTATTATATGGATCTTTATAATAATGATGTCTAATTGATGTCAATAATAAATAAAAAACGATAATGATTCTGTATATATGATATAACTTCCAATTATATATTATTTTAATATCAAACGAATGATATTGTCGCTCGTGCGTACTTACAGATTACCGTCTCCCCAAACGCGATGAGATTCATTCCCCATCGTATACATTCAAGACTTATTTTTATTATATGATTAAAAATAATGTTTAAAGACATAATATCATTGTGAATATGAATACAATACATCATATTCATAAAAAACATTACTTACATAACAAAGCATATAAGGTAAAACGAATCAGCTGACACCCGAAACGATGATAATACTAAGATTTTATTAAAAAAGAAATGTTAAATGATAATATATGATATCATATTAATTTATATGATTCTTTTATAATTTAATAAAAATTTATGACCTTTATAAATGTGTTTAACCTACCCTCGACCAAGGAAAATTACAAGGAAAGTGGTTTCTTATCTAACTTTTAATTCCGTGAGATTTACATTGTACGCAACTCATTGCATGTGGTGTATTGTGTACATCCATTTGATATATATTATCGTGATTCTATTCATATTAATGGTATTTTATGAATTATTTTGGTGTTATTAATTATTTTTCATATGACTCGATTGATTAAAATGTCATATGGGGATTTCATCTCACTTTTTATTCCCGTGAGATTCAAGTTGTATTGCCACTGTTTCTTTTTGTGTGGTGTATGTATTAGTCATGATTTTATGCCTTTTTTATATAATTTAATCTATGGGTATTTAAAACTTCATTAGATAATCCTTATTTAATGGGTTCTATGTTTCGCATGTTACCAAATCGGTAAGGGTTAATTTCACAATCTCTTCATTATCTGAGGTTGTTTGAATGTAATTATCTAATAGGACCTCTTTATCATCCACATCCATGTTTCTTAATAAGGTATTTCAATACATTATTTTTATTTTATAGACTATGGGTTAAATTCATTTATACCATTGTTTGACTTTTATAATATTTTTATAAAGGAATCTTTTCGTCGTTTTCCAAACAAGGTAATTTATAACATTTTCAACAAAATTATGGCAAGAATGTTTTTTTAAAATATATGGTCAGTGCGGCTATTTTACACCATTATATAATCATAGAAACATCCCATACAAGCTTATAAGAATATTTTCATATATAAATGTTTTCTTTTATAATTACATGAATTTTAAATGATTTCAAAAAAATAATGATATATCTCTCTCAAATAGTTTTGATTTCATCTATGTCAATATCTTTTAATGGATTTTAATAATGTTTGAAGTTGATTTATTTTGATAAACATCATCTATTTTGTATTTTATGTTTTGTGATATGTTTAATTGGGTATGTTTTACTTTTCTACCATTCATTGTTTTTGAAAAAGTTTTGACTTTTCATATGCTTGTTTTAATTTGAATGTGTATGTTATACTTAAAACTTTTAATAGGAGAAATGCATTGGATATAGTATGTGATGGTTGGAGCCCAATATAGCTCGTCGATGCATCAGTACGTCTCATAAAACAAACTAGTGTCTTGGAACAAGGCCTTGACAAAATCTTATTTGTAGTCTTGGAACAGGGCCTTAACTATGTGGTTATGAATGTTTGGCATTATGCATTCTATCATTATAAATGTGGTTATTGATATTTCATGTGATTATTTGACTAGTAGAATATTCATTTGAGTAAGTAAGTGGAATTATTTTGCTTTTTATTTTCCATATTATGATGAAGTTTCTGTTGAAATGCCTTTTGGTTTAGTTTTATACATTTCCTTAAATGTTTATTCTTATTTATGAAAGTTTCTGATATATTTTTATCTTTAATGAGAATTTGAGCTTGCCACATTCTAGGTTATATTTTACCAGGATGCAAAGAAACATATTATTACTGACTTACATGGATTGTATATGGGATATCAGTGATGTCCATGGACACAATGTTGTTGTAGTTTTCCATTTTATGATGTAATGTAAACCTTATGAATGTATCTATTACTTACAAGGCTAATAGACTAATTAGTCTTTTGAGACGTTATCTTTAGTGATCATGCCAATGTTATGTAATAATTCACCGACTCTGGGAAACAAGGGTTGGGCCGTTATAGTTTGTATCAAAGAACGTTTAGTACAAACATTGGAAAGTAGATTAAGATAAAGTCTAATTAGAGAACATAGCCCCAAGATAAACCTTGATGATTAGTATAGATGAACTTCCTAGAATTTTTGTATTGTTGAGATTTTGTGAGTTTTCCAAGAAAATACATCCCTGTCTAGATATGAGTAGGTAAAGGCGGCTCTGGCACAGATGTACCTAGGTTTAAAACCCGAAAACACCACTTTGAGCTAGAATCGAACGAGAACTGGTTCATGAAATCGGGGCTTGATGCAATTTTTGTTACGACACTCTTAGGAGATATTCTTATGATAATTCTCATTTTCATTACAAATACTTATAAAGGATTTATGAGTATGTATATTCTTAATGAAAATATTTTTATGATTATGGAATATATCCACAAACTATTCAATTTAGGTTAGGTATTTTACATGTTTGTAATTATTCATTACAATTTATAAACTGACCTTGTGTATGCCATTGTATAGAAATGGAGCCCAACAGAAGGAATGTGAACTCCAGCAATACATATGATCCATAGATTAAGAAGAATCATATATTTCATGGTATTAAGATGAAATTTATAAGAGAAATATTCTCTCATGTATTCTCAACATATGAAGAAAGATAATCATGTTTTAATAATAAAAGTAAATAATTCTCTGAGTCTTGTGGCTTTGAAGGGATGAAAGAGAAGAAAAAGATGGAAGAGAGAAAGATGGATAAAGGGAAGTGGGAAAAGAATGATTTTCCCATATGTGATAACTATGGAAAGAATAATCTTGGTAAATTCTTGAAGGGAATGTGATTTTGTTATAAGTGTGGAGAAAAAGGACACCAAGTACGTGGTTGCAAGGGTTATAAAAAAAGATTCAAATTTACAATGCTTCATCTCTATGGAGTTGGGACACTACGTGAATGAATGTACAAATCTTCAGAGTATACCCCAAATGCAGTTATTTGAAAATAATAAAGTTATGATACTACCCAAGATGAAGATGAATGATTAGATATCGTACATTGTTATTAATGTATTGTGTCATTTGAGTATTGTATTGATGATGTACATGTTATAAAAATTATATAGTATATAAGGATTGTACTGCTGTACTGTTTCATTAAGGACTTGAGATTGTATGGAACCATGAAAAGTGACTCAAAATAATGTTAAATTTTTGGAAAATATATGGTTTAGAGAAAGATAAACCATAATATGGTTATGATACCAAGGTAGTGACTTTCGAATAATACATGATTGATTTGAATAAATTATATTGGATATTCTTGAATACCTTGAAACTGATTAATGATTCGTATATTCCATCATTGTTGGAGGTTACAACATTTTTGGATAGAAGGAGTATATGTAGTATTCTATAAGGAATAAGGGATCATGAATGTAATCAATAAGGTTTTATGGTAATTTTGGTTGTTATAGTGTTTTAAAAGAATACATGATAAAGGTGTTCACATGTTATTACTTAGAAAGAAGGATATTCATTATGTTTAGCATTGTTATAAATTCTGGACTATATGTTTGGAAAGAAATATTTTGATAATTCTAGTTTGAGTTTATTTTTTTGATTTCCATAAAAAGGACAACCTGGAGGTCGGGTGACAGCCCGTCTTTTCTGGCAAGGCCATGGGTCGGACTGGACTTGTCCCCACCTCCGACCCTTTACTTTCTTTGGCCATATCTTTGGCACCGGACGTCCGTTTGATGAACCGTCATCGGTACTAGTAATCTTGCAGATGATAGTCCCTTTGAGTGTACCCCACTAGAGTTTGGGGTAAAGTTGGGATATTGTCATGTTGGATCGTACACGAATCCAACCGGGCCACCAGGACTAAAAATATAATAATTCATAGAACGGGCGTCCAATTGATTTGTCGTCTGTTGCGTTGAGACCCCTATGACGAGGCAGACCTTTAAGATACTTCTACGTGGGATTTCGTGGGAGTTGGAGTATCGAACTGTAGATCATGGAGCGGATCCTCACAGAGATGAGAAAGCACAGTGTAGAGACCTTTAAGCTGGATGAGACCTGATAACTGCTGACCAATTCGGCATGGATTAATTAGACTAGCCTATGTGGGGAGAACCTTGGTGTCGCGGCATACCCATGGTGGGCAGTGCCTCTGTGTGATGCGGAATACTCACAATACTTGACAAGTGGAGTTCTTTAGCAGGCTACGAGGGGGAGTGCCTCTGTGTAACCCGGCAGACCCACGGAAGGGGAGCGTCTCTGTGTGATGCAACAGACCCACAATACTAAACTAGGGGAGTACCTCAGTAGTCCAAGGATAGTGGGAAGTGCCTCTGCGTGATGCGGCAGGACAACAGTACTCAGTAGAGGAGGAGTACTCCAGCAGCCAAGGTTTCAACAGTGTGTCTAGGGATGTTACATAATACTACCCCTAAAATAAAATCATAGTTTGAGCTGAGTCAGTAACATTGTGTTTTCCTCATGATTTAGATGGATTACATGATAACTTAGTTATATGTATGAGCATACCCCCAATTGAGGTTATCTGTTGAATTCCTAGTTTTTCGTTTATCCTTGTTGGATTTTGTGAGACCTTGAGGGTCTCAATGTCCCTACTGAGTATCATTATACTCACCCCTACATGGGCTATGCCCGCACCTCATTGTGTTGGTTGAAGACGATGGATAACTCTGATGGAGACCGAGAGTAGTAGGACTGAACGATACCCAGAGGTGGACCTTAAGATGAGTCGGAACACAAAGGATCCTGATGGACGTAGAGCACTGAGTTGGCAATATGTACCTACCCTTCAGGTAGGGTTTCCCATCGGACAATTCATCAGTTTTTTTACTTTTCATTCATTTGTACTTGTACTTTACAGTTGGGCTTGTATTTCTTGCCCCTTTTACATTTTATCACTCCTTTTGTATACAGTTTTACTTAGTGTATTGCTTCTATCTTATAATATGTTGTGTGAATTATAATTTATAAAGGCAATGCCTTCCCAGTTTTGGGGATTTACGCCTTTGGTGCTAGTCTCCAGCCCCTGGCTTATGGAAGGCGTGCTTGTTGTAGTTATGGAATGGGCCCTAGGGGACGAGTCATGATAAAATAATAAAATTGAAATTTTATAGATATTTTTAATAAAATAAAACAGAAATAAAAGTAAACTCGTTTTAAAAACAATTAAATGTTCTGGTTTTGTATATAAATAATAAAATTATAGATTATTAAATTCGTAACATAATAATACAGTCAAAAATTATAAAAATAATACAATTAACCTAGATAAGAATATATTAAAATATAAAGTCAAGTAATTTTTTTAGTATATAAAAATTAAGACCCTCACTAATCCAAACATAATTTTGAGATACATAAATAGTTGTGAATATTAAAATAACTGACATAGTAATTTATATGAATTAACATAGTAGGTTTATTATTAAAATAGAAACATTTTTAAATAAATAATATTGATATAAATATGCACTAAAATAATATTGAAATTTTCAAAAGTTATAAAAATAAATTATGAAAATAAATTGATTAAATTTTAATTTAAAATCGTTTATTAATTTTTAATGAAAAATTATTCAATATCTCTTTCTATTATAATATCTCATATTATACCAGACATGAAAACACAAAAAGAAAAAAAAGGGATATGACCTACTTCTTTCAGCCTACCATGCTCAATAAAGCCACCAGAATATTTCCAACTAGAATCGTCTTTGGGCACACTTATATATATAATAAAAATAAATAATAGATTTAACCTAAAAGAATATAAAATTATAAATATTAGAAAAAGTATTGTAGATCATTATCATCTTTAAATATAACTCTAATATCAGTAATTTTTGTAACACATAAATTATTTCAGTGTAACACATAAATTATTTCAGTTTAACAAATTTCATTTCAATAACTGAACTCTACACTTTTTACACTCTAGTCCCCATCCACGATGAGAATATGTTTATTCATTGAATGTAACATAAAAATATTTATTGATTATGCATGATGGAAAATTAAACAAAAAAATGTTTATATCAAATTAGTAGAAATAAGTTACAAATTTTTCAAACATTTTATAAATCATTTTAGTTAGATAAAGATGATGGGAAAATAAAAATCTTGAATAACATCAAATAGAGTCTTCTAATGTTCAATTAAGGTAATGTAAAACATTATTGGATATTTTTAAGATAAATATCATAGAAATGTTATTTAAACAGACTTAAATTAAAAGAACATACCTTTTTAAATCACTAAAATGTAAAATATGGTGTAAACAACATTCACTCTATTTACTCAATCTGAGATTGAAAAACCTTTTATGGTTCTGATCTTACAAGAATTTGATCATTACTCAATTTCATTTGGTGTTGAACCTCCATCCATATTGGCCTCATGAAATGATGGCAATTAGACTCAATATCTCATTCAATCAAACTTGGTTTCTCTCAAGGAAATGAAACCCTTGCAAGGTTCCTACCACCCAATGAAGAATTCCTCTTCTATGAAGGATGTTAAAACACACAAAACCATACTCTTAAAATAAATCCCTCATTATGGATTCCATTGTTTCAAATATCTAAAATCTCATATTCAAATATGATTTTCATATTTTTTAATAAAAAGTATTTATATTAATATATATAATAGTGTTTCTAAAATTCAAGATTACATAAAAAATAATACTACACTTATAATTTACCCAATTGAATTTATTATTATATTTATAAATTCACTTGGTTTATATAAAAATATAAAAATAGATATATATTACCTTAATATTCATAATTATGAGTACTCAAATTTTATTCAATTAAAATATTTTATAATCATAAAATAATTTATATATTGCATGAATGATTTATATTAACCACTTAAAACATATATTCAAAATAGGTAAGTATATGACTGATTTTTAAAGTCATATTCATCATTTTTCAAATAATAACATATTTAAAATAATCAGAATATTTTATTCACAAGTATTAAAATTTCAAATTACCCTTTAAAATAAATATTTTATAATATAAAAATATTTACTTTTACCAAAATATAAAAAAATATTCATATTAAATATTATTTGAAAAAAATTATACCAGATTTTTGAAAGGTGATTTTTTTATCTTTTATATTGTTTAAAATCATATCTTATTTCATGAAAATAATAATCTATATGAACATAAAAATAGAATATTTTAAAACATTAATTTTTTCCTAAAATCGTAATTGATGAAATAATTTGATATATCATTATTGAAAATAAAGGTATTAATCATTATTTAATGTAATATTATATTGTTTTAAATAATTTACTTCAAAAAAAATTCAATGTTTATTTTTATTTATTTAAATTATACTTCAATCCATTTTATTAATTATGTAATAATATTCTGAAATTTCATAGTTGATACATCCCCCCCCCAGCATATGAACTTATCCCTCAATATTCCTTCATCCGACATTAGAAATTACCAAATTATCATATTCAGAATTAATAAAAGCTAAAATTACTAAAGTAAATTAATTATGCAGAGGTTAAAAAAATTATATCATTTAATTTTTTCCCACTAATGAAATAACCTAGTATTCAAATTATTCATATACCATTTCTCGGATACCAACATTGAATACCTAAACCTGCTCTTCTAGATTGAGTACCAAAACATATTATGTGATTTATTTTTGAATGATAACATATAAGGTAAATAGTTATTTATACGTCAATGGACTTTTTATTTTCTTGGTTCTGGAAAATTATACAACACTATAGAATTTATCATAGTTTTACAAAAATAAAATATTCAATTTATTGACTTTATGTAGGATAACTACTTAATGTAATACATCAATATTATTACATCTAAATGACCTAACAAAGGTATTTTGAAACATGGTATGAGAAAAAAATTGACCAGTATGGGTTTTTTAAGCTAGGGAAAAATAATTTTAAATATATTTATTTAAAAATTATTAATACCTTTTATATGAAACATATACATTTGGTATATCAAATAATTTTTTAACATTTATATAATTTTTATATGTTATTTGAATAATAATCATTGATAAATCATAGAATTTTCCTTGAAATTAATTCAAAAATTATAATAAATTTATGCATCAAATTGATACATGTATGATTTTATGAATACCATGTGTCCATAGTTATTATCACCGATATGATAATGTCATGTTGAGGTTGTGGGTTCACCTTCACTCCACATTAATTTATTTGAAACCTATTTTCCAAATTTTATTTTAGGAAAACATTTTTTGCAAATATATTCTTCTCTAATCAAACAACCTTTATAAACCTCTCAAAACATTACATAATTTATTTTCATAGAATTAAAAAATGACTTTTAATCATGGAAAATCTCTTTTTCTGGATAAATGGTTTTTCTAGAATAGAATTATTTACCTTAAAATGAACATAACTGCATTATAACAATTGTCAATATTGAAATACATATACTGTAATGAATTATATATGATAGACATATACATGAATATGATTAATATTTATATCAATTGAAAATAATTTTACACATAAAATGATATTATCTATATTTTATATAGTTTTCTTATAAAATCAAATTCCATTAAAATTTAAAATGTTTTTAATAACAAAAAAAAGGTTCTGATATTGGTTGTATAATAAAAAATAATACCTAAATAAAATTTAATCATAAAAAATCAAAAACACTGAAAATAAAACTATAAAAACAATTAAGTATTTTATAAGACATGAAATAATATAACTCATTATTATAGAAACAATTACTCCATAATAATAATATAATTTTGATAAACATCAATTATAGAAAATTTTAACATCCCTCACATTGGATTTTATATGAATGGACAAATGTTGATCAATCATGACAAATAAATAAATTTTTAATTAGATGATTTTGATATAATTATGCATTGAAATATGTAGGAAATTATTATAAATTAAAAACATAAATTTTGAAAATAAATCCATTTAATTTAATTTGAAGAAGACTTATTCTTAATATTACTCTTACTAGATTCATTCACTCTCTCTCTTATTATCTCTCATACTCCCTCGAAAAGTAAGACATGAAAATAATGAAATGAAGGGATATATCCCTCTTATTCGAGACTATTGCACTCAATAATTCCACCACTTCCTTTCCAACAAATAGCCTCTCATCACAAACTTATACATATAGTATAACAACCTAGGAAATGATAAAAAAAATTATTTCAATAGTAAATAATATTTGTGAATTAGAAATTAACTTTTTCTTAAAATGAATGATTTTTCCATTAGTGTACACAAGATGTAAAAAATGATTTTCTCAAAAATCTTGTGTTTCATACAAGACTAAGTTATACCGAACAATAATATATTATTATATTGATATTTAATATGACGATGATTTCCTTGCAATTTTATCAATAAAAAAATAGTAATAAAGATATTATTTTTAAAAGTATTTATAAAAAATAGTACATTCATCTAATAGATTTAATAGGATTAAAATAATAATGCACGCAATAGTAAGTGTTAAGAGTTGTGTATTTTTAAATGGTGGGTTTCCTTCCATGTAATGGAAAACTTATTTTAAATCGATTTTTCTCTAATTTATACATTTTATTTGAAAAAATAAAATATGTTTTTTAAATATTAAAATTAAAATTAACATTGGGTGAATTTTCCTTATTTTTTAAAAAACTATCATCTTTTGATGAAAAGTGAATAATACTAAATGTTCTGTCCAAACATCATTTTCTTCTAATTTACATATATATATTTAGAATATTTTCTATATAGTTATTAATTTAAAATTAAATAAACTATATATTTTTTAAAATCATTTTAATTTATTGAATTCAATTTCACATTTAAATTGTATATAAAAACATGTAAGCATTTGAACTGTTCTCTTTGGAACTCTACTTTGTCATCTCATTCTTGAAATTAATTTTCAATCAGTTTCTTCCACTTATGTTATTGTAATTTGGAGACATAGAATAAATATTTATAATAATAATAATATCTAACATCTAATAATTTTAATTTATTTGCTAAAATTTTTATTGAATGTAATGAAAATTAGTTATAGTGATTATGTTAAAAATGTGTTTATTATGTGGTTAAAATTTAATAACATGTGTCTAAATTACCTAGAAACTTTTACAAACCCATTTTAATGATATTATTTGACCATATAACTACATGGGTATAATTTATATCATAATATGTGGGACATGATTCATGTTATAATTCTTAATAGTGCTTACCATTTATATTTAGAAGAATGGCTCCCACTCTACTATAAAAAGACATCCACCCTACACATTTCTTCACACTAATCTATCACTTTATCTTTACCAAACACAAAAAAAATAATTTCCAACATCCCTACCCACACCCTATATTGCTATATTTGGTATTAAATCCATCCAAGGATGACCTTCGGTACAAAACATAAGATTTTACATGAAAAAAGATGTAACATTCATCAGTGTGCATTTATTTTTCATTTCAATCTACCCCAATTAAATTAATATTATTACATGATTATTTAGTAAAATAATTATCTTTAATATACATATATTTTTTGTTAATGGTTATACCTACACCCACACACAGTTCCACAAAATGATAAATTAAATTTTCTTTCTTGTATGGTGAACTACACCTCACGAAACATTGTCATTAATTATTAGCTTTCCAAATCTCATTGTTGGGAATTATAAAGGGAACAATTTTTTCTATATTATATATTTGATATTTATTTTTTCATAAAAATTCATTAATTTTTATATAACTCAAACATTCATGGATTCTATTTTGTGTAGATACAATAGAATCATTTTTTGACATGCAGATTATAGCCTCAAGAGGCCGATGTTATAAATTTACATATTACATGGAATGTATTAAGGATATATTAATTTTAAAAAATTTATCATACATGAAGAAAATAATATTCGTGAAAAAACTACCTTTCGATAAATATAATATATTATTTTCTTTATGACACTTTCAAACACTAAAAAAATGTTATCATCATTCATGGACATGTGGACTGTCGCCACCTTGATGTGATGTGAATATGTAACATCACAAGAATTCTACATATAATTATATATCGTAAAATAACATTGTATTTATGTTATAATTATGAGTATAAAAAATTAATGTTACTTACCTTCATTCCATAATTATCATTGTAAATTGGGATTGTTACTTATGTGTACGTCTGTCATGCCATCTCCATAATTGTTACATTATTTCATTTTTCAAAACTATCTATCATGATTTATTTTAAATGTATTATAAATTTCTAAATATTATTATTTTTTAATTATTATTATTATTAGATTTTTTTATTTTGACCCCATTCAACATAGTTTACCAATAAATGATGTTTTTCAAACATAAACCAAATATTGTCAAGACACTGAATGTAGAAATAAATTCTCAATAGTTGTTTATAAAATTTAATAAGTTAAATAAAAGTAATTATAAATATTTAAGTGTTTATAATGAATATAAATAAATAATAAAAATTAGTTATCCAAGAATATAAATACACATGTGACAAGTCAGACTCAAGGTAATGTTTTCATCTTGATTATCATTAATTGAGATATATATTGATGTTATAAACCTATATTATTTTATAAGGTGTATATCTTGATCGCATGACAAGTTATATCATGAATTTTCTCAATTATCATGGTATTTAATGGTTTGTTTAATGTTATTGTATAAAGAGTTTCATGATTGAAATATTTTATAGTGTCATGGGACACTTTTTTAAAAAGATATATTTTAAATGTCTTAATATGTAATTTCAAAATAATTTACTCCATGTAAATATTAATGGTATTACATTATATTTTTATCTATATAAATTGATTTTAAATGTAATTTTATGTCTATTTTTAATTTCACTGTCGAGTTTTCAATAATGAAATTTTTTACATGTTTTATATATCTCTTTTTGAAAAATGACAATTGGAATGTTATATTGTTAATGTTCATTCTGACAATGAATTTTGTACACTGTGGTCTTATTTTCTTTGCTTCAATTTAAATATTTCATGTTTTCATATCTGAAAAACCAATATTTCTTTTTTTTATTTTGTATTGAAAATAATTTTTCGAAAAAAATGTCTATTCTTTATTAAGATTGGTATTTTTTAATGAAAATATAATTATAATATCAGAAAGTGATTTTTATATGAGTATAAAATATTTTTTTAAATTATGATATTGTTTATTTTTAGTTTTTTGTTTTTTATATTATAAATTTTGAGTGCATCCAGATAGCCCTTTGTGATCACGTTATAGATTAAACAATAGGTTCCCACAGATAGCGCTCTCATTCATGGGGTAATTATTATATTCACTGGATAATTACATGGGACATTGTCCATATGGTTTTTCGAATATATAATGGTTATATAAGGGTTCAATGTGATGATTTCCAAAGTTACCTACAAGAATTTTCTATTTATTCTAATGAGTTTCAAAGAAATTATTTGTTTCAATAGTTAAATTAATGATATTTATTATTGAATGATATTTCCCCTTTTGGGTAAAATATTTTGTTTTGATGAATGATTTTTTCATGAGTTTTAATAAAGATAAATGTATTAATGGATTCTTTCTTCTTATAAACATTACTATGATTTTTTTGATCATCTACTATTTTTAAATAATTATCACAAGATCTAATAATATGTAAGGCATTAAAATAGGTTAAGCTAAAAGTCATACAAATTTTTCATAAATAAGATTCTGGATCATTTTATTAAATAATTACATTGTGGAAAATAGATATTGTTAGGAACTGTCCAATTTTTATTATATAGTTTTTAATGTATTAGATAAGGAATAATTCTACAAAACAGTAAACCAAAAAATATAATCATTTTGAAAGAAATTAATTTCCTAACTAAAACATATGATTATGTAATGTTTACTAAGAGAGCATTATAGTTTTTATAAATGGTTGGTTTATATATCATTATAGGTTTTTATATTTATAATATCTTACCTTAGAGAATTTTACCATATAGTTATGTTATAATGTTATAGAATATAAATATTATAGTAACACCCCAACGTTTTTGTACATCATTTATGGAATAATTTTTATTGATGACATACAATTTCACTACGCCAAACCTTTTTTTCATATGATAGTAAATTTGTATGTGCTATAACAAACACTAACATGATGTATGTAACATGCACCAATGTTATTCTCGAAACATCATTTGTTTACAATTTTTTAAATTCGATGTGTATAAGGTAGCCTTCAAAAATATTAATATTAATAGTTATAATTTATTATAAATTTTTATTTATAATGATTTTATATGAAGAGAGTTTATTGTTAATGGAAAATATTATTTTTTGGAATGTCTTTAAATGTTTAAAATATTATTTTCTAAGATGAACAGATTTTTATGTCCTCATATAAAAAATAATAAAATTAATTATAGACAAATTTATATAATGAATTTTAAAAAATAATATTCAGTTTTTAATTTAGAATTTATTTACTATAATAGAGGTAATTTTTGGGATTTTTATGAGAAACTTCATTTTCGGATGAATAGTGAAAATAGTGAATTTTAATTCACAATTTCTTTTTTATATAATTTTTTATATAGTTAAATTATATTTAATGTTTTTAAAGTAAAATTAGATATTTTATACATATATTATCCCAATTTAGTTCATTTTATATTTTTATATAGAATTTAGATATAATATCAAAACGAATATTTGAATATTCTCACTTTAAAATCATTCTTTCTCTTGACGGCTGTGAGATAAGAATTATAATTCATTTTGCAGATTATGTGAATTTAATATTGATAAATAGATATATATATATATATATTGTTAATAATTATTATATTTATATCCTAAATTATCAACACAATTTTTAACGAAATATATTAGTGAAGGTGTTTAAGATTAATTAGAGTGATTAAGGTAAAATTAAGCCTAACATGGGAAAAAATCTTTAAAGATAAGAGACAAAATAACATAGAAACGTGTCCAAAACAAATTTTATATAAATATTTCACCCATTAACTTTCATTTATTGAATTTTTACTATTTATTTATACATTTTTTAGGAACAAATATTGGACTACATAACTTGTCTTCAAAAATGCCATGTCTGTGACCTCCCTCCTTATAAAAGACCACCTCCTCTCCCCCATTATCGCACCTCTCAAAAAATATAGGATCAGACACGATCTAGGAATTACACTTCATAAAATTTCTCCCCAAATCGTTAAATCATCCCTTTTGGTATAAATCCAACCATGTAATCCCTTTGGTGCAAACCAGAAAAAGTTTTCCAAAAAAGAGATAACATCCTTCCTTAACCTCTTTTAATTTATTTAATTTATCCACCACATTAATTCATCTGCTTATTGGAAAATACAATATACTCAATATCATAAATATCATTATATGTTTTTATTTTAATGTTTTGACCTGCATGTATACGCACCTCTAGCTAATTCGTAACAAATATACCATTCTACTATAAGGCGATCTACCGTATCACGAAACAATGTTGTTTGGTTTACCTTTACCACCTATTATGGTTTAAGAATTTCAATTAACACTGATTTTTTATATTATATATAATATATATATGATTTATATGTACACTTATTTGTATATTATATAAAACATAACTTCATTCATTCCATTTTTGGTAAATACGATAATTTCGTTTAGGGGTGTATGGTCTACCGCCTCCTCCAGGCGATGTGATTCATTCACACATTAAATGGAATATATTAAATATAGTTTTAGTAAAATTATATGATATATATTACATAATAATTATTATTTATTTATATTATATACATATATACATAGATTTTATTTACATTTTTTACTTTCAAAATGCTTTGAAAAGTGAAATTACATTCATGCGTACTTACGTCCTACCATATCCATGAATGGTTTATTCAATTATATATATATATATCATTTAAATATTATTATAAATTTTTATTTAAAATATATATATTATATATAACTCATTTTTGCATTCTTTAATTATGTAAATAATTATTTATTTAATATTATTAAGAAAGAAATGTCAAAACATGTATGATAAAAAAATGGGTTATTACCTGAAATGTTTCTTTAACTTGTAATTGATTATATAAAGGTAATATATGGTCTTAAGAAAATTTTATATTTTATTATATATATTTATATGGTTATTTTATAAGTTTTTAATTTACTTATACTTATTATGAATGAGGTTTTTCCATGTACGATATCAGCCAAGACACAAGGAAATAGAATTTCACCTCACTTTTTTTATATATGAGATACATTCTATGTTCACAAAAATTTTATTATGTGTTTTGAATATAATTAAATATAATGAAATGTATTATTATTATTCTAAAATCTATGGTTATTTACATATCCATTATATAATCCTTCTTTAATGGGGTTTATGTCTCCAAATATATCAAATCGGTACGACAGTGTTGTCTCAATTTGTCTACTTTGAGAAACATGTTTTTTATAGACTTACAACATTTTGGAGGTATATTTGACATATTATATCATGAAACTAATTATTTTAAATGTATTTTATGTCACAACCCATCCCCCAGGGCCCATGTCGAGACTACCACAGCCCCACCTTCCATAGGCCAGGGATTGGAAACTATCACTAAAGGCGTAATTCGCTAGAACTAGAAATGCATTGAATTTATAACCTTTAAACACACAAACAAGAACACAACATGATATGAACTCAAGTAAACTAAATAGTAAATAGAGTGAGTACAGTAAGAAAAAGGGGTAAGAATACATGCCCAACTGGAAAGAACAATGAAAACAAGAAAGTACAAGATGACTGATAGGTGAAAAGCATCACCTAGATCATCTACCTCTATTCCTACCTAATCGGTATGTACAAATCTCCTCCTCGGCAATCCACATCCACCCATCTCCTTTGGGAACCAACACGTTGTATTGTCCACCTCTGAGCACCATATAGTCCTGGTTTCTCATCCTTAGTCAGCGTTGTTCATCATCTGCCTCCAATGCAACAAGGTGCAGGCATAGACCGTGCAGGGTTGAGTATAACGATACTCATTAGGGAACCCGAGACCCTCAAAGACTCATAAAATATACCATGGATGAACCACAATGTATGAAATCGATAGATAACCCTACTAAGGTATATGCCCATACATAAAATTGAGTTTTCAAGTAATCCATCTCATTAATGAGGAAAACACATAGGTACTGACTCAGCTCACACCAGGTATATAATTAGGTATGGTAGTAGAGATGATTAGTTCTAAATAATGAATCATCTTATTCGGTTAACAGGCTCTGCTACGGACTTGCAACGAATCGCTACGAGCTTACCTTCACAAGATCGCTAGGAGTTGACCCCCAAATGATCATTAAGATCTAACCCCCACCGGATCGTTAAGAGATGACACACAGAGGATTTCATGGAGCTGACCCACACAGGATCTCTATGAGCTGACCCACACAAGATTGATAGGAGCTGACACACAGAGGATCGCTAGGAGCTCACCCACACAGGATCGCTTGGAACTGACCCACACAAGATCTCTAGTAGCTGACCCACAAAGGTTATCATGGATCAGACCCGCACATAATCTCTAGGAGACTACCCACATAGTATCTCTAAGAGATCACCCGTAAATGTTCTCTAGGATCACTCTTCTCGTCATAGCGAGCTACTGGTTTTCCTAACAAGGATTTCTCATCTCTGGGAGAGTTTTCTTCCCAAGCCATTGGTCAATTTTCCAACTGCCACGATGTCCCTGGAAGAAATATCTCAAGGGAGCTTCATGTCATAGGGGTTTAAACACAACAGACAGCGCGTCAATCAGACGCTCGGTCTGTGAGTTATTAGCCTTTTAGTCTCAGGGGGGCCATTGTATTCATGCTTGATCCAATATAACTGTACCCCATCTGATCCCAAATCTCTAGTGGGTATACTCAAATGGACCGTCTCACTCCATATTTTTCAGTGCCACTTACGGTTCTTCAAACAGACGTCCGGTGCCAAAGTTATGGTCAAGAGAAAGTAAATGGGTCATAGTGGGCTCGAGTCCAGTCCGACTCTATTGGACCTATCGAGCCCTACCCGGTGTGGTCCAACTCTTTTCAGGTCAACCCAGCCTCACCCGCTTGGTCTGGCCCGGCCCACTCGGATCATCCTGGTAGGCCACGAGGGGCCACAGTGTGTCGTGGGTGGGCGCAAGGCTGTGGAGGGTGTCGCAAGGTTGCAAGACCACAGGGCTTCTTGGATGGGGAGGTTTGGCCAGAAGGGCATCGATGGCTCGTGTGGTGGCTCAGACCGTATGACAACAGTAACTTGGATGGAAGATCGGCCTGGCGGTGGCAGCTTGGTGGTGGATCGGCCCGGATAGCGGCAACAGCTCGGCTAGGACGGTGGCAACGGCTCGACCATCATGACGGTGGTGGCTCAGACTGCGATGGAGCCTCGTCCTGGACAGTTGTGATGGCTCAGATGGCTACTCGGCCAGGTGGCAGTGGCTCAGAAATGGATCGACCCGGATGGAAGGTTCGGATCGGCACAGATGGAAGCAGTGGCTCGGCACAGATGGAGATGGCGGCTCGGCCCAGACGGCAGCAGCGGCTCAGCCCAGATGGTGGCGACAGCTGGGCCTGGATGGTCGTGGCAGTTTAGATGGCGGCAGCAGAGTACTGCGGGGCGCAGAGTTTGCGGGTGGTGGCGCACCGCGGGGCACGTATGTTGTAAACTGCGGAGTGCCGAGGGGCGCAGAGGCCTCAGGTGGAAGGTCCATGGGGTGGCACCGTTGTCTTCATCGCCCGTGTCACCTTCAACGCAGTTGATAGCTGACCTCCTCCATCCAGGATAACACCATAAATCATCACAAGAAATACGGAAAGGATAAGCCATGTTTGTTTGTTCTCTCACTCTCTGAATTAGAATAGTATAAAGAAGCTATAAACTCTCTTGAATTAAGAAGCTTAATTAAGAACAAAAAAGGTTAGAAAAAGGGAATATAATCATATTCAAATTTTACCCCTACATGTTCATTTGATGACATCGACGAGGTCGCGAGGAAGAAGACGAATCGTTGGGAAAAGACAAACGTTTGTGTCGTCAGCAATTTTCTCAATTTTCGGTTCATGCATTGTCCTCTTGATTAATTCCAATGAATGTTCTTCGATGTCATTCGTCATTCAAAGAAGAAGGTATTCGTTTGCGTTCTTTGTTCGAAGAAGATGTCTGTTGTTGGTGTACTTTGTTCAATGAAGGTAATCCTCCAGGATCTCTCTCCTTTTCCAACACAAAGGAAAATCAGTGACAATATACTTTTACATAAGAATAAATTATGTTTTCACACACACAGAAGTTAGAGAAATTAATGTATGGAATTGGCACAATTAATGTGGAGGAAGCTCAAGAGGCTCCTCTATATTAAAGAGGGAGTTAAGAGGTTTTCCATTGTAAAGGGGGGTTCAATAGGTTTAATCCTTGGGTGGTCCCCACCACCATAACGATTCATGGGAGGTTACGTTGGGTGGTCGCCACCATCATAACCTCTCATGGCAGGTTTAGCTCTGGTGGTCCCCACTTCTCAGCATCCACGTGGATTAAAAATAAAAATAAAAGCTACAAAATTTTATTTTTATTTTATTCATTCATGAATATGTGAAAATCTAACCTCCACCCTCGACATAATGCGATCAAGGTGAAGGTATCTTTAAGCGAATAGTAGCGTTGAGCGGTGCGCTCATATTTTAATTCTGAGCACCAATTCAAATGTTAGTAAAACCCGCTTACATGATTACTAAAAGTAACCGAAATAATATTCAGAAATTCATTTCAGGAACTCTGGGCCTCAAAATCGTGTGTCATAAATTTTTTTAGATGTGTATAATTCTCATTTTTTTAAAAAAATTACATGAAAATTCCATCTCTATAAATTCTCCACAATTCAGGGATTTACATCTCTGTACACCACAACTCAAACTAAGGGAATAAGTGGGGGTACTGGGCACGTATCTGAGCCTCTCACTCCCATGTTCTCTCATGGAGGATCCTGTTCTGCCAGTGAATGCACTCCAAAGGTATCGACCATCAATGAAGGACCCTCTCTTGTCAATCCTCAATATCTACTAGAACCATCGTAAAACAAGCCCCATCCTTGATGTCCAGCTCTCCATAGTCGATGATGAGAGAAGGGTCGTGCACGTATCTCCTCAGCTGGGATACGTGGAAGACGTCATGCACCCAGTGCAACTGTGGGGGAAGAGATAAGTAGTATTCCACCTCTCTAATTCTACTGAGGACCTGAAAAGGCCTGATTAATCTCATAGATAACTTGTTGTCTCGGCCATATATCCATAAACCTCATCAGGGTGAGACCCATAGAATGACATGGTCACCATCCTCGAACTGCAGAGGTCCATGTCTTCTATTGGTATATGAATTCTACATCCTCTATGTAGTATTAATCCACTCCTGGATGATATAAACATTTTCTGTGGTATCCCATACCATATCTGGTCAGACTAGTGCTGAATCCCCTGGGTCAGTCCAGCACAAAGGTGATATGCAAGGTCACATATACAATGCCTCAAAATGATCCATCCCTATGGTGGAGTGATAGCTAATGTTCAATGAAAACTCCACCAAATTCATGTGATCTTCCCAGCTGTAGTCGTAGCCAAGGACACAAGCATGCAGTATATCCTCGAGGGTCTGAATGGTCTGCTCAGTCGGACCATCCATCTGAGGATGAGAGCTAGTGTGCAAACGAAGTTGCGTCCTAAAAGCCTCCTACAACCCCTTCCATAGCTGGGATGTAAAATTTATATCATGATCAGAGAAAATTGTGATGGGTAATCCATGTAGTGGTAAAATAACTTGCACATAGATGAATACCATGATCTCTACTGAACCCTGCTCTCTGATCAGTAGGAAGTGGACTGACTTGGTGAGTCAGTCGATGATCACCCAAATTGATTCATGACCTCTAGATGTACATGGAATCCCTTTCAAGAAGTCCATGTTTATCACTTCCCACTTCAAATCTGGGACCTCTGAAGGCTAATCCAAGCCATCTAGTACCTGATTCTCTGACTTCTCTTGCAAATAAGTGAGGCACCGAGAAAAAAGCTCTGCTACTGCTTTCTTCATTCCCAGCCACCAATGCTGTCGTCGGAGATCCTGGTACATCTTTTCCACATCTAGATGTACTACTAGATGGGATTTGAGAAACTATCTCAACACATCCTCGTG
This sequence comes from Viscum album, assembly GCA_963277665.1. NCBI lineage: Eukaryota > Viridiplantae > Streptophyta > Magnoliopsida > Santalales > Viscaceae > Viscum > Viscum album. The sequence goes on along the minus strand of OY728165.1, from coordinate 344,383,126 downwards.
AAATGACATTGATACCATGGTACATCCTTTGAAAAGAATAACGTGCTCCCCACCATCAGAAAATCCATCAAGGGTCTTTCCTGTGGATATCTGAGCATGTCGTGCTTCATAGTTATCATCCCCATGCTACGCCTCCCTGACTCGCGGAAGAAGTGTGGGAGTGACTTTAAGAGACTGAAGGAAAGTTGATCCATATCTATCCACAAAGGATATCTATAAAGAAGCCAATAACTTCATCTCCTCTCCTAGCAGCTTTATACCAGATCTCCTGCTGAGTGAATCTACTGCAACATTCCCCTTCCCATGAGTATAGAAAATCTCGATGTCATAGTCCTGTATGAAATCATACAAACGTAGTTTTCTCAGGTTCAGGTACTTCTGAGTAAAGATATATTTGAGAATCTTTTGTTCTGATTAGACTATAAAATGTTTTCCCATCAGATAGTGCTGCCACATCTTCAAGGAAAAGACTACGGCTGCTAACTCCAGGTCATGGGTATCTTAGTTCTACTCATGTTGTCTCAGTTGTCGAGAACCATATGCGATCACTGCTCTCTCCTACATCAGGACACATCCAAGTTCGATCCTTGATGTGTCGCAGAATATTGTGTACCCTATGCCCTCCTCTGGAACCCTTAAGATGGGTGCACTAGTCAGACTCTTCCTCAGCTATTGAAAACTTCGATGGCATTTCTCTGACCAAACGAAGGGTTATCCCTTCTTTGTCAATGTGGTAAGTGGTGCTACAACTCTAGATAAATCTTTTAAAAATATCAGTTAGTATCCAGACCAACCCAGGAAACATCATACCTCTAGCACACTCCTAGGTGGCTCCCAAGCAAATACATCTTCAATCATTGCCTGATCCACTGCAACTCTAGCCTCTGATTTACATGTCCCAGAAATTAAACCTCTCTGATCCAAAAATAGATATTTTGTATCTTACCATAAAGCTGGTTCTCACGGAGTGTGTCCAGTACTACCTGTAAATGATAGGCATGATCCTCCTCCGTATTCGAGTAGATCAGAATTTCATCAATTAATACTACAACAAAGAGATCAATGTATGGCTAAAAGATCCTATTAATAAGTCCCATGAACACTGATAGAGCGTTTGTTACACCAAATGGAATAACCAAGATCACATAATGGTCCAACTGACACCTAGAGGTTGTCTTCTACACATCTTTCTCTCGTACTCTGAGCTGGTGATAACCTGATCCGAGGTCTATCTTCGAGAACCATCATGTTCCTTTCAGCTGATCAAAGTGGTCATCAATCCTCAGAAGTGGGTACATGATATTCACGGTCACCTTGTTCAGGCGCCGATAGTCAAAAACAAGTCTCAGGATCCCATCCTCCTTGAAGAAAAAAATCAAGGTTTTCTAGGGTGAAACACCTGGCCGAAAGAATACATTCTCCTACAAATCCTCAAGTTGTACCTGTATCTCATGAAGTTCTGTGGGATCCATATGATATGCTGGTGTAGATATCAGTGTCATCTCAGGGTTCATGTCAATGTTAAAGTCCACCTCTATATGAAGATGTAGACCTATATAATCATCAGGGAAGACATATGTATACTCGACCAATACTACAAGATAACTCGGACTCTTTACATCAACCGCTCCGTGGGTAAGGCTAGACAACTGATTTGTAATCGGGTGCACGTTACCCGGGTAAGTCCATCCTATGCGAAAAAGGCTCCCATCTTGCTGGTGAAGGTAAACCTGGTCCCATCCGTGTGGACACACCACACATTTCACCTAATATAGTCAATCTGATCATGGACTGTAGATAACCAGTCCATACCGAAGATGGCATCTCAAGGCCTCGATGCCGCTACTAGGAGATCCTAGCCGAAACTCTCACCTCCTAGAGTAAGCTCACACTGCAAACACTAGACTGTAATCATTTAATCCACTCGTGTAGGAGTCTCTACCCATAAGGATTGATCCAACTACTTCATTTGAATATCCAAGCTCTGAATGAGGTCAGTCGCAATAAAAAGAATGACTTGAACCTGTGTCAATAAGTACAGTAGAAAAGGTGGAGTATAGACATATCGTACCTCATATCATCTCCAGAGCACCATGATTGTAGTCCCCAGCGGCCTAGAGCTGAGCTCTCCCCTGTCCATCTACTCCCTACAGTTGGGGTGGACCTCTTGGTGGTGGTGACGAAAACATCTCGAAAGGTCTCCCACCGCCAGCTACAGAGCCAACTCCTCTTCCATGTCTGCCGGCTCCCTAAAGACCTCCTCGGTCAAACATCGGTCTCCGACTAGACGGTCCCTTGATCCTCTTCTGATCATATGTACGGTGGGTCAGACAGTCACGAGCCATATGACCCTACATGTCGCATGTATAACACTACCCGATCCTGGTATGACTGGCTCTGCCTCGGGTGCCCCACAGAACCGATCCTAAATCTTGCGGTCATCCACCTGTTGGTCTGGTCCTCTTGGACCTCTACAACATCTCTCTGCTACCAGCTAAAAAAGACTCTGCTACGTGATGACTGGTGGTGGATCTTGCTACTGGTGACTGCTCATCACATAATCTCTCCACTAAGAGGGATCTCTCTAACACCCCCATCTATGCCGGGATACTGAGTGAGATCATCAAACCCCTGATCTCCCACATGAGTCCCTAATCGAAGGTTCAGGCCCTGATGAAAGTGTCCTGCACCATGTTAGTGGAGTAGTGTAAGATGTAAGTGAACCTCGCTGAATACTGAGCCACAGTCATTCTACCATACTACAGATGAAGAAGCTCTAGTATGTGCACTACGTGAAGAGTCACTTGGACAAATTCTTCTGAAATAGGCTCTTAAAATATTCATAGAGAAGCGTCACCTGATCTTGAACCTAGAGCATCAAGCTCCACCATCTTCGCACTGCTTCCTATAGAAGGGTGGCAGAAATGATCACAATGAGATTTTCTGGTGTCCCTACTCATTGGAAGACTATCACTACAACCTCGAGCCAATCCTCAGACGCTTTTGTGTTTGTATCTCCCCTGAACATAGGTTGCCTCTGGCATTGAATCTCAGGCAACGTTCTTAAGCGGCGTGCACCCTCTCCTGCTGGGGTTGGTGTAATCAGTGGCCCAATGGGTAATGGTACCGTTGGTGCCTCCTCTGGTGTCTCTACTAGAAGAAGGCCCTACACTAAGGCCTCATCGCTCAGTGGGCTATCAGTGCGTACAACTGTCAGAAGCCAACTAGGCTATCTGTGTGGAGGCATCCTGAAAAGAAACAGGTGATACGTTCTTAATAAGTTATACCTTGTGATCTGAATCAAAAGATAACAAAGAAATTTTTTGAAGACACACACGCAATCAGTTTTTTCATGCACTATGTCGGAAATCAGAAGTTGGGGTCCTGGTGTATGGATATGTCAGTGGTTGCACCAACAATGGATTACCCAAACATGATAACCACACCCACTACACTTAACACTATTTACACTAAAAGAGATATCATAGTCCAATGTTCTATGGTAGAACCGACTCCTCTGATACTAATTTCTCATTACCCATCCCTTAGGGCCCATGCCATTACTACCCCAAGCCCGCCTTCCATATGAATGGGGTTTTCGACTAGCATCAAAGGCGTAATTCCCTAGAACATGGAAGGAATTTCCATTATAACCTATAAACACACAAACAAGAACACAATAATATACAATCTCAAGTAATGTCAATAGTAAACAGAGTGAGTAAAGAAAATTAGGCCAGAATACAAGCCCTACTAGAATATAAATGGAAAACTAGAGAGTACAAGATGACATATATGTGAAAAGAAGCTCCTAGATCATCCACCTCAATTCCTACCTAATGGGTAGGTACATATTGCCTCCTCAGTGCACCGCATCTGCCCGACTCCTCTACGAACCGACACGCCGTATGGTATACCTTCGAGAACTGTCCAGTCTAGGTACCCTTATCCTCAGTCAGCACTTTTCATCGTCTGCATCCATCACAACAAGGTGCGTTCATAGCCCGTGTAGGCTTGAGTATAATGATACTCAGTAGAGACCCTGAGACCCTCAAGGTCTCACAAAATCCACCATGGATAGACCACAATGTAATAAATCAATAGATAACACTACTTAATTATATGCCCAAACATATACATGAGTTTTCAAGTAATCCATTTGAATCATGAGGAAAACACAAAGGTACTGACTCAGCCCACGACATGTATATAATTAGGTACGGTAGTGGATATGATAAGATAAAAATACTAAATCATCTTATTCAGTTAAGAGGCTCTACTGCTGACCTACACAGAACCTCTAGGAGATGCCCCACATAGGATTGCTAGGAGTTGACCCCTATATGATCGCGAGGAGCTGACCAACATAGGATCGCTAGGTGCTGACCCACATAGGATAGATAGGATTTGTCCCACATAGGATCTCTAGGAGATGACCCACACAAGATCGCTCGGAGTTGACCCACATACGATCGCTAAAAACTGACCCAGAAAGGATCGTGATGAGATGACCCACACAAGATCGCCAAGATCTGACCCACAAAAAATTGCCTGGAGCTAACCCACATAGGATCACTAGGAGCTAACCCACACAGGATCCCTAGCAGTTGACCAGCACAGGATCTCTAGGAGCTGACCTACACCGGATCGATAGGATCTGACCCACACATGTTCGCTGGGAGCACTCTTCTCTTCACAGCAAGCTACTGGGTTTCCGCACTAAGATTGCTGATCTCCAGGATAGTCCACTTAACAAACCACTGATCTATTCTACAACTACCATGATGTCCCATGAAGAAGTATCTAAAAGTACTACCATGCCATAAGATTCTCAATGAAAAAGACAACATGTCAATCAGACGCCATGTCTGTGAGTTAGTAGCCTTTTAGCCCTGGGGGCCCGGTTGAATTTGTGCTTGATCCAACCTGATCGTACCCCATCATTACCCAAATCTCTAATGGGGTATACTTAAAGGGACCATATTTCTCCATGATTTTCTGCACCACTGATTGATCATCAAACGGACGTCCGATGACAAAATTATGGTCAAAAGAAAGTATATGGGTTGTAGTGGGCCCGGGTCCGATCCAACCTGGTCGGACTGACCCGACCCGACCTTGCCTGGTCCAACCCAGTTTGGGTCAACAATGCTTGATGTTAGGGGTCTAGTTCGTCTAGCTGGGTGGCCCGGCCCATTGGGTTTTTCCCGGCCCGTTGGGCATCCCATCCCGCTGGGCATCCCAGCCCGCTGGGTTGAGCCCGACTGGCCATGAGGGGCCACGATGGGTGACGGGTGGCCACGAGGCTACAGAGGGTGCCACAATGGTGTGAAGCCACTGGGCGGCTCAGTCGGGGAAGTTCTTCCCGAAGGGTAGTGGTGGATTGGGTGGCTGCTTGACCATGACGGCGATAGCGGCATGGACGACGGCTCATCACATCGGCGACGACTCACCCTGGATGGTGGTGGCGTCTCGGGCGGGGGCTCGACCCAGCGGAGGTGTCACGACTTGGACTGCAAGGGCGAATCGTCCCAAATGGTGGCGGCTCAGCTTGGACGGTGACCTTGGCTCGGAAGACAGCGATGGAGCTCCGTGGGGCGCAGAGGCCGCCGGTGGCGGTGCGCCATGGGGCACTGAGGCTAGGGGTGGCGGAGCGCCATGGGGTACGGAGGCGAGGGGCGATAGAGTGCCATGTGGTATGGAGGCCTCGGGCAGCACTGTCCGAGGGGAGGTGCTGTTGTGGGATTTTCCTTCGTCGTGGTTGAAAGCCAACCTCCTCCATCGCTAATAACATCAAAAATCATCATAAGAATTGTAGAGAGGATGATCCTTGTTTTTTTTGGCCCACACTCTCTGCATTAGATCTGTTGTAAGTGGATATAAACACTCTTGAATTATTAAGAGTCCTTAATAACTAAAAAGGGAAGAACATGGGAATATAATAATTCTTAAATTAAACCCCTACTTTGTTCATTTTATGACATCGATTATGTCACGAGGAAGAAGAAAAATTGTTGGGAAAATATGAACGTCAGTGTCGCCGGCATTTTCCTCGATTGTCAGTTTGTGTGTCATCCTCTTGAATGATTCCGAAGAATGTTACTCGATCGCGTTGTTCATTTAGAGAATAAGGTCTTCTTTGGTTTTCGTCATTCGGAGAAGAAGTTCTTCATTTACATTCTTCATTCGAAGAATGTAATCCTCCAGGAGCTTTGTCCTTTGACAATCCAAGGTAAAATCACGGCCAATGTAATTGAACATAAGAAGAAATTAAGTTGGCACACGCACACGAGTTGGAAAAATTAATGTATGTTGTCGGAACAATTAATGTGGAGGAAACACAAGAGGCTCCTCCACATTAAAGAGGTAGTTGAGAGGTTTCTCCTTCATTAAGAGGGGGGTTCAAAAGGTTTAAGACTTAGCTGGTCCCCACAACCATAACCTCTCATTGGAGGTTATTTCATGCGGTTCCTACCATCATAAACTCTAATGGTAGGTTTAGGTTTGGTGTTCCCAACTTCTCTACATCCACATAGAATAAAAATAAAAAATAAAAGCTACACTATTTTATTTTTATTTTATTCTTTCACAAATATGAGAAAATATAACTTCCACCCTCAACCTACTACGGTCAAGGTGAAGGTCTCCTTAATCGAATACAGATGGTGCAAGTTAGACGGTGCCCTTAGATGTAAATTCCATGCACTGAATTAACTGTTATAAAAACTCACTCTTTCTTTTACTGAACGTACCCAAAATAAGGTTCATAAATTCATTTCGGGCACACTGGGCCTCAGAATCATGCATCGTAAATTTCTACAGGCTCGTAAAATTCCCAATTATTAAAAATAATTACATGGAAATTTCGGGTCTTTACATTTTAAAGATTATGTAATTTTATTTTCATATATGGTGAGTATGATCTGAAGTTACCATGTTGTAAGAGTTTATTGAGACAATCTCATCGTTTATCAAGATTTTTTATGATTATCATTCCATTGATGAAATATTATGCTACATATCTCCAAACAAATCATGATATTTTTTCTAAATGTTTTATTAGAGATATATAAATTTATTAGTACCATTTTCCATGATTTAATATTTAAGATAATATAGATAACTATTAATCAAAAAATCGAATAGTATTTATCACATTGATCTGAAATCTATTTTATGTTCAAAACCATGACTTAAAAAATGTTTTTTAATTTATTTTCAAATGATCTATGAACATAATTTTGGATGAAAATTAATGTTAAAGTTTTTTTATGGTTTAAAAATATTCATTTATATATTTTCAATTCTATTTTCCCAGAAAAATATTTTCAAAATGGATTTTTTTTAATCCTAATTTCATAATATAAGAATGATATTTTCCAAAATAAATTTTTTTAAAGGATCTTCCAAAAAAATTTCAATATATGATGACATATATTGAGGTTAGTCATTATTTTATGGTGATATTATTTACTGTTTACAATCAAATTATTTCTCTAAATGGATTATGTTCTATTTGCATGAAGATTATGAAAATAGTATCCCCTTCACGGTTTTTATGATTTTGAAACCCACTTCTCATCACAAATTATGATTTTAATGAAATTATTATAAAACATGTTTCTTTATTTCATAGGTTATGATATGATTTCATGTTTATTATTCCAATTTCATTTCCTGGGTAACAATATGATTTTATTATGATATTGTGGAATATGTATGTATTTTCTTCATTATGAGATGGGGGGAACCTATATCTCCCTCCAATACAATGGGTAATTATTTATATCTCATTTTATAGAATAAGATAGTATTTAGAGTGATCCTTGTCATCTAATATGGCCATGTGAGTTAGCGATGACATCAAATAAGGTCTGAGGACTGAACTAATTCTAATAATATGGAGATACGAGCAAACCATGATTAAAAATATAGAAAGGGGAGTGAAACCATACAACATGGATGGCCTTAGAAGTTATACCTTTAATGATATTAAAATCATATTATAATATTATGTGTTATCCATGATTCGATATATTATTCTCATGTTATTTTTTCCTATATTATGTTATTTAATTCCATATGATTCACATCTTATGAACTTCCATGATTTATTCCATGATTCATTTTTAGGTTCTTATGATATGAAGGGTATGATCCTCTAATGTTTTGATCACTTTCTCATACCCCCATGTTCATTTTTATGCTTAAATTTTTATCTTGTTTACCTTTACTGAGCATTTGGGGTCCCCAAATTTTATATATAATTCCCTAGGATACAAATGTATGTATTGTTAAAGATGTCTCTAAGAAGGGTTTTAGTAAATAATAACCTAGTGGGAAAAAATGGAGCTCACTTATGTACCAAGGATTATGTTTTTATGTTTCCAAAGGTAGTATACTAATATAGTTTTTGGGTAAATGTTTAAATAATTTTTTAGGTATTCTTCGAAATTTATGTAATGTTAATAAATAAATAATGAGGGAATAACTATTTGGTAGTGGTGAAATGTTTTAGTTAAACTTTGAAATATTTGATAACAAATGATTAGTGAGAAACCAATGAGCTTTTCTACGGATAAGTCTGTGGATAATAAATGTTTAAGAAAATGTCCTCGAATCTTGGGAAGTATTAGAGTGATTAGTTTACAAGAATTAAATCAATGTCTATATAACATAAGTGGATGTATTAGAGATGTACCTTGGAATAACAGAACTATCAAGCTTTTCAAATCCTGAAATGGTGTAACATGTTACATGACAAAGGTCCTTTTTACACATCTAGTTTGGGAGTCATGTGGGATATACTTTGGGATATCACAAACTAATTATTAACCAAATAGAATGATTTAAATGTATTTTTTTTATGAATAACCTTGGATAAAACTATGGTTTTATATATTAATAGTTGTTGCATAATTCATACATTTTATAATTAATTTTTCATGATTATTTTGTTTATCAATTTTCAAAATGTTCTTTACTCAATTATTTTTGTTTTAATCAATGGTTGGAAAATAGAAGATCTATGTTAATGGGGATTTTGATATGCAATGAAAAAATTGTCCTACTGATAATGTTGTGGGAGTGCAAAAACAAGAATACGAGGTATTAAGATTATATTAAATCCATAGATTGGGATTGGTTCAAGAACATATTTTTTTACATAAATGGGTTTTTTTTCTAAAATGTGAAATAAGTTTCTTAGAAATAGAAATAGCCCTTGTGTTATAACAAGTAATAATGAAATTTTTGAATTTATATCAATATTCTGGTAATGATTGTTTAATCAAAAAGAATTATGCTCAAAATTGACTTGAATATATGTATTTAGCTTCAGTAGTATATAATTTAACATAATTTTGTTCCATACTACACCATGAAACTAGAGACATTCCCAAAAAGTGACCATTGCCTTATGTGCTCTTTCTGTTTAACAAAAAACTACTCAAGACATAATCTAAAAAACTAAAAAAAGGTTTTACTATAGGAATGAATAGTCCTAAAATGCTTTTATATTTCTAGTATTTAAAAATATTTTTATATAATTTAAATAATATTATTTTGGGTTTTCTTGAAAACATGTACACATTCCCACACTAAACAAAATATCTAGCCTAATAGATGTTATGTAGTTTAAACTAACAATCAATCCTATATAATTGTATTGTTCAAAAGATTTATCCACTTCCTCAATGCCCAACTTACATGTTTTTCTACTTGGAATGTCACTATCATTAGTGCTTTTGAAGCCAAATCTTTTTAAGAGGTCCTTGGTTTTTTTACTTTGATTCAAAACAATACCTTCTATATTTTGATTTATTTCAAATCTAATAAATAATTTGTGTTCCCCCATCAAACTCATTTCAAATTAACATCATTCTATCTTTCAAAATTCATCATGTAAATAATTTTTAGGTGTTATAAAAATAATAACATCTACCTATATTTTTACTGCTAATAAATCTTTGGATATTTTTTTCTAAAAAGGGTAGGTTCATCAATAAATTTTTTAAAACCATTATAAATAATAAAAGTGTTGATTTTATCACACCATGCTTTTGTAGATTTCATTAAACCATATAAATCATCAGAAAATTTAAAAATATGATTTAGAAAGTGAGATTTTTAAATCTAGGGGTTGTTCCACAAAAACACCCCCAATTATATAACCATTTAAAAATTCACTTTTCACATCCATTTGATAATGTTTGAAATATAGATTTTTTTCATAGGAAAGCATGATTCAAATAGCCTCAATTCGATCTACTAGTAAAAAAGTCTTATAATATTAAATCCATTATTTGTGACCATAACCTTGTGAAAACAATCTATATTTGTTTCATACAATATCACTAACTTCAACTACATTATTCCTAAACACCCATTTAGTTTCTATAGTCATGCTCTCATTGGGCTTGTCTATAATTTTCCAGAATTTATTTCTATCAAACAGATTTAACTCTTCCTATAATAACATCACCCAATATTCATAATTTGTAGAAACATTGATGATCTTAGGTTCATTATTTGAGAATAAAGAATCATGTTCAACCATATTTCTAAGAGAAGCTCCAGTCTGAGTTATTTTTTCTAAATCACCAATTAGGGAATCTAAATGATGGTTTTTGAGAGTTCGAATAGGTCTAAAAAAATAAGGTCTAGACACTTCAAGATTTTCAACATATTCAGGTACATCGTGAATAGATTCTAAATAATTTCCCAAAATGGACATTTTAATAGATTCCTTAATAGGATTTTCAGCATATTTAGTATTGATTTTCAAATTTGACAGATCGTCCTCAAGATTTTCTAAAGTGGTCTTTAACTCATGTAGATCTATCTTATTAAACATTACATTTACATATTTTTCCACAAATTTGGTACTCTTATTGATGACTCTATAGTATTTACTAGAAATTGAAATACATAGGAAAATTCATCATCAATGTTGGATAAAAATACTCCTAGATTGTCCTTAGTGTTAATAATATAGACTTTTTAATAAAACACATTGAAGTAGTTGAACTTGTGTTTCTATAGTTCCACTACTCATATGTATTTCTCATATTGACAGATCTAATCAGGAATCTATTGATTATATAGAATGATTTATTTCCATCTTCCTCAAAAAAAGTATATAGGTAGTTAAAACTGAGTAGACATGGTTCTAGAAATTTAGTTAATGGTTTTATTTCTTCTTTCTACAACCCAATTCTTATAGGGTGTCCTAGGAGAAGAGAAGTTATGAATATTGACATTTTATGAGAAAAAGGAATCATGATCATGGTTATCAAAATCATTCCCATGGTCATTTCTTACGGTTTTAATTCTAAGAGCACTATGATTTTCTACAGTCCTAGAAAACTTAGTGAAATGAGATCAACATTCACTATTGTGAGATGAGGGGAAGGTCCAAGTATATCTAGATTAGTCATATACAAGAACATTGACATAATTATTCCCACATAGTCATGAAACTCTAGATGTTCTAAACATGTCCTTGTGAAAAAACAATAGAGGTTGAGAGGTTGAAACCTCTTTTGTTGGTTTGAATGAGATTTTCCGATGTTTACAATTTTGGAAAGGATTACAAACATTTTCATTTGGAAAATAATGTTTGGGTAGATCCTTTACTAATAATGTTTTTTAAATCATTCTAAGATAGTGTATATTATATTTCCCTAATATATTTTTCCAATGAAGAGACTCTTTATAAAAATCATTCAAACTTTAATAGAATTGAGAATTTATTGAATCAAAATCAATAACATACTCATTTACATTTCTAAAAGATTAAAATAATAAATCATTTTTACAAGTAAAAACATTTCATGTATCATCCTCAAATTTAACATTAAGGAAATCATCACATAACTAAGATATACTAAGTAGGATATATACTATTACATCAATAACATGTACATTAGAAATTAAACTTGAGATAAAGTTACCAATCTAGCTATGGGCATCAATTTGTCCTTTATCATTTCACAAAAGGTTAAATTCCCACCATCAATATTTATATGATTATATAATCATATATAAAATCAGTTCATGTGTCATGAAAATCCACATTCCAAATACCATATACTACTACTCTTTCTCTTTAATCAACTTTCCTACAAATAGATTACGAAAAAAAAAATATTTTCGTATATAGATTTGATTGGGTCCAATAAAATTAGTAATAACTGATTTGGGAACCCTAATTAGCTTCATTGGTTTCCTATATGCAACATAAAATGTATTTAATAAATATTGTTTAGTTGGTCCATTATTAGATGATACAATATAATATTTTTTATGGCTAGAACATGCAGAAAATTATCCAGAACTAAGAATAAAACTAGATTTTTCATATCACGATACAAAATTGGTTTTGAAAAAATTTATTTTACCAAGTTGGTAGCCAATAAAACTATTTTATTTGGGTGGAAAATGATTAACATGAATTTGAAAATTTTTATCTTTAAAATTTGAAAAATTTTCTATATCATTTTTTATATTCCCATATGACAATTTAAGCTCAATGGTTACCTTAAGCAATTGAACACTTTTCTATTTTTCCACACTTAGTTTAGATTTAACATTATCATTAAATGATTATTGGTTATTTATGGATTTATATTTATCTTATAATTCATTACAAGTTTCCTCTATAATTTTTCAATATTAAAACATTTCGGAATTTTTCATATTTTTTGAAACACTTTCATGTCCAGAATAGTAATCATTATGTCCACGATAGTTTATTGTTACATTAGATGTGTCTGTCATAAAATACAAATATTCCTTATTAGTTTTTTCATCAAGATTGGATTATGAGTCACATGTGATTTCCTTAAAATCACTCCATGTTTCCATCATGGAATTTTTAAACATTATTTTATTATCCTCCAAATATATTTTATCTTCATAAAACCACTTATAGTGGAATAGTGGGAAACCCGAACATTTTCCAAATCATACCAAATTTTGGTGTTCATTAATTTCAAAATTCGAAAACAATGTGTACACATCCCAAAAATCCTAATATCCATTCGAGAAAAACAGCATCAAGGTAAGACACAATGAGTCAACTATGTCATCGACGTCGTCACTACCTTTAACAGACTATAGTTTCCATCATCATGTACCTGTCATCCACTGCTAAAAAAGTCATCATCGCTTCACATATCATCAAGGAGAAACAACCTCACACTGATTTTTGTCATTACTACACCAGTGAGGACCCACTAGTCCCCATCACCCAAGTATCACTGAGAAAAAATACATCATTCGTCACCACTGATCACCTAAGATCATAGTATTCGTTTTCAGAAAACAAAACCAGTAGACATAAAAAACATTTATCATTGACAAGAAATAATAGCCATACCAACACAAGATCAATCGATCACCAAACAAACAAAAACACAAAATATTTAATTGAAAACATCATTAGTGAGGAAGCAGCCGAGCCTAATCAATTTATGGAGGAATAAACAATAGAAACGGAAAGGACATCAGAACCCCGAAGGATCGATTCCTACTCACGCTGCGCCTCCAGGTAAACCATCGAAAGATAAACCATCCCATCCAAATTCCCCGTAATAAAATTCTAACACCACACCGACCAGTGGAAGCCATAGAACATGTGGTAATAGAAGATATTAAAGAGTTTAATAGTTAACATAAATATCCATAACTTTTTCTATGACATAAAATCCATTTATAGAAATGGAAACAAATATAAATATATCCACCTATAATGCCATTATGAATGATGAACAACATGATAATGCAAACCAAAAAAACCAGAAGCCTCTATCATCAGAATAAAAATGAGAACCACCATGCCATCATAGGTTGAGCCTCATCACCATCCCAATTCGGCATATGAACCATCATGCTGCATCATATTTGGAGTCCAGCCAGAAGGGAAGTACAAATAGTGAAGAGGAAGTTAGAGAGATTTGTGGCTACGAAGAACAATTTCCAATGGAAAAAAACTAGTAGGAATATAAAATCTAGGAGGGAGAAAAGGGAAAACAATGGAGTAAGGATCAGCAATGGGGGCCAGCAGCACGATGAGAAGCAGACGGGACGATGATGTTGTAGAGCCACATAATGGCTTCCCCTTCACGGATCCACCACCGAGGAGGAACCCAATCATGAGAGAGAAAAGGGTAGACACCGCATATACACTTTCTATAATTATCATCATACATATTGTTGTAATTTAGTTTGGGGGAGTTATCATTAACACATACCTTTAATTGTCCCTCATATTAGATGATTTCATTTAAAGTGTCCCTTATTTTCCAAAACTTTTTTCAATTTCCCTTATGATCATACATTCCTTTTTAGTTTGAATTTCTGAATAATTTCTTCATCAAATAAAATTACATAAATATTCTTCCTATTTCATCCATCTCATCCTCATATTCTATTTTTAAAGACCCATAAAATTAAAGGGAAATTTTTTCATAATTTTCGTTGGAATTTTACAAAAGCGTAGTATCTGACGGCACCTGATTCTGAGGCCCGGTGTGCCCAGAATCATTTTCTAATACGTTCAGTGAACGAATGAGCAGGTTTTCCTAAATTTTGAACCGGTGCTCGGAATCAAAATCCGAGGTCACCGCTAGAATCACAACTCCGGTAATTTCCTAGAAACACCTTATCCAGAGTTGCGTTGGGTCGGGTGTGGTTTGTTTTTTTGGTTAAGTAATGGAATAAAATAAAAATGGTGCGACCAATTTTTATTTTATTTAAAGTTGTTTAACCTAAGCTAAGTGGTTGGAGTGGGACCCACTATATTCTACTCCACTAGGTATGATATTTGTGGGGTGGGGCCCACACGAGCCCAACCTTTTTCAACCCCCCTCCTTTAATTAAGCAACTCACCCACACCCCCTTTAAATGAAGTCAAATCTTGTGTTTAACTAGATATTAAACACCTCTTTTAATTGGGCGGTTAAAACGTTTCAATTAATTCAATAAATTGATTGATTTAATTTTGAATATCAAAAATGTTTGGCTTGTGTGTTAATAAAATAAGAAAAATCTTATTTTTATTAAGGGGTTCGTTGTGCGTGAGGACTTGGGAGATTTTGCTCAATGTCTTGAAGTTCTTCTTCCTCGATGAAGAACGCGAAGAACGCCGACCTCTGATGACGGACGACGGTGGGAGATGCCTTCCTTGGAAATCGATGACCCGATGCGCATTCCTTTGTTCCTTCATCCAACCTCAAAGGAAGGGAGACACCGTTACTCCTCGGACGATCTCCGTCAACGTGTGCGGGACATTCTTCCACGATGCCTTCTTCCGCGACGTTCAATTCCGCGATGATCCTTCATTCATCAAATGCTCAAGGTAGGGGGATTTATTTCCTTTTGTTCCTAATTATTTTCAACGCTAATTATCGTCTTATTTGAGATGCCTGATATTGCAATAGTGAGAGGAGGTCGGACCGCACGAACACGGCCAACCCTCCTCCCCCCTTGATTGTTGATTTGTTATGGCGCGTGTAAGGCGGCGCGGTGTCGTTGCTCTGTGATGAAGCTATGGGAATAGGTAAAGAAGCATGGCACCGTCGATGCACGCTGTTGAGGTCGAACAAACCACAGTGCCCTCGGGCCGCATCGGATAACCTAGAAGAGACCGCGGCCGGAGCAGGGCCGCATCAGAGGGCCGCGGTGCCGTCGCACTTCTCCGGACGTACCAAGGTCATAGCAGAGCAGGGAGCGGTGGTCGGCTACCCGCTTCCGGTGCCGGAGTAGGAGGGCGGGACCGTGGGGTCCCACGATAGTAGTACGGCCGGCCAGTAGGGTCGGCCGGCTTCCATGAAGGGCTGGGGGTTGTAAACCCCGACCGGCCGAAGGAGCGCCCCCCCCCCCCCCCCACACACACATGGGGGCCGCAGTTTTTCAAACTGGGGGGCAGCACCCACCCCCCCTCATCTGCTCGGCCATTACGACCGAGCCGCCTGGCCACGCTGGCCAGGCCGAGTGCGCCAGGTCGAGCCGCGTAGGCCAGGCCGGGCCGCGCCCATGCGGTCTGGACATGGACACGATTCGGGTCGACCCAGTTCGGGCCGACCCAGGGGGTATTGGGCCGGGCCGGACTGGGCCCTAACCCCCTATTTCCGGACCACTTTCGGTCTTTTGACCATACCTTGTGCAGAGGACATCTGATCGACACACCATCAGCTGCGATGTGATCCTTGGATCGAGATGGTCGTTTCGGTGTATTACAGTCATGGTTTCGGAGAACTTTGGATTTGGCCGGGTTGGTTCGTACATGAAACTAACCGTGCCCTCGGAGCGGAAACGCTTATAACATGAGCTCCGAATGTCCGATTGACATGCCGTCGAATTTTTTGGATTCCTCTTAGTAAGGCAGACCACATTGGCTTACTCCGCTCATTGTTTGGATGCAGTTGAAGTACGGTCGGGTTGTTTTGACTTAAAAAACAACCGGGGCCCTTGGACGAAAAAGCTAATAACTCACAGACCGGACGTCCGATTGACGCGTCGTCTGTGAAGTTGAGATCATGTTGATGATACTGAACTTTTGGATACTTCAACTCCGGACTTCCTATCAGTTGATGTATCAGCCCCTCGGCTCATGGAGCGGATCCTCTCGAACGAGCTTGCTGTTTACGGGAACCCTAGAGCTGGCTGTGACTGCGACGACGATGAAGACAGTACGGGAATCCTCCGTGGGTTCGACTGTGACGAATACATCACTCAGCGATCCTCAATGGATCAGTGCTACTGATCATGTTTGGGTCCAATCCTTTGTGGGTCAGAACTCAGCGGTCCTGTGTGGGCCAACGCACTCCGATCCTATGTGGGTCAGATCCCATGTGGGTCATTACGGGGGTTAGTTACCTATCGATCCTTTGTGGGTCATTGCGGGGGTTAGTTACCTATCGATCATTTGTGGGTCATTGCGGAGGGTTAGTACCTATCGATCCTGTGTGGGTCCGACGAATTAGATAAATCAGCGGCTACATCTGATCATCTCTATCATCATTTGATGAAGTATATCCTGTGTGAGCAGAGTCTTGACTTTCAATCATTATCTTCGATATGATTGTCTTGCTTTCCAACGTGGATTGTGTTGTGCTATCCTGTGTGGATGTGATCGAACATGGGATTGGATGCTGGAGCCAAACTGGAACTAATGACTTAGGAATATGTATGGGCATATACCTAAGTAGTGTCGGATGTTACTTCGTGATTATATCATTCCTTTGTGGTTTATCCTTTATGGATTATGGGAGACCTTCGGGGGTCTCGGGGTCCCTACTTAGTAGCCTATACTCACCCCTGTATGGGCTATGCCCGTACTACGTTGTGTTGGTTACAGACGACGGACAATGCTGATCATGGTTGAGGCTTGCGGAGAAGGTCAGTGCCTGGAGGTGGACCACTGGGCGGGACGTACTCAGAGCGGACGGCTGGACCCAAGGAGCTGTGGAGGCCATCTGTACCCACCCTTTAGGTGGGACTTCTAGTGGATGGCTCAACGTTGCGGATTTATTTTTCGGTTGTTGTAGTCCCTTTTTCAGTTGTACTTTACTTTCAGTTTGGGTTTTTATTCTGGACCACTTACTATTGTACCCAGTTTTACTTAGTGTTTACTTTTTCATGCTTACTCTATGTGTTTGTTTACTTTATAAAGGTAATTCCTTCCCTTGTTATTGGTAATTACGCCTTGGTGCTAGTCACCAGCCCTTTTCCTATGGGAGGCGGTCTTGGGGTAGTCACGGCATGGGCCCCAAGGGCGTGTTGTGACAAATTGGTATCAGAGGAGTTCGGTTCTACCACAGAACTCAGGACTCTAATCTTTTACTATGTGAAGAAATAATGTTAATAGTATTGAGTGTTGTTATCAGTCTAGGGAGTCTAGGGTTGGTGCGGTGGTCGACGTATCCGCACACCAGGACCCTGACTTCTGATTTCTGACATAGTGCATGAAAACATTGATTGCATGTGCGTTTCAAGTTTTCATTGTGATTACATTGTGTCATCTCACCAGGTATACTATTTGACTATGGCACACCTGTTTCTTTTCAGGATGGCCCCGCGATGGAAACCAACTAGGGTTCCGAGTGTTGTGAGAGACGACAGCCCACTGAGCAATGAGGCCTCGGTACAGGGCCCTTTGACATAAGAGGCACTGGCGGTACCTCTACCCGCCGAGCCTCCGATGCTACCAGCTCCAGCCGCTGACAGTGCACGTCGCCTTAGTGCACTTCATGAGTTTCAGCATCAGCGACTGCCCAGGTTCTGCGGGGGAGACGAACCCTCAGGCAGCCGTGGACTGGCTGGAGGAAGTTGTACGAGTTTTCCGTTTGGTAGGGACACCAGTAGACCTCATGGTGATCCCTACAGTGAGTCTCCTGCACGCAGCAGCATGCAAATGGTGGAGATTGATTCTCCAAGTGCACGACGAGGCATCACTCATCTGGATGGACATTGAGAGCCTCTTCCAGTTCGAGTTTGTCCCAGCCACATCCGTGCGGTGTGTATTCAGGAGCTTTTATTGCTGCGGCAGAGCAGCATGACGGTCGCCCAGTACTTGGCGAGATTTATAGACCTCTCGCGCTATTCGACAGACACGGTACGGGACCCATTCTAATGGGCATGGACCTTCGATCAAAGATTGAGGCATGAGATCAGGGCATCACTGATCTCCCTCCGCATTTCAACACATGAAAGAGTACTGGATTGAGCCCTTCTCATCGAGAGCTTCCTTGCTGAGCCTTCATCAGTAGCGACACCTACCGCTGGGCATCACTTAGCAGAGTTTTCTATAGCTGGCAGTCGATGGATGACACATGGGTCCAGGCAGACCACACCCTCAGGTGGACGACCTCAGGAAACTGGCTTAGAGGTGCGGAGCACATAGCCTAGAGACAGTCTTACTAGAGGCAGACAATGCTACGCATGTGGCGGGCAGGGCCACATGGCTCGTGACTGCCCGACCCACCATGTGGAGGAGCACCAGACGGTTGAGGGACCACCCAGGCAGAGGAGATGGTCGAGCAGCAGGTGGTGGTGACAGTTTGAGTCTCTACCACCACCACCACCAGGAGGCCCACCCCAACCACAGGATGCTGGTGGGCAGAGATAGGCTCAACTTCAAGCAGCGGAGGCCTACGACTACGGTGCGCCCGAGAAGATTTAAGGTACTATTTGTGTCTACTCCACCCTTGCTGCAGTTCTTATTGACACAAGTGCGAGTAATTATTTCATTTCCATTGCCCTTGTTCAAAGTTCAGAGATTCCGACGGAGCCGTTGGCTCGATCCTTATGGCTAAAGACTCCTACTTGAGAAGACTCGACGATTACGCACTGGTGCTGGCAGTGTGAGCTTACTCTAGGAGGTGAGAGATTCAGCTGGGTTCTTCTTGTAGCAGCGTCAAGGCCTTACGACGTCATCTTGGGAATGGATTGGTTGTATAAAGTCCATGCTCAGATTGACTGTATTAGGCACACGGTGTGATGTGTACGCACCGACGGGAGTAGGTTCACCTTCACTGGTGAGAGGGGATCCTTTACAGCATAGGATGGAATCACGCATAGGAGAGGACACCCCATCACTCATCAGTTTTCTAGCCTCATCCTAGGAGCAGTTGACGTGTAGAGTCCTGGTTTCCCTGCAGTGGTGGATCAGAATGCGGACGTTTTCCCTGACGACGTTCCAGGACTACCTCCTCGTAGAGAGGTAGACTTTTATATTGACATGTACCCTATGACATCCCCGATATCCACTCGAGCATATCGAATGGACCCCACTGAGCTTCGAGAGCTACGAGTAAAGATGGAGGACTTACAGGGCAAGGGATTCATCCGACCCAGTGTTTCACCCGGGGCTTCCCCGATATTGTTCGCCAGGAAGGCGGATGGGAGCTTGTGACCGTGTGTTGATTACCATCGCCTGAACCAGGTGACCGTGAGGAACAAGTATTTTCTACCGAGGATTGAATACCTCTTCGATCATCTCAAGGGAGCATGATGGTTCTCAATTATAGACCATAGATCAGGTTATCATCAGCGTAGAGTTTGAGAGGAGGACGTGCAGAAGACGACCTTCAGATGTCAGTATGGCCACTATGAGTTCTTGGTTATGCCTTTCAGTGTGACCAATGCTCCAGTAGTGTTCACGGGTCTCATGACTAGGATCTTTCAGACATACCTCGATCAATTTCTCATGGCCTTCATCGACGACATAATGATATACTAGACGACTGATGAAGAGCACGCCTACCAATTGCGGGTTGTACTGGATACACTCCGAGAGCACCAGCTTTATGGTAAGCTCTCGAAGTGTCAGTTTTGGATACGTGAGGTCCACTTCATGGGACACGTCATATCTGAGGTGGGAGTTGCGGTGGATCCTACGAAGATTGAGGTAGTGCTAGCTTGGGATCCACCCAGGAGCGTGACAGAGGTGCAATGTTTCATGGGACTAGCTGGGTACTACCGGAGATTCGTGTCAGACTTCTCAAGAGTTGCGTAACCACTCTTAGATTTGACAAAGAAGGGGAAACCCTTTGGGTGGTCAGATAGATGTTAGCAGAGCTTCCAGGACCTGAGACAGAGACTGACCCACGTGCCTATCCTGAGGCTACCAGAGGAAGGAGTAGGGTACATAGTCTACTATGATGCATCAGGGACCAACTCGGATGTGTCCTGATGAAGGAACGTGCTGTGATTGCCTATGGATCACGTCAGTTGAGGAAGCATGAGCATAACTAAGCTACCCATGACCTGGAGCTTACAGTAGTGGTCTCCACTATGAAGATGTTGTGACACTATCTGATGGGCGAGCACTTTATAGTCTACTCTGACCACAAGTGTCTGAGTTACGCCTTCTCGCAGAAGGACCTGAACCTGAGATAGTGGCGATGGCTCGAGTTCCTCCAGGACAATGAATTTGAGATATTCTATACTCCTGGGAAGGGGAACGTAGTAGCTGATGCTCTCAGCAGGAGGACTGGCATCCAGCTACACGGGGCGGCGACAGAGCAGTTAGCCGCTTTGCATATATTCATCGTGGATAGAGATGGAGAATCCTTTCTCCAGTCACTCACAGTCACTCATCCACTACTACAGCGGGTCATAGAGGCACAACGTGGGGACGTAGACTATGAGATGTGGCATGCATAGATATCCTCAAGACAGGAACATGATGGATTCTCTGTGTGAGGAGATCACATCATCCTTTTTAGAGGATGTACCATGGTACCATATTCTTTACAGGAGGAGGTGTTGAGGGAGTTTCAGACTTCCCCTTTAGCGGTACATCCAGAAGTGGGGAAGTTGTACCAGAACCTCAAACGACAGCACTGGTGGCCGGGTATGAAGAAGGATGTGGCAGAGTTCGTTTCTCGATGCCTCACCTGTCAGTAGGTGAAGGCAGAGCGCCAGGTACGAGCAAGCTTGGCATAGCCTTTGGAGGTCCCGAAGTGGAAGTGGGACGGGATATCTATGGACTTCGTGATTGGAATTCCACGCACTTCCAGAGGTCACGACTCCATTTGGGTGATTGTCGACCGACTCACCAAGTCTTCTCACTTCTTACCCATCAGAGAGCAGGGCTCAGTGGAGGGCTTGGGATGTCTCTACGTTCAGAAGATTTTACGACTTTACGGTTTTCCATCATCTATAGTCTACGATCGAGATGCTCTCTTTACTTCCCGGCTTTGGAAGGGGTTGCAGGAGGCATTCGGGACACAGCTACGTCTGAGCACCGCCTTTCACCCTCAGATGGATGGTCAGACGAAGAGGACCATTCAGACTCTCGAGGACATGCTTCGTGCATGTGTCCTCGAGTTTGGTCGTAGGTGGGAGGACCACCTACCCTTGGTGGAGTTCGGTAACAACCACAGCTACCACTCCACCATCAGGATGGAACCATACGAGGTGTTGTACGGCCGACCTTGCAGATCACCTCTGTGGTAGACAGACCCTGGGGAGTCAGCACTTGTGGGATTGGAGATGGTCCAAGACACAACGGAGAGGGTCCAGGTCATCCAGGAGCAGATGAAGATAGTTCAGAGCCGATAGAAGTCTTATGCTGACAGGAGGTGGAGGCCACTAGAGTTCGAGGATGGCGACCACGTTTTCTTATGGGTCTCACCTCGACTTGGTTTATGGAGATTTGGACAAGGCGGAAAGTTGTCTCTGCACTTCATCGGACCATTCCAGGTCCACAGCATGATTGGCGAGGTGGCTTACCACCTGGCTCTACCACCTTCGTTGCACCGGGTGCACGATGTCTTCCACGTATCTAAGCTGAAGAGATACGTGCACTACCCGACGCATATCATTGACCATGGGTAGTAGGACATTGATGATGGGGTGACCTTTTTTTGAGCTCCCATTGGAGAAAGAGGATTAACAGGAGCAGGTCCTACATGGACGGTCAATTCCTCTAGTGTGCATCAGATGGCAGAACAGGATCCTCCAGGAGAGCACTTCGGAGCAGGAGGTTCAGATGCATGCACAGTACCCTCATTTGATTCCCTAGTTTATGATGTATCTTTACGGGGATGTAAAGCCCTAAGGTGGGTGTAATGTAAAGACCCGTAAAATTCAAGGGAATTTTTTTTCTTAATTTTCATTGGGATTTTACATGAATGCAGTGTCTGACAGAACCTGATAACGAGCCCCGATGTGCCCATAATCATTTTCCGAAGTTTAGCTCGGGTACATTCCGTGAACGAACAAGCGGGTTTCCCTAACTTTTGAACTGCTTCTCAGAATTAAAATATGAGGACACCGATGGAATCGCAGTTCTGGTAATTGCTTAGAAACACTTTTTCCGGAGTTGTGTTTGCTCGGGTGTGGATATTTCTTTTTTTGGTTAAGTAACGGAACAAAATAAAAATAGTGAGACCAATTTTAATTTTATTTAAAGTTGTTTAACCTAAGATAAGTGGTTGGAGTGGGACCCACTATATCCTACTCCACTAGGTAGGATATTTGTGGGGTGGGGCCCACACGATCCCCTCCTTTTTCAACCCCATCCTTTAATTAAGTAACACACCCTCACCCCCTTTAACTGAAGTCAACTTTGGCATTAAACTAGACAATAAACACGTCTTTTAATTGGGCAGTTAAAACGTTTCAATTAATTCAATTAATTGATTGATTCAATTTTGAATTTCAAAAACGTTTGGCTTGTGTGTTAATAAAATAAGACAAGTGTTTTTTTTATTAAGGGGTTCTTTTTGCGTGAGGACTTGGGAGATTATTCTCAATTTCTTGATGTTCTTCTTCCTTGACGAAGAACACGAAGAACGCCGACCTCCGATGATGGACGATGGTGAGAGACGCCTTCCTCAGAGATCGACGACCCGACGCGCATTCCTCAGTTCCTTCTTCCCGCGTCAAAGGAAGGGAGACATCGTTCCTCCTCAGACGATCTCCGTCAACGTGTGCGGAACTTTCTTCTACGATGCCTTCTTCCACGATGTTCAATTCCGCGATGAGCCTTCATTCAACAAATGCTCGAGGTAGGGGGATTTATTACTTTTTGTTCCAGATTACTTTCATCGCTGATTATCGTCTTATTTGAGCCTCCTGATATCACAATAACAAGAGGATATCAGACCGCATGATCATGGTCGACCCTCCTCCCCCCTTGATTGTTGATTTGTTGCGGCTCGTGTAAGGTGGCGCGGTGCTGTTGCACCGCACTGAAAAAATGGGTATGGGCGAAGAAGCGTAGTGCCATTGAAGTTGAAAAAACCGCGGCGCCGTCGCAACGCGCCGTTGAAGTCGAACAAACCTCGGTGTCGTCATGCCGCTCCGGATAACCTAGAAGAGACATCGGCCGGAGTAGGGCCGCGGTAGAGGGGAGCGGCACCGTCGCGCCGTGTTGGACGGACCAAGGCCGTGGCAGGGCAGGGAGCAGCGCCCGGCTACCGGCCGCCGGTGCCGGAGCTGGAGGGCGGGACTGCGGCAGCAGCACGGCCGGCCGACCGGCTTCTGAGAAGGGTCGGGGGTCGTAATCCCTGGCTGGCCGAAGGAGCCCCCCCCCCCCCCACACACACACACTCACATGGGGGCCACATTTTTACAAATAGGCCCCCCCCTTATCCGCTCGGCCGTTACGTCCGAGCCGCCTGGCCATGACGGCCAGGCCAAGCGCACCAGGTTGGGCCGCCCATGCCAGGCCACCTAGGTCGGGCCACACCCAAGCAGGCTAGACCCAGACCCGGGTCGGGTCGACCCGGTTCGTGCCGACCCAGGGGGTATCGGACTGGGTCGGACCGGGCCCGAACCCCCTATTTCTGGACCTCTTTCGGTCTTTTTCCCATAACATGTGCTTTGGACCTCCGATCAATGCACCTTCAGCTGCGATGTGATCCTTGGATAGAGACAGTCGTTTCGGTATAATACAGTCAAGGTTTCAGAGAACTTTTGGTTCGGCCGGGTTGGTTCGTACATGAAACCAACCGGTCTCTCGAAGCGGAAACTCTTATAACGTGAGCTCCGGACGTCCGATTGACGTGCTGTTGACTTTGTTGGATTCCTCTTAGTGAGACAGACCCCTTTGGCTTACTCCGCTTGAGGTTTGGATGGAGTTGGTGTACGGTCGGGTTGATTTTGACTTAAAAACCAACCGGTCCCCTCGGACGAAAAAGCCAATAACTCACAGACCGGACATCCGATTGGCGTTCCGTCTATGACATTGAGTTCCTGTTGACGATACGGAACTTTTGGATACTTCAACTTCGGACGTCGTGTCAGTTGAAGTATCAGCCCCTCGGCTCGTGGAGCGGATCCTCCCGAATGAGCTTGTTGTGTGCGGGAACCCTAGAGCTGGTTGCGACTGCAATGACGATGAAGACAGTACGGGAATCCTCTGTGGGTTCTTCAGCAACGACTATAGCACTCAGCGATCCTCATTGGATCAGTGCTAATGATCCTGTGTGGGTCCGATCCTATGTGGGTCAGTGCTCAGCGGTCCTGTGTGGTCCAGCGCACTCCGATCCTATGTGGGTCAGATCTTGTGTGGGTTATTGTGGGGGTAAGTTACCTATCGATCCTTTGTGGGTCATTGCGGGGGTAAGTTACATGTTGATCCTTTGTGGGTCATTGCGGAGGGTTAGTACATATCGATCATGTGTGGGTCTGACGGTAAAGATGAATCAGCAGCTACATCTGATCATCTCTAACATCATTCGAAGAAGTATATCCTGTGTGAGCTGAGTCTTGACTTTCAATCATTATCTTTGATATGATTTTCTTGCTTTCCTATGTGGATTGTGATATGATATCATGTGTGGATGTGATCGAACATGGCCTCAGATTCTAGAGTCGAACTGGAATTGAGGACTTAGGTATATGTATGGGCATATACCTAGTGTCGGATGTTACTTCGTGATTTTATCTTTCATTTGTGGTTTATCCATTGTGGATTATGAGAGACCATCAGGAGTCTTGGGGTCCCTATTGAGTAGCATATACTAACCCCGACATGGGAAATGCCCGCACTATGTTGTGTTGGTTACAGACGACAGACATCTTTGATCGTGGTTGAGGTGTGCGGAGTAGGTCAGTACCTAGAGGTGGACCACTGGGCGGGACGTACTCGGAGCAGATGCCTGGACCCGAGGAGCTGTAGAGGCTATCTGTACCCACCCATTAGGTGGGAATTCCAGTGGATGTCTCGATGTTGCAGCTTTACTTTTCTATTTTTGTACTCCCTTTTTCATTTGTACTTTACATTCAGTTTGGGTTTGTATTCTGGACCACTTACTATTGTACCCCGTTTTAGTTAGTTTTTACTTCTGCTTGCATACTCTGTGTGTTTATTTATTTTATAAAGGAAATGCCTTCCCATTTTATTGGGAATTACGCCTTGGTGCTAGTCGCCAGCCCCTGGCCTATCGGAGGCGGGCTTGGGGTAGTCACGGCACGGGCCCCGACGGCGGGTCGTGATACTGTTGATGGTTTTTTATCACATGAACTTTTATTTCCATCTTGATATTTGAACTTCTATTTTGAGGTAGTCAATTTGAATGTAATTTATTTTCTTTTTGGTTCATCATCCCCTTCAATGTTTCATTTAGTTATTCCACATACAGTGTCAACTATCTTATCAACTCTTTCACTAGAAAGGTGTTGACGTCACAAGATTATCTTATTGATATAGATGTCCCTGTCTATTTATATGGTAAGAATTTGAATATTTTAATGATTTTATCCTTTTTCGTAATATTTCTCCCTAGATAGATCATGGTGTTCACAATTTCATTAAACGTGAGATACAAGTTAGAAATAGGTTCATCAGGCTTCATCATAAAATTATCATAAATAATTTGGTATGTGTTAAGTCTAATTTATTAACCATAAAATATATGTCATATGAAAAAGATATTGTGACCAAAATTTCATAGGTAGATGTACAAATAGATACTTTTTTAAATTCTTCATCTCCTCATTCAAAAAATAGAGCATTCATAGCATTGAAATTCTTATTATAAGCAGTCTTTGTGACATCACTCCAGGTATTACTTACAGTATTTGGTTCATCATTTTTATATTCTATAATTGTCAAAATATAAAATATTATAATTTCTAAATGCATTGTCATATTAATCTTCCACTAGGTATTGTCTGTTCCATTAATGTATGGAGGATTGTTTTTAGGAGCACATTCCAATATATTATCCATAAAAAAGAATATTTTTTAATTACTATAAATTTTAATGTAAGAGAAATTTTGAGAACATAAAATCACAACTAAATCTAATTTTAAAATATTTGAAAACAACTTTAATGAATATTCCTTTGATAAGAAATTTTCATCACAGTAAGACACTAAAGATGGGAGGGGGTTGAATTGAGTTCAAATAAATATTTCTATTAAGAATATTATTTAAAATAGTCCACTAATTTAAAAGTTAAGAGGAAATTTAATTTGATTAGTTAATTTATAAAAATTTAACAGTTTAAATAATTTTTCAAAATATTTATTATGTCTTAGTTGTAAGATTATGTGATATTGATAAAACTATTCAAACAAATATAATAAGCCAAACTAGTTATAAACAACATCTAAGACAATCTATCAAAGTGAAATTCAGTTTTCTAAAATACATTAAATAATAGATAAAACTAAATTTAAAGACACATCATATAAAAAACAAGAGGTTCATTCTCAAGTCAACACATACTTCCATTCACTTGGTGATCACCTACAACAGAATAGTATGTATGAATAAAAGGTTATGATCCACACCCTGGATCTGGATTTACACAACAGTTTATAATATTTCAGGTCACATTACCTCTACAACAACACTGCATGGGAGAGAAATAAAACCCGGTCACATAGGTCCAAAACCACAAATCTGCATGGGATAATCAAGTTTAAAAAGATATTTGTGTGGGGATATATATTATCCACTAGTTTAGTTCTGGAGATAGTGTGTGTTTAATAGAAATACGAACACACTTCTATAAAATGTAATAAAAATGATCCAAACTGAGAAATAAATATTTGATAGTGGTTAGAATTATCTGTGTGTTTTACAGTTCAGATCTTGGCACGTTAATGTATCAGAGATGAAGCTGGAGTCTAATTTTAAAATAAGACATTGAAATAGAGTGTCATAAAGCATTGTATTCTATCTTCAAGGAAT
Organism: Viscum album; assembly: GCA_963277665.1. Lineage (NCBI taxonomy): Eukaryota > Viridiplantae > Streptophyta > Magnoliopsida > Santalales > Viscaceae > Viscum > Viscum album. The sequence continues at coordinate 344,355,464 of OY728165.1, read as the reverse complement.
ATGAGATGTTCTTTCTCCTTAGTATCAGTTTAATGCTGCAGAGATGTTGGAACTTTGGTGCACATCAGTTCTCTTATACACAACAAGTAAGAATGAAGAGTCCCTCATGTGTTCTTCTTTTTTGTATGTTGCTCATGTGGGTTTGCTATTGTATTTATGGTATCATTTTTTATCTTTTAATATTAAGATATTTCATATTTTATATTCTACATCCAAACAATTTGATTGTTTGAAGTAGGTGTTTTACATCATACTTTTTACATCATCATTAGTGATGTCGGGAAAATGAATTAAATTAATCAGTCGCATCAATACACTCAAAATGTGACTGTTAGATATATTTTTGAATAAAAGGTAATTATAACAGTTTATTAGTGACTCTTTTTCAGTGAATAAAGCGTCTGTGACTCATTTCCTCAGTGAGTCCTTCTATCAGTATTTGTGTCTCATTCAATCAATGTCTCCTTCTATCGAACTTTCTGTGCATCGGTGAGTCCTTACGTCGGTATCACCACGTGTCGGTAGCACAATGTGTTGGTAGCAACATGCTTCAGTAGAACAGTGCATCAGCAGTGAATTATTTCTATCAGAGATACAATTTAACTATCAGTGATTCGTTTGAACTATCGGTGTGACATTATGTCTATTGGTATTGATGATTCCATTGTGTTGTTTGCATCGACAAGTCATCCCTATTCTATTGTCATCGTTGAATCTATTTTATATCGTCATCAGCTTCTCATACTTAAGAGATAATTCTCTTTGGACTGTCTTACAACATAAATATTATCAGAATATGTTATTGTTCTATGTGATCATAGATAATAATAATTAAATAGATTGAAACTTAAATAAACATGATTGAAATTGTTAGACATTATTTATATGATTAGACATGATTTGGGATAATTAAAACTACACAAGGTGGATGACAATCTCATATGGTCCAATAGTATATTCCTGAAATATAATATAGAATATTATTAATCAATTTTTCAATGAAATTTGTAAAATAGAACAATCATAACATGTATAAATTATATAAAATTTTGTGTTTATATCGTATCTATATAATTTATAAGTGGTAAATAAAATTTTGATGTTGAAATTTCTTTATGGGAGATAATATAACTCCATGAGAATTAGTCAATATATTATTCCTATTAAATAATACAAATTTTGAAATTTTTACTGGTTTAAAATAATCAAGAAGCATTATTATTGAGAGAATTTGAAAACGTACATAGTTTCATTAATTTATATGTTTTATTTTTTAATAATTTTCAAAATTTTAGATGAAATTAGTTCAAACCATATATATTTAATTTTTATATATGTTTATTTTATGTCACAAATAACATAAAATATTATTTTTACCTTATGAATATTTAAAGAATAAATTTATTTTCTTATCATGATTTTATCTTATAGATATTTATGATAAATCAATTATCCTATGTTAATATTTATAAATAATTTTTTAATAATTTTATTAATTATTTATTCAATACATAAATATAGATTAAATGGTGTTGGATATTTGTAAAATATTTTATGGATGTTTATATTGAAAAATAATTAAAATTTCATAATATATTTCATAAAATTTAAGTAAATATCCATTTAAATTCTATGTTTTTATCCATTTTAAATTCTTTTTTATTTTCAAATAAAATAAATATTCTGCATCTCTCAAATCATATTGAAATTGGATATTTGTACAAACCCCTTTGTTTTTATTTAAAAAATTTATGTCTTAAATGTGATATTTTAATGATATTTTCATTTTTTACCTATAGAGTAAATTGAAATTTGATTATTATATTACATAAGTATTATTTATAGTATTTATTTTATGAAATTATTAGTAATTGGTTAGTGAAATTAATTAATTATGGTAATAATTTTTTATGGAATGATAAATATAAATTCTAATAATTAATATAATTTCATATATATAAATATTGTTATATATAAAGATTTAATATTTGAAATAAATTATTGAATTAAAATCATACTCTCTATAAGTGCCCAAATTCTAATTGTTTAATAAAAATTATTTTATGTAAAATATTATTGCTAAAAATTTAAATGTAATTTTTTTAATATATAATAAAAGGGTTTATGCTGTTCTGATAAAAAAATAATTGTTTAAAAGTTATTATAGAATTTTTATATATAATAAATCTCAATATTCCTTGTATACGACTTTTTTTTTAATTTCATATAATTTTCATAGTCTGATTCAACAATTTTTCACCCAATAAAAAATTTATGTAAATGTAGTGTATCATCACATAACAGTACCCCTTCATCAACTAGGTAAGGGGATTTACTCAGTTTTTTTCTCGCATAAACGTCACTCAGTGGAGTTAGGTGCTATGTAAATGTCCTCCTAAATCTCATATAAGGGTAATAATTCAAGTATGAATGCTATGTATTAGAAATAACAGGCTCCCAAAAGGGTTTGAACTCATGTCTTGTTTAAATGTGAATGTATATCCTACATAAGTGTAAAACCAAAAACCCAGTTCTCATGAGGGTGTTTCCTTTGTAAACATAATAGTCAATGATTGTATTTTCATAATGGTTTAATGCATATATATCATGCCTGCATCTTGTGATTCATTTTAAATGACTCCATCACCCTCCATCCATATTCCCCATTATGCAATCACTATTTTTACACTTTACATGCTGCATGACACAATATTTCACCACATATAACTCACACACATCACACACACTTCTACTACATTTACATAAGTGGATATGATGATGATATGAATAGAAGGTTATATATCTACATGTTGTCCAATAATATGATACTCATAGAATGTAACACTAATGGTTGAAATATAATTATATATAACTTCTTAAACAATCTTTATTTCATGTAATTTTGGGACAACTCAATAAATATTAAATATCATCGGTGGATATGAAATAAATCATTCTATGTTTGGAGTTTCATGGAGTATTTTAAGATTCATGTTGTTTGGTTAATACAAACTAGTAAAGGTATTCAATAATAAATGGTTATTGAAATTATTTCTATAATGAAAATATAAACAGAACTAATTATTTTCAACTATATTGGTTGTTTATTTTATGTTTGTTATCAAAATAGATGAGGGATTTGAATTTCCATTCCAATATAGTCTTACATTCAAGTAGATCATAAAAATATATATTATAGTAGCATCATTTTCCTATGAAATTTAATACATATCATAAAATGTGTTGGAGACAAAAGAGGGAAATTCCCTATATGTGTAGGCTGATTGTAACCATCCTCATACAAACCATTCTATTTTCATTCTATAGGGTTATTTTCATATGTTGTTTAAAAATTTCTCATTTGGGACATCAGTGTGTTTTAAGACATAATATTTGAAAGGTTACAAAATTTTAGAGAAAAAAATCACTTCATGTACATGAATTATGTTTTGAAATATTAATATTTCAATTTAAAAAATTTCAATATAAGTTAAAATATATTTATAAAAAATAGTTAACATAATTTTAAAAATTATCATCATATTTTTTTTAATAATTTTATTTCAAAATAATTTTATTATTTATAAAGATAAAGAATTATGAGAAAATTTATCAATTTTGAATTGTTATCTAGTAATGTATTTATTTATGGAATAAATATTTATCATTACAAATGAAATACAAAAATTATGTTTTAAGAGAGTTATTTTTAGAATCTTGGATGGTTTTATTTTATATCCTTGATTTTTTTGTTTTAGTGTACTTATCCTAAGGATATTTCTCTTTATATTTATGAGTTTCCATTAATAACATATATAGTTAAGAGGTAATATTTATTTTAAAAATATTATTTTTAATATTAATGTTCCAGGATTTATAAATAATGTTTATTGGAATATATGGTGTGATACAATTGAAACTAATACTTTATTATCAAATATTATTTCGTAAACATTATTTATATGTTGATTGGTGAAGGGGAGTGAACCCAAACCCCTTATGAGTAATTATCCTATATTTTATATGATGTTTTGTTATAAACTTCAAATTCATTAGGTAGATATTTTTTCCAAATATATTTTATGTATTGAATTTTTTATTTAACCGAATGTATTATAGGACTATTTCCACTATGTTATGTTATCACTTCCACATGCCAATTCATATTGTAATATAATGATTCAAGGTTCCTATGGGAGGTATTTATATAAGCTTTTGAAATTTACAATAACATATTTCTTTGATTTAATAAATGAAACAAATAGATATTTTAAGGATTTATAGTAATACTAGAAAAGATAACCATTTGTAGAATAACTCATGATATTAAGATATTTTTAGTGATGTCAAAGATAATTGTTTTCTTAATTTTTATCTTATTTTTTAATTTTTTATATGGGACATCTATTTCATTTATGTTATTTAAAAAATATATTTAATGAAAAAATGTCTGGGATTTGGAAGTCATTTTTCATCCATAAATGAATAAATGGATAATATGGATTCATTTTACCCTAATATAAATGTTATATATATTTTTTATATATATTAAAAATATGTAATGGTTTATTAATATTTTATTACCCCATACTGATATATTTTTCATCAATCAGATGCCACAAAATTTTATTCCCATGATATTAGGAAAATGTTATTGGAGTGAGAGGGTTAAGTGATATTATGGTGTCTATATTTTAACGTTTATATTTATTGATTTTAAAATTTAAATTTTTTCAATTAATGTATTAGTTTTAATTGGGTTGTGATAAATAGACTAAAATCATATCCCAAATGATGTATGTATTGTTAATGTCTTATCATATATATTTAATTACATGTGGTCATAAAATTTTGAGTCTGATGTGTTACACTTTACCACCACACCATTGAACCATAGAGAGTAGTTAGTGGATGGAAACCATTATTTGATAAGATAAATTGATTATTATTAAATCATTCCATGTAGATATGACATATGAAGAATGTTAAACACCACAACGAAATATTTTATGGTGTATATACCATCATCACATTACAATGTAACTAGTATGTATGATCTCCAATCCAATAAAAAAATTATTTCAGTCTTAGTGAATGGAAAAATCATATATCCAAGTAAAATTATGGTCTTAGATCTAAAAATAGTTTATAAGAATCACTAATATAGTTTTCAAAAATCTCATAGGCAGTCCTATTATTTCATAATAAAGCATTAATACCTCAAATGGAATGAGGTGGCTGGACCATATTATTTTTTTAGGAATCTAACAAGTTGGGGAAAGTAACAGAGTTGGTTTTAGGATATACATTAGTCTCTCAACCTAATATAATCGGATATGAACCATGGATAAAACAATGGATCCTAAACACATGATAGATCATGGGATTGTGGCATGGTCTTCTACTACTATTTTTTAGTCTAGGTTGTCTTTATCATGGTCCTATGGGATGTGTCGTGATCCTCGTAAAATTTTTCTGCCTTCAAATACACATGAGGTCCCCAAAAATAGTTTTCTTTCACTCCATTCTCTCATTCCCTTGGTTATGAAGGAGAATTTTTAAAATGTATTTGAATCCCTTTAAATAGGGATAAATCCATGACATCCCAAATTTGATATGTGGTGATCCAAGGTGAGTTATACCTTTTTATTATAGTGGTTTCTCTCTATTTGATCATGTTTCCTATAGTTTATTAGTTCCTTTTCTTGGACTATGACATCCATTGTTATAATAGAGTACTACTTTTCATTTTTTTAGTAATTTCATTTAATTAAGTTTTTGGGAGATCATACATTCATTTCATGAAAGGTGACCAGAGACCTAAGTTATAATGACCCATACATTTCATGGGAAAATATTAAATATTTTAGATGAATATTTATTTCATAAAATAAAAAATACATTGAAGAAACACATATATCTAGTGTCTTTGGAAACATGGAGTCATTAACAACTTCATCATATGATATATAAATTTTCTCCCACATGTTTTCTTATAACTAGCTCTTCTTAAGTCAGATAATAATTAATACCTTTATTCATTTCACCAGGTTAAGAAACATAAGAAACATTGAACTCATATTCATAGTAAGGTTAAATAATGGAGATATCATTGAATAAATAAACATAACTTGGGAGTAATTGTATAAGAAAAAGATGATTTTTTTTTAATTATACCATGAATATAAATTATCATATGAAGGAAATATTGAATATGTGAAGACCCAGAATTTCCATGTAATTTTTTTAATTAAATAAAAATTTTATAGGTCCGTAAAATCTGACGGTGCATGATTCCGAGTCTTGGAGTGGTGAATATGTACTAGGACCTTCAATGATTACACTGGTGGGGAGGTATGAAGAAGGCACTAGCGTAGTTTGTCTTTTGATGCCTCACTTGTCATCAAGTGAAGGCATAACATTAGGTACCAGCATTCTTGGTTCAACCTTTAGAGGTCCCAAAGTGGAAGTGGGATGAGTTATCCATGGACTTAGTGACGGGACTTCCATATACGTTCCGGGGACATGAATCTATTTGGGTTATCGTCGACCGACTCACCATGTCAGCCCACTTTCTAAAGACCAAATATGGTACAAAATACCATGGAGAAGATGAAGATCATCTAGGACCAGATGAAGATTGCACATAGTAGATAGAAGTTGTATGCTGACAAGAGACGGAGACCTCTAGAGTTCGGGGATGGAGACCAAGTATTTCTACGGGTCTCACCTCGACGAGGTCTACAAAGATTTTTCAATGGATTCATGTTATCTCTGAGATAAATTGGACCTTTTTAGGTCCTCAACAGAGTTTAAGAGGAGGCATACCTCTTAGATCTTCCACCCCAGTTTCACCGGGTGCATGATGTCTTCCATATATCCCAGCTGAGGAGATACATGCACAAGCCTTCCCACATCATCGACCATGGATAGCTTGATTTTGATGATGGGACGACTTTTATAGAGGTTCTAGTAGATATTGAGGTTCGACAAGAGCAGGTCCTACAAGGACCGTAGATACGTCTGGTGCACGTTCGATGGCAACATGAGAAGCTCCAAGAGAGAAAAAGGGAGCGGGAGGCGTAGATGCGTGCTCAGTACCCCCACATGATTCCATAGTTGAGAGTTTTTCGTACGGGGACGTGGAGCCTTGAGGTGGGGAAAATGTAAAGTCCTGTAATTTCCATGTAATTTTTTTAATTAAACGTGAATTTTATGGGTTCGTGATATCCGATGGCGCATGATTCTGGGGCCCGGAGTGCTCGGAATGTCACGACCCATCCTCGGGGCCCATGCCGTGACTACCCCAAGCCCGCCTTCCATAGGCCAGGGGATAGCGACTAGCACAAAAGGTGTAAATCCTGATAACTGGGAAGGCATTTCCTTTATAAAAGTAAACGAAACACCACAGAGTACAAGTGGAAGAAAAACACTAAGTACAAAAGAAAGTGCTAAAAAGTAAATGGGCCAGAATACAACCCCAAATGAAAGTACAACTACAACTAAACTAGTAAAACAGAAAAAGACAATAGCTGGAAGAACAGAAGCAGCTCCTGGGTCGTCCTGCTCGGATCCTACCTGAAGGGTAGGTACAGATGGTGCAGCTCCTAGATCGTCCACCACGGATCTACCTGAAGGGTAGGTATAGATAGACTCCTCAACGCTCTCTCCCACCAACCTCATCCGAGTGTCGTCTCGCTGTGAAGTCCACCTCCAGGTACTGACTCGTCGTGTAGTCCACCTCCGGGTACCGTCCAGTCCTCGAACACTCGGCCTCCATCAGCACTGCCCGTCGTCTGCAACCAACACAATGAGGTGCGGGTATAGCCCGTGCAGGGGTGAGTATAAAGATACTCAGTAGGGACCCCGAGACCCTCAAGGTCTCACTAAACGAACATGGAAAACCACAAAGAAGATCTCAACAGATAACCTCTACTTAGGTATATGACATGCATATATCTAAGTTATCAAGTAACCCATCTCAATCATGAGGAAAACACCATGATCATGAAATCAACGGATAACCACAACCCAGATACATGCCCATACATATATCTAAGTTATCAAGTGACCCATCTCAATCATGAGGTAAAAACAAAGGTCAAAAGTCTCAGCTCAAACCAGGATTTTCATTATCGAAACCGTAACTACTGAAGAGTCCCGTCTCTGGAGTGTACAGTGGTCCAGTCACGACTCTGAGGTAATTCTCACTAACCTAAGACAGCTAAGGTACTCCTCCTGTCGAGTACCACAGGTCAGCCACCCAGACACAGTAGTGCTTCCCGCCAGGGTATATTACCCAAACACAGTAGTTCACACCCCCTAGTACCCTACTGAGGTACTCTCCGGACGAGTATCGCGGGTCTGCACTGTCACACAGGTAGTGCTCCATCCGCCATGGGTCTGTACCTCACAAAGTAGTTCTCCGTCCACTGGGCTAGTTGACTCACTCCAAGTCGAGTCGGTCAAGCAGTCGTCAGGTCTCAGTCGGTAACACGGTCTCCGTACTCTGCACGCTCATCTCTGGGAGGGTCCGCTCCACGAGCTATAGGTCAATACTCCAAGTATCCCAAAGTCCCACAAAGAAGTATCTCAATGAACCGCCTCGTCATAGGGGTCTCAACGCAACAGACGGCGCGTCAGTCGGATGCCCGGTCTGTGAGTTATTAGCCTTTTCGTCCCAGGGGCCCGGTTGGTTTCGTGTGCGATCCAATCCAGCCGTATCTCAACTGCACCCCGAACTCTCATAGGGTATACTCATAGGGACCATTTCTCAACGTGATCACCAACGCCGCTGACGGTTCGTCAAACGGACGTCCGGTCTAAAAGATATTAGCTTTTCCGTTCCAGGGGCCAGGTTGGATTTCGGGTACAACCCAACCCAGCCACTATCCAACATCATCCAAAACTCAGGCTAAGTATGCCAAAAGTTCCGTCTCATCAAGAGGAATTCAACGAGATAGACGACGCGTCAATCGGATGCCCGGTTTGTGAGTTATTGAGTTTTTAGTTCCAGGGGCCCAGTCGGTTTCGTGAGCCAACAAACCCGACCGCCCTCTGACGGCATCCGAACCTTAAGCGGAGTAAGCCAAAAGATCCGTCTCACTTAGAGGAATCCATCAAAGTCGACGACACGTCAATCAGACATCCGGAACTCAAGGTATAAGCGTTTCTCCTCTGAGGGCCCGGTTGGTTTCGGGTTCAAACCAACCCGGCCATACACAAAGTAATCTGATGCATTGAGTGCGATATACCAAAACGACCGTTTCGTTCCAAGGATCTCTACGCAATAGACGGTACGTCGATCGGAGGTCTGTATCCCATGTTATGGGCAAATGGCTAAAACGGTCCGAAAACGGGGGTTTCGGGCCCGGACCGACCCGGCCCGAGACCCCCCGGTCGACCCGCCCCGGTTCCGGGTCGGCCCGGCCCGGCATGGCCCGGCCTGACGGACCGGTCAGGCGGCCGGTCCGGCCTGGGCACAGCGCGCCCAGCGCGGTGGCCAGCTCAGCCGATGGTCGAGCCGTTGGCAGGGGGCGCCTACCCCCCTGGTGTAACCGCGGCCCCCCAATTAAGGGGGTCGTTTTGTATAGCCGACCGGGGGAATTAATTCCCCCGACTCCCCTTTTTCCGTCCGGACTGCACCAGCTAGCCGGTTCTGCCAACGAGGACCGGCGACGGCCGATCCTTCTTCTTTCGCCAACACCAGCGGCCCGGAACCGGCCGCCGGTCACCCTGCTCCGCCACGGCTTGGTTCGTCCGGCGCGGTGCGACGGCACCGTGCCCCTCCGCCGCGGCCCCGCTCCGACTGCGGCATCTTCGGTTTTCTTCGATGCGGCATGATGGCGTCGCGTCCTTGTTCATCTTCATGGCGCGGCGCGACGGCATCGCGTCCTTGTTCAAATTCACGGGGCAGTGTGACGGCGTCGCGTCCTTGTTCATCTTCATGGCGCGGCGCGGCGGTGCCACATCCTTGTTCAACCGCTGTGCAACGGCGACACACATTACTTTCCATGCGATTCCCGCATAGTTCGACGTCACCATGCCATTCCGTTCCATCCACAAAGAATCAAACAAGGATAAAGGATGGGAGTCGGCCGTGTTTGTGCGGTCTGGCCCCCTCTCGTTAATCGATATCATTTGGTCGTATTTTCACAAAGAATGACAAGGTGATAAACACGAACAAAATAAATAAACAACCTCTACCTCAAGCGTGGATTGAATGAGGTTTTCGTCATGGAGGAATTCGTCGCGGGGAAACGTCGCGGGAAGAGATGTCGCGGAAGAAGACGTCGGTGGCGTCGTGATAATCGGTTTCTGAGAACTCGGTGTTCTTCGTCGGAGACTGATGTTCTTCAAGTTCTTCATCAAAGAATAAGATGTTCTTCCCAATACCTCTCAACGACAAAACTCTAACAACAAATTAAAATAATCTCCTTTCTTATTTTATTAACACAACACGTCTTTTTGAAATTCAAGAGTTTGAATTCCACATTAACTCACCTCATTAATTCCATAACATAATAAAATTAAGTTAATAAAATTAATGGGAGTTGAGGAGGTTAGAGGATATGAAGGGGTGGGGTTCCTGTTGGCCCCACCTACTTCATAACCTACAAAGGGAATTTGGGTAGTTACCCAACTTCCTCCCAAAGGATAAAAACACTTAGAAAAAAATAAAAATTGTTGTAAAATTTTATTTTTAACTTCCACATTTTTTATCAACTTCTCTCTTGTAAACGCAAATCCGGAATAGGCGTTTATAAGCAAATACAGGCACTGCGGTTCCATCGGTACCCTCAGAATTTGATTCTAAGCACCGGTTCAAAAGTTAAAAATTCCCGCTCGTTCGTTCACTGAACGTACCCGAGCTAATCTTCGGAAAATGATTCCGGGCACACCGGGCCTCGGAATCAGGCGCTGTCAGAAACTGCGTTCTTGTAAAATTCAAAGAAAATTAAGAAAAAGTTTCCCTTGAAATTTACCGATCTTTACATTACTCCCAAATCAGGGCTTTACGTCCCCGTAAAGCTACAACATAATCCAGTGATACAAAAATGGTACTGAGCACGCATCTGAGCCTCCTGCTCTCATGTGCTCACCTGGAGGTTCCATACTGCCAGTGAAAGTGCACTCGAGGAATCGATCATCCTTGTAGGATCCGCTTCTATAGATCCTCGATCCCCACTGGAACCTCCGTGAAAGACACCCCATCGCCATCGTCCAACTCCTCATGGTCGATGATATGCGAAGGGTCGAGCACGTATCTCCACAGTTGAGATACGTGGAAGTCGTTGTGCACCTGGTGCAACTTCGGTGGATGGGTCAAGTGGTAAACCCCCCCGCCTACCCAGATGACGACCTAGGATGGTCCGTTGAACCTCAGAGATAACTTTCCACCTTGGCCACATCTCCGTAAACCTCGTCGAGTTGATACCCGTATAAGGACATGATTGTTATCCTCAAACTCTAGAGGTCACCAACTTCTGTTAGAATTGAAACTCAAATGACTACTTCCACGAGGGTATGGTTGACTGACTCAAGAGTGATCGGTCGCACCCTCCTGTGTGTTAGTTACCCTGTGCTACCTGGGGTTTCCTTTTCGCCGACCAAGGAAAACCCATCCCGACGTCATAGTTAAACCACAACCTTTTTGCCTAATACAGTCAATCCATGTAGAACAGTGGATCCAATCCATACTCAGACCAACGTCGTAAGGCCTCGACGCTACCACCAAGAGATTCCAACCGAAACTCTCGCCTCGTGGGTCTGACCACACTGTCGGCGTAAGTGTGATTATTGAGTCTCCTCCCAAGGTATCTGAGGGTCAAGACCATGGCTTACTGGAAACTCTAGGTCTGGGACAAGATTTTTGAAAGCGAGGAATGATTCATATCGACGTCTATTACTACAGTAGCTAGTAGTGGACACATACTGTCCCTTGAATCATTTTTAGAGCCATTGAGTCACACTCCTTGACCGCATGCAGTCGCACTCTTTCTCCGCCCTCCAGCTCCCTGAGCCTGGCAGGGATAACTAAGGCGGGTGATTGGAGCATGTTAAGATGTACACCACGTCATGCTGCTCTTCTAGCTCTACCTCCACGTCTGCTGCTTCGCAGAATCATCTCTCCTTTAAGCATCCTCTAATGGAAACATTTAACATGCCTGAGTCTCCAAGACTGGTGCTAGTTTCCTGTTTCTTACTGCACTATGCAGTCTTCATCCTCTCCTGGATGATCGGCACCTTCTTTGCTTACGATCTGAAAGAGCTGCTAAAATTTCTCCTTTTCCGAAAAGAGAAACTCAGCCTCATCCTCTGGATGAACCACGCCCATTGACTAATACAGTCAATCCTGACATGAATGACGCATTCATGCCATGGATGATGTCGTAAGGCCTCAACGTAACTACTAAGAGATCCAACTGTCACTCTCGCCTCCAAGGGTCGAGTCACACTATCGGCATCCGTGTGAGGTCACTGGGTCTCCTCCAGTAGAAATCTCGAAAGTGAGGGTCAAGTCAACAGTTTTAACCGGGACCACTTAGCATCAACCAAACAAAAGGACAGGAAAGCAAACAAACATAAGTGTCTTTTTATTATTGCAGCTCATAGTACAAAGACACGAATACAACAGAAACAAGGAACTAGAAGTACAAGGGACATATCCACTAGTTCCGCTCCTGTCTACCTGCTCCCGGAGCTCTACTGCCTTTTCCACTGCTCGGTTGTTGCTCAAGCACCTACCGCTACTTCTGCCTCGGTGGCTCCTCCAAATCCTGCAGATCAACTGTACGAGGAGTCGGACAGTCACGTGTCAGGTGACCCTTCCTGCCGCAGGAGTAACACTGTCCGTTTCTGGTACGCCTGGCTCTTACCCCACCTCGGGTGCCCCGCACCACCGGTCCTAAAACCCGAGATCGTCCAACTGCTAGACTAGTCCTCTTGGACCTCTGCATCATCTATCTACTACCCACAGATGACTCGGCTACTGATTAAAAAACACGCGGAAAAGGAAAAAGCTCATGTACACACTCGGGGTGTAGAGCTACTGGCACAAACTCCACCCTGAAGAAGGTCTCGAAGTCTTCCCATGCGAAGGTCATCCTGTCGCAAAACTGAAACAAGTGGCTCCACCACCTGCCTGCTACTGCCTGAAGGAGGCTGGCAGCAAAGATCACCATGAAGTCTTCCGGCGTCCCTACTAGCCTGAAGACTCTCACCACAGCCCCCAGCCAAACCTCGGCCGCCTGCGGGTCTATCTCTCCCCGGAACCTGGGTGGCCTCTGGTGTTGGAACTCTTGCAGCACGCTCAAGTGGCGTGCATCACCTACTGCTGGGGCTGGTGGCATCGGTGGCCCAACTTATGGTAGTACCGTTGGTGCCTCCGCTGGTTCCTCAACTGCAAGAGGGCCCTGTACCGAAGCCTCGTCGCTCGATAGGCTATCAGTACGCACATCCCTCTGGGCTCTAGCTGGTCGTTCGAGATTAGGCATCCTGAAAGAAACAACATGACATGGTCAAACAATTATACCTGGTGAGATGACCTGGTTTGAGCTGATATTTAAATAAAACTTCTGCAAAACACACATGCAATCAGTGTTTTCGTGCACAAAGTCAGAATTCAGATGTCAGGGTCCTGGTGTATGAATACGTCGTCCGCCCGCACCAACACTGGACTCCCAGAACTGAAAACCACAATTGGTACTCTTAACACTATTGCTTCATAGAAAGAAAATATCAGAGTTATAAGTTCTGTGGTAGAACCGACTCCTTTGATACCAATTTGTCACGACCCGTCCTCGGGGCCCGTGCCGTGACTACACCAAGCCCGCCTTCCATAGGCCAGGGGCTGGCGACTAGAACCAAAGGCATAAATCCCGATAACTGGGAAGACATTGCCTTTATAAAAGTAAACGAAACACCACAGAGTACAAGAAGAAGAAAAACACTAAGTACAAAAGAAAGTGCTGAAAAGTAAAGGGCCAGAATACAAACCCAAATGAAAGTACAACTACAACTGAACAAGTACAACAGAAAAAGACAACAGCTGGAAGAACAAAAGCAGCTCCTGGGTCATCCTCCTCGGATCCTACCTGAAGGGTAGGTACAGATGGCGCAGCTCCTGGATCGTCCACCACAGATCCTACCTGAAGGGTAGGTACAGATAGCCTCCTCAACATTCTCGCCCGTCAACCTTATCTAAGTGTCATCTCGTTGTGAAGTCCACCTCCAGGTACTGACTCGTCATGTAGTCCACCTCCAGGTACCGTCCAGTCCTCGAACACTCAGCCTCCATCAGCACTGCCTGTCGTCTGCAACCAACACAACGAGGTGCGGGCATAGCCCGTGCAGGGGTGAGTATAACGATATTCAGTAGGGACCCCGAGACCCTCATGGTCTCACTAAACCAACATGGAAAACCACAAAGAAGATCTCAATAGATAACCTCTACTTAGGTATATGCCATGCATATACCTATGTTATCAAGTAACCCATCTCAATCATGATGAAAACACGAAGATCATGAAATCAACGGATAACCACAACCTAGGTACATGCCCATACATATACCTAAGTTATCAAGTGACCCATCTCAATCATGAGGTAAACACAAAGGTCAAAAGTCTCAGCTCAAACCAGGATTTTCATTATCGAAATAGTAACTACTGAAGAGCCCCATCTCTGGAGTGTATAGTGGTCGTGTCACGACTCCGAGATACTGCTCACTAACCTATGACTGCTGAGGTACTCCTCCTGTCGAGTACCGCGGGTCAGCCACCCAGACAAAGTAGTGCTTCCCGCTGGGGTATGTCACCCAAATACAGTAGTGCACACCCCCTAGTAGCCTGATGAGGTACTCTCCGGAGGAGTACCGCGGGTCTGCACTGTCACACAGGTAGTGCTCCATCCTCCATGGGTCTGCAACTCACAAAGTAGTGCTCCATACACTAGGCTAGTCGACTCACTCCAAGTCGAGACGGTCAAGCAGTCGTCAGGTCTCAGTCGGCTACACGGTCTCCGTACTCCGCACGCTCGTCTCTGGGAGGGTCCGCTCCACGAGCTACAGGTTGATACTCCAAGTATCTCAAAGTCCCATGAAGAAGTATCTCAAAGGACCCCCTCGTCATAGGGGTCTCAATGCAACAGACGGCACGTCAGTCGGACGCCCGGTCTGTTAGTTATTAGCTTTTTCATCCCAGGGGCCCGGTTGGTTTCGTGTGCGAACCAATGCGGCCGTATCTCAACTGTACCCCGAAATCTCAAATGTTATACTCATAGGCACCGTTTCTCAACGTGATCACCAATGCCGCTGACGGTTCGTCAAACGGACGTCCGGTCTGAAAGATATTAGCATTTCCGTTCGAGGGGCCCGGTTCGATTTCGGGTACAACCCAACCCGGCCACTATCCAACTGCAGCCAAAACTCGGGAGAAGTATTCCAAAAGTTCCGTCTCATCAAGAGGAATTCCACGAGACAGACGGCGCATCAATCGGACGCCCGGTTTGTGAGTTATTGACTTTTTCGTTCCAGGGGCCCGGTTGGTTTCTTGAGCGAACCAACCCGACCGCACTCCGACGGCATCCGAACCTCGAGCAGAGATATCCAAAAGATCTGTCTCACTTAGAGGAATCCATCAAAGTCGACGCACATCAATCAGACGTCCGGAGCTCAAGATATTAGCATTTCTGCTCCGAGGGCCCACGTGGTTTCGGGTTCGAACCAACCCGGCCATACTCAAAGTAATCCGAATCCTTGAGTGCGATATACCGAAATGACCGTTTCATTCCAAGGATCTCTACACAACTAATGGTGCATCGATCAGAGGTCTGTAGCCCAAGTTATGGGTAAAAGACTGAAAACGGTCCGAAAATGGGGGTTTCGGGCCCGGACCAACCCGGCCCGAGAACCCCCGGTCGGCCCGAACTGGGTCAACCCGCCCCGGGTCCGGGTCGGCTTGGCCTGGCACGGCCCGGCCCGGCCAGCGCGGCGCGGCCCGGCCCGCCCGGGCGCAGCCCGGCCTGGCGGACCGGCCGGGCGGCCGGTCTGGCCTGGGCACAGCACGCGTAGCGCGCTAGCCAGCTCTACCGAAGGCCGAGCCGTTGGCAAGGGGGGGCACCTGCCCCCCTGGTGTAACCACGGCCCCCCAATTAAGGGGCCGTTTTGTATAGCCGGCTGAGGGAATTAATTCCCCCGGCTCCCCTTTGTCCGGCCGGCCCGCACTGGCCGACCGGTTCTGCCAACGAGGACTGACGACGGCCGGTCCTTCTTCCTTCACCGACATCGGTGGCCCAGAACCGGTCGCCGGTCAACCTGCTCCGCCACGGCCCGTAACCGGCCGCAGCTTGGTTCGTCCGGCGCGGTGCGGCGGCACCGCACCCCTCCGCTGCGACCCCACTCCGGTCGCGGCGTCTTCGGTTTTCTTCGACGCGGCGCGACGACATCGCATCCTTTTTCATCTTCACGGCGCGGCGCGATGGCTTCGCGTCCTTGTTCAACTTCACGGCGCGGCGCGACGGCGTTGCGTCCTTGTTAATCTTCATGGCGCGGCGAGATGGCATCGCGTCCTTGTTAAACCACGGCGCGACGACGACGCGCATTACTTGCCATACGATTCCCGCGTAGTGCGACGTCACCATGCCATTCCGTTCCATCCACAAAGAATCAAACAAGGATAAAGGAGGGGAGTTGGCCGTGTTTGTGCGGTCCGGACCCCTCTCGTTAATCAATATCATTTGGTCGTATTTTCACGAAGAACGATAAGGTGATAAACACGAACAAAATAAATAAACAACCCCTACCTCGAGTGCTGCTTGAATGAGGTTTTCATCGCGGAGGAATTCATCGCGGGAAAACGGCGCGGGAAAACGGCGCGGGAAAATATGTTGTGGAAGAAGACGTCGGCGGCGTCGCGGTAATCGGTTTCCGAGAACTCGGTGTTCTTCGTCGGAGACCGATGTTATTCGAGTTCTTCGTCAAAGAAGAAGATGTTCTTCCCAAAACCTCTCAACGACAAAACTCTAACAACAAAATAAAATAATCTCCTTTCTTATTTTATTAACACAACAAGCCTTTTTGAAATTCAAGAGTTGTAATTCCACATTAACGGACCTCATTAATTCCATAACTTAATAATCTTATGTTAATAAAATTAATGGTAGTAGAGGAGGTTAGAGGATATGAAGGGGTGCGGTTCGTGTGGGCCCCACCTCCTTCATAACCTAGAGAGGGAAGTTGGGTAGTTACCCAACTTCTTCCCAAAGGATAAAAACAATTAGAGAAAAATAAAAAATTTTGTTAAATTTTATTTTTAACTTCCACAATTTTTATCAACTTCTCTTGAGTAAACAAAACTTCGGAATAGGCGTTTATAAGCAAATACTGGCATTGCGGTTCCATCAGTGCCCTCGGAATGTGATTCTGAGCACCTGTTCAAAAGTTAGAAATTCCCGCTCGTTCGTTCACTGAACGTACCCGAGCTAAACTTCGGAAAATGATTCTGGGCACACCGGGCCTCGGAATCAGGCGCCGTCAGAAACTGCGTTCTTGTAAAATTCCAAAGAAAATTAGGAAAAAATTTCCCTTGAATTTTACGGATCTTTACATGGAATGATCCGTCAACATTTTTTATAAGCTTAAGTTAATGTGCCTAAGCAGTTTTCCTGAAAAAGTAGAATAACTCTTAAATGGTAACTCATATAAAAACATGAGGGCACCATTGCGCTCATGATGACGGGTTTACTATAGGGGAGACTTATGTTTAGTCGACGTGGTCCTCCTGTGAGAAAACACAAAAATGACATAATCGTAAATACTATAATTAAATACATTATTTTAGTTTTCAAATACTTATAACTCACAAAAAGTAACTCAGATTAGAAATCTGAGACAACTATTGAAATAGTTATTGTATTCTTTCTTTAAGAAGATACTACCTTTGGACTATGCGGGCCACCATATAATGTATGTTTTCAGCCACAAATAATAAAATTAAGTGACAATTATTTTATTGTAAAATTCATAACGTGTAAATGGTAACTCAGAATTAATATCTGAGAAAATAATTGGGTTTTTTGGGTAATTCTTCATCTAGGCAGAGCCGAACCTCGACCAGTGTGAGTCAAGGTCGACTGATAATAATTTTCCGAACATTTTTTCAGGTATGTTAAGTAACTGCGCAAGCAGCGTTTTGTAACTTTTGAACCGGTGCTCAAAATTGAAATGTGATGGCACCATTGAATACGTAACACTAGTTTTCACTTAAGGAGATTTTAACCTCGATGGTAGTTGGTCAAGATTAAAAGTTAGATATTGGGTTTTCATGGAAAAATAATAAAATATAGTGAGAAACAGATTTTTTATTTGAGCTGCCATTTGGTGTGTGGTGGTTAAAACTTCCTCATGGAGGTTAGAGGTGGGACCACCACACCATAACCTCCCATGAAAGGTTATTGTGGTGGTCCGACCTGAGCTCGACCTCCCATGGGTGGATTAATGTGGTGGGGACCACCCGGGATTTTAATCCATTGAAACTCCCTATTAATGTCGATAAACCCTCAAGTTCCAATTAATTAGAAGGAACCTCTTCAACTCCCCTTTAATTAATTCGTTCAGGTATCCCCTAATTAATATGTTCCAACTATCATGAATTAAATTGGGGGAGCAGTGTAATTAATTCTCTAATTTTAATTGTTGTGCCAAAAAAATAATAGACAATCTCATTCTTCTATTATTTTCACTTCGCATTTGGGTGGAAGTTGGGAAGTAGGATTATTAAGAGAAGAGAGAATTGTCCCAATGATGAACGAAGAACGAAGAATGTGTTCTTCCAATGAATAACACTAGAGATAATCCTTCTCTCACATCTTTCCCGGACACCTAACAACGTGGAGTGTCTTCCACTAGCTGACGCAACCCAGGATTGGAAGTGTTTGTGGAGGATGCGACAAATGACGATTCTCCTTTGTCTTATTCCCGTGACTTCACTGACAACGGATGATGACTAATGTTAGGGGGTTAATTACATGTTGATGTATTTTCTTTTCTATCTTCCTCAATAGATGGAAAGGAATTCTTTTCGGGTGATTTGTTGTTCATCGTTTTTTCAGGATGAGCCAATTGATACCACCGTAAACGTAGAGGATGTCAGCCAAACCAACATGGCCCAACCCCTCCGTCGTTCTTGTTTGAGATGATCCTCGGCATGGCGATGAAGCAATGAGATGACAAAGGCACTGATGACATAGGTCTCGCTTCCCACGGCCAACGCATCCCACCCCACCCTCACGGCGCTCCAGCCGAACTGGCTCCAGCAGCCCTGCCAGCCCATGCCGGCCCGCGCCTCGCCGCACTGGCTTGCCCGGCTGCCGGTCCGCCTGGCGGCGCCATCCCGGATGCTGGCCTGCATGGTCGTGCCCGACCCGACTTCCTCCCATCCACCTTCTTGCTGGCCCGGCCCCCTCTCGTCCACCTTCAGTCTTGCCCAGGCTGCCACATGGCCTGCCTGGCCGCCCTGCCGGCCTTCCCAGGCCGGACCCCAGTTCCCGGCCGAGTCGTGCCGGCTTCCCGAGCCATCCTGCCGCCTCCCTCGCGGCGCCGCTGGCCAAACAAGCTTGGACACCCGGGCCTTACCGCCCGAGCCGCGCCCCTCATGGTACTGGCCAAACCAGCGCCGGCCTTCGGGTCAAGCCGCCTACATGGTGACCTCCGGGCCGAACCGCCCCCGTAGTCTGCTGGGCCAGGCCCAGCAGACCAGGCTAAACATAGAAGGATGACCGGCAAAACGCTCTGGGTTAGACCCAGTGGGTCTCACTGGGTCGGCCCAGACTAGGTTGGGCTGAGTCAGTACGACTGGGTCGGACCGGACTCGGGCACAATACTGACTTTTAATTCCTCTTGCCATATCTTTGGCATCGTACGACAGTTTTAAGAACCGTCAGTGACGTTGTTTTTCCTATAGCACAATGGTCCCTTTGTTTATACCCCACTGAAGATCCGGGTAATGTTGAGATACGTTCTGGTTGGATCATACATGAATCTAGCTGGGCTCCTTGGACTAAAAAGCTTATAACTAACAGACAAGGCATATGATTGACGCACTGTCTATTACGTGGAGACCCCTATGACAAGGCAGACCTTTGAGATACTTCTACGTGGGACTTAATGAGAGTTGGAGTATCGACCTGTAGCTCATTGTGCGGACCCTCTTGGAGATTAGTGAGAGGAGTATGGAGACGTAGTAGCTGGGTGAGACCTGACGACTGGTTGACCAATTCGACTTAGAGTAATTTGACTTTCCCAGTGGAGAGTACGTGGTTACGGAAGCCGACCCACGGAGGCGGAGTGCCTGGTAGTCAGTGGTAGCCCCGTGGTACTCAATAGGAGAAGTACCTATGTAGGCTATTAGGGGAGCGCCTGGTATTTGGTTGCATACACATAGTGGGGAGCGCCTCGGTGTGAGCGCAGCAGACCCACAATACTCCATAGGAGGAGTACCTCAGCAGTCCAACATTAGTGGGAAGCACCTTGGTGTCTCCAAAGGCCCACTGTACTAGATAGAGGATGAGTTCTCCTTCTTTGATTTCATTAATTTGATAAAAAATCCTGGTTTGAGCTGATTTAGTAACTTTTGTTTTTACCTCATGATTGAGATGGATTACATGGTAACTTAGGTATATGTATGGGTATATACCTATGTGAGGTTATGTGTTGATTTCATACCTTGTGGTTTATCCATGTTGGAATTTGTGAGACATTGAGGGTCTCGAGGTCCCTACTAAGTATCGTTATACTCACCCCTGCACGGGATATACCTGCACCTTGTTTTGTTGGTTGAAGATAACAGAAAGCGCTAACTAAGGATCGGCGTAGCAATATTGGACGGTACCTAGATGTGGACCTTACGACATGTCAGTATATGGAGAAGACTGACAGACATGGAGTGCTGAGGAGGTTATCTATACCTACCCAGCAGGTAGGAATCCCTGGAGGATGACGCAGTAGCTGCTTTACTTTTCTTCTGTTGTACATGTTTTTCAGTTGTACATATACTCTCTTGATGGGCTTGTATTTCCGGCCCATTTTACTTTTTAGAACTCCATTGTATATAGTTTTTCTTATTGTTTTACTTCCAGATCATACTCTATTGTGTGTGTTTACACTTTATAAAGACAATTCATTCTTAGTCTTAGGGATTTACACCTTAGGTTCTAGTCACCAGCCCCTGGCCTATGGAAGGCGGGCTTGGGGTAATCAATGCATGGGCCCAGGGGAACATGTCATGAAAGAATAAATCATAGTAGTTAATAATACATGAAACATTATCACACATGTTCCATGAGAGAATAACATTGGCATAAGACATGGAATTCATTCCATAGGAACAATAATAGTAGATAATTTCTTTATTATACAAGGCTTATTTCCAAGAAATTCATTGAAGGCAATGTATTGAACTAAACTAGGGTCACTCTTTGTCCCAGCCCAATCATACTAAATAAAATTCACTCACAATTACATCACTATCTTATGGATCTGGGTTCTGTTTTTGTTCTGAACTGGTCTAACAGAACATGTTTCATCATCTGTTCCAACCCAATATTTCTCATGAGATATAAATCATTACCCAATGAACTATACTGATTTATAGTTACCAACAATAAGATAATTTAATCAACACATATGTGTTCTATGAGAATATAAATCATTCATCATATTATAAACCATTAAATGAAATGTTTTTCAAAAAAATATCACCATTACATAACCCATGGTAAATTAATTGGATTCATAAACATAATGGAATAAAAAACACAATCCATATGGAGAAAGAATAAGAATTTTATTCTTGGGTCATATCCCTACTAAAATAGATGTAATATCAAAAAACGCTTTTCTATAAACAGAAAATGAATTTCTTATATAACTTGATAAAATATTGGAGGAAAATTTATTTTCCTTTTTTGATTTTTTGTAAATGGTGTGTAGTTTCAATGGAAATAAAATTATTTGAAAACAAAAGATTAAAATTTTATAGTAAGATTAAAATAATTTAGGTGACATGATTCTCGTTAATCCTTCTCATGTCATGTAATATAAAAAACATTCTTTATGTATTTTTCTGAAATGTCTCAAAATACCTTATTTGGTAATTGATAAAAATAATTCATTCAAATTTATTTTTAAAAAGATAAAAATGGTAAAAATTGACTTCAAATATTTACATGATTATAGTAAAAACCATTCTTTAAATATTTTTTGGTAAACCTAGACATGGAATATAAATATTTTATAGAGGTGATATAAAGGTCCAAAATCTAGAATAATGATGAAATTCTAAAAACCCCTTACCTTAAGTCATTCATTTATTTATTAACATTAAAAATCCCTTTATAAAAAATATAAAAAAAATATAAATTTATTATATAATGTTAGTTCTATAATAAAATTAATTATTCATTAATAATTTTTATCACATGTTTCTTTACAATTTATTATAAAATAACTATTTCTAGGTGATAACTCCGTTTTCTAAGCATCATTCAGTTCTGCAGTCATTTTCATTATACATTGATATCAGTATCATCTTTTATATATTGTTTATTATGGTATGAAAATAATTTTTAATAATTATATATGTATTTGTAATAATTTGAAGAAAATATAAATAGAAAAATCAATTATAGTGTTCATGGTGATTGTAAGTCGTAAATATGCATAAATGTTATTTAGAATTTTTATTTATGGAAAGAATGTAATACAAATAATAATTTATATTTAAAATATAATTATAATACCTTAAATGCCATATATATTTATTAAACCCATCATAATACACATCCATAAAATATGGTGATGAAAAATGAATTTTATTTCTATATGGAAATGATATTTCATAAATACACACAGATAATACATTTACTTCTTGTTTAATGGGAATTTATGTTCATAATAGTTTTTTCATAATCATAATTAAATTTAAGAATATTTGGGACACATAATTTATTATTTTATCATAAATATCACATATTTAGAAGATTTAAGGAAGAGTATAACGTGAAATTGATCAGTTAATGTGATTACCACTTCTTTAATGTGTCTCTTTTAGAACTCCTATAAATGGATCAAGGAAAAGGCATTTTATAAGAAGAGACAAATTGTAATGTATATAGAGAAGTTTAGAAGACAAATTTGTAGGTTATATTTGGTCTATAAATCTTCTAAATATTTTATATAACTATTGGAGGAGGATACCTTTTATAATTGTGGGGTGCGTCAATATTGAAATTTCTCAAAAGATTAAATTATAATAAACATATTTTCTACCCAAATAGTACGAAATATCCATTAAATATAATATATGATAATATTATGTTGTAATATCATCAACCAATATATTTTAGACAATTTGAATTTGATTTTAAACCTTATCATTTTTATTAAACCTTTGTTAACCAATTTTATTTTTAATAATGAAAAAAAATATTTTAATATCATAATTTTGTAATTTTTACTAATATAGTGTCAGTTTGAATATAAATATAAAATATTTTATTTTTGTAGTCATTTCATAATCACGTTATGGTTTAAATTATATTCATGTTTTTTAAATAATTTAATAAAATATTAATCCCATAAAATATCCTTATGGTCAATTTTGATACTATTGACTACTTTGAAATTTAAAAAAGTACAAGCAGAAATGTAAAATCTTAAAAAAATATTTTATCATACCATAAACATTTCATTTTAATCTATATAATTTATCGATCACCACTAATATAAGAAATTATTTTATTTTTAATATTTTTAATTTCATTTATTTTATTTATTTTAATTTAATAATTAATCCATTAGTGTAGTGTAATAATTTAGGGTAATTATAGAATTTTTAAATATTGTAATGAAATTAAAATGATGAAAGTAAAATTTTCATCTTTACAAATAATATTAATAATTCTGAATATCTTCTGGTTAAAAAAAATATAAAAAGTTATTCTTATTAAAAAACCAGTATGAAATTTTGTCAATTTCTATGATTTTAATAATATCAATTTCATTTTCATGAAAATGTTCCCATTAAATAACACAATTTCTTACCTTGGGTGTTTGGGGTAGAATTAAATTCATTAAAAGATAATTATTAAGAAAATATACGGCCTTATCATTAATTTTTAATCCATATTAACTTATTTTACCCATTACCAATATTATAAATTTAACTACATTTAGAATTCATATTGACCAAAAATAAAATGGTCTTAATTAAAATATATTAACCTCCTAATTATAAATATGTAATTAAATTTTTCTAATTCAACAAATAAAAATGACAGCAATAAATTTTGTTATAATTTCAAAGATAATTACAAAAATTCTCTTTGTAAAGAATAAATTTTTAAGCATCAAAGTGTATTTATTTTGATCCAAAGATTATAAAAATATTTTTTGAATGTTGAAAACATTTTATCAATTAAATAATAAATAAATTTCATTAAAATCCCTCACCAAAAAAATTTTAATATATTGATATAAATTTTATTTCACACATAAAAAATTGTTTCATGAAAACAAAACTTTTCATTTAAAATAAATTTTTATAATTTTAATCATTTCATAAGAAATGAAGTCATTTTATAAATTAATATACCATATATTTTTCATAATTTTTTTATTACTATTCATTCCATATAATATAATGGTTTCATCACAAAACATTAATTAAGCGAGTGGTCTTGTTTCATTGAACATTATCATTATGATCAATAATATATTGGTTGTCCTTAATATGAAATATCATACATTGTCTGTATGAACTCTATGTTTAGTACATGTGAAGGATCGGGTTTGTACTTCCTCAGGAGAGATACATGGAACACATCAGGGTGTTGATAGAGATTAGGAGGAAGATCCAACCGATAATCTATCATCATGATATAATCATGAATTTTAAAAGGGAAATTATACCTAGGGATTAGTTATACCTTATTTAAAAATATCATAACACCCTTCTAGGGAGATATTAATAGATATATGTTTTGACTCACTTCAAACTCTAGGTCTTTCGGTCGATTTTCAGCATCATTTTTTTTCGACTCTGAGCTTCTCTTGTTAGTTATTGAATGGATCTAACCACCTCATACATTTCCTCAACTATACTCGGTCCAAATATATTTATTTATCCAACAAAATCCAATTTTTATGGATTTATGCACATTTTACCATAGAAGGACTCATAATAAGGTTTTGGAATGCTGAAGTGAGAACTATTGTTGTAATAAATTTCTACCAATGGAAGATGATGATTCCATCATGATTTGATAAATATAATGAAATATCAAAATTTTACTTCTAGAGTTTTAATTTTTCTCTTAAAATAAATATTTTTATATAGATGATAAGCAGTATTGATGCTTAACTCTACATACAGAGTCTTCAAAAAATTTCATAACAACATAGATCTAAACCTCTAATCCCAATAGGATACAATAGAATGTGTCCATCAATGAAATATTACCACATTCATAATATATATTCTGGAATTTTCATCAAGAATGAAATTTTCTCTAATATTAATTAATTTCAATAATTTCATATGTTGATCGACTACAACACTTATACCATTATAGCCTTTAGATATTTTGTGGAGTTTGAAGACAATATCCATGGTGATGTTTCCCAAATTCCATTTGGGTATGGGTAATGGTTTCCAAATAACCTTAAACGTTTATCCATTAGACATAACTTGATAACATATCAAATATAGGTAATCGGACACTAAAATATCTGTTTTAGTGACATTCCTCCAAAAATACACATTCAGGTATCCATTAATATTTTCCATATAAGATAAATAGT
Organism: Viscum album; assembly: GCA_963277665.1. Taxonomy (NCBI): domain Eukaryota; kingdom Viridiplantae; phylum Streptophyta; class Magnoliopsida; order Santalales; family Viscaceae; genus Viscum; species Viscum album. The sequence goes on along the minus strand of OY728165.1, from coordinate 344,329,606 downwards.
TCATAATGAACTATTAGCCTCATAAAAACCTATTTAAATATGGTATAAGAAGGTTACATGCACAGTTCATGAACATTATTATTCAATCGTAATAAATGTTAAACATAGGAACATTTTTGACCTTATTTTTCAGCACTAATTCTTCCTTTGTTTCCTCTTTAATCTCCAGTTGAGAAGACGGTTGAGAATTCATCTGAGATAGATAATATCTCTCCCTGGATTTCAATATTTCCATATCCATAATAAAATCATAAAGTATTGTGTCTTTTTTATCCTCATCCTACATTTTTTATAATGGTTCTTAAAACTCAAATAATTTTGTAATTTATTCACTATCTGTGGGTGGTAGTGTTTTGAGATATCATAAGTGTTAATCAACTCCACCATCTTCTTTGACGCATTTTCTACTCCTTCTTTGTGAATATATAATTTAATATTTTTTATCAGTATATGTATAAAAATTATCTCTATAAATAACATGTATTTATATATATAATTAAATTATTTCCAAAACTAACTCTAAATCATGAGTTTGGTACTTTATCCCAAGAACCATTATTTTTACTATGTTAAAAGTCATAACCATGACATTTTTCATGAGAGAAAATCCCAATACATACATAAATTCATCACTGTAGAATAAATACCCTTATCCACTATAGGATAATGTAATAACAGGGTTTCATACTAACCTTATCTTTAGTTACATAAATATTTATCCACGTTCATTCTACAAAAGTAACTTGTCACCCTTCTAAGTTAACTAATTGATATGATTTCAATGTCGAGATAAATTATCCATAAAGAACCTATAATATCTTTATAAACCAAGATAAATTCATATAACTATTACCATTTTCTGTCTAAGACAAATTTTAAAAACATACCACTTTTCTGGATCCATAAATATACACTCTCTTGAGATTATGTGAATTCAAAATGAATATTTATAATTCCAAAATTCTTGTTTGGGAAATTATTCATAATGTTGACCCTTTTTAGGGAATTCCATACAATCATCAAGTGATCATCATTAATATACATTCACAATGAAAATAAAATAATATAATCTATAAATACAACAAAAAACTACCCAATATAGTATCCAAATAATATAATCATTAAATCCGTGAAGATATTTGAGTCATCAGTAAGACCAAACGAAATCATTATAAATTTATAGTGTCCATACATTGTATTGAATTAACTCTTATGTAAATTAAACTTATTAAATATAAATTTAGGATATATAGAACAAATATTAATCTTCTAAGTGTATTTAGTATTACATTGTATATCAAATTAGGCATAAATAGAGGGGAGATTTTAGTTATTCCTTATTGTAATCATGTAAATTTGATGATAATCAATGAAAAGTCTCATTGATCCATATTTCTTCATAATAAAAAAAATTTCACCCTAAGGTCCAGTTCTAAGGACTAATAATCCTTTATGAAGATTATCATATAGTTACATATTTAATTCCAACAACTCAATTTGGTCCATTCAATAAGGATTCTATGAAATTGGAATATCACTAGTTATGATTTCTACTGAGAAAACAACTTCTTGCTTGGGTGGAAGGCATGAAAATTCTTTACAAAAGTCATCAATAAAATCATACATAATAAGTGTATCCAAAATCATGAGTATCTATAAAACTATATGAGATAAATAAGCTTCATGTATAATAATTATGGCTCCAAAATGTATGTAATTTTCCTTGGATGTTCATATTCATCCATTCATCGATAGATGATCATTGGTTTATTATGTATATAAAATGTGACTTCCCATACTCTGTAATTAATATAATCACAATTTATAGAAATTAGTTACATGATAACAATCACATCTAATTAAACTAAACTAATGAACATAATATTTTCATGAATTAAATTTAAAAAGTCCAACCGAAAAATAATTATAAACATGATGTGATAACATTTTTCCATTAAGGGTTTTCTTAGATAACTCACCATCTAATATTTATGTTTATATGGTGATATCTATATAATATTCTTTAAAAATAAAAGAGTGAGTGGTTCCAGAATCAAATAAATTTTTGGTGTTTTATTTTCAATGTAATGTGTATCTTTCACCAATTCGATATCATAATCCACATCCCTAATTGTGATCGCATTAGATTTTCTTTTTTATTTTTCCCTTAGAGTTTTTTATGTTGATTATCATTTCAAACCCTCATATCTGGTCATTGGTTATTATAATTATCATTTTCATTAAAAATGAAGCATTGAAGTGTTAGAGATGCATTATATATAGCCTTATCAATATTCACATCATTACATAACTTTTCCCCATCTGTTCAACAGTTAATTTACTAATGAATTTCATTCCCAAAACTAAAACATTTACTTGTCCCCACATGAAAATTTCTATCATGTTTCATTAAATCATTGATTATAAATAAAATGTCATTATTTTTCTCCATAGTTTTTAGATATTACATTAAATTCTATCTTTAACTTATTTTGTAACCCATGATATGAATCTAAATCTTCAAGCTCTATTTCAACCCTGATGATAAATCAAATTAATTTTTCATAACTTTTGAAGTACCTAATGGATAAAACCATTCATATACTAGGTTTTAATCAACTGAAGAAACAATCAACCTTACTTTTATGTAGGATGATAATTCTATAGGCGTACCTAAAATTATTTGTTAAATTTTCTTCATGGGTTACAACAGATTCATCATAGTTTTTCTATTACTCAAGTAATTTATTCCTCATTTTCATAAGAAGAATATAAGGAAAGTATTTGTTTTAAAAAAAAATTGAACAAATTTTATTCCATGTATTGGTCTTTATACAAATAGCTTGTATTCATGACAAGAATATCTTATTGATCTACATTACCTACAAAAATATAAATATCCAAAATTTATTTCTCATGTTCTAAAATTTGAGAATATAAAATATAATGTCAAAGATACTAATCCATTTGTCAACCACTAGTGGATTAGAAGACCCATTGAATGATGGTGGAATTTTCCATATAAATGACTCAATAAAATGTTTTTCCCTACATTTCTCATTTAGAAGTCTAGCAACATTCATAGATTGAGAATTTTGTGAGAGAATATAAATAATATTTTTCATTCTATATTAGATAAAATTATATTCCTCAAGAATACAATTATTTCATTACCTGTTACACTCATTATTAAAGTACTTCCCTCAGGTTCCATCCATTAACTAAAACAAAAAAAATCATATTACGAAAAAAATAGTAAGAAAACCATATTATCAAGGAAAATAACTTATAAAATTTCTACAAATGGCATCATATGTTTAATCATGGGTTATTTATGATTGGTTCAATATTCAAGGATTGTAACCTATAGTTAGATTTATCATTAAGGTTCTTTATAAGGTTTTCTCATACTATTTTCCGAAGGATAATTAAACCATTCTAAGACACAACCTTTATTATGTAATATGTTTTGTAAATATATATTACATCTTTTTGGATTAATAATTAATAGGTAACATAAAAATTTATGATAAAAACATATAGGTCTTGTGTATTTAAAATCACAGAATCATAATCAACTAGTTCATAAAATATAAACATTTTTGTCCGACTTTTTCCTCTTAAATAGATTATTTTTAAGCATATATTACTTCATAACCTTCTTAATATCATTGGAAATATAAACACAATAAATTAGATGCTCAAATTCTTAATATTAGTTTACATGGAGGATATGAATGAATATATGGAATAACATGAACATAAATATATTTTAACATAAACATAACATTTTGGAAATATTTTGTACTTATAAAAGATCATAATCATGAAAATTGGAATTAATTGTAGAAATTATAAAGAAATTAGTCCTAATGGAATTTGATCCATGACAGAATAAAATTTTCTTATGACATGTAATTTTTGTCATATACATATGAATTGAAAATAATTTATGTATTAGTCAAGATTCACTGCCAAGATGGTCATATTAATGTACTAAATCATGTTCACTCCAAGTTCCTTACATATCTTACTAAATTGGGATCACTCCCAATTCTATCCCTTTCTTACTAGATCAGGTTCACTCCTCATTCTAGATCATTCTTACTAAACTAGTTTCTCCTCCTATTCCTTCTATGTATATGTCATTATATATATATATATTCCCTATAAATTTAAGGGATTTATAGGTCTCACAGTTCACATAAAGAAAAACACACATATGTGTTCCCCAAGACCATAAATCATTTATTATTTTAGAAAAGATGAAAAGAAGTGGTTTTGATGATCATTTCATAATTTCATATCCCAAGGATATGTAATGAGATTCATTAACATCATTCCATCATATACAAAAAACATCCAACGAAAGGATATAAATGGTATACCTGGATAAAATCCCTGGTAAAGCATATATATCATAATATAATTTTATTTTATATAAAAAATTATTTTTAAAGATGATTATAAATAATTATTTAGGAAAACCAGATTTTAATTGTGATTTCTTTTAAAAGTCAAGAAATTTTAATTGAAAATATGTTATTTAGAAAGAACATATTAAGATTTTAAAGTAATTTTTAAATAATTAATGTGACCTATTGAAAGGAAGATCTAATCATGTATAATAATTTTAAAAAAAAACATTTCTTCTGAATTATTATCATAAAATTCAAAAAATACCCTATTTGGAAAATGATAAAAATATTTTTCTCAAACCATTTTATAAAAATTTATTAATGAAAAACTGAATATAAATATTTATTAGAAAATAGTAAATAAATTTATTTTTTTGTAATATTGGTAATTCTTGAGGAATTTTTTATTGTGTAGATTCAAATGTAAATAATCCCAAATAGTGATGAGGCTGTAAAAAAACTCGTACATCAAGTCTTGTCATTCATTGTTCATGTTAATAACTCCTTTATAATAAATATATATTTATTATACATTTATTCCATATTCCAAATCATATAATTCTATTTATTATTTATTTATAACATTTTATCACTAATTTGTTAATAACTTATTATAAAAATCTCTATTATGGGTGAATGTTGCTTTGTTTTCAATGAATGTTTCAGTTCGATAGTATTGGTCCCTATACATTGATATTAGTATCATCATTTTAAGCTTGTTAATAATTTTATAAATATAAAATATTAATTTATATATAAATATATATATTCATTTATACAATTTATTAGTATAAAAAGTGGATTTCACCATTCATAGAGATAATTAGTCAAACATACGCAAGAACAATATTTTCATTTTTTGATTGAGAGAATAAAATAAATTTATTTATTAATTCATAAATAAAGAATAATGGTTATATAATATTAATCATATATATTCATTAAACCCATAATAAAAACTATTAATGGAAGTTCAAAAAAATTAATTGAATTTCCACATGGAGACGATAAGCATACGTACACACGATCTCTAAATTCACTTATCATTTTATACAATTGATGGTTCATAATGGTTTTTTAATATTGATAATAACATATAAGGATATTTAGGATACATAATTTATTATTTTATGGTAAAATATATATTTATAATATTTAATTTAGTGTTGAAAAATAATGTGACTTCTTAGAGTGAATACTTGTTCATCGAGAAGTTCCCTTTATATATCGCCTAAAGGGATCAATAATTCGTTTTATTAAATTACCAAAACATCTAAAATTTTTATTGGGCTGTTCAGAATATATATTTTCATGTTATATTCAATCCAAAAAGATATTATGTGGTGTAATGAAGTGTTAGATAATGTTCCCTTTTTTAATTGAGGTGCCCAAATATTTTGGAATTTCTCAAAATATTAAATTATATTAAATTCATTTCACATTCATATACCAAAATATTGAAATGGATTAAAATACAATATAACATAAGGTTTTAATATCATAAATTTATATATTTTAGAAAACCTTTTATGTCATTTAAAACCTTATCATTTTTATTAAGCCTTAGTTATCCTGTTTTAATTTTCACTATAGTAACAAATTTTTTTAAAATAAAATCTTTTAATTTTTACATATATGGTATCAATTAAAAAAGAAATAGAAAATTTAATACACTTAATATCATATCACATTAAATTTTTATTTACTAAATATCGTTTTTTATATAATTTAGTAAAATATTAATCCTATACCAAATTTGTATTGTCAATTTTCATATTATTCCCTACATTGAAATTAAAAAATCACTAAAAATGAGAAATTTGGAAAACAATATTTTATTATATCCATACAATTACATGGTAATATATATATTTCATGTATAAACTTAAATATGACAAATTAGTATACATTTAAAATTTTTAATATCATTTATTTTATTTTTCTATTAATTGAATAATTATTACAATTGTATTTTTTAAGAAGTTAAAGAAACTATTTCATTTATAAAAATAATACCAAAAATAAAATGGCAATAGTAAATATTATATATATCAAAATAATATTTATATTCTATCATATCTTTTGCTTATACCCATATTTAAAATATTATACTTATTAAAAATAAGAGTGACATTTTTTTCACTTTCTTTGATTTTAATGATATGTAAGTCTTTTTTGGAAAAAATAAAATTAAATAACACAATTTTGAAGCTTAGGTATTAATTATATAACTATACTTATAAAATTATAAATATTATGTAATTTTATTTGATTTTTAGTTATGCTTCATCCATATTATCATATGTTTACCTTTATCAATGTAATAATTTTTGTACTAATACTATTCAAACGAACAAAAAATTGATTAATTACAAAATTTGAACCACATGGTTATAAAGATGTACCAAAATTTATCTAATTAAATACCTATATATTTCTTAAATTAATTTTAATCTATGTACGCAAAATATGAAAAAAAATATTTTTAGGAAAAATAAATTTTTAATAATAAGAAGGGATGTTTTTTATCCGAAGTATAGAAAAATATTTGTTGTATGTCTCAAAAAAATTGATAAAAAAATAATATTCAAATTTCATTAAATTAATTAACCAATATTAAATATTTATATATATATAATTCATGGAAAACATAAAATATATTTTTGGAAAAATATCTCTTTTTCTTTAAGGAAATTTCATATATAAATTCTATTCATTTGAAAAATAATTAATTAATTTTATAAATTAATATGACATATATTTTTCATAATTTAGTTATTACTATTCATTTTCACCAATTTAACAATTAGGAGATAAAAAAATAATATATTATTATTATTAGGAGGTTCATTTAAATTTGTTGTGGCATGCAACACAAGAAATCAAAGAAATAAAATTATTTAATGAAATGTAATTCAAAAAAATCATAGGGTGTCACACATGTTGACATTCTTATCTAATCAAGAATGTAGGAAAATTATTTTGGGGATTCATTTATTCCTTTTTATTTTTTATGAAATTGTGAAGTTATCCTGGTTGATCGCATCAGATATTAGTGCAATTAATATAATAACGATTAGATATATGAATATTTTTTATTAATTAATCTATTTAAAGGAAATATAGTAAGGTTACATGTTTATCTGTATTATTTTCACTATAACTTGAGGTAGCTGGAAGTGATTAGTTGGGAATCTCTATTAATGATATATTATTATGTTTCTTATTGAACCTGTAATAATGGAATGAATAATAACATTTAGTAAATGTTTTAACCCATTCGGATGGATCTTTTTTGATTGAAAACGTTAATGTTAAACTTGATAAATCATCGAAGCCTTTTGATTATAACAAAACGCATGGATTAATCTTGGTTGGAAAGTGAAATATATAATTGAATAATGTTAATGGGAAATTTATGGAGAATGAATTAATTAAAATAATGTGAAATTCATAAAATGATGTACTTAATGTAATGTTCCTATTTTTAATTCTTATGTTCATATAGGATAACATATCCTTAGTAGTGGTTATTGTATCTCTATACGATGAAAGATCTAGTTTTGGAAAAATAATATGTTATTTATCATAGTTTGGTTGTGATATATTTTACCTAAGATATGTTTTTTTTTCATATTCTTTCACGCCTATTATCATAGGGGGGACTGGAACACATTGTTCAATGGGAGTGTGTTTTCCCCAATATATAGGTTGGTAAAGACTTAATGATTGACTACCCCCTTTGGTCCCGAACTATTCTCTTAATATTTTTATATATGGGTCTCCATGGTGTTTAGATTTGACATATATGTTTATATAGGCATATATAGCCTTTGATTTGTTTCGAACACAAGTATCTATAGGTATAATCTATTAAGTATTATTATAGGTACGTTGTGTATAGTTTTTGATGAAATTATGTAATGTACTCGGTTCATGGGTTGTAATTTCTAGTGGTATAATATCAGATGTATAATACAAATCAAATGGTTGGGGTGGATCTAAAAAAAGGTGGCAATAGGGAGACGTGTCATGAGAGTATGAGTTGATGTAATTCATAAGATACATGATGTAATATAGATTCCAAGTGTTTACATGTGGGAATACATACATAGAGAGAATAATTAGGATATACCAAAATGTGGAATAGTAGAAAAATGGTGGGGAAGTGATATGTGAGTGCCTTCATTTGATATTAAATTATATGTTCTCTTGTTTGTGATACATGTTGATAAATGAACATGGTGAGGTTATGATATTTTTATAAATTTTTATATGATGAGTAAGATTTACTAGTTTTTCAGTGGGATTTAATATAATTACATTATATTTTGATGTAGAGGATCTAGTGAGTATTTTATTGAGTATACATATTATTCTAAAACTATTTATATATAAATAGATTTCAAGTTAGTATGAGATAGTAGGTGAACTAATTAAATAAAACAATTTCATGATTATTCATGATCTATTCGAGTTTCATGGTCATTGAAAATTTTATATTTTTTACTTTTAGTTTTCATTTCATGTTTTCTCAGTCCTTATGAAATTACATGTCTATAATTTTGTTTTACCATTATTATATATGAGTTGTATTTAATGGGTTTCATTTTCTTATTTAACTCCTCTTCAACTACCATTTATAAATATGATACACCATTGATTATTGTTTCAAACCTGGATCCTAATGAATGTGGGACATTAGTGGTCATTGTATCCCTTCTATCATTTATGTACCATGACGTGTACACATTTTGATGAGGTCTTGACAAAGTGGTATAAAAGGTTTAGGTATATGGACATAATGGAGTTTCAAGTTAGGAACGGGTGAGAATACATTGGATGGTAGATAAAAAGTTTTAGATAAGTTAATCAAGTGATGAAAACATGGGATACTAGCCATGACATGTGAATTTAGGACCCTTTGTGATTTCATGCATATTCCATTATGATTACTAAAACTACTAAGTGAATTGATACTCACTATGTGTTATATATATTTGAAATGATCATGAAAAATTATCCACTATGTATGTATTTCAAATGGGTAGACCATGCGATATGTTAAACATTAAATGAATAAAATAAATAAATGGTTTTTTAATATTAATTATTCAGTATTTTATTTGGTGATATCTAACAACTTATTCTTGTTATAGGAATGCATCATGGTTGATGTCCTTGTTATGTTTTCAATGGAGATGTCTTGTATGATATGCCAGTAGATCACAAGAATGTATAGGTCGAAGATAAAGCCACATAGAGGTGGACACTCTGAGAGTTTAACTTGCATAGTTAATAAATATAAGAGGTCTCTATTTTTTACTGAGAACCAAGGGACTCATTGGAGGAGGATAAGACCTCATTTAGTTCGATCACTGATCAGAAGGATCCCTAGCATTCTGTAGTTTTGACAATACTATGATGAGGATTAAAGAAATGGTGGATCTTATTCATGTCAATTTATAGGGGTTTCTACATCATGGTAGAGTTTCATAGACATGTATAAAGAAGAGTCTATCTCTTCAACCAAATAGAGGGTTATCGGTTAGAAGTTTCATGTCCCTTAACATGGGAGTTCTTACATTTTGTTCTTCGGGATCATTTTCTAGATCCTTCTACCAGTATCATTGAGAAAAATTTAAATAATAGGAGACCAGTGATAGAAATTTTAAGGAGACATTGTGTATAAATATCCATCACTAGGCCACCCCATCAATGTTGAATATGAATCTTGAGATGCTTGAAAGAGTAGTGGTTGTTGATAAGACGCTGACCCGTGATATATCATCAATAGATTGTAGTTTTCAATATTCTCTATAAATTACAGAAATTGTATTGGTATTTTTGTTTTGTATACATAATATTTTTCACTCATATGGGGTTTTTTCTATTCACTCATCAGTTTGTTTCTCCTGGAGTGGTGGATCACAACCCATTACTAATTGATCTAATTCATGTTTTTATTCTGAAGTCTATGGTACTCAGTGGCAAGGGAGGATGAACATTATAATATTTTAGTGTGTTTTATTGTTACTCCATAGGTTTCTCCCTCGAAGAAGTTTCATTTGAGACACCAGTAACATTATTCTCCACCATGGGATAAAAAGAAAGGAAACACGGATAGAATAGTACAAATCAAGGATACTCCTCGTCCTTAGAGAGTGGATTAAAACCTTGAATGTGCTCCTAATTAGGATCAAATATGTCGTAATGTTTCTCTTGGTAATCTTTATTCTCGAGTGTTTCTATATTAAGGAATTACAAATGATATTTTAGGTACCCTTTTTATCTTCTACTTGGTTTAATAATTTATTAAATTTATTTGCTACACACTCCTTAATATCACCTACCCTGGTTCGTTATTTAAGACATGATGTGGTGAGATTGCTGTTTTACAAGGAATTGACTACACCATTGGGAATTTTAACTCATCTATATTATGTATGAAGAGATAGTTATTTAGTACTGGGGAATAATATCACTTGTTGATACTTCCAATGTTTACAGGTATAGCAATATGACATAATCCTAGTTATGGAATAGTTGTGTTTAGTACAGGATATTGAGGATTCTTTTCATGAGTTTGGTTGTGTTGTAGGATACTAATGGAAATCCAACATTATTAATAAGTGATGTTAACCCTTGGATATGTTAGCGTATTTTTCCATCCTTTTATAAAGTTTTGGCTGAGTTAATGCTATGTTCATTAGATATTCAATAGACGATGTTTACCAGGTTTATATATGAGTACCCTAATGTATTTATGGAAATGATTGGTTTATTTTACTATGAATAGGAGATCATGTATGTGACTAAGATCCAACTATTTGTTTCCCCAATCATGATGTATCTATATACAAAGACACTTTTTGAGTTCTTTGATCAGTGGATATGTCCGGATGATCTATTGAAACGAGATTATGTTCGGCTGAGTGGGTCACCATAGGATGCACTAGGTTTGGTTGTGAAGAAATCCAATAGAATTTTGTGTCTTTATATTGATTGTAGTAAAATTAATTATATTAAAGTAAGCAAATTTTATCCTATTTTAGGAGTATTTGATTTAATTGATCTTTTAAAAGGAGCTAGTTGGTTCTTGTAAATCGATATGTTGTCAGGATATAATTAGATGTGGGTCAATGATGAGTATCATTCAAAGACTGTATTCTAAGGTTATCATGGTAATTATGAGTTCATTTTTTTGTCATTATATGTGATTGAATCTCTATCTTTGATAATTGGGTAAATGAGCATAGTGTTTTGAGTGTTCTTGGATTGGTTCATGTTGGTTTTCTTAGATGAAATTCTTGGGTAGTCCATATATGTGGATGGGGATGAAAAGCATGTACCAATAATTTTAGAAGTTCATTGATGTTTGTATTAATTCACGAAGATTTATATGTGTGAGTTCTGGTATAATGAAGATTGTTTCATAGGGAATGTTATATCCTTGTGGGATGTAACTGTGGATCCTTCGATAATAGAGTCAATTGTTTCTTAGGAATCCATAATTACTATTACAATTGTGTAGAGTTTATTTGGTATTATAGTCTATTATATTATGTTTATAGTAGATTTATATAGGGTGGAGAAACATCTTATAATTTTTAATAAAATTATTAGGAGTTCCAATCGACATACTAGTGTCTTATAGAATTCAAGTACCTGAATAATATGTTAATCAGTGCTACAGTCCTTTGTTTTCTATTAGAGGGAGTTTGGTTTGAGAAACTCAATTACTCTTCATATCATTATTTGGGTTGTGTTCTGATGTAGTAGAGGTCAGTTGTTCTATATGGGTCACAAAAGTAAAATAACCATTAATGTAACTATTCCACCCATTATATATAGTATGATGAATTTTTTCCTTTATGTTGTTATGAAAATACCTTATCGGAAAGTGTTTTTTTGTTGTTTCAAAAAACCATAAGAGACTAAGGTATGTCTTCTCCATGCGTGGTATGAACTTGTGTTAGTGATGATGGATGGAATTTTTATATGAATAAAACAACGACAATTCATATGTACTAGGAAATAGAGATATCATAGTTGGTGTGTTGAGTTGTAATTCAATTATAGATGCAATGCTTATATCTAGATATTCATGTAAAATGATTTAAATGGCCACAATGATGCTTATTTATATTGGAGTAGTATGTGAAATTGGTTGAATTTTCTATATGTCAGATCATTTTTCATTGGGGAAGAATATAGTGGATTCTTAGTTGGTGGATTATGAGGTTTAGGTTAAGAGAGATTAATTTTTCTATGGTCATTCATATTATGGTTGGTCAAAGGATGATAAACACTGGTTGTTGTTTGAATAATGACTTTTCATCCCATTAGTGATACATGAAATTGATATCTATGAGTTCTATACATCACCCTTGGTGGTTTATAATAGTGTATCTAAGATTCAGTGAAATCTGAAAGAATGGCTTTTCTTTCTCCACTTGAAGCTTGTAGTTACATGGTTTTTGTCTTGGTGTTTGGTCGTCGGTATGTTGAAGGTTCATCACTATGTTCTCAATGGCATTCACCAAACAATATATGATACTTGGTAGAAGTGCGAGGATATTTTGATACACATTGTTACTTATTTTCCTAGATAGCATGGAGATATTTATTCTATGTTGTTGATATTGGATTACATGATGAAAAAATCACACTTTATATTAGTTAACGAATCTATATCAGGGAAGTTTTTTAGAGGAAACCTATGGGTGTGGTATTGAAACTCTATGGTGTCCCAAGAATTATCATCTATGATCATGATCCTTGATTTACCTCCATGTTGAGAAGATGTTTCTAGACTAATTTTTTCTCTTATATATTCCTTATATCCACATATAATCCACATATGGTTGGTTAGGTAGAGCATACCATGCATAATTTTGAATACATGTTTCATTTTGTCCAAAATTTTAGTGGTTCGTAGATGTGTCCTCTTCCTTTGATCCGATTTTCTTAAAATCATAGTTTTCATCATACCATTGGTTTTCCACTTTTTGAATCTTTTTATGTAAGACTTACCTATTCTTTGTTTTCATGGACATTGTTCGTAGAGTTAACAATTATCATGATAGAAGTAGTGTAGAATAAGAATGTGATTATTTTGGATATTTTCAATAGGATAAAAGTATACAAATATCATCAAATGTCATATGATGACAATAAGAGGATACCTTTATAGTTTTATTTTGGATATAATTGTTTCTAATTGTGATTTCTCATCATGGACCCTGATGATATGGTCATGGGAGTAAAATTTACCCCATGATTGTTGGGACTTTCATGGTGTGGGATTTTATTGGAGCCATTGCATATCGGATAGAACTCTTATATTATATGATTCATGTACTCAATGTATTTTAGGTTTTAAAATTAAACCACTTACTTAATATTGACTCTAAAATAATTTATTGGGGATTGATCTTTTTTGTTGATGATGTGTCCTTATATGATCGTACTATGGATATCTAGATCATCAATGAGAGGTTGTCGAATAGGAATTCTATTCCCTTGGTTTGTGATTTTTGGAAACAAGGTGGTGTGGAAGAGATCACCTAAGAATATGAGTCATAGATTCACAATTAGTAACCAAATCTATTTTGGTTTATATATTCTCTCATAGTAATGCATCTTCTGAATGTTGGACATTTTTTTTTGATTTAAAAGATAGTTTTCTCTCATCGTTCTAATTATAGACTTTCTGAAATTTTTGAGGTATCTTAAATGAGAGAGATTTTAGGTGTATATAGTTTTTTTTATTTATTTATGTTCTTTTTCTTATAAGTGAGGTGGCTAATTTCCTTTTATGGTGACATGTTTTAGATTTATCATGTGGGGTGGTTTCTCAGAAGACATCTTTTCGTTATTTTCACCCTTGGTTTGGTTTTATATTCTAGAGGACTATACTGTATTTTTTGGTATATAATACAGTGTATTGGTCATTAGTTTCACTTCCCTTTGCGTTTTTAGGGTGATTGAGGTACCTATAAAATATTTTGAGGGATTTGGGTGGTAACTAGGTAAAAGGTTCCGCCACATTCGATTGAGGTCAGGATTCGACATGTAGCCATGGACAACACCACAATACATTAATATTTGGTTTTCTCCGAGATTTATCAAACATAGAATTAAATAATGAAAATTAGGGGTACATCAATTTAATACTAGCTATGTTTTTGTGAATTATTTTGGAATAGTACCTTTCAAGTGTTGAGCATTGTGGTGTGCTATGAAGGGGTCGTTCCATAGATTTTTTATGTTTACATAAAAATTGGGGTGGATGTGGTGTAGGATATAGGATTCACTATAGTCCCTACATTATCTAAATAGAATCTATATTATGTATCCATTTAGGGAACCTGAATGATAGTTTGAATGATAGGTTATGACATAGAATTCTCCCACTACGTCATGGTATAGGTAATCTATGGTATGGTCCTTGTGGCTACATCATGGTCCTATAAAAAATAGTATTCATATAAATACTCATAATTCCCCTGATCATAGTTTTAAAACACTCCATTCCCTACATAATTATGTAACCAAGGGTGTTTTAATGCCTTTGATTACCATAGGGATCAATCCATGAAATCCCAATATTGATTTGTGGTGATCCAAGATTATTTCAACCTCATTGATAAAAGTATTTCTCTCCCTTTGATCTCATTACCTCCTATTATTTATTTCTATATAATAGTGGATGATCTCCTTCATTTTAATTTAAATTTACTGGGAATTTATTTGCTCTGTTCATAGTGAAACATCATTGGGAATTCATTGTTTCTTTTAGAAAATGTGGAGTAGATATCTAAGTTGGTGTTCTATTCCATTCAAGAAAGATATATTTTTTTTGTGGATGGGGATTATTTTATTCTACTTTATCTTAAAAAAAAGTTAATTACAAAGTGTGGAATTTTTTAACCCTCCATATAAAGGATCCCCCTACCCATGTAGGGATAACTCCAATGAGAGCCCTAGTTAGGAAGGAGTCATTTTTTGCTGAGATGGCAGAGCATCTAGGAGGGTGATGACCCAATAAGTGATACTTAGACTCAAAAATCCATCCGCACAACTGGTACACCCCTAATTTCACCCACCCAATCATGAAATGAGTGAACTAGCAAGACAAGTGGATCTCAATGTAGTTTTTCACTCTAAATATTTACTCCTATGATTAAAATCGTATGCATCCCTAATAATTTCTTGGTAATTTGCATATCCCTCACCACTACACCTACACCGAATATGTATTATTTTTTTCTACATTTATTTTACATGAAATCATAAATTTTTCATGGTTTACATAATTGTATGGTGGTGTAATTAACCAAATAAATAGTTTACAAGATTAAATAATTAAACTGTTCAGGGAATGATATTATATATTATTGATTTACCATAATGGGTGACCAAATATTTTAGCTGATCTTATGTTTTCTATGTTTGTACCTCTATCATATTTTTTATACATGGATTAGTTTGTTTATTTTGATGAAATTGGTAAATAGAATAGAGGTGGAAATTTTTTGGTTGGATAATAACTTAAATTGGCATGTTTATTGAAACTTATGTTCTGGTAATTTCATGTAAATCAAATTTATTCATTGTGCATGTTTAATTTTACTTTTTAATTCCATGTGTTAATATAACTTGATAATAACATAATGTTGTAATTTATTTTATTAATGATGAGAATTTAAAATTCATATGAAATGAGAATTATTATTATTATTTTATAATTAAAATTATAAAATTATAAGAAGGAAGTTTATGTAATTTAATTTCATGTTGTGGTTGATTACATAGTTTATCCCTTGTTGGATCCTATGATAATTGAATAAGTAAATTCATGATGGAATAAAAAACTTTTTTTGATAAAGATATCTTTTTATGGTCGATAGTTCCTCATTCTTCGTGAAGGATAAATGCCATGTGTTGGGGGTTGAGTGAGCTGATTTTCCTATATTGGCTAAATGTATAATTTGAGCGAAACTTTTCCCCATTGTAATTTCTTTAAATTTATTCCCTTTTTTCTTTAGTTGTGATCCTTGTTATATGATGGGGTGTTAGCCTTGAATTTTTAATGAGATATAAGAGGTCAGGCCTGAGGTTGGGGGAGTATAGGACACCTTTTATGGAAATAAACCTAGTGATATATATGAGTGTGTCGGGGGTATCACCAGATTTGAGGAAATAGGTCGAAGATAGGCTTACCCTATGGTATGTTGAATGATGGGATGCTGGTTTGTTAATGAACCTACTTAATGGTCGAATGGTAGGGTTGCATGTTTATCTACATTTCATTACCCACTAAATGATGTAGCTAGATGTAATTGGTTATGAATCTATTTTGATGATTGGTTAGGATCTTTCCTAGAATACATATAATTATTCATAAATAATTATGTTTAAAAAATTATTTAACTCCTATGGTTAGTTCATAATATAATTCGAATGTTAATGTTAATCCTGAGAAACTATGGACTTGATTGCAATATTCCTGTATAAAATAGACATCACATGGTTGGCTATTGAAATATGACTTTGAATAATGTTTTTTGTTAATAAATAGATAATAAATTAATTAATATATGTTCAAAATATTATAAAATAAATAATTAATTTAATGTATCTCTTTTGAGTGTTTTTTTGCTTTTGAGATATCTATTCCTTATAAATGGATGCTAAATATACATTTTATGGTAGCTATAGTTGATCCTAATACATTGTTATTTTCTGTAGCATTTTTTAATGTATATGAAATCTATCATGTTTTATGATTTCATACACTACCCCACCCATATTAGTAGGTTGATTGAAATCCCCTTCACTCTGGGAGGGTGTTTTTTTCAACATCAAGGTTGGTGAGTAATAGATGAATAATTAACCCCTTTGACCATTCTCTCTCCACTTATTAGTTTTATGTACATGTATTCATGGTGGTTAGATTTCATATTTATATATATATATATGTTTGTGCCTGTTTTTCTGTTTGTGTGTGCGTGTGTCTGTGTATATGTATTTAATGAATTTTTGTTACACCACACACATGTATTATTTGATATAATATCCAAATTATAAATATAGTTATGACATGTATAGTATGTGATTGATTTTGGTACAGAAGATCGTATATGGGTAGTAATAGAATGAGGTAAAATATGTAATGTTTGATACACATAATATGGGATTTTTTGGATATTAACGATTACATGGAAACAATATGGAAAGATGGAGTCATATTATGGGTTGATGTGATTCTTGAGATGTGTGTTGTGTTATTTAGCCAACGTGTTTATGGAATAACTTGTCTTTTTAGAGTGATGGATTATGACGTAAGATATTGGGGAATAGCATCAAAATAGTTCGAAATTAGTAGTACGGTACCTTTATTTGAAATTATATTTTGTGATCCTCTATATTATATACATAGTGAGAGAATAACATGCTGATGTTGGGAATATATTATCCATTTTTAGGTGATAATTTACCTTAAAAAGTTGTTTATTATGAATTATAATGATTTAGTTAACTTTTTTATGAATCCATACTAGGTGGATCCACGATAGAATACATATTATTCTCAACCAACTTATATAAAAAATATATTCATTTCTTTGGATGTATGTTGGTGATCAGGAATCATATTACTAGATCATTTTTATTTAAAATCTGTTTGGGATTCATGGTTAAATTCATGTTTATAATTTGGTAATAGTAGTTTTCTAGTCATGATGTTTTAGTCTGCATGACATTACATGTGTGTAATTATATATTTCCTTTATTATTCATGAGCATTATTTAATAGGTTTATCTTTTTTTCTATATCTTCTACATATTACATTAGATGGTAATTCATCTTATGTGTATGTAATATACACCCTTAGTTCTTTTCACAAGCCTAGGGCCTTCTAGATGTGGGACTAAGGTGATCACAATATGGCATACCTCATTACAATCCAAATAATGGTACTCATAGGAGGAGGATGACATGAAATCATCAATGAAATGTTTTTTAATCATTGGAATATATTCCCCTATGAAGACTACAATCTAATAAATGTAGTGTCACTAAAACCATATTTTTATCATCTAGACATTTATTTCAAATCACTCCAACTATATTGGGGTACCTACAAC
The DNA here is from genome assembly GCA_963277665.1 of Viscum album. Taxonomy (NCBI): domain Eukaryota; kingdom Viridiplantae; phylum Streptophyta; class Magnoliopsida; order Santalales; family Viscaceae; genus Viscum; species Viscum album. The sequence continues at coordinate 344,311,034 of OY728165.1, read as the reverse complement.
ACACATAGTTTAGAATATTAATCAAGGTGTGGGGGGACCAAACCTTATAGAGGACTCCTACCTCAATATTTTGAATGTGTATTGGTTGTGGGGGTTACCTACTCTATTAGTGTAGGTATCATACCCCATCACAATTAGTATTAACCTATGGGAATAGAGGAAAATATCCTTATAATCTTTTTCCCACCACGGGATTTACACCCCCTTGTGTACTCCTATCATCATTCCAACACAACATCATCATCTCTATGAATATAAGGTACTCTTCCTAAACTAAATACCTCAAAAACAACCACTAATGATGAGGATTCACAATCTATCATATCCTACACAGATAAATTACAAAATGAACGGTTTTTTTAATTATGTCACCCATTTTAAATGATCTAAAAACCCCTAAATAACTCCATGTACATGGAATTAACTGTGGTAGACATGATGCACTATCATTTAATATTATCCAGTTCTATTCATCCACTTGTCACGACCCATCCCCCGGGGCCCATGATGTGACTACCCCAAGCCCACTATCCATAGGCCAGGGGCTGGCGACTAGCACAAAAGTCATATTCCCAAAAACTAAAAAGGAATTGCCTTCATAAACAGTAAACACACACACACAAAAGAACACAACTAGATAAGAAACACCATGAAGACTATATATGAAAAGAGTGCTGAATGAAAAAGGGCCCAGAATACAAGCCCAATTGTAAAGCACAAGTACAAATGTGATACAATACAATTGAAGAAAAGGGAATTCTAGCTTCTAGGTCATCCTCCAAGGTTCCTACCTAAAGGATAGGTATAGATCGCCTCCTCATCACTCCTCATCTGTCCGTCTCCTCTGTGTAATGACATGCCATATGGTCCACCTCCAAGTACTGTCCAGACCTGGTACTCTTGTCCTCAGTTAGTGTTGTCCGTCCTCTACACCAAACATCATAAACTACGGGCATGACCTGTGCAGGGTTGAGTAAAACGATACTCAGTATTATCCCACAGACCCAATAGGCCTCACAAAATCCATCAATGATAAACACAAATTATGAAAACCACAGATAAACATACTAAGGTATATGCCCATACATATAACTAAGTTATCAAGTGATCCATCTCAATCAGGAGGAAAAACATAGAAAACCCGACTCAACTCAACCAGGATTTTATTCTAGGGGTAGTATCATGTAACCTCCCTAGTCACATAGTCGAATCCTCGGCTGCTGGAGAACTTCTCCTCTATTGAGTACAGTGGCCTCCCGTAACACCAAGTGCACATCCCACTAACTGTGGACTACTGAGGTACTCCTCCTTTCGAGTACTATGGATCTACCGCATCACCAAGCACGCTCCCCACCATGGGTCTACCACGTCACCAAGAGCAACCCTTCTTAAATCTTACTGAGATAATCCTCTTGTTGAGTACTATGGGTGTGCCGTGTCACCAAGGATCTCCCCACTATGCGTCTGCCATGTCACCAAGTTGCTCCCCACTAGGCCTGTCGAGTCACTCCGAGTCAAATGGTCTGCAGTCATAGGACTCATCCAGCTACTATGTCTTCACACTACGCTTGCTCGTCTCTGAGAGGATCCACACCATTAGCTGCTGGTCGATACTCCAATAGTCACAAAGTCAGATGAAGAAATATCTCAAAGATCCTCCATGCCATAGGGATCTCAACGTAAACGACAGCACGTCAATCAGACATCTGGTTTGTGAGTTATTAGCCTTTTAGTCTCGGGGGCCCAGTTGGATTTGTGATCGATCCAACCTGATTGTTCCCCATCTCAATCCAAAACTCCACTGAAGTATACTCAATGGGATGGAGTTTCTCCGAGATTTCATACGCCACTACCGGATCGTCAAACAGACATTTGGTGCCAAAGATATGACCAAAAGAATGTAAAACGGGGTCATAGTGGGCCCGGGTCTTGTCCGACCCAGTCGGACTAACCTGGGCCGACCCGACCTAGGCCGACCCAGAATGGTATGACCCATCCAGACCCATTGGGTCCAGTCCGGCCCGTTAGGTTTGGAAAAGTAGGCCACGAGGGGCTGCGGAGATCTACAAGGGCGGCTCGGCCGTGGAGGGTGTCGCGACGATATAAGGCCTTGGGGCGGCTCGTGGGTCCACAGGCAGCGCAGCCGGCGGGTGGTGCGGGCGGCAGGCGGCAGGTGGCGTGGCCAGGGCAGCTCAGCCGTTGAGCGGCGCAACTGAGGCTGGGAAGCCTGGGAGGCACGGCAGCGGAGGCGCGGCCGGTGCGCTGCGGGGCCGGGGAGGCGCGGCCTGTAGGCAACGCAGTTGGGGTGGCATGGCCAGGGCGGCGCGGCCAGCGGGAGGCACGGTCGGGGTGGTGCAGCTGGAGGGAGGCATGTCCTGGGGTGCACGACTGGCAGGGGGCATGGACGGGGGCACGAATTGCAGGAGGCGCGAGCCGGGGCACGGGGCCGGCAGGGGACGCGGCTGGGGCGGCGCGGCCAGTGGGGGGAATAAGCTGGGGTGCGAGGCTAGTTCGGCCAGGGGTGGCGCGTCACAGCGAGGTTGAACAGCCGATTCAGTTGTGAGGCCGAAGCACCGCGTGTGGCAGCACGGGTCACGGTGGCCATGGGCGGGGGCGCCGCTTCCTTCTTCTCCTTTACCATCTTTGTCTCCTTCCTTTATTCCGAAGAACACCACAAAGAAGAACGACGGTGGGGTCAAGAAATGTTTTTTCCCACAACCTCCATATTTAGGGTGGTATCATTTCGCTCAATAAGGGGAAGAACATTGAACATCAAATTTTACAACCTCCGCAACGATTATTTCCCAAACTTCAAATAATTCAAAGAAATTATTATCACGCAAATAAACCCCCTACCTTGAACATTGATGACAATGAGGAGGGAAGGTCGATCGTCGAAAACGTCCCACATCAGTTTCCTCAGTATGGTACTTTTGAGGAAGAAGTTAAAGATGTTCCTCACTAGCGTTCTTCATAGAGGAAGCATTCTTCGTTGGGGAAGCTTTCTCCCAATTCCACCCAATTGTAAAGTGGTGCCAAAATAATAGATTAAGACATCTAATATTTTGATGGAAAGAATTAAAAATGATAAATTAATTATGGTGGGTGGAATAATTAAAGCATGATGGTTGGCAAAAAATTAATTAAAGGGTGGGGGGGTGGCACCATTAAGTTGGGAGCTCAAGAGGTTTCTCCCCACTTAATAGGGAGTTCAAGTGGTTTTAACCACAGGTGGTCCCCACAACTACATCCTCTCATGGGAGGATAGTTCAGGTGGTCCCCACCAATATAAACTCTCATGGTAGGTTTAGTTTGGGTTGTTTTTACATACAATTTCCACATGTAAGCTTTAAATAAAATAAAATGATGTCTATTTTATTTTATTATTTCCACGAAAAACCCAAAAACTAGCATTCAAACTCGACCAAATGTCATCGAGGTAAATGTCTTCTTAAGCGAATACAAGCGCTGCGAGTTCAATGGTTCCCTCATATTTCAGTTCTGAGTTCCAGTTCAAAAGTTATAAAAACCTACTCGCACATTTACTGAACGTACCAGAAAAAAAGTTTAGAAATTCATTCAGGGCTCTTCGGGCCTCAGAATCACACGTCGTCAATTTTCGAGGACTTGTAAAATTTCCATATATTTTAAAAAAATGACATGGATGTTTTAGGTCATTACACCACTTTTGTGGAAACATTTTAATTAGTTTAATAGTGTCTTAAAATACATTTGAAGCATTAGGTTAAAATATACATGTACTTCTATAATACCAAAAAAATTACCTTTAGAAAAATTTGTCTATAGTATTCTCTCTATTCACCAGGTGTTATTTTTATTAATATGCAAAACCTAGTCTCAACAAATAGTTATACACTGAATGGGTTGAGTTTTTTCTAACAATGTAATTTTTTACATTACACTAAAACCATTTATGTAAAATGTAAATTTTAAATGACATGTGATTTTTATTATCACATTTCATGTAGTTTCATTTTTAATCCATATGAAAATTTTCCCTATAACTTGTGTCATCATTATTATCATCACCTATGTTAATCATTTATTATTAATCAATTCTAAAACACTTATGGATTTTTACATTACCCATATAATGTTCATATTTCAATATCCAAACCACCTGTCCTTATTTTACTACCCAACCCATGATCAAATCCTTTTTACAACAATCACATATTGTAACTAGAACAATATTCTTCACGGAAACAATAAACCTCACTTACCATTGTCAATTCTACCAGTTTACCTCATATAATCAAAGACAACTCTATTATAATTATCAAATACAAACACATTAATTGTTCTTTATTTCATCTTTACCTTGTCAAACTACCCTAAGATAATAATGTGTATGAATAGAAATCATTGGTCAGTGGGAAATCTAACAACACTAAATATAATATAAAAAGGCATTTATAAATAAAAATAAGGGATGTAAATTATATTTATTATTGTAAAAATAATCAAGAAAAATACTAAAAATGATTCTATAGGAAAATTAGGTTTCAAGTATTCAATAGAAAAGTTTAAAATATTATTTATTAACATTCCATAAAAAGTACTTTCATACAATAATATATAAAATAATGTATTTTATTAAATCCCTTTTATAAATAAATAAATTTAATACCAAAATATTTATGGAAAAAGAATGAAATAGAAAATTTCATGAAGACTGGATGATGGAAAACAATTTAATTCAAACATTTATGATTATATAATGATGCTTTTAATGTCCATTCATTGACACCATTTAAAAAAACATCATTTAGAAAGATAAATGGATTCCTCCTCCAATAAATTTTTGTATACCCTCTAACATCAACAAGGTTTCTATATTAATTTTTTTTCTAACTAGAGAGGGTGTAGCTATATCAATAAAACATAAAAAAAGATAATTTTTTCAATCCATTAATAGAATTAAAAATATATATTCTAGGTCCCAAAACCTAATTACACAAATAATACTTTTCCTAAGTAAAAATTATCTATTCAAAATAAACTAATATGTAAGAATTTTCTCTCATAGATCCTTCTTTAATATATCACCACAAATTTTCCTTAAATATATATTTCTAATATATACATTTAATATCCCCAAAAAAAATTTTGTTATAATTTCCGCAATGTTCATCTGAACAGTAAAAATCATGTCCTCAAACTGATGAAATGATCATAGAATTTCATAGGATTTTATTACAAGACATGATTAAGTAATTCCTATCTAAAATATTTAAAATATGAACATACATGAGGTAACACAACTTTTTATTTATTTATAAGTTTTTTATTACTTTGATTTTGGATCATATTCTATGATTCCTTTAGCGAGTATAAATATTTCATTATTATCTTTTAAAGAGTAAATGGAATAGATCCTGTAATTTCACTTCTTTATTTACATTATATGGGTCCCTAATGATGAAGATATTTACAAAATGGGAAGTGTAAAATAAGGGAGATTCAATTCATATATAATTTTTATTTTAAATTAATCAAATCTATTCAATATATATAGGTTTATTTATTCATTTTAAAAAATTCAGGTCCTGCATATATTTATAAATATATTTTTAATCTAATATAAAAGAGTTCCTAATGAAAATAACCATTCAATATTTTAAATAATAATTTTTATTATGTTAAATTAATAAAATTATTTGATGACGTGAATAGTTATTAAATAGATTATTGACTTTTTGAAAAATTATTAGGGATTTCTTTATTTATATAAAATAAATTTATTGAGTGTTATTGTTCATTAAATGTACAAAATTTATATTAATTGAATAATTATTATTATCCTTATTGTAGGTAATTGAAAAATATTTTTTATTATCCTTTATTAGAGGTATTACAAATTTATTTGACATATTATTTATCATGCCACTATTATTATGAGCTATTAAGGGAATTTATTCTATGGGAACATTCATTGATACTTCTTTAGAAATATAAAATAAAAAATCAAACATAAATGATTGAGTTTATTTTTGGTTACTTTTTTTCTTGTACCATTGATACCAACATAATATTTGATATTTCATTGATCCTTAAGAGGCCATTATAGCCTTGTTAGGGAGCCCACATAACATTCCAATTTATCAATCCCTCAGTACAAATATAATTTATGAATGATTACAATTTTCATTGTGTAGTGAAAGTGTTTTTTCATGATGTTAATGTGAATGAAATTTATTGAAAAATGATGAATATAATGCATTATTATTATTATTGGGATTAAATAATTCAAAATTCTATATATTAATATAATATCAGGTATCATATCCAATAAATGATAAGATATGTATAATATATGGATAACCATTTATTATATTATTCTTTAGGATTTGTGAGACTCTAAGCCGTGGAAAAGAAGTTATTATTAAGTAATTTGATGAAAAATTAAAGAAATAATTTTTAATTGAGATTGATTTGTAATATTTTCATTTTACTAAAATTTAATCCTATATTTAAATACATATTTGATTTTTAATCCATATATACCATCATTTTTCATTAGAAAACTATTTTAAATGATAAAATAGTAATTATTAATTTTTTGTTAAAAATTGACATTTAATTGCATTTCCAGACTATATTCGGGATAAATCTACCTGATGATTGATTATAACTCAAACATAATGATCCTTAATTAATTATAAATACTGTATTCTAATAACTAATATCCTAAATGTGAATTAATACCAATAATAATTCATACGATGTTAATGTATAGAAGATAAGTATATTTAATTTATGATGAGAAATAAAATATATGGTTGGAAAGTTTCCATAACATATGAAGAATTTGAAGGGATGACTTCATGGGATGCTTGAAATTTTATTCATTTTATATAATTATTATGTTTTATTAATTATAAATGTTTATTATTAAACATTATAAATAACCATAGTGAGCATATAAGGATCCAAACCATGAGAAAAAGAAAGTTTTTATGTGTGGGTGAGATTTATGGATTAAATGTATGTACATTACATAACAAAAATTAAATGTTTTATGTTTAAATACTTCCTTTTATGGTATATTTTTTATGATTTCTATCTAAATATATCTTTTTTATATGTTAAGATAAATATTAACCTATTATAATTATAATAGATAAAATATTTGTGTCATAGAGTCCTGTTATTTCATTATAAGAGTGAGTTAGAAGAAATATTTTTTGAGTGAGAAAGTTATTGTGTAACACCTTTTAATTACACTATATTGTATATAGAAGAGTAAATTTGAATAAAAACATAAGAAAAGAGTTTTATGAAATTTTTTATGATACAATGACAATTTGAAAATCTAAAGAGTCAAGCAATATTAAATTAAAAATAAATGAAAAAAAACATATGGAATAAAGGTTGAGTGGGGATGTTATGAAAGTCCATTTCATGTTTGAAAATTTAAGAGATCTATGGTGTAATTTTTAGTGATATAAACATTATGTTCGAATCATATTTCATTACTCTAAATATATATATTACCAAAAATTTATGGATTTGAGAGTCCCATATTTTTGAAAAAATGGTTTACATTTTGTAGAGTTATATAGTATATCCCATTCAGTTCCTAATTATAATTTAAGAGGTATTTTAATAAAAAAAATAATTGACATATTTTTCTGGTATATATGACCTCTTGAGTTGGATAGGTTTGTTTCACCATTGGTTTACCGATTTTTGTTATATATTTTAATTTTTTTATGAATCATTTGTCACTAAACAACTCTGTGAATGGTCATGATGACTATATAGAATGGATATATAGGCTACCTTAAAGGAATGTTTTTTATGGGGGGTGAAAAATTCCATTTTAAAGCATAGGGTGATCATATAGTGATGTGTTTGTAGGTTAATAAATCATATTGGTTGATGTATGCTCCCCAATATTTTTACATCCAAAAATATAATAATATAAAAATTAATTAATTTATATTTTAAAAATATAATTAAACTCTATTAAAAACCATTAAAAACTATCAAAATTATTCACATGATCACAGGGTTCCATGTAATGGAAATTACTATCACCGTCATAATAAGAAATGTTTTTCTAGGATCAAATAAATCAACATGGAATATGTGGCTTGGTCTTAATAATCATGTTTATTGCTCAATCTAAATTTACACCTTATATCTATTTACACTTCATTGGGAAAATATTTCTCTATAAATTTGTTTTAGGTAATTGGTCTATTCATTAGAATTATGAATTAGATAATCATGATTTCATTTTTTTGTTACAAGGGTCAATATTGTTTTACCATGACTATTAATAGTGGATTTAATGTTTTAATATTATTATGAGATCTTAATTTATGAAGGTTGTATCTTTTTCACTCCATATCATATTATGATTCCTTTAATTAAATTTATAAGTTTTAGTCCATTTTTTCATATCATTTTATTATAAAAAAATTTCACTAGAATTGACATAAAATATATGATTTTTTATTCTAAAATATTCCTAAGGTCTGTGGATAGTTTTATAAACAAATGGATTTAATTGTAAGAAATTTATTTTAAGAAAAGTATTTTAGATATCTTAATTTCTTAAAGGAAATTATAATTTTCATTGTAGACATGTGTTGGGGTAATATAGTTTTGGGTTGCAAAAATGATTGAAAATTTAATTTCTTGGGTATGTGTAATATAAAATATAAGTCGAGTATGGATAGAAAAATTGGGTATATGTGATGAACTAGAATTTCCATGTTTTTTTTTTGTGATATACATGTTACATGCCAAGAATTGTGACCACCAATAAATTTATATAAAATCTATATAATGTGTATTCTATGATCCTTGGTCAGAATTTATATTATATACTTATTTTTTAGACATGTTCACTATGTGGTATTTGTTTTTAATTGGATTTATGTTGGAATATAACCAAGAATAATTTCGTTGTTTGGTATGATTCATGTTTACATTATTTTTATTTGACATTTTAATTATGTATATCTATTAAATATTTAATTCATTTAAATATGCTAACATAATTTTTATGGATATTGTTATATGGTAGGAATATGTCTATTTTTTATTTCATTATTTTCATTTGGGTAAATCATCTAGAGTATTGATAATCATCCTACTCATATAATGAAGTAAAATAATACCTTGAGACTCAATAAATCAAAATGAAGTATAATATTATTGGCTAACTATTTGATTGAAATGTTTGAATATGACTAAATGAATTAAGAAAATTTCAAGTTGTATATATGTATAAAATTTTTATAATGGTTACAAAACGATTATAAATGTATGTTATATAATTTTAATGTAAAATACATAATTTTATACAAATATATATATGCACAAAATGTGTTTCCATATTAATAATTTAAATTAATGATAATTAGTGATTGATTTTAATAAAATCTACATATTATCTATTTAATGAAATGTTTTAATGTTAATATAATTTTTATTCTATAAATATGATAACAATGTATATCTATTTTCAGGAATAAAAATGCATTTTTCTAAAAGACAATTTTCATCGTGTTTTTTTACGTATTTTAAAATGAATTTCAAAAACATATAGATAATGAATTTTGAATAATTGATTTAATAATTATAGTCATGGTGATTAAAATTTTAAAATATATCTCTTTTAATTATAATGAAATAAATTTTAATCAATGTAGTCTATTTTGATCTCTATAATGGTAAAATGGTTAAAATAGGGTATAAAATTTGGAATAAGGTACAAAAATATCCCTTAAATATTCAATTATTTTATTTTATGAGTGCAGTTAAAAAATTAATCCATTCATTTAATTTATGGCCACATAATTTATCTTTCATTTGATTATGACATTTATATAGAGTTAAGAAAAAAAAATTACACTCTCTTGACTTTATTATTTCTAATATTTTTACATAAGGATATAAATAGGATAATTTTTCTTCTAAATTTCTATATGAAAAAAAATTATTTTGTTTTAACCTAGTACAATATATTTAATTTTTAGATATTGAGTAACTACTTTAAATGACTACGCAACATCGACACCATATTTATTAAACTAATATAAAAATAAAATCAATGATTTTAAAAATATTAATGGTAAAAACATTTTTATAAAATTATTATCTTCCAACAATTATGTTGATAAATATTTCATAATAGTGTTTTAATTTCGTTATTATTTTTTTGTTTTAAAAATCAAATTAAATTTAAATTTAAAAAATTGGAATTATTGATATTTTATAAAACATAATAATGTATTAAAGGATATTAAATTCAAAAAAAATATTTTAGGAAAAATTATTCGGATATGGTTTAACATATCAACCATGGTTCATTTTTTGTCTCTTGATCTTTTCCCATAACATGGTTGTCCCATTAAGAGTCTAAATAATTTGTGCTACTAAAATTTTCAAAAGTGATAAGGATGGTTAGAAAGATGTAATAGGGAGAAAAAATATCATTAAATTATAAAAATTTTATTTTATGACAGTATTTAGACACATAATCATTCTATGTTATAAATATATCTATTTGGATCCACTTTATTATTAAAATTATTTATTTTTAATTTATTACATTAGGTAATTCATGGAGTTCACTCATCTTAGATACAAAAATAAACTAATTCTACTATCATCCTCACACATGTTTAGCATTATATTTCAACCAATTAAAAAAAATACATTCAATAGTTCATTCACCACATCCTAAATATCATGGTATTTCGAAAAAGACTATCATTTTAAGGATTAAGGAGTAATCCAATGAAGGTTTCACAAATTGGAGGTATATCACTTAACTGAGTGTTTACAAATTCTTATCTTATTACATGTATTCTTAATTTTTGTTATACAATATAAAATATTTAATTGTGTATATTAAATACTATTAATTGTTTTTACGATGACAAAACAACCATATTCCACCCTCTTCGCATCCGTTGGAAAATAATAATGTAGTTTGGCCATACAAGTGGACTGACACATCCATGAAGGGATGTGATTTGTTTTTTAATTTATATTAATATGGATGGTATTAAGGATAGATTTAATGAATATATATTTTATATATGATATAATAATTATTTTTTAATATCAATTGTTATTTACATTTCTTAAGTTCAATCTTTCAATGAGTGAAAACAATGTTTTTTCATATATAAGGCCTACCATCCCCATGAATGGTACATTTCATTTTAATATCTCTACCATTTATGGATAACTATATATATATATATATAACTAGTATATATTATATTTTTATCATTATTAAAATTATAAAGACGATGTACCATTTACTAAGGTATAATGATTTGGAATTCTGAACTAATTCATGCATGGAAAATGAAGTTCTAATCCCCCAAAATAGTAATTTTAATAAGATATTGTTAATTAAAATGTGATAATATGTATAAAGAAATCATATATATTGTCATAATTATTATTAATGTTCTTTAATAAATGTATATAAAATCTATATTTATTATATTATAGGTATAAACATGTGTGAAGAAATATGAGACTTGAGGTGAGGGATTTTAATATCACATTTAAATCAATGAGTCACAATCCATATTCACAACATGTAAATTTTATGTGGTGTGTATAATACCCATGAATTTATTTTTGATATTTTTCATATATAGTTTTAATATACCTTTGTTTAGGAACTCAAAATCTTGAAAAATGTTTTCATGTCAAATGGAGTTAATTTTTATCTTCTTCTGTAGATCCTTTTTTTTCTTCTGAGTACATGTTTCTTCAAAAATGATTAAATATTTTCATATGATTATTTTAATTCATTTTAACTATGTTTAACATTTATGAAAAAATCAAATGAATCTTCTTTAAATTTTTCTATGTTTCTTAGTCTCAAACATTTATGAAAAAATTGATAGGAATATTTATTTTAGAAAACCCGATATGAACCATATTTCCCACAATCTTGAAAAATATATGGTTCAATGATTCCTTTACAAGATTCCTTGTTACTTTTTAAAATTAAAAATTTTAGAAAAAAATTAAGAACTACTTTGAATTAAAATAAGTTTTTTCAATGTGAAAATATTATTTTACTCAATAATTAATCTTGTAATTCTTTTCAACTAATTTTCAACTAAGATATAATACTTTCATTTTAATTATTTTTCACAAAAGATATGATCCATTGATAGCATCATTATACTACATATATATGGTTTATTATTATGCTTATGAGTTTTCTATGAAACCCTGTTGTTTTCCTATTTTTATTCTATAATAATTTTAAAAAATGTTTAGGAAAACATTTTATTTTAAATCTTAAATATATGATGATATAATGAAGGTTTTATGATATTATAGAATAATTATGTATGGTTTTAATTATGTGATGGGTCTGAGTAAAATTATATATCCCACCAATGCATTTAGTAATTTATTATATCTATTTATATAATTAAAGTGAATAAGATGATGTGTTTTTTCTAATTTGGGTAATAAATCAATTAGATTGTTATTCTATTAGAAACATGGGATGATTCTAAAACCATTATGATATGGTATAATTATGCTGATTTCTAATCCACTATCATTTTATAATCTAGGTAAAATATGTTGACAGAGGGAAAATTTATATACCAATAATGAAGCCACACTTTTAGGACATAAATTTATTTTATTATGATTAATTTGGGATGATTTTTCACTATTATGGTTAATTTCATTTAAAATGACAATTTTTATTTCATGGAACTTGTTTATGACCCATGATATATTTGGTAAGAACATTATTGTTATATTCAAAATCACATACCCTTAACATTTTCTTATTCTATTATATGATCATCGATTGATATCTCACATTTTTATTATTACTAATAATCTAAGCTCACCAATTATTATGTTTTCCCCAGGTTATGATAATTCTTTTATATTGGGTATATATTTAAGGATTACTATGTGGAAGATCATTTTGGGAGATGTCGAACATCTTCAAATAAATAAGATTATTTTGTATCTATTTCACAAATATGTTAATACATTAAAAAACATAGGCATTTGTTTTTGAAATGTATTTAATATTCATCTAAAAATATGATATATTTATGTATGATAAGTTTGGATCTCCATTTTGTATATATTAATGAATGGTTAGTCTATTTTTTATTTAATAGTGTAAAAAAATGGTGATAACCTAGGTATATGGATAAGAATAAAGTAACATCCTAATTTTTTAGTAATAACCATGGATAAACGTAATTAGAGATAAAGTTGCATATATTGATAATAATTTTTCAGGATACATATATCATATAATGATATATAATTAAATTTTATATCACACTTCATATCATAGAATGACAAATGAAAATTTCTTTTGGATTTAGTAATTATACTAACAATGAATATGGTAGAAATGTAATCATTATCTACCAGAGGAAAAAATCTGTGGGAGATGGAATGTATAATATTGTTATTATCCGGGAAAATAATTCTCAGGCCATACATCATATTGAACGTCAAAATGATCAAATGTGGAGAGGATTTTCTTTAAGTCTCCCTTGGGGAAACAACCACATTAATTTAGTGGGACTTCTGATCAACTTCTGGCTAAAACATAGTTCAACGCCATCAAGAAAATATTATCTATTTCCAAATTATTTAAACGTGAAGCATTTCCAAATCTATTTATAATTTGTATGGAAAATAAGATCAATTCTTGTATCTAATTATGAATGCGAATAAAAAATAATAAATTGACTCCATGGAATTGTGTGAATTTTAGTGGATATTTCTTAGTATGTATATCCCAAATATTATATGCAAAAAAATAGATAAATAATTTCCCGAACTCAAGCTTTATGATAATAAACCCACTATCACTTATGAGGAAAACATTATAATACTTTCAATGTATGCATCTAGTTTAATCATTTTCCCTGAAATAAGAAATGGATGATTCGTTAGTTTCCAAAAACCAAGTCTTCCAAAGGTGTAATTTATAAGAAACATTAGTATCATTGAAAAAATTTTCATTTTACACTAAATGTAAAAAATGTATATTTGATATTCCCACTATTTCCTTAGTTTTGATAAGAAAATTAATATCGAGACTGATGAAAACTATAATAAATCACTTGGTGGAATGAATTTCTATACATATACATTCCTGATATACTATAATAAACATCAAGAAAACTTATTTAATGTAATGGTGAGGATAATTAAATGTGGAAAGGAGGTTCATAAATCATGTGTATCTCAAAAGTTAATATATTTAATGTTTATTGAAATGGAGGAAAATAAGATGTCAACTACTGAACATCCCACACTCCAATGCATCAAATGAAAGGATGGGGGAGATACACTAACCAGTAAACAAATATGATGGGTTATTATTATGATCAACATGAAAACCATCTAATTCCCAAATATAAGGGGTGGTTTCATTAGGTCTTGACTTTCGAAGTGGGTTAAGAGAATAACTTGTGAAAGGTACCTATATTAACAATTCTATAACATCTAATTAATTATGTAATATGGATATAACCAGTCTACAATATATAAAAAAATTAAAATGGTATCAAATTATAACATCATTTATTAGAAATTATTTTGGGATGAAATACCCGCATGGTATGATTGATGAATCTCAAGTTTACATTTCCTATATAATTGAATATGGTGGGAAATATATGTTTGTAAATATTATTATTCTCCATTAAGTTGAATTTTATATGATTATAGTAATGGATTTTATTTTTTTTATTTAGATACCATTTCAATTTTAAGGAATGGATGGCACATTTCATTTTCTTAATGAACGTAAGATAATTTATCAGTGTAAGAATTAATGAAAATTTATAGTGGAAATTAATTATATGTTTTTGGCCTAAATTCATATCCATGAATCATATCTACCATAAATAGTTAGGGGTGATATCAAAAAAATTCCTATTACAAGGTAATTTATTTTTGGGTTACCAAAATAGATTCATAGACTCCCTCTGAATTATGCCATCAAATTTTAAATAGACCTCATTTCTAGTTATACACCTATTCCAAATAATTTGTATACAATTTCCCCAATTGAGTTATTAGAATTAATGAAGAAACACCAGGGTAATATTAATTATGGATTTTTATTCCCTATTCTGTCACAATGGTTGGAAATATTATTTTGTTAAGAATAATTATGGTTTAATGCATCATTTAATATATTATTAGGGACTTAACAAAATCACATTCATGAAAAAGTACCCTATGGTGCATATCAATTTTTTTTATCACTTATGAGGATCTCAATACGTTTCTATGATTTAATATCATTTTGGATATTATCAATTAATATATAATAATGCAGATATGCGGATGACATCCTTATGTTTGACTTAGAGGACTTCTAAATTTATATTGATTCCATTTTAACTTACTAATTCCACTACAATAACTACTGATTAAATGAATATTTCCTTTACAGATTACTTTGATATTTTTGTGGTATTCATTATAGATGATATTAAAATATATTCAATGAGTAAATTAGAGAATAGTATTCTTTTGATAATTTTATTGAATACTCATAAAATGGATATATTATTAGAAAAATTTAACAAGTTTGGTTTTTGGCATTAAAAAACTTCATTCTTTGGAGGTATAATCAGAAGTGATGGTATATCGGTGGATCCTTCAAATACTAAAGTTATTAATCGGTTTCCTAGACCAAAAATCATAACCAAAATCTATATTATTATTCAGATATATGATTATTATGGATACATTTTAAGATATTTCCCATGACTATCTAATCCACTCAATAAGATGACTGAGAATGGGGTTATGTTATTGTGAATAGATGAATAAAAAGAGAATATTATTGATCTAAAGTGATGGTTGGTTATTGAACCTATGATCACACTACCTTATAACGGGGAAGGTATTTTTTCCTATAATTATACAATAAAATATAATTTTTGTGTCCTTGTAAATAATGATATAGTAATAGAATATTCCTCACCACAGTTGAAAATACATGAGAAATATTACTCAACTCATGATTTGTAGGTGGAAAATGAAATTTTTTCATTGAAGATATAGACACATTATTTTAATAGTGAATGGTGTGACATATATAAGAATTATAAAATTTTATAGCATATATTTACATAGAATCAGATGAATATTATTTATAGAATATGGTTCAAATCGAAAAAATATTATTACTTCTCATTACATTACCACCCTTAGAATTAAAATATGGTGAATGATTCTTTGACCTCAAAGGATCATGAATGACTATCTATGGTTTTGATTAAAATATATCAACAAGTTTTTATTTATTAAAGATATAACTAAAAATCCTTATGACTAGGGACATATCCTTTCTTCCTTAGATTAATGTTCAACCACTATCCATGTGATGATTAGAGAGGAAAAGATGTAACATGTTGAACTATAGAAGAAGGTGATAAATGTTCATGACGTGATGATTTTTTGTTTTAGAAAGAAATTCCATAGGAACTTTGTATGTGTACCATCAAACTAAACATTAATAAGGACTGATTTTATGAAATTCATAGTTCACCATTTTCAATTCATCTGAAATGTCTAACGATATGTTGAGAAATGAAATATTCTTTTTAATAGGACAACATGGAAATGGATATTGTCGAATATATATCTCGATTCTTGGTATTATAGAAAGGTATGGTTGTGAGAAAAATGTCTATGATATTGTCACAATAATTACCTATTCCAAAATAGAAATGGGAAAATGTTATCATGCATGTCATTCTCAGACTCCCTAAAACATATAAATTCCATAAATAAAATTGTGTTATATTCATTATCCTAATTATGGTTTCACACATCATTAATATCATAAAATACTTATCTATTGGTAATATTTTTAAATTTTATATTAATGAAGTTGTAAGGATACATGTAGTACCACATTCTATCATATCTATTCAGGATCCAATGATTACCATGATGATCTAGGAAAGTCTTCACCAGGTTCTAGATACAGAGTTATCTTTCATACTACATTTCATCCTATGATTTCTGTTTATTATAATAGAACTCTCAAATATATGGGGGGTTTGTTGATGTTATGATCTTTTAACATTAATGTTGTTTTGGAACAAAACCTTCCTCTAGTTGATTTTTCATAAAACAATTTCTGTCAATTGAGTATTAATATGTCTCCTTATGAGGACCTCTATAGTAGAAAGGGTATATCTCGAAAACCATTTGGATGAAATTGGAGAACTATACATTTTTTTTCTTAATCTAGATAAATAATTGGTTGAGAATGTTAGAAATATTTAATAGCACATCAAGGTAGCTCAATGTCGATATTAACGTTATTCTAACATTAACTAATGAAATGTGGAATGAGAAGTTTTAGAGAAGTTATTACTATTAATATCTCAATGTAATTAGGCTATGATATTTTAAAATAATGGAATTTTGATCTATTTGTTTATTTTTACCATAAATATTCTTTATTGTTTTTATATGGTAGCATATCATTGGGCACATACACCTAATCTCTCTTAAATTCATAATGTGTTCTATGTATCTATCATGAGGATGTAAACACATGATCCTTCACATGTGTAGAAGTAAATAGTCATACTAAATGATAAATATATATTCATTAATGAATCACTAGTTGATATTATTGATATTAGAGAAGAAGTTACATGAAAAAAGTGTAATCACATGGACAATGAATTGTCATGAATGCATAAATTAGAAGAAGCTACTTGGGAACTTGAGGATGAGTTAAAATATAGATATGCACAATTTTTTATATCTGAGAGATGTAATTTGAACATATAAATTAAATTTAAGGGTGGTATAATTTAAAACTATAAGATTTTATAATATATTTACATTTAAATAAATTTATTTTCTTTGATATCCTGTAATATATGCTACCTCATGTCTAAATAAATTATAAATGAAATATGAAGTCAACACTATTCTTATGGATTAGGTCGCTTTATATAGGACTAACTATGTTACGAAATTTTTATGTTTTACACAAGTAATAAATTAATTTATTAATTATCAATTAATTATAAATGAAAAAAAAATCATATGAATGTAAAAGATATTTTTTAAAAAACATTATTCATGAGGGAAATGTTTTCTATCAAGTTAAATTAAATTGATCACTATTAGTAAATTATTTTCAAAATATATTTATATATTATATATCTAATAAAATGTTTTAATTTCCATCAAATGTTTCTTATAATAATGATATATAAAAATATATCCATTTTCGGCTTAAAATGGGATTTTCTATGAAACCATTTTTTATGTTCTTAATCCTTATTTTAAAATAAATTTATACCAGTTATAAAAATTTAATTTTCAAATATAATTTAATATTTTAAATCATGAAAATAAAATTTGGTAAATATATCTCTTTTAATTTTTGTCATTATAGATAATAACCATAATAAACATTTTCCTACTCAGTAAGGCTAAAATGTTTAAAATAGGGTAAAAACATTGGAATAATGCAATAAATTTTCAATAAAACATGTACATATCCTATTGTGTGAGTGGATTTTAAATATTCTATCCCTTTATCAAATATATTTCTTCTTGGTCAGTAACACCCCATTACTATTTCCATTTACTCTTTTTATGCGTTTTTATTATCATTATTTGGGGGTGTTTGCTGGATTCATAGGACATGGATAATTTGTTTGGGAAAATGACATAATGTTCATAGATTTATTGATTTTTTCAATAATGTATTCAAATTATAAATTTGGCAATGGTATTGTGGGGCTCCCCCAACATTCTTTGGATATCCTAAATTCTTCGGTATTTTAATATGGAGGATGGGTTATTTTCAATATATTGGGTGGTTACATACCATGTAAAGGTACCAACCATTTTGAAATGGTTTTGGAAAAAAGTTATGAATCTGTTACTAGTATTCATGCTTTTACATGTTCTCTAATGTGAAAAATTCATCTTTATTATAAATAGGTGATGCATTTTTTCACAAACATCAGCCATTGTAGAAAACATGAATTGTAATGGGATTAAATTCCATATAAATCTCATTGAATATATATTATAAGTACTAGTTAAATTATTTATTTTAAATTATTTCAATATACATCCCTCTTTGGACCCAAATTTCCCCCTAGGTTATTTCTAGTGATTCCCCCTATTTGAAATCCCTTCGTTTGGTGATTGTTTGTCGAGGATGTTCTAGTGCACCTATCTAGGTATGTGTTACATTTAGTTCTTCTTAAAATAGTATGTAGTTGTCATGTTGGCTATGATAAGGATTAGTTTTCATGATTTTATAGTGTTTTATATTAATCGTATTCAGTTTCTTGTCAAGGATTATCATTCGAATGATGATCTCAAAGTTTACAATCCTCATGATCAAGGTTGAGTAGGTTTATACCATATTGAGGTAGTTTTTTATATATAATGGGTTAATTTGATGAAATTATTATCATTCATGATAAATTCCCTTTTTTCATTGAATATAATTAATTTCTTCTTTTAATGGATTTCATTCAAATAGAATCATTTTAATTGGGGTTTTGTTTAAAAACAATGTTTCTTGATTTATAAATTGGAATTAAAACATAAAAGAGGATCGACATGGATTTTGAAATATTTAAAAAAATTGAGCATGGATTTGGCTTGTATTATGACTATAATAGAATTTTTGGAACTTTGGGTGCATCGAGAAATTGATATGTGTTACCTTAGTGTGTCTGGTCCCATTAAGAGAAAATATATGGGATATCGATGTGACAGGGTAAGACCCAATATTCGTTGGATACAACATTTGGCCAGGATTAGATACCTCCTTTTCTAGTATGTTTTTACCCATAACATATATCCCAAATTATAGTTTGATTTTTCTTTTATATATTTTTATCACATCATGGTCATTATCATGGATTTTCCTATCATCTTGTTATATGTGATTATATCACATGATATCATGTTATGTAAGTTCTTAGATATCTATTTACATCACAATATTATAATGGATTTATAATATATATTTTATGTATCACTTATACTTTTAATATTTATGGTTTGATAATATAAATTTATTTTATATAAAATCAAAGTGAAAATGAATTACAAATTGATTTGGGTTTTATGGAAATGCATTGTAAAACTGTGTTTCATTTGCTAGAGCTATTTCATATATGATATTAGACCTTTTATAGAATCTATGGTGGTATTCTATTTGTATTTTTACAAAATCCATAATTTTGACTTTAGATGGTTGTTGATGTTGTATTGAAGGATTCAGTTAAAGGGAAGTGAATCTTGTTCCAAATTGGCCTCTTTTATCATCGCAACATTTGGCTAGGATCAGTTTAGAGGTGACTATACTTCCAAGAGGGATTTTTTGTCCTTTTTTTACTAATAAATTTGGGTTTTTATTTCTTTTTCTGGGATTATATTGATCTAGTATTATCTTTTCCTTTTGCATATTACATTGGTTATATGTATCATTTTTTTATATTCACAATATGATATTTTATCTTTCTTCACCTCACTATATGAAGATGGTCTTGGGTTTATTATTTGGATTTATTGGGATGGTTTAAGACTATTTGGAATCATTGGGAAGGTTCATCATATAATTTGTTAACACTTACTGTGTTTGGTCTTGTTCCAGCAGGTGATAAGTGTTAGGAATTTAATAATTCTGATAGGAAGGGAATAAAATACACATAGATAGATCTCTTCTATTACTGATACTGATTTATCATGGGTGGTTAGAATCTTTTTATGATGTTTAATACATGAATATTGGGTTATTTTTAATAAACTATATGGGATGCTTATTTAAATTGACATATTTTTTGGAAATCAATTTCGGGGAATAAATTCTAAATTTCATTAAATTCTCACCATTTTGAAGAATTTTTTTGAAATAATATTGTCTTCCTATGATTTTTTAATGTTCTCAGGATCTCATTTTTTATTTTCATATGTTTATTAAAAAATTCCTCTCCGAAGACCTCTTCCAAATATGATAGAGGATGTTGTAAGACTAGTTCCATAGAAAAATATTCTCATGGGACCTTCATTGAAATAAGTTATTATTCATACAATTCAAGCTATTTGTCAAGTAGGAATTTAGAAACCTGGCTGTGTAGATGATCATGTATATATGTTTATTAAGTATCATCCACTTGTCTTCTATGGAGACAAAAACCATGTGAATATTAGGTGTCTCTTGTGAATACCGAGTTTATCTTCAATATTTTTTAGAATCCTAATGATTCATAGGAGTGGTTTCCCATGTACATTATTGATGGACACGGAAGGAGGTGGTGGGACTCTTTTGTTAAAAATATGTCTCATAATGATCATTTTGGGAAATAATTTATGAAAATAGGTAATCATTAGTTTTACCCTAAGACATTACATGTGGAAAATAACTAAGAGTTTTTGACCATGCAGTAGAGGGAGAATATCATTATAGAGTAATATACATATTTTTGTAAACTTCTGCATCTGGAACTGAAGTGTGTCACTAATGAGTACCTAAAGGCTTAGAGGTTTGAGTTGAGACTAAGATAAAATATTTTATTGATGATGATTCCCATGTGCCTTACAAAATTTGTGGGGGGTATTAGGAAAAACATCATTAGATACGGTATACATTGTTGGGAAGACATGTTTTGGGGGTGCTTCAGTTGGTTTTGTTGTTAGATAGGGTTTATCTTTTAGCCAGAAGAGAAACCACTACAGTGGTCATTTTAATTTAAAAGCAATTTTAGTATTTTTTCAAGTTATAATTAGGATTTTTTCAACCCCAGTTGAAGTTGATGTTATTCCAATAATAAGTATGTGGAGAATCCTATTAGTTTTTCATATTTTTGGATTATATAAAAATATGAATCTTTTTTTGGATAGGATATCCTATGGTATTTAGGAATTATCGACATTCACCACGTTTTTTATGTTTATGAAAATTCTTATAATTTTGGTGTGTAATATCCTCAGTCTAAGGTAGATAACCATGTGGTTAAGAAGTCTCGGTGAGGAGATAAGTCCATGCATCTTTATGCACTGAAGTATGCACCAGTGGAATCTGATACAGGGCGGGATATAGTTAGATGTACATTGCATATTTCATCTTATATGGTGTAATATTTTTTTATACTAGTTCAACTCATTATTTAATATTATAAAAGATAACTTACTTATTGGGATTAATTTTGTAACTTATTTAGTAGTTGTTGGAACATACCATGCCTATGATATATAGGTTTGTATAATGCCTTCAGTTCACCATGTTTCCGGCAAAAATATCTGAATTTTAGGTGGTATGGGAATTTTCATTTACTAGTCTAAGAATATTTGACAAGATTGTCCAAATGTATTAGATGTTAAAATTTATGTAATTAAAAGAATATTATCACCATTGGTTGCAGTTATTTTCTACTGATGGGGTCATAAATGTCATTCAAGGTGAGTGGGACTCTAGATCAAGAATGGTAGGGCCAATTGTTTATTATGATGGGATTGTATCATGTTAGTTCATATATATGTTATTGATGCATTTGATCATTTTTTGGGTGGTCTATTACCCAAGGTTGTGTGTGTGTACCCCAACGTATTTTATGATTATTTATCTAGTTTACTTATATAGAGAGAGGTTGAGTTTATAATTGTCCTACTCCCCAATATTATGCCCAATTCAATTCCATATTATAGAATGTAAGATTCTATTTGGTTAGAATTTAATATCTCACTTAAGGACAAATACTCTTATCTATTTATTATTCCTAGAGTTTTACCATTGGCATCACCTATCCTCTTTTCTATGAAGTCATATGAGAGCTTCATACATTTTACTATCTATCAAATGTTGAATCGGTTAGCCATTAAGAATAAATATCATTTTTTTGTATTGAGGTCCTTTTTATAATCTTCCAAGTTCATTTTGGTTAGGAAAAATTGAAATACATTTAAGGGACCACTATTTTAGGTTCTGAGAAAAGGATATACCAAATACAATTTTAATGAGAGTATATTGGAATTATAAGTTTCTTGTTAATACATTTAGTCAAACAAATTCTCATAATGTGTTGATGATTTTTATGATCATGATATTTCATTGTTTCATGGACACTTTTTCATGTTTTTATGATATTTCCTATTCTCCATGATATAGGATGAGAACATAAACCATTTGGATGTAATTCTTCAAACATTGAAAGTACATTTATTATATGGAAAGAATTTTAAATATGAAATTTGGATCTAAGAAGTGAAATTTATAGGGAATATGATATCCAAGATGGTTATATTAGTTGATCTTAAATATATTTAGGTTGTTATGTCCTAGGTGTATCCAAGAAATATTTTTGAGTTCTGAGTATTCTGGTGTTTGGAAGTTGTGTTGCTAAGGATTTCTCTAAGATCACATCTTTGATGACTACATTAACCCATAAGGGTGTAATGTTTTATTGGAACTATAATTGATAGAGATCCTTTTACGGACCTGAATATGAGGTGGACTTCAGCACCAATTTTCATTCTTCCAATACCTGGTTTGGGTTATGATGATTATCACAGTGCTTTTGGTATTGGTTTGAGATTTTTCTTAGTACAGGGTTAATAGGTAAAGACCAATGTAATGTGAAAATTACACCTGCATGAGATAAACTAACTTACCCACTACAATGAGGTGATAGAAATTATGAATAGTCTCTAAATTTAGAGACGTTTTCTATTTTGGGAGTTGTTTAGAGTGTATATTAATAATAAAAACATTAAATATTTTTTTGCAATGATGGATCTGAACATTCAGTACAGTTACACGGTAGAATACCTTCAGAATTTTGAGTTTTAGATTACCTACACCCATGGTAAGGGATATGTCATAGCCAATTCCTTAAGTAGAAAATTATTGACACAAGATGTGGGGGGAATCAATTGAGGAGTGATACTTGATGAGTTTTCTTACATATATGAGAATGGTAGTAGAAGAGCGGTGTGGATATTTATTCTTGGCTTTAGTGAAAATTAAATAATTTTTTATTTGAATGTTTTACTAAAGTAAGTAAAAGGAGTTCAGCTCCAATTCTTTAGAAAAATCCATTTTTGAAGGGTGGAAATGGGTGTGTGGTCAGAGTTTCCCAGTGTAACATTATGATTCTATGGTTGGTTGGTTGTTTTTTTCCCATTTGGTAGTAGTTTATATAATGTTGACACTAGTATTGTTTTTCTAGGAACCCTGTAGATTCCTTATCATGTCATGAATTGAGACATCAGTATTGGTAGATGAGGACGATAAAGTTTATTGAAAATTTTGTATCATTGTGTCTTAATTATCATTGAATTAAGGTGGAAATCTAAATAAATTTGGGTTTTTAAAGCACATAAAAATACTATTTTTGATGTAGGTTGATATTTCTCTGAATATTTTCATGGGTTTTCTCCAGAATCCTAGTGGCGAGGTTGAAATTTGTTAAATCATTGATAAAATAATGATATCAATGAATTTTATTTTATAAAGTTGATAATAAATTTAGAAAAACCTTCAGAATTGTATTTCCGAGATATTTTGTGATTTCAAGGGGTTTCCCCTATGTCTATATCTGATAAAAATCCAAGTTTCACATTGACATTTTGGAATGGATAACAGGAGTTGATGGGTTACCAGAATATATTATTCATGGATTATTACTTGTAGATGGATAGAAAGATAGATATGACTCTTCAGGTTCATGAGACCATGCTCTAGGATTATGGGCTTCTTTTTTTGGAACATGGGAAAAGAATTCACATCCAAACCTAGATTCCTATTACAAGAGTTATCAGAACTCAATTAAGATGCTACCCTTTAAGGATTTATATGGGTATCCATGTAGACATCCCTTGTTCTAGGAGGAGTTTGGAGACTGGTCCATATGGGGTTGTGCGTTTTTTCCAAGACAATAGATATGGTACAACTGACATAAAATCGAGTGACAATGGAATGATGTCATCATAAATTCTATTCAAACTATCACCATCAGTTGCTGGAGTGTTAAAGTAGTGATTAGGTTTTTTTAGAGTTTCAACTCACATGGAACATCATCGATAGTGTAATCAGTGTATGTTTTCACTACGAATTGAGGGGCCCTTTGAGATCATTTGATGACCGGGGAGGGTGGACTTTCAGTTGAACCTATTCTCAGGGTAGACAAATATCTATGATTGTTTTAATGTTTCTTAGTAGAGAATATAAGTAAAATATCATTATCATGTTATTATAAGAGAGGATGTTGATATTTTTACCAACATAATTTTTATTGAGATGTAATTTCAGATTAAATATCATAGAGAATAAGTACTATGTTGAAAAATGATTCCTCTCATTTAGGAACTGTTGCAGTGTAGACAAGATATCAATGAGACATGTGAGAGGGAAATATTGATGAATAAGTAGTGGATTTCAGTTTTTGTGACTTTAGAAAACTGATCATTTTTTTGTAGAATAAAGAATTTAGTTCTAGGATATTGTAACAAAACATTACACTTTTCAGGTACACCTTTGTTTATTATTTATTTATCATTATTGTTTGGGTGCATTTATAGGATTCTCGATGAAGGAGGAAATATTATAGGAAATTGACATGATGTTCATGGATGTATTTTTAGAATAAATAATTGAGTTTTAGGATAAATGCGAAAAATAATTCTAGGTTGTTATACCCATATTTAGTGAATATCTTAGTTTCTTGGGAGTTTTTCTATAATGACTAGGTAGTTTCCCTTCTTCGGGGTAGTTACAAGCCCTATAAAGGGGTTATATTTCTTATTTTGTTCTCTAGGAAGAAGATATGAATCTAGTACATGTCATGTTGGTTTTACAAAATGTGAGACAAGTTTACAACTTGTAAAGTAAAAAAATCATGTTATTAATAAAAAGGTGACATGTTGTTTTATGAGTATAGCCTTCATAGAATAAACATCATTTAATGGTTTTTCAAACTATTTAAATATTGTAGCATATATGTCTTAGGAACTAGTCAAATTACTTATTTTTCATTCTTCTTATATAATTCCCTCTCCCAACTAATAACTCACCAAAGGTGACTTTGGGATATTTTTTCTCTTTTTACCCTTTTATTTTTTGATTGATAATTAGGGTGTTCGCGGTGTGAATCTTTGGGTAATTTTTTATATTTGCGCATATTTATACTAGTTGTGGCTATCATTGTGGCTTTAGCTGGGTTTCATATTTGATATCATTTAGTATTTTTACCGATTATTTCCAGTTTCATTCCATGCCTTTCCTTTTTAATGTTTATCATGAATTTTCTAATCTCCATTGTCAAAGGAAGATATTTTTATTCCATTTTGAGTTAGTTTCTTATATTTAATGGGTTATATTGATGTATTTATTATCATTATTGATAAATTAATATTATTTTTTATTTAATAGATGTTATTTTTTTCATTTTATATGATTTCATTAAATGGAAAATGTTTTTAAAGGGGTTAAATTTAAAAAAACATATAATGATTTGTAATTGGTTTATCAAACACCAAGGTGGATTGAATTGGTTATAAAAATGTTTTAAAAAATTAAAAAAATTATTTTAAATTGTATTATAACATGAATTTCACTTTTGAAACCATGGTTGCATCATGAAATAGACTTGGGTAAACTTAGTGTTTGTGAAAAACTAGGAGACATAATTTGGGATATCAATGTACTATTTTTTGACTCTACATTGGTTTGATCCAATGATTGATATGGTTTAACTCCATTTTTATGTCTTTTGTGTATTTTCCCTTGGGATATATCATATATGATAATGTTATTTTATATTTATATATTTTTATCACAATGTGGTTTTTATGATGGATTTATTCTCATGGTATTTTATAGGTGGATGTATCACATTACGTTATATGATGGTATGCACATGTTTTTACTTTCTTACCATATGAGGAAGAAATATGATTTAATTTTTTTTTTCACTGCTACTTGTCATATATTAGGTCACAATATTTAAATGGTGTTAATGATAACACATAGATAAAACTATTCAGAATATTATTCGTGTTTTATTAAAATGTTTTGCAAAAAAAATGTTTAAGATACAATTACTTCATTCCTTTTATTAGACCTTGTATAGAAGATGTGTTGGTATCCTATTCAGAATTATTCTCACACCATACGATTTAGTTTTTCTAATTATAGATGTTATGTTGTATGATTTTGGTTAATGCAGATGATTCTTCCATAATTATATATTTTTTTGTTGTCACCGTCTTTGGTTAGGTGTTATTTTGAAGTGATTATAGGTTATATGGAGGCTTCCTTGTCTTAAATTATTTATAGTTTATAGTTTATCCTGCTTTTATGATTTGTTCTATTTTCATTATTCACCACACAATCTGTCAGTCAGCTCAGGTGAATAATTTGGTTGACTGGAGTTGGTATGTTACATGGTGCTAATTTTATTTTATTATGACCATAATAGATGAATATTTGAAAAAAGATATTGGTGTATAAGCCCATTATATTGATGAAAAGTTAGTTTACACAAGTTTCAATAATGGAAATTTACATGAAAACCTTTTCAATAAAGAAAAAAATACATCTGGTAAAATATAGGATTATATTATATCATAATGTTCCACCTAATTATTTGCAGGCGTTAAAAAATAGTTGTCTTCATGAAATGCACAATTAATGTAGTTCATGGATGATATACTCTCCAATCATTTCATCTATACATTTTTTAAATTATATAAAAGAATTATAGTCACATTTTTTATCTCTTGTACAATAGTATAAGAGTCACATTCTCGTAATAAATTTATCCAAAATCATTGTCTTTCAATTTTAACTATGATGACTATTCCAAGAACATCTTCATCAACAGATATAGAAATACCACATTGACTGTAAATACATCCCATGACATCAACATATGATTTTCTGAATATATATCCAAAACCTGATGTTACTAGATTCTAGCATGATTCTCCTTCTATGTTACATTTTATTCATCTAGAGAATGGAGGAACCCACTGAATATCTAAGGCCATCAAAGTAGGATTAAATTTACATAAAATGTTAATATTCTTACTGGCTGATATATCATGAATAGGGATGTTGCAGTGACCTTTTTTATCAAAATTCACATTTTTCAAAACAACCATTATCCAAACTAGTGTCAATAGAAGGTTAAAAGAAGAATATTTAGGAATCAATTTTTTTCTATTCTATATAATATGAATCATTTTTTTAATTTCCACAAGTAAAACATTTAAGGGATTCATTGATAATGGGATATTTTATTAGGATTTGGAAGGATCTTCTATAAATGATATCATGGAAAATATACAATAATTATTTCACAGTTTGCATAGTAAAGTGCTAAAGTAGTGGAACATCTAGAAAATAGATTATTAATGAATTACTTTTTCTTATTATAAATAACACATAAAGGTCCAAGAGAAGTTCCAATAGACTGAACGGTTTCATCATTCAAGAGATATGAGTGTGTCATCCCCTATATCAGTGTGAATCTGGAGGTAGATAACCAACTCTTATTAATTTTTTCATCGCAATAGATCACATGTGCAGCTAATTCATTTTGGAAATGCATCATAGAGGTAAGATTCCCATTAGATTTAATCTCACCATTCAGTATGTCATCCTAATTATTAATTATTTTATTACTTACCACACACTTTATTTTAATAGTAAGTAGTAAATATTAGTATCCATTTTCCATTAAAAAGAGACATTAGTATGTGATTCAGTGGGATCACAATAATTTATTAGATTCATACCTTTTTTATTTTAAAAATGTATTTAAGTGAGTTCTATTGACTAACCAACCAATGTTAGAGTCCTATAATGTTAAAAATGTATTCCATGTGTGTATTCAATATAGAAGAATCAATTTAATTTTTCATTCTATTATTTGATCATACATCGGATTCTATATCTAATAAATATAGATATATTTTATTTCCCATTGATGAGCCTCGACTGAAAATGTGACTAAGTAAATTGATTAAATTTATGAGTATTTTTTATTCTATTACTTATATGATCTATATGATGACAACCTTTCCTCTCAGGGATATAAATAATCAATCATTGAAGAGTTATCCAAAATAAAATAATGTTTCTAATTGATATTTTATTATTCATAAGAAGAACAATCAACCAATTATAAACCTTTAAATAAGAAATAAATTTAGAACAATGAATACTTTCAAAAGACAAACCCTACCATCCATCGATAAGGATTTTATTTCCAAGAGTCAAACTGATTTTAAATTTAAAAAAATTGAGGAAAGTTGAAACACCAACTACCTTCCCATAACATCGGGTCACCAAGATAAGTAAATAGGTAAAAAACCATCTCTAATTACAAGATCAGTAGTAATGTTCACTTCTCAAGAAGTAGGAATATTATAACCAATGTATAAAAAAATATTTTTTCCTATTGATCCTATATCCTAAAAACATTTCATAATAATGAAGAGAATCCTTAATGTTGATTATGTTTCTCATTTATAATTTAATGAATATAATGATTTAATATGTATAAAATAAGTGAGGGGATGAAACTAGACACCCGGTATATTAGAATTTAATTTAATGCTTCTCGATCATATTGAGAAAAAGAATGATTAGATGGTCTCATGCAATAAATAAAATAGTGTATTGGACTGAATCAAATTTTCTAAAACATATAAAACTAGTGAAATACCTCTTAGAATTTCAATTGATAAGAACTGAATTATGGAAAGAGACTAAAAGGATTTTGACCCATGTTATTAAAGTATCACGAAAACAAAAAGAGATAAGGATGTTTTAAATTAAACCACATGCCATCAAATCAGATGATTTTTTCACAATAATTTTAAAATATATATTAACTCCCCTTGTTATTTTCATGTGCAGGATGAAATATTCCAAGCTAGTGTTGAGGAATTCATATTTTTTTATTTCTTTAATGAAACCAAACATATTGGAGTAACAATTATGTTATCAATTTTTAAAATCATATTATCTATATATTTACTAAAAATATTATGGATCATGATTATAAGAGCCACGAGTATAAATAGATAAATTTAAATAGAATTATCCCCATTGGGTTTGAGGGAATGTCTTTGACCATTAATTCTTAGAGGGAGTTGAAAATTTTTATATAAATAAGTAGAAAAATTTATAACTAACCTTATTAATAACCAAACAATTGGTTTGAAAAATTTTCTTGGTGAAATCATCAAGACCATGAGAGATACCAGAATTTAGACTAAGGAAAAATTCCTTGATCTCAAAATAAAAAAATAATCAATGTATAATTTGTGTTTTCCTCATGATTAAAAAATTATGGGTTGAGGTACCATAATAAATCAAACAATGTAATTAGACCATTAATGGTGTAATTATAGAAGAAGATAACATGATCATCAAGTTCATTCCTACTTTAAAAAAATTGTCATCGAAATTAATAATTAAACGAGTATACTAATTTTTATTTATCATTAAAGAGAGTTAAAAAGAACTCAATTTATATCACTATAGATAATCCACTTCACTTTAAAAAAATCCCACTTCATAAATTTTATAGGTCTTAAAATTTTGTTTTGATCATGTAAAATGACAATTTATTGACCAATACCTATGGAATAATAAAATTAGGTGTTATTATTATTAAATATAAGAAGAGAGCATTAAATATGAATTATATTCTGGTCAAGAGAGATGGAAAAAATGACCAATCCATTATTTCATCTTCCGAATGATCTATTTAAATATTGTGACATAATCATAGGCATCACCCTTGTAATTAAAATAACTATTGGTATTCAGAACTAGCATTTTTCACTCTTGATGCCGGAAATAAGGATTGTTGAATCTGAATAGTAAAGGAGAAGTAAAATCAATTATAAACTGGTTTTCCAAAATAGGGGAACTATTTTTGTTTATTCTATCAAGAGTATTACATGAAATAGAATCACAAGCGCTAGGTGTAGCTTCATTGAAAATGGCCTTGTCGTGTATTCTATCCAATGTTCTATTATGATTGTTTCAATACCATCTATATTTTTTACCCACTATATTAACATCAAAAAGTACATTTTAGTCAAATTAAACCTTGAATTAACAGATTGAGGTGATATAATTATTAATACTTATCAAAAAGTACCCACTATAGTCTATGCATAGAATCTAATTCTCCCATAATTGGCTATGGTCCATTGATTGGTTCACTCAAATCTTGTATATTATTCCCTAATTCAATCTATTCGTGATATCTGTTGTATTAATGAATCTTGGTGAAATGAGGATATATTCCCATAAAATTAAATCTAATCAAGACCATATGTTCACAGGAGTTTATATATTAAATATCTTTTAAACTTGAAGATGCTAAAACCCATTTTATTTTAATCTCAATAGATGAGTGATTTTTATCAATAATGATACAACACACCTTTTAAAGGGAAGATATCCTTGAATAAAAGATCATTTTCCATTCAGATAAACATAGGAGTTCTATATTATGCATTTGAATAAATATTCTAGATGAATTTGGGTTTTCAGTGTCAGTTAGACACTAACAATTCCAGAAAAGGATCATTAATTATTTTTGTGTTTGGGGATGAATACCCCGTTCATCATGCCTCCTTAGTAATTATTAGTTGATGAATTCCTAATTGAATTATCCTTTAGGAAATTTGGATCCATGATTTCATCATTATATCTAGTCTCAACATCTAGATTGGAATAAAAATTTTCCTACCCAATCTCCATTAAAGTTAAAGTGTTATCAACAGTAGTAGAATTCTCATATATATGAGATGAAGTGATATAAGGTATATCATAATCATCCCTAACAACATGGAAATTATAAAGACAAATCATGATATAATTTTGATTTTCCTTGAGATATATCTATATAGAAAATATAGATATATTATAAACATGATTACAATGCCCAGTTTAAATCAAGGTAATAGAGTTTTCAATAATAGTGTGTTGTTAATATGTAGGAAAAAGATTATAATTATAGATTCAATAAACCTAAATCCTTCTATGAACATTATTATATAAGGATGTATCATCTAGTTTTTCTATCACCGAGTATTATAAAGACTCAAAGGGGAGATTGTATTTTTGTGTTCATGATTTTCATATGATTTTGTGATGATGAAGTACTATATTCCACACTTTCTTCAGAAATATTAATTGGAATTTCAAAATTTTCTGGTAGAGAAGTCGTAAAATCATTTTCATGATCAGATATTTTAAAAAATAGTCTTATTTTGAATTGAATTAAAATGACTCTAGATGTCGATGGAAATTTTAATGGAAATGCTAGAATCTTGGTTGTTCTCTTGAGCATTATCGCCCACATCAACCAATTTATGACCAAAACATATGATTAATTATGAAGGTGTATATAGATATTTTTCCCATTTCTCCTCATCCAATAGATTAGATTAATATTTTCCATTAAATCTTTTGATGTGGGTATTGTGTCTTTTTTAACATTCACACGTTTATTAGATTAATTTTTCTCCAAGAGCTTCCCATTCTTGATGTCACTGTATATTCCATTTTTATTTTATAATACCTATCCATAATATATGGTAACCATTATAAAATAACGAATTTATTATATGAAATATAATTAAATGTAATTATGATGATGGAATAACTATTATGAAGCCTTTTATCATCCATTTGAAACTGATAATGCTGCTCATGTATACATGTAAACTACCACCTCTATGAAGCGATGTGATTTATTTTTTTCATCTGATTTACATGGATAAAAATAATGTTACATTTGATATATATATATATATATGATATATATAATTATAATAAAAAAATAAATGTTTAATTATTCATTATTATTCATTCATTTCATCCATCGAAGAGTAAAAATAGTGTTCATTTGTATGCATGACCTACCATTTCTATGAAAAATGTAATTCAGTTTTTCTATTCTATATTCGATTGATGAAACTAAAGATATATAACTAATATATAAAATATTTATTTTATAACTTTTGTTTAAGAGATTATGGTTCCATGATCAATGTATATGGACTGAGAATGAAGAACAAAAACATACATGAAAAGAAGAGTAGTTATCACCCAAAGCAGTGGGTTTATTAAAAAATTGTTAACATATTTGAGATAATATATAATAAGTAAATATTGTATGATAATATAGATATGATTATTATTATTTAATAAATTTAAAATAAATTTATATTTGTCGTTTTTCATGTTTGAATACATGTGATGAAAGAGGAGACTTGAGGTCATGGATTTCTGTCTAACTTTTACTTTTCTGTGACACATGCAATACTCACTATTTGTTTATTTTCAGTGGTTTATATACATAACATAAATTTATTTTAGGATAATTATGGGTAAAATTATTGGGATATATATATCCATATATTATTCCCACTTTCATGAGATTTTTAATTTAAATTTAACAAAGTGGTAAGGGATTTACGTTTCAATCTCATTTTAATAAGAATTTATTTTAATGAAATTTTACTGAGGAAATTATGTGATCCATTTCCTATTCATACAATTAATTATATTCTCCTCTATTTAGTTCTAATAATTTCTTATTTCCTTTTATATTTCTTTTTTTAATAACTAACAATTCTAAAGGAATATTTTAAGGAAAATTTATTTTATATCTCTCTTTGGTCGAAAATATTATTTTCGAATCCATATTTTCTATAAAATAAATTTAAAAATGTTTAATTTTTCTCTTATATTTATTTCATTAAAATTTAACCAAGATTACATTTTCATTAAAATGATTTAAATTAATGATCTTGTAATTTTTTTAATGTAGTAATTTTTAATATTAATTCAACATGTGAAAATAATATATTTATTAAGATAAAAATCTTCAATGGATGTTAACATATTTGTGAAATTTCAGTGATTTCAATATTACATTAAAATTTTACAGTTTAATTTTAAAGGAAAATGTTTTCCATTATATTTTTATATATTTTTAACTTAAATAAATGATTTTAAAATGAAAATGACCTTTTCCTCCTACAATATTCTTGTGATTCTTCTAGAAAATTTTTATATATGATAACATAATTTGATGTTAATTATGTTTCTCAAGGGATATGATCTTGTGATACCATCTATATTAATTTTATGGTGGTATATTATTGTTTTGATGAGATTTTTATGAATTAATTTTTTTTTCAAAGGGTTATTTTATAATGAATTTATGAAATTTTTATAAAACACATTTTCTTTGATCATGTTAGGATATATTGATATAATGAATGTAATATGATATTTTTTTCACACATATTTATGTTTTTAATTATTTGATTAGTTGGAATAAAATTTTATATCCCGATAAATCTTTGGGTATTATTTTATACCTCATGAGAGAATTTTAGGAAACATTTTGATATACTTCATCTACTATGGGAAACAGTTTGATGCGCTTCATCCACAATGGGAAACATGTGAAGGAAGAAATCCATTATGACATGGAAAGATGTGTTTATTCATATTCTACTATTATTTTAGTCTAAATAATTAACTATTTCATAGAAATGGTTTTATTACCTATGATGGTTTCATATTATCTTGAAATTAAGTTATTGTCTAGGACTGATTTTTGATTATTTAACTATACTATGATTAATGAATTTACAAATGATAAATTTTTATATCATGACTCTTGTTTATGTTCCATTATTGATTGTGTATGAGCGTTGTATATTATTTTCATGATTTAATAAATTTATAATTATCTTATGATTTCATATGATAATTCATTGAAATATTCCTGAAGTGGCGATCGAGAAATCCTAATGGGGACGATAGCGTCCCCCCTCCACCGCTAGTCGGCGGAAGGGGGTAGGATCCATGGAATTCTCGTAGTGGTCGTAGATGCGTCTTCTTCCCCTTTACAGATCCCGATTCGATCTTGAGATTTCTTGAGATTAACCTAGGCCTGAAGGTCCCTGGTATTAGGGAAGGGGATCCCATGATCCTGATATCGGCTTTTGAGTTTACGGAGGTGGAGAGATTTCTAAACCTAACTTTGGTTGCCCGGTTTAGGAACAAACGGCCGTTGGAGGATGATTTTGACAGGGTTATCTTTAAAACTTGGGGACTTCAAGAACAAGCAGTTGTCGGACTGTTAGATAAAAGGCATTTGATGGTGCGTTGTTCTTCGTCGAATGATTTCATCCGTGGTCTGTTGTGTGCGCCTAAGAAGTGTGGCGGCTACGGCTTCTACCTATTTCGATGGAGCTACAATCTTTACCTGAAGCATGATTCTCCTTCAATTCTGGTTTGGGTAATCATCCCTTAGCTTCCTCTTCCATTCCAGAATCCTGTGATTATGCGTATATTAGGGAATTTAGAGGGTTTGTTTCTCTGTGTTGACTCGCATACGACTTCTGTGTTCCATCCAATTAACCCACGCATGGGTGTAGAGGTTGATGTATCTAGGCCACCAGTCGATTCTGTGTAGATTGAAGCTGGCGAGGAGGTACAGTGTAAGAAACCGATGGTCTACGACCATTAGGTGGAGTTCTTCTCATCTTGTCATCGACTGGGACACTCGGGGGCTATCTGTAGATGTTGTGTTCACCAAGGGAAGGTTCCAATACAGGTGAGGAAGAGTGATGATGGTAAACAGATGAAGAAAGTGGTGAACAATGAGATGCAGAGTAAACTAGTGGGAAAAAAGGTAGAGGAACCCTCTATGTCAGGGGTTTTTTATCAGCTCGTGGAGGCTTTGAGGTGGACACCAGTAAATTCATGGCACAATTTAATGATGATCGACCCTTGCAATCGCCTCAAACTGAAAGTGAGAGTTTTTCTGGGAATGATCTTATCGTTTGGACAGAAGTTGTTGTGATTGAACCCTAAGACAGTAGTATTCAAAGTTCTGCTACTTCGGGGGGAATCCAACAATCACCAGGGAAGGGTTTGGTCCATGATGGGCTCTAGAGCAATAACTCTTTTGAGTGTTTGGACAACAAGGAGATTTTACAAGAACAGCCCTTTGATCCGGATGGAGGAGCAAAAAAGGTATGGAGTCTGGGGAGGACTACGGAGTGAATATGGCTCATGAGGATGAGAAGACCCCTAAGAATAAGAAGGGGAAGGGCCGCAGGTGCTACTCGCATCTACCTGAACCAATGGAAACATGGTCGGGTGAAAAGTCTAAACTGTGCAAGAAAGAACCGCCATCTGCTTCCATGATTACTGTGCATGAGAAGCCTAATGTTGTGGTTCATGGAATCAGCAATGAAAAGCTGAGTCTGAGTCATAAAGCTGATGAAAATAGTATCAATGTGGCATTGGACTCTAAATAACCCATCCTCCACTTTGAGGAGGAAATGGTGGAAGAATTCCTTTATGTAAACATACCACAGGAAGAGGCGAAGATGATTTGAAGACATATTCAAGGGGAGGTCAACAGCGAGAAGGCTAATTGGATGGAAAAAAAGGATATGATCCTGATGAGAGGCTTTAATGATGGAAAAATCTGCAAAGAAGAGTATATACATACTTGGGACAATATAGTGTCCCTCTTTGAAGTTGTTATCAGTGAAGACCCTGATGCTGGGGTATGTCTTATGAACTGGAAACCTTATAGGGAGGAAAGTACCAATAGGTTGAGGTTATGATTTGATGGATTTGCTATATCTTATGAGGCTTCGTCGATGGATTGATTGGGACTGGTTTCTCACATTGCCTAAAAAGTGATTTTATTAATAAAAAGTTAATTTTCAGTCAGTCATATAATAATTGATTGATATCTCACTTCATAACCCTCACTCAACATATGAGCGCACAATTTTTTTATTTTTCCTTTCTATAGGTTTTTGAAAAATTGTTTTAGTCGGGTAAGTCTATGGATATAAATATGTTGATCCCTCTGGAGGATTGTTGATTTCATGTCTATGATTGATGTTTTAATAATCACAAATCATCACATACCATTAATGCTTAATCTGGTTTGATTTCTCATAAACTTAATTACAATCTGTTAATGAATCTGTTATCATGTTTTTGTCTATGCTTATTGACTTACAAAGTATTTTGGAAGTCTTCTGGATTCAACAGACATCGAAAGCACCGATCCAATATCAACAGACATCGGAAGCACCGATTCAATATCAACAGACATCGGAAGCACCGATCCAATATCAACAGACATCGGAAGTACCGATCCCATATCAACAGACATCGGAAGCACCGATCCAATATCAATAGACATCGGAAGCACCGATCCAATATCAACAGACATCGGAAGCACCGATTCAATATCAACAGACATCGGAAGCATCGATTCAATATCAACAGACATCGGAAGCACCGATCCAATATGAAAGGACAACGGTCGCACCGATCCGATATCAGAAGGCAAATGACTCACCGATGCAAAATGACAGACCGATGCTGATCAGTCTGACTCACCGATGCTGATCAGTCTGACTCACCGATGCTGATCAATATGACTCACCGATGCAAAATGACAGACCGATGCTGATCAGTCTGACTCACTGATGCTGATCAATATGACTCACCGATCAGATGACAGACCGATGCTGACCAGTCTGATTCACCGATGCTGATCTATCTGTGTCACCGATCATTACTCACTAATGCTGATGACTTACCGATCACTTGAACTAATCGATAGTCATAAACAACTGTTTGAATTTCTTTATCTTTATCTTTATTTAATCTAACCAACGGTCTTATTAGGTATATTTTAATGCTCTGTCAATTAATTAATAAAGGTTGTCGGATGTCAGGAAACCGTACCTCGTACCTACGGAAAGGAAACTTTTTCTGTCTTCCGAAGCATGTGACATAAATACAAGAAGAACATAGAGGAAAGAAAGGAGAGGAAGAACCAAGCAGAACAGAACCTCATACACAATCAAGCCTACTCAAGAAGAGTTCTGTGCATACAAAAGAACATTGAAGAACTTCATCGACTACATCTCACTGCCTTTGAACCTGAAGCATACGACACTCTTCTTCTCAAACAAAAACGAGAAGAGTACTCAGAATAAATTCTGACCAAATACAAAAGATTCCAGAGTTACACTGAAATCACCAGAGCCATTTCTAAACTCTACATCTCTGCTCTGTGATACATTTGTTTTACATTTTGAGCAGTGTATGTTATCTGTTGTATTAAACACACACACTGACTCCTGTAATTTCACTGGAGGATCTGTAAATCCTCAGCAAACCTTTTTACACTTCATTTCTCACTGTGGATAGTGGTAGAAGTCGTGTGAGACCTGGACATCTCTAAGCTGTTGTTTGTTTTCCCACGCAGAACTGTGGTAGAGGTCTTGTGACCTGGACAGTGTGTTCACTGTTGTTAACCCTGATCCAGGGTGTGGATCATTTTTATATAAACTTTTGAGAGGACTAAGTCTCGTCTTGAGACTGAACCTCTTGGTTAATTCTCTGTGTTTGTAGCTACATACTATATCCATACTATACATATTTATTTCATATTCCGCTGCTATTACTTTGAAATATAATTTATTTTCAAAGCTACTTTGATAGTTAAACTCGCAAGTGTTTATATTTATTATAAACCAGTAAGTTAGTTTCAAAAGTTAATTTAATCATAAGATAAAGTTAACTGAGAACTAATCAATATTTGAGAAACTAATTGAACCTTTATAATCTGTATAAATTCACTACAGTGTAATCTGTTTTTGAAATAGGGGGATTTTAATAAATATTGTTTTTAACAAAAAATTTTAATTGGAACTGAATTCACCCCCCTCTTGAGTATCCACTCCGACCAACAAAATATGTGGAGGATCATTCTGGGAGAGGTTGAATATCCATGTTGAACGGAGAAATTTTTTTATCTAGTATCCAATTTGACATAACCTTTATGGTTTTCATGCATGCATTTTTTGAAATTTATTAAACATCATCTAAAAATATATAATATTTGTGTACGAAAATTATTCATCTCTATATTCACTCTATATTTTACATTTCTCTTCCCTTATATTAAATCATGAATTTCTTTTTGATATCTCATTTATTTTATGATGGAATTGGATTCTCAACATTATATGCTATATAAATTTGATTCCTTGCATCATGAAAGATCTTCTTAGCCTCCTCCAACTAGATTATCCATACATTAAAACACGGTTTTAGAGTGTTGTCATCCTTATTTGTGCATGTAGAGTCCTTCCTGGTTTATTTCTAGTAACTTGTATTCATGGAAGATTTTAATTTTACTTTATATGGATTTGTTTTCTATGGCAAGTATTTCATTAATTTGGTTTCTTTGTCAAAAAATATCTTAATACACCAACACACAATATCATTATTAATTATTCCACTCTTCTACAGAAACATCTATGGTTTTTATTAAGGAGTTTCAACCCCAATGAAAATACCATTATCCCATTCTTAGACTGTATCTTTCCTTAAAGGTTTTTTTCTTATATATAAATCATTATAACCATTTTTCAATTGTCCACTTTGTGTCCTCTCATACCACAATGAAATAATATTCTATTATATAATAGTAAATTATATTTGTACTTTATCACAAACTTCTTGGGTTTTTTATCATATGTCTTCTTGTTTCAATTACTCCTGAAGGTGGACTTGTATTTCATTCTTCTTTACTTCATGAACTGATGCTTCAGCCTACAATTTACCAAATTATTAGAATTGAGTTAGGAGAGTACATTACAACTCACTCTATAATATCAAACATTTCTATTTATATAATAACAAGATATTTAATGATATTAAAATAGGTTACTTATGTCAAGATTCCATAAAATATATTAATCATTCTCGATCTCAGTATATTCACTTTGGATTTTATGTAAGCTCCGATTTTTCAAAAAGATTTCAAATCATTCCATATTTTTATATGTCATTCCAAAAGTCAATTTTGATATTCCAAGAATTGTTTAACAAATAAATTGACAAAAAAACCCTATTTATTTTCACATTAGGTGTTTTATAAATAAATTTACATTATATAACATTTTTTTGGAAACATATAATTATTGTGATCTATTTACTTATCTATGTTTTGTAAAATAAATTAATATCATAGTTTATTGTGAGTTCAATATGATATAATTTTTCTCTTTAAAAAAATATACATGTTTATATTTTTTTACAACACATTTAATAAAAATATATTTTACTGTCATAGGAATAAATTTATTTACGAGTTACTCTTGTAGGAAATTATTGTGGGATGTCTTTGAGATGATTCACATATAATTTTTCAACTATTTGGAGTCATTATTAAATATAGACTCTAATATAATATTTTTATTGAGATATTTCTTCTTATTACTATTGATAAAAATCCAATATAGTTGTTCTTTTTATATTTTATAATATTAAATCCATATCAAGATCTTTTATATTAAGCATGTACTTCTGGTCTT
Organism: Viscum album; assembly: GCA_963277665.1. Classification (NCBI taxonomy): domain Eukaryota; kingdom Viridiplantae; phylum Streptophyta; class Magnoliopsida; order Santalales; family Viscaceae; genus Viscum; species Viscum album. The sequence continues at coordinate 344,270,528 of OY728165.1, read as the reverse complement.
CACATGACTTTACCTCCTCTTCAAAATTGTTATTTAGTTTCATTAATAGATACTCAATTATTTCATTTGACTTTTTCAACTAATTATCAACATATTAACCCTATTTTTTCTTGATTTAGTGTTTATGATACATGAAATATATAGAAAAGTTTTTTTAATTTTATAATACATGGATTACTTCATTAAAAAAATTTCAAAAAAAATTTCCTCATCCTAAACTATTTGAAACATTTCATCAACTAAATAAAAAATTTCATTTCAATGTGATATTGATTTTAACTTACATTTATAAATGTCAAAGAGGGTTTTGTAACTATTTATTTTTTGTCCAAATGAATCCTATATTACATCAAATTCATTCTGAATCTATAAAAATTTGTCATTAATTTAATTGATGTAAAATATATAAGATACCAACTAAATATTAAAATTCAATAAACAATAATTATCCTTAATGAAGAGGTATTCAACAAATTCAATGATTGCATTCTCAAAACTAGAACTTAAATAAATATAAGAGTTACATTATATAGGCATATCAAGATATTTATCAATTATATCACCTTCATATTTTTGTTGTTCTATAGTCACTTTTTTTTTCTTACTCACATTCATTTATTTTTTTACGATATCATAATGTATTAGATAAATTCCATAATTCAGTAGTAATAATAATATTAATAGATTCTTTAATATGAGGGACTTCTTAAAACACTTCCAATCATGCCATAATATGAAATCAATAAATACAATAATAAAATGGAATTTATGATCCCTTAATATGGAACCTAGGATATTATAAAAAAATTTATACCTAATCGACTTCTATAGACACATTAGAGATTGTGGGTAAATAAGGTTTTTTAAATTTTTTCAAAATTTTAACAAACCTTTTTTAATTTTATTACATTAGTTTTTAGAAATATTTTTCTAATTAAGAAAAATAGATTTATTATTATTTTACATACATAAATTGATATGAAATGGAAGATAATTAGTAATTGTGGAATACATGATTTCACAAGTTTTGGCCCCTCCAAGGATTCATATGCCTTTATGTTCTTGTGAAGTTCAAGTCATATATTATTAATTATATTATTTTTAAGAATACAGTTTGAGTTGTAAAGGGATCATAATTTACCCTCTCTCCATATTAAAAAGGAGATCTATTTACTATAGTATAAAAGTTGAATAAAAAAATTATATGAGTGATCTATTACCACTATCAATGGTTGTTTACACTTAAATGGAACAACTTTGGTCTGGAACATCTTTTTTCATTATATAGATCATATTTCTGGATTTAGGTGGCATTAAATCATAAATATAAATATTATTCCTCAATTATAGTTGAATTTACTTTAATTGAGTACTAAATAATGGAACATGAAAATTTATTCTATAGAGATTCTCAATAATACATTGAAAATGAGTAACCATATTCTCTCTAATGAATCCTTAGGAATACATTACAAAAAAATTACCTTCAATATATAAATGTAATAACATGGCTTTGTTATATTTTTCTAGCAATAAAACACTAAAGATCTAGGATCTTCACTTGTGCACAATATACATGACATCTTTGTAATATTGAATATTATTCCTTTTCTCTTTCTACATATAAATCTGTAGTCTGTCCAAATTCCTATTCATCAAAACAAAAGATATTTTATCCTTATAAAAAAGATAATACACTTAATCTTCTTCATCGTGATTAATAATACACATTCTCTCATCACACACACTAATTCAAAAACATATTTCTCTCATTCTTATATTTTCTTGAAAATATAATTGTATAAGTTGATATATTGTTATATGATAGGGAATTTACAAATTACCATTACTAGAAATATATTTGGGGGTAAATGTGAGAAAAAAACATGGATGCATAGGGAAATCCTAGTTTTCTACTCCCTGTATCTCTATGTTATATACATTTAAGAGCTTTATTTTGATGCATTCTTTCATTTCTAAAAGAATGTTTCTTAAGCAAAATTCGAGAAATACAGTTCCTAGAATTTATTTTAATTTTATCTCATTTGAATTTTTTCATTATTAAAAATGGGATTGATTTTTCTTCTTCAAAAAATACATCTGCAATGTCTGTATTTAAATATCATGTATAGTATTATGGAAATATACCAGTAATAAGAAAATTAACAAGTATCAACTCAAGTATTGAGTTCCTCCAATAAAAATGTAGAGAAATCTTGTTGGAAAAGAAACCAAATATCTTAAAACTTATCACACATCTTATATACTCATTAAATAATAATTACATGGACTCTTATGATATTTAAACACATATAGAAGTGAATTCTCATCATCTAAATTGTTTTTTATTTTTGAACATAAAATGTTTTAATCAAAATATTTTCATTGGGCAAGAAGTTGAAAGAAAATAATGATGTTATACCCCAAAACACTTCATCAATTATATGAATCATTACTAACCATATATTTATGATATTTGGAACGTTGGACAATATCTATTTCATTTACACATTATATTTTCTCTTAAAATTAATCATAAATGGAAACTCTAGAAAATCCCATAATGGAATGATAAATTCCATTATATCAATACCACATCAGTAACTATAGTGCATGGAATTGACCACCATAAATTGATATCCTACTATTCATACATCTACATTTTTCATTGGTTCCCCATACACAGTGAAACCCACCCTATAAAAATTATCATAAATTAAGTTAGTTCCCCTTAGATAAACACTCTTGTATTTATAGCCCAATCTAAAATCCCATTTTTTGAATGGAATTGCTCAATATTTCTTTTTGTGGGGGCTCATCGATTTTTTTTACAAATTAACTATATGATTCATATGAAAATCGAGAACCTTCACTCCCAAATTTAGTGCTAAAACTAAAAACATTAAATTTTCATCTTTTATATTGATGAAGGTGACCCAATTTTTTCCATCTAAATCATACAATATAAAAATGAAAAATTGGATCACTATAATTCTGAAAGGCCGTTTTAGTCTATGGTATTATAGAATTTAGAATAACTATTACATATAAAATACCATTGTCTACAAATGATCATGTATCCTATTTAACATATCTTTATTTATAGAAGATTTATTCATCATCACCATCCATATGAAACCAGTATAGATATAATTCATTAAACTCCATTTCTTGATAAATTGGGTAAAACGAAATATAATAAGGGTGAAATAAATTTCTCATTAAGGGTATACATGATCATTAACAATTTAATATTATCAGTATGTATAATAAGTTCATAAGATAATTCAATATAATCTGAGATCATGAAAAAATTGAAAAATAATATATACCTATCAATACCATAATCAACCATCATGAAATAGGGATCGAGACATTGACCAAGGATTGGTTCATAAGAATAAATAATCATGAGTCATTTGAGATCAATATATTTCAATGAAACATTATAATCTCATAGAAATCATAGATACAATGTATAGGTATATAAAAACATCATCTTCATAGAACACATAAAATCCCTTATAAATGGAATAAACATATTCTATACATTCAGCATAATTATATACAAAACAAAATAATTACCCAATTATTTAGGGAAATTAATGGTCATACCCATCGCATATGTTGTATTGGAATCACCAGGTACTATCTAAGACAAAATTCCATTAAAATATACAGGAACCACAACATATATATATAATTCATTTCATAATAAACTCACTGAAGAATAAATTTTTTATAACATAATTAACCCATGTAAAAGAAAAAAATTCCATATTAATATCTTTGAAGTAATATTAACTCATGGAAAATAAATAGGTTCCACAAAAATTACATTGAAAAATTATTAACCAATGAATAAAATGTTTTCATACAAATATCATTGAAATACAATTAACCCATGTAAAGGAAATGGTTTTTATAACAATGAAATTGAATCATGATTAACCCATGGAAAAGAAAAGAGTAATATAAAAATATCTTCGAAACATGATAAACCTATTTAAAGGTAGAGGATTCATATTCATCTTTTCATGATAATGAAATCATAGAGTGAATAAGAATATTGAACTTCATTGATAACCCCATTAAATTGTAGATTAAATCAAATTATATCATCATACATGGAGAATGGTTTTGAAATATCACATGAAATATTTCTTGATGGATACAAAATTACATTGAAAATTATTTTTTAAAACTAAAAAATTGTAAAAAAATATTTCAAATAATTTTATTTGAAAATATCCTTGAAAACATATAATTGAATCTTCAAATAAAATTAGGGTTGAAAATTTTGTTCTTTTTGTAAATTTTAAAACAAATTCTCCAGTCACATCTTCTTTAAAAGGCAAATGGGGATTTTTTAGAAAATGACATGAAGATTACATCCAAAATTATTTTGTTCAAATTTGAACAAGGATAAAAAATTTCATTCCTAAATAATTAAAATAAGGAAAAAAATATTTTTGGAAAAAAGTTAGAAAAAATAGTTTTGGGAGAAAGTGGGGTTTTTCACCATAGAGAGTAATAAAATTGATTTTTCTTAAAAAGGTTTTCTCAAATATTTTAGGTTCTAAAAATTGAAAAATTATACAATCACATGGAAATATAATAAATAATAAGATGATAATATAAATTATAATAATACTTCTTAGATATATAATAGCATTTCAATATTGGAATCCTTGTCTTAGATGACTTTGATAATCGGTGATATTGTAATAGAAAACTCATTCCACTTTAGTAACATTGAATCGTAATCGAGCTGAATAACATATCCTCAAATCAATAAGTAAATACCAAAATTAAATTAGGATAGTAATGATAAATCAAATTCATGGTTAGTATATACACCACATAAAATAAATAGTTATTGAATATTTTGTGTCTTAAATAAGAAAAAAGTGAGGCGGAAATCCCATACAACTATCATATCATTGGAGTAGAGATCAATCAACGAATTGATTATGTTTATCAAATGAAAATAAAAATAAATAAATTTAATTAATTGATGAAGTAAAAAAAGTTTATTACACACATAATATTAGCATGACATAATCAATGATGTAGATGTTCAACCTAATGAATGGAATTTATGTTAAAAAATCATTTAACTCCTTATTCCTTTTAGTTGAACATGATTTTACCACATTATTGTGAGTTTCAAAATGTTATTATGTTATTACAGAACCATATAAAAAATTATAATATCATATATGATCCTTTTATACCATCCTATCACTCATTCGTTAATAATCGATCATTATTTTTACTATTTCATTTTATATTGATCTCATCTTTTCATCATAAAACTCATTACATAATTATTATATTATAAATCTATTATTAACATAAAAAACATATTATCTATGGTTTTGTGAAATTAAGTACGCAATGATCAGGGAGACGGTAGGTCATACATAGACATGAGTTTCATTTTAATTGTTCAACGATCATTTTGGAATGGTGGAAAGAAATAATTAATCAAAAAATAGTGATAGTGAGATCATAAATAAAAAAAATATTTCATTAAATATTCTTATATATATCATATATTTGGTGTGCTCATGAAAACATAGAGTCATAATGATCTTAGAAGGTGGTAGTTTATATATACCAAAACAACAATATCATCTTTTATTGAGAGAAACGATAATACATAAAATGATATATTATATTCTAGGAAAGATAAATTTTTCAGTAATATCATAATTATGAAATTTATATCATGTATTTTTTTTTACTTTACACTTATCATTTTCAATGTAAAGCGTTAATGAAACTGAATCACATCGATCTGTGAGGTGGTAGTATGCCGTACACACAAGAAATATTATAGTATCCCATATGTAATTGAAAGTAAAAAATGTATATATTATATCATTATTAAAGTTTTAATATTATATTATAAATATCATATATTTATATATTATCCATCATCATACCCAATAGTGAGAAGTGGTAATGGGAAAATGAAGGACATTTGTTCACGATATGGTATTTTTTCCTACAAAACTGTTATGATTTCATAACCCATCTGATGAAAGAGGAGAAGAAATATGGTTATGATGCTAAAAAGTTAATATCAATATATATTAATATACTTAATTTATGATATATTAAATTTTTTAATATTAATTTATGTAGGTTGAAAAATAATGAAATAAAAATCTCTAGTTGAAAAATGATACATTTTCCCTAGGTAAATTATTTTGGTTTTCACCAAAGGACTACATGGATGCCTTCCACCCTAAAAAATATTATAGGATAAGATTATATAATTTTATATTTGACTTTTATAAGTATTTTTTATGATTATTTATTTTGAAGTTGATATGATAGGAGGAGATTAGGTGGCCTTTTTATAAGTGAGGTGACTGTAACACATGTAATTTAATAAAAAAATTAATATCACCCACAATTTTTCATTTAAAAGGGCCCGAATAAAGAAAAATTTTCTACAATAGAAGGAATAAGGTCTAAATAATTCCATAAAATAGATTTTATAAAAGTTTTTTGGTCATTTAACCCTTATTTTTTAAATTAACTCCCCAGTAAACACATTATTACCATAACTATGGTATTTAATTTTTACTATTTTGGATATTAGTTATTGAAAAAAGTTATGTTGATGTAATTATATAATATAAATAATTATAATTATAAATATTTAATTAATTTTAATAAATTAAATTCATAGTACAGGAAAAATTCAATTTAAAATTAATCTCACTAACGCGATGAGAAAGAGGGTTTTCAATGAGAAAATGTTCAATTGTTTATAAAGATTATATATCCAATTTCTGTAAGAAATTTTACAAAATCCCATAAATTTGATTAAATGATATTTATTTGAAAAACCCTTACATTAAAACAAATTTTAAATTTAATTTACCATTATAAATAATTTTTAATAGAAAGACAGTTTTCAGTTAAAATTCAGTATTATTCACTATTTAAAAAAATATTAATCTTTTCATTAAATTATGAGAAACTAACGCTAATATAATTTTGATATTATGATTTCAAAAATATTTTTTATCTCATGAAATTGTTTTTATAAAAACAAAAAAAACAACATTGACAAAAGTGATGGAAAATCAGGTTTATAAGAATAGTATTTTTTCAAGCAATAAATTATATTATATTAACACTTTTTATACAAATAATAATTTTATGAGGATATATAATATATATTTTTCATTTAAAAAATTACAATTATTTGTTACTATAATTAATTATTATGGATAAATATTAAGTATATTAGTAATGTTTTTAGAAGATTTTCATTTTGAAACCCAATTTTTTTTTATGAAAATATAATATAATAATTATTTAAATGTAATAAAATATATAAAATATAAATAAATAAAACTTATTTCAACTTATACCATATTCAAAACATTATTTTAATATTCAATTAATTAATTTCTTGAAAATAATTCTATTTTTACCAAAATGAGTATGTTTCACTAATCAGAGAAAAAATCAATATTTTTTTGAAAAATAACAATACATCACTCAATGTAAATTTAGATATTTTGAATTCAAAAATTATTTTATTTTATCAGTTAATGTTTCTAAATTTTGAAAAAAAATAATTATAATATTTTTTCATGAAAATTAATAAAATATTTTTATGGAGAACATATATTTTTAAAATAAATTTACTAGGCTTAAAATTGATTTATAATTTAATAAAAATGTATAAAAATAATAAATTTTTACATTATATATATATATATATCATAACATCATTAATATTATTCAAAACATTCAATTTAACTTTATAAAAATTACAGTAATATATATCATGGGTTATTTAAACTTTGCGTTGTGTGTTGAATACGCTATCGAACAATAAAATCTTGGGTTTTTGTGTTCCATACGATTTCAATATACTAGTAAATGTTGAATGGATTAATTTTTTTCAAAATTTATTTATCGTAAGGTCTTGGGGAGTTACTCTCTCATCCAAGTTCTATTTTTTATGTTTTTTACACTATAGAAAATTATTTTCTTCTATTAAAATGATTATTTGTTTTAATTATATATTAATTAAAATGGAATTAAGGATTATTTATATAAACTATGGGGTTTATATAACTCTTTAGAGAAACATAAAATAACTTTCCCAATTTAGAAATCTATTTGACCAACTTCACCTCCATTTCTAATGAATTTTAGCATATAAATACTCAAAACAAAGTATTTACAACATTATTTCACTAAATTTATTCTTGTAGATTAAGTTAAACCATTATGATTCTATAATAAGAATGATTGTAAACAATGATAACAATAACTAACATGTTGCGAAATCTTAGGATTGTTTCTCTACTAATTAGATAAATTTCCAATAAATCACATAAACTATTCTAATCATTTTCCCTAAAACATATACAACATTTCAAGAAGTCATCAGTTCAAAAATTAGATTCATTCATTACTCAATTCCACTAAAAAAAATATTGTATGGAATAATTACCAAAAAAATAAATTTTATTTGAATTTATTACCATATCTAAAATCATCGAGTTTTTTGGGATGCTCAAGAAATATTTCCAGCCATGTTATTTATGGGAACACACAATTTCACCTCTCACCATTACTCATGTATATATGGGGATCATCCACTTCTTTAATGGTATGATACTGACTCCCACACCCATCACTTAACTGATGAATAATTATATTAACAGAAATGATAATTAATGAAAATAAGACATCAATCAAGTAGAAAATTCCTATCATCATGCCTTTTTAACGACAATGGTCTTACTTACATGTTATTAATGAAATAGAGATTTTTTTAAAAAATTTATAGAACTAAATATCATAGTATATGAACAATTTTGTTTAAGGTTACTAATTATGTTTTCTAAATTTTCAATGAATATTGTAATGCATTGGACGATGTTTTTTACAATATTGATGGATGATATTCCATGTTGAATAATTATGCACCAAAACCATGAAATAGAAAAAAAATATATAATTTCATATAAAAATATTTTTTCAACATTACTTTATCAATAAATTTCATGAAAAAACTATATCACACATTATTGCCAACATTCCATCAATATTTTTCATAAAAATATTACATTATAATAACTATGTTATTCTCTTAAAAATTAAACATGGTGAGAAATTTTATAAAACAAATTTTGATAATCCCAATAAATTTTAAAATAAAACAAATTTATAGTAATTTTTTAATATTTAATATAAAAAATAATTATAAATTCATGTGTATGAAATGAAATCAATTTAAACTTATACATATGTAATGAAAAATCTATCTTTTTCTACAATAATACATGAATATAATTATTATCTAAACATGTCATGGGTGGAGATAAATATCATGGAATACATAATAGAAGATTTGGGTAGCACAAATATGTATCTATATCTGATGGAATATTTCTGGTTGGATAATATGAAGCAAGATATTGGTAACAATGTTTCAAGGTGTCTATTTTTACAACAACTAAATCAAGAGAGACAACATCCTAGAGGAGTGATAAAACCTCTACCTATTCCTATGTGTAAGTACTGTTACATTATGATGGATTTTCTCACAGGACTACTAAGTACACCTAGAGATAATGATGCAACATGGGCAATTTTTTATTATCTCACAAAATCAGCACATTTCCTTTCTATAAGAGAGGATTTAACACTTGATCACTTCGATAGACATTATATTAATGAAGTTGTAAGACATCATGGTTCACCTCAATCGATTGTGGCTAATCAAGATCCCCAATTTACATCAAAATTCTGGAAAAGTCTCCTTAAGGATTTGAATACTGAGCTTCTTATGATTACAACTTATCACCAACAAACTAATGGACAGTTTGAAAAGAGTATTCATACTTTAGAAGACATGATGAGGACATACTCTACAGACATTCAAGGTATATGGGATAACTACCAGCCTTTGGTGGATTTTTTATACAATAATAGTTTCCATTCTAGTATTCAAATGTCTCCCCATGAAGAATTATATAGAAAGGGATGTCAAACTCCAAGTTGTTGGAATGAATTTAGTGAGAGGAAAATTATAGGCCCATATGTTATTGAAGGGACCATGGAAAAGGTGAAGACAATAAAATCCCATATTAAAGTATCCCAATGTAGGAAGAAAAGTTATGATGACAACCAGAGAAAGGATTTGGAATTCAAAGAGAGAGATCATGTCTTTCTAAATGTATCTCCATGGAATGGTGTCTTAAGGTTTGCTAAGAAATGGAAACTAAGCCCCAAGTATATCAGACAATTGGAAATTCTAGAAAGAATCAGAGTAGTAGCTTAATATTTATTAATGCTTCCATGTCTCTCCATAGTCCATGATATATTACATGTGTCATTGTTGAAGAAATACCTACTAGACCCAATGCTCGTACAAGGGAGTTGGTATTGAAAAATCTGATGACACCTCTAGTAAAGGTTATTTGGAAAAACCAGAATATGAAGGAAGCAACATCAGAACCTGAGGATGTTATGAAGAAGAACCACCCACATCATTTTGGTGTGCTTTATACATAAGCTTTTGAAGATGAAATATCTAATGGAGGGTATAATATAACACCCCAAACATTTTATGGTATGTTCATATTAAATAATTTATATTCATTAGATAGAATATATTGCATGAAGCACTAGATAATTTGTGAATAAAATCATTATATGAGAAAGTTATAAGTTATCCATTAAACATAAATTTTCCAATTCAATGTTTTGAATTTCGAAAAACGGTCATCTAGAGGTGTGATCATTAAGTCATACAGAGTCTGCTAGAACCAACTTGATATTTTGATGAATATTAACATACCCATATGAATAGTAATATGACCCTTATGAATAGTAAATAATTATAATTTTTTATTTTCTTATGGTAATAAGATAATGAGATCTTAATTAATTTTTCAATGTGATTTAGAATTAATTATATTTTTAAAATAGTTATTTTCTGAATTAACTGTTATTTTATTTAAAAATATAATTAAAAATACATAGAAAATTATTTTCACAAGGTAGAGTTAATTATTTAATTCTAAATGTCAAAAAATTCTTAGGGTAAATTTTTGGTATTTTTCTAAAATACTTGAATTTTGTGAATAGTAAAAATACAGTTTTCAGTTTTTGGTAGTTTAATAACATCATAATGATGTAATAATTAAATATAAAAGTCTGGTTGACCTGTGTAAAGTATCTTATGACATGAGTTGTTTGATGTAGAAAAATCCATGGTCAAATACCATGGTAAAGCACATGGTTTTGAAAAAACCACAAATGAGGTTTCCCTTTAAATTAATAAAAAACTCCCTCTTAATTACTATAAATAACCACTCACTCCCTTAATTTTCATTCATTAAAAACTCATTATAGTAGAATATCTAGTGGTATTACCTCCCTAACAGTCCTCTCAAGGTTTTCTAAAACCCCCAAGGTCCCAACCTTCATGTTTTGGGAGATACTCTACAAGGTAAGAAAATCAACCACCCTTCTCTTTTCTTAAAGCTGTCATTTATATTTTATCATTTATTTTCATTTGGATTAGGTTTGGATATGTCATTAAATATTTATCTTACAGACTATATTATTTATTTTTGATTATATATTATCTTTCTCTCATCAAATTATTTTAGGAATTTTTTTGTGACGTTGCCAGGCTGCCGAATATTCGTAAGAGATTTCTGAATTTTTCCCTTATTTTTGGTTCATTTATTTTATACATATTTCCTCACATCACATAATAAGAATGATATGATAATTTGAGTGACTTAAATGAACTAGAATTATATTATGCTAATATAATACTTCTTCATCATCTCTCTTTTCCCCCTCTTCTTATAGAAAATTGAAGACATTGTCCAAGACATGTTCATTTATCACATTCAAGGATGATGGGTTCTTAATTTTCATTAATATATTAAATTATCATCATGAACCAATTTTTATGGTTAAAATCAATCAGAATATAATAATTTCATATCATTAATGTTTTTTAATCCCTATACAATCATAATATGGACTAATAATACAAAACATGTTCATTATACACAAAACTGCCAAGCTAAATCCAAGCGTTTATCAATAACTTTTAACTAATGATTCATCCTCATGTATATAACACATAATCAATATATGAAAATTTATATAGCTTTAACAACACTAATAATCTATATTAACAATTTTTTATGTTCAATCACATTTGTAATGAACTTCCATTCATGAATGCTAGCAAAAAAATCATGAAAACCAAGGAAGATAATTCTACCAAATAAAATAAAATCAAACCTATTAAACCCATAAAAAGGGACATTAAAGAACCTAATAAGGTTACAATGAACCAATTAAATATATAATAGGATCTTTAATTATTAATTAATGAATTTAAATTTTATTATTTAGGTCATTAAAACAAATGAAGAACACACTCGAGTATAAGGTAAGGGGTTTCTCATCTCGCTTTTAATTATGTGACATTTCCATAGTTCACCTATTATTTCCTGTATGTGGTATATGTGTACATTAATTTAATATATAATAACATGATTATATTTATATTCCTGGTATTAAATGAATAATTTTATGGTTATTAAGTTCTGGTCTTATGATTTGACTGATCACATTGTGGTAAGGGACTTTGTCCCAACTACCATTTTGTTGTGTCTCCCTTTGTATTGTGTAGCTAATAATCATTATGTGGTGTACCTACTTCCCATTTATGATCAATTTTCATTTGAAATTATATTTATATTAAATATACATAATCTAATATTTTGGATATGTTTGTTTCCTAAACTGTATACCATTTTACTTACGATGTTTATTTGGAATGTCATTTTAACTGTGAAAATATTGATGAATCTGTGTACTCAAATCTATACGGATATAGAAATGGAATATTTCTATTGTATTGAGTCAATTTATAAATTTTTTTTTGGAAATTTAGTGGGATGTGGGGACCACTATAGCCCCTTGATGCATTGACATGTCTCATGAGACAAATCAGTTGGCGACAAACCCTTCGATTTTGTTTCCAAAAATCAGATGGGTTTCAACCCACATAACTAAACCATTTTAACAGTATTATGGTTTCATGTTCCAGATACATGACATCCAATTATCAAGAATTATTTTTATTCATTATTGGTTATTACTATCCCTGAAATTTTCACTATGACAAAATATTTGGATGCAGTTTAATTCTTATTTTATTAATGGCGTTTGTTTTTCATTTATTCACCATGTCATATTGATTATGTCAAATTTTTTATGATTTAGTTATTATTGATTTGGTATTATATTATTTTTAACCCCTACTAAGCATTTTAGATCACCCGTTTTAATTTTTTACATTCAATAGTTGATGAATATGACAACATTTATCGAGTTCTTGTGGATACAGTTTTTTTTGTTTTTGTAATGTATTATATTTTTTAATCATTTCCAATGTAAAATGAGTCACATAAATGTATCTAGTTTCTTCAATACTACTAAAATAGATTAAGGAGTAGTAATTTATCATTCTTAATATTTTACTAAAAAAGTTGGAATCCATAAATTATTATCCCTAAATCATGGATTGATTTTTTATGAAAAATAACACTATTGCTAATGATGGAGGAAGATATTTTCCACTCGATGTGCCTCGATTCGCCTTGAAATTATTTTTTACATCACTCAATCTCAATAATTTAATACTGAATGGTGGATCCTTTCATAAAAAGACTTACGATTATGTTTCTAACAATAGATATTCAGCATAAAAATGCGTATATAGATGAAATTAGTTTAAATAAATTAATTGATATAATTAATTATTTCACATAATGTAACTCTTAATAGTAACTTTATGCCAACATCCCAAGATGACTTAATTTTAGTTCAATCTTATGGTAAAACCCAAGTGTTGGATTCAATTTTGGCCTTGTGTTTAGATATGATAAAATAAAAAAATGTTATCCATTTTTTATGAAACTTTTGTGCATGTAATATATAATATATTATTTTTTTTAAATTAATTATGGGCACACCGTGAATCCGAATCAAGTGTGATCTCAGTGTATAGCTCTTTAAATATTCTTTTATATATTTCAAAGTCATACATGTAATGAAATAAATATCAATAATTTGAAAAATGATGTGTCCTATCTAGGAGGCCTTGAACGTAGGTTTTAAAAAACCTGAATTCATGCATGTGAACAATGAGTTGCAGGTTATGGACTAATGCTGTAAATACCCATGGGGTTCCAGACATATGTTCATGGACCTCAAGATATTAGAATTAGAAAAATATTCCATGTTCTATAGATATTATAACTAGTAATGGTTCCCCACGTTACCAAAAATAAAATTTGAATTAAATTAAAAATGAAATACCATGGAATAATTAATTATGTTTTCCCTATGGTGTATGGTTCAGACTATAGTCTGGGCCGAAGCATGTATTATTGCTTTTAGTGTCACCAAGTCCCTAGGGCCCTATGTGTTAGAATAATGAATAATAAATTTAAAGCTTGTACAATTTTATAATTTTTTCATTGTTCTTTATAAAACATCATACACATTAATAGGCTTGATATTACTTCACACATCGTTGGTGGTTTCCAATGGAGTTGTACACACACCCTAAACAGGATACATTATTGGTACCTGAATAGTCGTCTTGTTTGTAGTACATGATAAGTTAAATAACCCTATATTATATAGATTATTTTGGATTTGGAATGGAGCGTGGATGAGGGAACCTGATATGTTGTCAGGACCCACTTGGGATATGATATTGTGTATTTATCTCATTTTTTCATTAGACATGTGAAACATTTATGGCATTATATACCAACTACATTGGTTTATGGTCATTTTTCTTATTTTGGAATATTCATGCGATGCTTGGTCTTATGTTTATCATGGTTAATTATTTTCATTACCTTTATTGGTTATTTTTATATTGATATTCCCATGTGTGTTACTTTGATAAAGAGTTTATAGTCTCCCCACGTTACATATTAGACCCTCGCTGCTACTCGACATCCACTAGTATACAAGTATTTGTGATTAAGGTAATGAGGAGAACTAGCTTATGGAATAATTATGTGTAACCCATGTCATGATGTTACATGAGAAGATAATATGTCATTTTACTTTTACCACTGAATAATGATAACACCATTCAAGTATGTGTGGACTATCGCCTTCCCAAAAATATGATACTGTTTTTTCCTCACCAAACCAATTGGATGATATATATATAAGTATATAGAAATAAATGATATAAAATATGAGATATTATGATCATAATGGATAGATAAAAATAAAACTTACCTATTTTTCATGAAGATAATTAAAAAAGGAAATGTTACTCAAGAATATGTATGGCCTATCGTCTCAATGATTATAAAATAATATATTATTCAAAACCATATTTCATTATTTTCTATAAAATAATAATTTATGATTAAATATTATATTTATATAATTATTATTGTTCTATATATGTTTAAAAACTTCCCCTTTGATCATATTTAATTAACTAAATTAATTTCTAAAATATAATAAAAATATCATTGAAAATGATGACATAGAATTTGTTGATAATGAATTTATATAAAAAAATGGAAATAATTGAAATAAAATTAATAATAATCTTGAAAAATATTCTCAAGAAATTAAATATTTTATGTAATTTTATTATCCAGCAAGATAATGAGTGTGTGTGATGATTCAGACTATTCCAAAGTGTTTCTTGTCTGGCATTTTCTTCCATGAGACATAGCATATACTCACCACTTATTTATATTTTTTGGTTTATATAATGTCCTTTTTATTGTTATTACATGACTTATTTTATCATAAAGGTGTTTAATGTTTCATTTTATGTTATTTATTTTATAGGGATTATGAATCAAAAGACACCAAAGTTGTAATTATTTTTTTCAAAATCTCATCAATACAAGGGATTGATTTTGTATAAGTCACCATTAAGGGAATTATTTGATTTTAATATATTAAAATTAATTTATTTTCTCCTCATATGCTTATTCATTAACATTTTATGTTAACTGTACCATTTTATCAATATTTGGTATATAAATTTATCGAGAAAATGTTTTTAAAAAATTATTACATTATTTATCTCTTTAGTTTGAAATATTCTTTCATAAAAACCCCTGACTTACTGAAATTTTTTAAATTTACTATTATGATTTAAAAATGATTTATTAAATAAATTTATAGGTTTTTTAATTCTTAGAAAAATAAAATAAAATAATCTTCTTTTCATTTTCCAAACATGTACTATTTGGATTTTCCAAAAATGTGGAAGGAATCATTATTTCTATGTACTCAAAATGTATATAATTTCGTTCTATCATAACAAATGAATTTTTAAAATATAACATTATAGGATAATATTGTTTTTTTAATATAAAATTATTCTCTAAATTATTTCTACATTTATCTACAAAAGGTGGTTTTAAAAATGAAAAAAATTATTCCTCCAAATTTTATTATAGATCTTATGAATAGATTTATATTCATCAATGACATAAAAAATTTATTATAAGTATGATAAAATATAGTTATAATTTATTTACATAATCCTTATTATTTAACAGGATTACTTTTGTTATCTTTAATTTAGGATACAAAATTTTATTTCCATTTAGCTTTTTATGCTAAAAGGTTTCTGAATATGTTTATAGATTGCAGTAAGTGTTAAAATTTCATATGTTAGTTTCTCAATAATAATGAAAATTGTAATTATGATTCACATTATAAAAAATGTGGACTTCATTAGACATATTATGTAATGGGATGGTGCCTCTATTTCCCTTCATTGAATTGGTAGGACTCATGAGACAAACTAGATATGGGTTTGGTAGAGACCTTACGAATTTACATAGATTTCATTGAGAATACCTCAATGGTAATATATATAAATATTAAATCATTATTCTAGTTTGTTATATTTCTTTTATAATAATTTATATGATGATTTTGATGTCCAAAATTATGGATTCCATAAAAAAATGATTTTTTTATATTCCATGTGAGTATTTGATTAGTTAAAATATCAATGATTAATATTTCATGCTCGTTTGATTACATAGGTGGAATTATCTTATCATCGTTTATTCATAAAATATTATGCTCAAGTTATTGATTTAATAGATTTTGTTTCATTTCTTTACCATTTTTATTGGTTAGGACTTATTCATAGATTCTATTATACACTTACCCTTACATAACACTTGAGATCAATACTCTCATATGTTTCCTTTTACCTGGGAATCATAATGTGTTTTTTGATTGGAATATAGGGAAACTCTAAGGATATTAATGTAATTATCTAATAAATATCATTTATTATTTTATTTTTTAAAATGTAATGTCAATTTCATATATGTATCTCGTTTTTCAACAAAAATAAACAATAAGGTCCTTGAGGTTATGACTCATTATTTCTTATGAATGTGTAATAATGTAGAAATCAGCTTTTGTCTAATGGTGTTAGGTCACTATATTTGTAATCTGAGGATGTTTAGTAAAATCCTTGGAAACTATATTTTTTTAAAATAGTTTATATATTATAAAATATTCATATACATTAAGGATATGTATATAAGAACATCATAATGGTTTGATAAGGTATACATTATATTTTCTTCCATATAAATACATCCCTTTATAGATATTACAAGTAGATGTAGTTATGGTACAAATTTACATTTGGGTAACAACTCTGTAAGGGGTCTATTGGTCTTGACCTTCTATCCACTTGGTAAATCAACACATGCTTCACTACACCCATTGACTTACACTCATAGGGTATATTCATAGGATAATTAATATTTTCTTTAGAAATAATTATGAAGAATTAGAAATAGATATACCCTGAATGAATAATTGTTTATGATTATTTGGTTGGATATGCATAATTTTTTTAATTTCTGTTATGTATTTTAGTAGTTTTTGGATTATAAATTCTTTTTTCATAATGATGTTATCTAATCTAGTGTACTACCTAATTTCCAAATGGAACTAAGTAAAAAAAATTAGAACCACATTAATTCAAATAATTCAATTACTGAGAATTATTATTTTGTTTTTGATCTTAAGATAATATTTTCAATGAAACTAGTCTCACAAACATTATAATAATATCATTTTAAGAAAATATAGTGAAAAAATTATATAAAAATTATTTTTTAATGGAATCTATAGAAGAATATTAATATAGAGAAATTATTATATGAGGGAAAGTTTGGAAAGAATGGTTTTCACAAATGAGATAATTGTGGAAGGAAACACCTTGGATATTTCTTAAAATGAATGGGAGTTTACTATAATTTAAGAGAAAAATCCATTTTTGGTTTTGATTTCATTTGTGAAAAAAGGATCCAATGTACAATGCTTCAATTTTAAATAATTGGAAACCATGAAAATCTATTTCTCAATAAATAAAGTAATATACCTTAAAGGAAGATAATGGATCATGGTAAATATTATTCAATTATACATTTGATGTGTAAGGATAAGTATTCTTCGGTTTAGAAACAATAATTATTTCATTTTAGTATTCTATCAACAACCTCTAGGTTATAAGTATTATTAACATTAAAATTATTGTATTATAATACATTTTCATAAAGGATTTGTAAGAATATGAAGAACAGTACTGATGATAAGGAAAAATGATTATTTGGAATTATTAAATTCTTGTAAAAAATTATTTATGGGAAGATAACCATTTATACATTCTTGATGTGAATATAATGATGTTGGGATAATGGTTTTACTTTTATGGATAATGTAAAATGGATACTACTTATTATAATGGGATTTATTATTAAATTTTTGAGAAAAATTGCTTAATAAAATCCTTTATGGAGTTTATATAATCTTTGGACATAATGAATGCATCCAACAACTTGTTTTTTACTTAAAAAATAAAGAATAATTCATGAATTAAAAATAGTTTTATGGTAATCTAGGTTATTACCATGTTTCATGAAAATTCATGATTATGGTATTCACATGTTTAGTATGTGATGATTGAGATACCCTTAATGTTTAATGGGGGATTAATGATTAGTTAATTTTGGAAATTTACTAACCTTATTTCTATTGTTATGGTTCTAATTTTTTTGTAAGGGCTATAAGGTTAACCATTTAAGAAATGATTATAGTTAAAAATTGGAAAATGTTTCATAGGTTAATATATTCCTTCACATCATGGATATTTAGATATATGGAACAAATTATTGCAATCATTTTGGTTTTTGAAAAATACATATAGATAATATAAAAGGCTTGTCACTAATTTATGGATATTATGATCCATTAATAGTGAATTTCATTTTTTTTAAAATAAAAAATTCACATCTGGATAATTATTTTGTGAAGAAATGACATGGAAATTGATTAAAGCATCGAGGGTTAAATTTTTCAAATTAAACTGAAACTTACCAAGTAAATATATATTGATATATTTTTAGATAGAAAATTAAATCCATAACCTTATAAAAAAGCATGTAGGACCAAAAACAAAATATATAACCTCCATATCTAATGAATCATGTAGTGTTTTAAATAATAAAAAAAATATTGTATTGGTTCCCTTAAAATTCTATTTAACATTCACATTCATGTGATCAATAACCATAAAGAATATCTATAATTATTTACTCCTTCCTTCCATGTACATATATTCACATAAAAAAAATTCTTTTACCTGGATACCTAGTTATGTGTTATTTTATATGATCGTTTTACATCCATTTCATTCATATTAAGATTATTTTTTATAAAATCATTTTTTATTTGGGTTATCGATAAATGAATTCTTAAATATTAAAACCTTGGTTACCAAGAACGCGTTGAAATTGTGAGAATAAAATTTATTTCAGTTGGGGATATTATAACACCCCTAAATTATAAATCAAGAATAAGGTATTTGATACCGTATGTGGTATGAAACCCTGATATTAAACAACCCACGAAATAAATTTCATTAAATTTAATCTCTTTGATAGCTTGTGGAATATGTAACCCTGAGATGATTTAAACCATAATTTAGTATTATGAGTTGTTAAATGGGTGGGTATGAATTGTAATAAAAAAATTAAAATATTTATGGTTATCTATTCATTATAAATGAAATAATAATAGTTTAAAACAAAAAAAAGAAATTCTTTC
Source organism: Viscum album (assembly GCA_963277665.1). NCBI lineage: Eukaryota > Viridiplantae > Streptophyta > Magnoliopsida > Santalales > Viscaceae > Viscum > Viscum album. The sequence continues at coordinate 344,250,302 of OY728165.1, read as the reverse complement.
TGAAAAGTACAGTTTTCAATAAAGATGATTTAGTTACTCATTATGCGCATAATTTAAAATCAATTTTTACCAGTTTTTTAATATTTATTTTATAAAATGTACATAATTTTTTAAATCATAATATCAAAAAAATGTTAAGGATAATTTTTTGTATTTTTCTTATTGAAAAATAGTAAATATTACTTAAAATTTTACATTTAATTTAAATTATTTATAAAAATGAATTTTATTGTATATTGTATTTAATGTAAAACTATTTCAAATATATATTAATTAATTCAATTTACATAATTGGAATATTTTTAGTATTGATTTTTCATATAAAATATTATAAACATTTGAATATTTTCTATTTAAAACTCAATTTCTTATCACATCTATGGGGTTAATTTTAAATCAAATTTTTCCAATTATGTAAATGAAAATGGAAAAGGTGGATTCTATATATCTAATTAAAATAATTAATATTTTGTAATAAGTTTAACCTAATTTTTTCATAATAATATTTAATGACCTTGAAATCTAATTATTGTGGATAATGTTAAATGCGGGTTGTCACATTACATGTAATTGTGGAAAAATTAATTATCAACACATATAGGATTATTATTTGATACACGTGATTTAATTTTTATAATAATTTGGTAAAAATTATATAATAATTCTCATTTTATTTTAGGCTTATAGATTTCATTACCTTTGTTAAAAATAGTAATTATCATGGTAGTAAATAATGTACTAAAAAGGAAGTCTACATAAATGATAAATAATGAAAAAATTAAAAAAAAATTGTGGTGGAGGTTTTTATTGACCATATCATCTTCCCACTCCATTATGTAACATTTTTTGAGTCACATAAGGTTATTATTACCACCCTTTATTGAATACTTCTTGGTATTTACATAATGATACTCCTCGAATATAAAATGAAAGGATCTCCTATAATATCTTCAATCCTCTCACATACGATAACCATATATAACATATATTTTGTCTAAATCCAACATATAAAATATTTTTTAGATAACCAAAGGAGTTTCCCCTAATAAGAAGTAACACTCTTCAATTAGTATTTTTATTTTATTTCATCCCCCAACTACATATATTATTTTTAAAACATTATTATTTTATAACATCAATATATTCTATATAATGAGATATTTTAATGTTATTTAAATTTCCAATAACCATCACCACCTTGATCAAATGAGTTACAAATAATTATTCGTTTGTTTGACAGACTACAGCCTCAGGAATTGAGGTCCTTCATTTTTCCACTACCCCCTCCCATAGTTGGATTTGGTAATGAATCTAAAGAATGTATATACTAAAATATAACATAATTATAAATATATTTTTACTATATCATATATAAATTTTAATTTTCCATTTTTTAGGGGATATGATAGTGTCGCTCGTGTATACATCAGACTACCGCATCACGAAGCGATGTGAATCATTTTTCACTAATGCTTTCATGGAAGATAATAAAAAAATGTTAATTAATATCTGTGATATATACTGAAATATTATGATTTAAATCACAAATTTATCATTTTGAAAGGGAATATTTTATTTAAATTTTACTATATAAAAATGAAAACATCGTTCCTGTACATGTGGACTATGGCCTTCACGAAGCGATGAGACACCCTTTCCATCATGACACAACATGGATCGAATATATAAGTATATTTAAAGAAATTATACAATATATGAGATTTTATATTAATTAAATAAATATAAATATAATACATATCTTCTTTCTATTATGATTATTGACAATTGGAAACATTACTCTTGTGTTTGTACATCCTACTATCTCTATGATTGAAATTTAGTTCAATTTTCATAACCATATTTCATGATTGGTTTTATAAAGTATAATTCATGTATCAATATGATAATTATTTTATTATTTTTATTCTCTATATTTTTACATAATGACCACTTTGATAATAGTAAACCTACTAATGTCATTTATACAGCTTATGAAAATATCATCAAAATATGTTACATAAACTTGATTAATTAATTAATTAGATATATCAGGGTTATAAGTTAAATAAAATGAATAATAAACATGAAATGGGTTCTTAATAAATTTAATAATTAACATAAGTATAATATTTAAGAATATAAATCTATATTTTATGAGTCATACTCAATGTTAGGGCTTCTCTTCCCACTAAATATTCCATGATACAATACTATATTCACTACTTATTTCATTTTTTTTGATAAATTAATTCCATTTTTTATGTTATACCATGAATTCATTTATATTAATCATATTTAAATTATCATTTTATATTTTTTTCATTCATGGGGATTATGATACAAATGGTTCCAAAGTGGTAAGGGATTATATAGAATATCATCATTTTTTAGGATTGTTTATTTTTATGTATTCCATGATTTCTATATATTAAAAATATTATATTATTCATATTTAGTTATTTATTAAATATTTTAATTAATAGTGCCATTTTTCTACTTTATGGAAGATAAAATGATTCAGAAAATGTTTTTAATAAAATCGAAATTTATTTGTCTCTTTTGTTAAAAATCTATTTTCTTTAAAAAATATATTTTCTAAAAATGTTTTCAAAACTGTTATAAACCATTTAATATGATTTATCAAATAAGTTTTTACACAATTTTACATTTCAAAAATAAATTAATCATTTATTATGAACCTTTCAAAAAAATTCCTTTTTTATTTACTAAAAATCAGAACGGATTCATTGTTTTAACTTATTAATCATTTTTTGAATTTATATTAGTTATAAATAATAAATGTTTTAAAGAATACTTTATAATAATAAATGGTTAGCTTCAAGGAATTTGTTTTCAATTTTTTTTTGAATAGCTATAAAGAAACAAATATTTTCCTTAAAAATTATTTTTTATATATTTTTATGGTATTTATATTCATCAATGTTAAAAAAACATTATTGTAATTATGCTCCATTGGGAAAATGTTTTATTGATGTAATCCTTATTATTACCCATGATTATTTATTATCAGTTTAAATGAGGATTCATAATTTTATTACCATTCAAAATTATACTCCAATAGTTTTAAGATTATATTTATTGATTGGAATTATTATTAACATTTCTTATATTAGTTTCTAAATAAAAATATTTATTTTGATCATATTTCACCCTTTATTAAAAATAATGAATTAGAATTTTTAGGTGATATTCGGTGCCTGCTATAGACACTTAATGAAATTTTAGGTCTCATGAGACAAACTAGATCAGGTTTTGGTCAAGGCCTTTCTAATTTACATATATATTTTTTCTCAAGCTTCGATGGTGTTAGATGTCTTGGAACAAGCCTTGATAGTATTATATGTTTTGGAAAAAGCATGAAAAGTATCTTATAGATGTCATTAATTATTTTTTTAATCATTATATATATATATATATATATTGATGTTACATGTTATTATTTTGTTCCCTAGAATATCTAAATTTAGTTTTTCAAGCTTATGTGATTATTTATATGGAATTATCTGACCATCATTTATCATGTCCATATTATGATCATGTCATTGAATAAATGGTTTTTCTTGTAAATTACCTTTGTGTATTAGTAACACATTATTTTTTCATAGCATCAGATGTGTTTCTACACTTAATGCACATCAGATTTCATCACTTCATTATGTTTTATTTTCTCCCAAATAATAGGAAATATTTTTTCATAGATATATTTGGAAATGATAAGGGGGATTATTTCATTATCAACAATGACTCATTGTTTATTTTAATGTTTAAAATTTAATAGGAAATCTATGTATGTATTTAGTTTACCAGGACTACAAAATTAGTTGGTTATTCCTAATTTGATTCTTTTTATATTATGTCAATGTAATAAAGTATGCACCCTCTTTTGGATACCAGGGTTGGTTCTCAACATAGTGATTAACATTTTATTTGAATATAACATTGAGTTTCTAGTTGATCCTCCTATAACGCCCAATTAATACAATCTTACCAAACATCATGTTAGTTAGGGAATTATACTTCTATCTCAATTCCTCTATCATGATATGAACCATTTTTTCATTTATATTTCCCAAAATATTTATAGGTAGGATCCCTAATCATATGAATATTATATTCATGACAGTTATTCAAAAAATTTGATAACTACCATTAATGTGGAAATAAATTCCCAAGATAGAAATACATACTAAAACTATTATGAATAATTTAAATACTAGTGATGTTATAGGATATCGATGGATATTACTATGGATATAAGCGAAAACAAGAGAAAAAATTAAATTAATGGAGGAATATATATATCCAAATAATTCCTTTAAATTGAAGGGATTGATTACTCCAATTTTATTTCTCTTATAGCCAGACATTATTTAATTAGGATACATGCTTTTCCTACTTAATGTTATCATAATTTTCAACAACTATTTGTGAACACTACGTTCCCTCATGGGTATCATGATGAAAAATAATTCATGAATCTTCTATAGAAATTTTATTAATAATTTAAATTTGACATGGTTTTTATACTCATTACATAATTATATTGTTAAAATAAATTTCTATCAACTTTTATAAGAAATTTGATTCATTCATATTATGATACAATCATAGTAAAATACAATTTAAACCTTCTATTTTATTTTAGTCTATTACTGGATATATTCTCTATATAGAACTATATGTTAATTATATTCATCTTATTTATAGTATCACTAAATTGATCACCAATAATAAAATGAAATTCAAATTTTTTTTTCTAATATTTTTCTTAGGTTGTGGAAACATGATTCAAGGAATATGAATTATAGTGTATTATAAAGATAGAGTGTTTTATCTTTATTTTTAAAAATATTCTATAAAATTGAATAAAATAAAATGATTTGACCCATTAAATATTTTTAGTTGTCTAAATACCCAAAAATTCAAACAATCACTCTCTCAATATTGTACTACTACTACTAGAATTTATTTTTTGATGAGATTTTTCTTGTACAAATTTAATTGGAAGAATAATGTATGTTATGAAATGCACTTGATGGATGTATCTAGATTTTTGTATACAATATGAATGTATATGAGAAACCTTGAAAAGACACATAAAAATTCCCTTAACATGTTTTGATTTATATTTCATAAACTCTTTATCGCCCATTGTGTTATGGTTAAACTATTAAGACTAGTGATCCTAGGACTATTAATGTTCATTTTTAATGTACTAGATATGTCGACCATAGAATATTTTTAATTGGTTATGTTTTCACTTTCCATATTGGTACCATGTCACGGAAATAAATCATTTAATATGGTTTGGTTCACTAAACCATGGAAGTTGAATATATTTTATTGATGGAATATGATGTGTTTGATATATAGCTTAAAGATTTGGTTTATAAAATGAATTTATGTGATTCTAGTGTGTGTGTGTGTATTTAGATTTTCAATATGATTTTAACATACTAATATTATATATTATTCTATTTTAGGCCTAATAATAGATATATTTTGTTTCGACTTTTATAGAAATCATTCAATATGTTATAGAGTGTGTTAATAAGAAAAATAATGATGACAATATAGAGTAAATTTTTAATAAGGCTATGAATTTATCCTAGTTTAAAATTTATAAATATTTTTTAAAAAAGATTATAGTCTTTTGATGTTTGGAATATGGATAAAATAATTATTTCTTATGAAGGAGGGTTTATATTTTATTTTTCATGCCTTGATATGATAAAAAAGTGAACCAAATTCCTTATTAGTTTGTTTATCATGGTTTATTTATTATTTTAATCTATAAAATATTTTTATTTTTATTATTATTTATTAATCAAATGAATTAATAAATAAATAGTATGTTTTTATTGGGACATTATTATTCAGCATACTGTATAAAAGTTAGTCACTTTTTAAAAATTTGAACTTCTTTATCCATCACCCAAAATTTAGATTCAGTTTATACAATGTAATTATTCTAAATAGTTGATGATTTTTATCTACAATCTCTAGTTCGTTCTATGTGAGTGTTATTTGGTGCCCAATTTGTGTTCAATTCCACCCTTTCTCACTAGAATCCCCAAATGTCAATTTTTTTGTAAATTTTATGATAAATATCTTAATCAAATTCATTAAAACCATCCAATCACTGTCCTTCAAACATGGTTCACTTATTCCAGTTTGGTTATTATGAAACCATCATTTCCATTTACAATAACATCACCTGTGAAATTCTCTATTCAATTTAATATTTCCTTTTTGATATAATGAAGAGCATAAAAGATAGAGAGAGACGAATCATTATGTATCATTTCTAGAGATTGATGTTTTTTATCATGTTTTTATACCACCTCATTATTTTTTGTTGTGATTATTCCAGTTTTATTTTCTAGTGGGGATTACTATAATATAGTTTCAAGGGTATATCTATCTACATTTTCTCTTCACATAATGCTCATTAGTATAAAATAATAAATTAGTTGAAAATGTTGTCTAATATAAATGTTTTCCATTTAATTTATCATAAATTATAATATATTTAGGGATAATTTTTTGTTATATTCTATAATTATTATCAATATTAATTATCACTTGTACTTTTACAATGATTAATTATTAATAATGGTCAGATCAGTTGTTGTTCTTATCTTATATATGTTACCAGAGCAGTTTGATTCATATAAAGTCCCTTGTGTTATTTACTTCTTTATTTTTATCATTACTTTGAATTTCTTGAATCATGATATCCTAATCATACTGTTTTATTATATTTGGCTTTATATATTTAACATAAATAAAACCAAATGTATATTCATTACTCTTATATCCAAATCATGAGGTCATATTGTAACGACCCAATCTTTTTGAGTAGTATATTAACTTACTCTTATTGATTTAATAAGATGTTAATGGTTAGTGCAGAAAGAGGAGTCGATGGATTCATCTAGTAGACTCGAACCTTATGAAGCCCACTTATCAGAGCTTGGGAAGGAGGTAGCATCTGTGGGCTTCGCTTTGGACCAATACCAAGCCGAACTCCAGCGTGTCAAGCTTGAACGGAAACGCTTGCGGGAAAAGTTCAAGTTAGTAGAGATTACTACTAGGGAAATGTTATCTGAGCCTCCCTCAGATTCTCTCACCATAGAACACCTTACACTTAGGTATTATGCCGGTGTTATAAGGGGCTATGTGACGAGACCCAAGCTTCCTTGTGTAATCCTTTCGGGTGAATGAATTGAGATTTCTTCCTTTAGTGATGTTTGTGAAATTTCAAATGTCCAGATAATTTTAGAATGTATTTTTGATGAATTTTGAAAAAAGGGGATATTTTAAAATATTTATGAAAACCCTAAATAACTAATGATGTGTAATGATTTTCAAAAAATGGTCTTCTACAAAAGTGTTCAGTAAGGAATTTGGAGTCTAATAAGATTAACTTAATTTTTGATGAATAATAAATTATGAATAGTGATTTTACGCTTAGGATTAGTAATGGGACCAAATGGATTAGTAATTTCACTCAAAGAAAGTTTTAATAAAATTTAGACATCTAGATTAAGTAATGTGATTCAATAAAATGGGTAAATAACGGTTTCATAAATTATTAGTCAAGTATTAGTTTTTTCGGATGAATAGTACTTTTTAAATAAAAATTTAATTAAAAATAATTAGAAAATTATTTTTATAAAAAGGACTTTATTTTTGAACTCAGAGCATCGATATTATGTTAAGGTAATTTTTGGGGATTTTTCGGAAAAAAATGAATTTTCGGTGAAAAGTGTTTTTAATTAAAAAATTAATTAAAAATATTTAGAAAATTATTTTTATAAAATGGATTTCATTTTTGAGATCAAAGCATTGATATTTGGTTAAGGTGAAATTTTGGGATTATTCTGAGAAAGTTGAATTTTCGATGAATAGTGAAATTATAGTTTTTAAGTTACGGGTGTTTAATGACATCATTAAATGATGTATTAAGTATATATTCAATATGGTCGAGTTATGAATAGTAAGATAAGGTATGAGGTGTCCCAAGTGGCCAATACCATGGGCAAATACCATGGGCAAGACCATGGTTTTTCCAAAACCACTAGTGAGGTGTCCCTTGGCCATTAATGCCTTGTCCCTTCACTTTCCCTATAAATACCCACCCTTTCCTCCTTTAGTTTTCACTCCCAACTCTCCCCCAACGAAGTTCTGGTCTCCTTACCTCCCAAGGAGTCCTCCCATGGTGCCCCCAAGCCCTCAAGGTCCAAAACTTTGAGTTTCAAGAGTCACGTTTTAAGGTAAGGGATCCGACCCCTCTCTTTCTTTTAATGTCATCTCTTTTATGTCATTCCTTTTATGCTCCATGTTCTTATGTGAGAGGATGTTATTTTATATTCCTCTTACTGCCCCTTTCATGTTTATATGATGAGATATCCCCTCTTACTCTCATCATTTCGTTTTATGAAAGTTTAAGTGACGCCGTTAGGCTGCCGAATTTTTAAGTGATTCTTTCACCCTTCTCATTTTTCAAGTTCGATTTTCATGTCAAATATTTCAAGTTCATTTTTATTATGTTGGGGTTTGATCTCTATATCTATCATACTGATCTCTTATGATCATATGATGAGAGACCCTATTTGATCTGTTCAATTCATTTTTGTTGAAGTTTAAGTGACGCCGTTAGGCTGCCGAATTTTCTTAAGAGAAATCTAATTTTTGTCTTCCTTACATGTTTTTCATTTAAAATGGTTTGTCCTTGCAATTGCATCACCATGTCCATATATCCTTCTTATTCTGTCCCTGTACTATTTTATAAGTCAATTATGATTGTTCGACCCATGTCCCCTCTCTTTTCAAAGTATTCTAAAACCCCGAAATATAGTGGTTAAGCTGCAGAATTTTCATCTCAATGTACCTCTCTCTTTTCTCAAAATTATCTTATGTTATACAGTGAATACTCAAAGCTCTTATTTCTACAAGGGTATTCACACATATATCAAAATGTTCTATTTTAAATTCTGGGATTTACATACATGAAACCCTCTTTCCCTTTCCATGGGTTTAAAGTGACATAAAGATCATGTCTTTAAAGCAGTTTTTTAAACTTTATGTTTATGAAATGAAACCCATTTCTTTTATGCTATATGGGTTGTTTATGAAATTATTGATGATGATATATGTGGCTCACATGATAATAAAGGAAAATTTAACGGTGCGCCCTGATAGCGCTCCAATGCATTGGGTAAAGACTTAATCTCTAGAGATGACCATTTTAACGACGCCTTGGTGAATAACCTTGGTAATTTTTAACGACACCTTGGGGATGGACCTTGGTGAAACGGAATGATTGTCAATATTAAAATTTTCAGCCACATCTTCAAGTTATGAAAAATGTTATTTTTATTATGATGTATCTCATGATTTATTTCTCATGCCTTAAAGTTCTTTTCATGTCCTTAGTGAAGTATCTCAAGTTCACATGTAAAATGTTTCTCCTGTTTCCCTTACTGGGCCTTCTTCTCACCCTTTCTTTTGATGTATGTCCCCAGGTTATGAGATGCAGTAATGAACCTAGGATGAACTAAAAGAGAATCCTTTCAAGTGTTTAAGAAGAATGCTTTATGTTGTTTTTATGTATTATGTTCCTGGTTTCCTAGACACTAAACCTTAAAGATCCTCAGTTTTGTGTAATGTAATGAAAGTTTATGTTATAAAAAGACGGGATGCTATTGTTGGTATCAAATTATGGTTTAGTTATTTGTGGAAATTAGGATATAAAAACTTTAGGAAAAACCCTATATAAAAGTTTAAATATAAGAAAACTTCCTGGTATTTTGGTAAGTATTGAGTAAGTGGTTTATCAAACAAATACATCCCTGTCTGGATATGAGCAGGTAGAGGCGGCTCTGGCACAGATGTACATAGGGGTAAAACCCGAAAACACCGCTTTGAGCTAGACTCGAACGGGAACTGGTGCACGATAATAGGCCTTGCTGCACTCTTGGTTACGACACTCCCGGGTGATATGTTTGGTTAATCACAAGCTTTTTATGAATCATTATGAAGGAATTATAGAAAAGTATAATTGTCTAAGCATGAAGTCTTAGTTAAAACATTCATAAATGAAATAAGTTTCTTACTAAGGTTTTATTCTTTTAGAAGATGGCGGGCAATAGGAGGAACCGTGCCGATGGTGACCGCAATGCACCATGTGCTGATGGCCCTCCGATGGAAGCCGGAATGGAAACATTCATGCAAATGATGAACCAACTGACTCAAGTTATGAGTAATAACTTGAATCAAGCTGAGAGGCCGACCTCACCACGAAGCGAACAACACTCTATTGAGTCCTTCATGCGTCAACGACCGCCAACATAAAGTGGATCTACTGACCCATTGGTTGCGGAACAATGGATAAGCTCCATTGAAAAGATATTTTCTGTACTTCATTGTTCGGAACAAGAAAAACTCACCCTTGCTGTTTACCGCCTAGAGGGAGAAGCTGATTAGTGGTGGTCACTGATCAAAAACACGAAGCCACGAGGAGAGATAGAAGCTATGGAGTGTGAAGAATTTCTTGGAATTTTCATTACCAAGTATTTTCCTCGTTCCATGAGAACGGGAATGGAGAAAGAGTTTCTCGAGCTGAAGCAGAAGCAGAACAAATCTGTCGGAAGCTACGAGATGAACTTCACAAGGCTTTCCCGTTATACCTCAAGCTTTGTAATGGACCCTAATGGGAAGGTTGAAAGATTCTTTGGCGGACTACGACCTCATCTGCGGAAGAATCTAGCCAACAGGGACTACAATAGCTATGAAGAAATAGTTCGAAGTGCTATGAAAGTCGAGATGGAGTTTGGTGAGACACAGCGGTCTCATAAACCAAACGAAAAGAAGAGATCGTTGGAGCCCAGTTTAGGGAAGTCTTTTGATCAGGGAAGAGGTGGAAAGTAAATGCAACTTACCACATGCAATAAATGTGGGAAGAATCATCTAGGGAACTGCTTGAACGGAAGTGGAAAGTGCTACAAGTGTGGAAGAGGAGGCCATATTGCTCGGAATTGTCATAGTGAGGTAAATCCTCAGCTTCCCAACACTAACGACAGAGGAAAGATGGTTCTGGCCCTACCTGAAGTCACATGCTTCAAGTGTGGACAGCTTGGGCACTTTGCTAATCAATGTCCAAATCCGAGGGCGGTGGAGGGGAATCACCATCAACCTCAGCAGAGGCCAAGGGAGAAAGGTCGTGCTTTCGCTATCACAACAGCTGAAGTTGAAGTCCCAAATGATGTGGTAGCAGGTACTCTTGTCATCCTCTCAAAACTAGCAAGTACTTTATTTGATTATGGTTCTATGCATTCCTTTATTTCCTCCAAGTTTGCAAGGAATATAGAATCAATCCCCGAACTGCTAGAGTTAGAGTTGTCTGTCAAGACTCCAAGTGGGATTATCCTTGCATCAACAGTATTTAGAGGATCTAGTGTTTACTTTGGTGAGCACAATCTTATCGCAAATCTAGTAGTCATTCCCATGATGGAATTTGACAATATACTAGGGATGGACTGGCTCTCAAAGTATAATACTAAGATCAAATGCAGAAGTAAGGAAATCTCAGTAGTCTTGAATGAACGACCTACAGTTATCTTCTGAGGAGAGATATCCCGAACTGATCCCTATCGAGAAGCACCTCCTATAGCTTTCTTTATGGAGTTAATCGGTGATCATGAAGAAGGAAAAGGGAGTATACAAATAGAAGATGTTCCGATTGTTCAGGAATACATGGATGTATTTCCTAAGGAGTTACCTGGACCTCCCCCAGAAAGAGAGGTAGTGTTCTCCATTGAACTCGTACCTGGGTCTCAACCGATATCAAAGACTCCATATAGAATGGAAAATGTGGAGCTAGAAGAGTTAAATAAACAACTCCAAGACTTGTTGGAGAAGGGGTTTATCCGACCGAGTGTGTCTCCTTGGGGAGCACCAGTTCTCTTTGTGAAGAAGAAGGATGGATCAATGCGGATATGCATTGATTATAGAGAACTGAATGGGATCACAGTGAAGAATAGATATCCTCTTCCAAGAATCAATGATTTATTTGACCAACTTTGTGGGGCTCAATTCTTCTCTAAGATTGACCTTCGATCTGGTTATCATCAACTGAGGGTGAAGAAGGAAGATATTCCAAAGACTGCCTTCCGATCAAGATATGGGCATTATGTCTTTACTGTTATGCCCTTCGGCTTGACTAATGCTCCTGCTATTTTCATGGATTTGATAAATAGAGTCTTTAAGGACTACCTTGACAACATTGTGGTAGTTTTTATTGATGATATTTTGATATATTAAAAAATTCGTGAGGATCATGAAGATCATCTAAGGGTTATATTGAAAACTCTGCGGAAGGAGAGGCTCTTTGGGAAGTTCAGAAAGTGTAAGTTTTGGTTACAATAGGTGGCTTTCTTGGGGCACATCGTAACCAATGAAGGAATCTCAGTTGACCCTGCAAAGATAATGGTTGTAGAGGAGTGGCCTCAACCCACAACAATAACTGAGATTCGTAGTTTCCTTGGTTTAGTGGGATATTATAGGACGTTTGTGAAAAAAAATTCACGGCTTTCTAATCCACTAACCAAGTTGACTCGAAAAGGGGTTAAGTTCATCTGGACAAAGGAATGCGAGGAAAGTTTCCAAGAGCTGAAGAAGAGATTGATTACTGCACCTGTGTTAACACTACCCTCTATCGGAGAAGGATTCGTTATTTTTAGCGATGCATCTCTGAAACGGCTTGGGAGCGTCCTCATGCAAAATGACAAGGTAATTGCTTATGCATCTCGACAGTTGAAGATTCATGAGCAGAATTATCCTACGCATGATCTAGAGATGGCGGCAGTTGTTTTTTCTCTAAAGATATGGAGGCACTATCTTTATGGGGAGAAATGTGATATATATACTGACCACCGAAGTCTAAAGTATATTTTCACACATAAAGAATTGAACATGAGACAAAGGAGATGGTTGGAGCTTATTAAAGACTATGATTGTTGAATACATTATCACCCTGGAAGAGCAAACAAAGTCGCGGATGCATTAAGCAGGAAAGATCCTGTTGTTCTGGAAACAATGAGGATCTTAGGAGATCCCTTGATTAAAGATCTAGTAAAACTGGACATGGGAATTATAAGGAAAGGGACATCATCAACCCTATCCCAAATGATTTCTCAACCTTCATTACTAGAGAAGACCAAGAAGGCTCAAAAAGAATATCCTTTGCTGCAGGAGAAGTTGGAGGCTGTAAAAGATGGGAAGTTCCCTGATTTCAATATTGATCAAGAAGGTGTATTGAAATTTCATACAAGACTATGTGTCCCATCTATTCCAGAGATAAAGAAAGAACTGATGGATGAAGCTCATAGCTCTACTTTCTCTATACATCCGGGAAGCACTAAGATGTATAGAGTCCTTCATGATCATTATTGGTGGGATAACATGAAGAGGGAGATTGCTGATTACACTACAAGGTTCCTGGTGTGTCAGCAAGTAAAGGAAGAAAGACAACTTCCTAAGGGGGTATTACAACCACTACCCATACTAGTATGGAAGTGGGATAATATCACTATGGACTTTGTAACTGGTCTCTCGAAAACATCCAAAGGAAACAATGCGATATGGGTTATTGTGGACCGTCTCACCAAGACAACCCATTTTATCTCTATTCAGGAATATTTCTCTCTGGATCATCTTGCCAAGATATACGTGAAGGAAGTGGTAAGGCTGCATGGGGTACCACTATCCATCGTATCTGATCGTGACCCAAGATTCACATCAAAATTCTGGAGAAGTCATCAACATGCTATGAATACTGAATTGAATTTTAGTACGGCCTATCATCCTCAAACTGATGGCCAATCTGAAATGACTATTCAGACACTCGAAGACATGTTGAGATTATGTTCAATGGAATTTAAAGGTGGATGGGATCAACACCTCCCATTAGTGGAGTTCTCCTATAACAATATATTCCATGCGAGTATTTAGATGGCACCCTATGAAGCTCTGTATGGAAAGCGGTGTAGAACTTTTACTTGTTGGGATGAAACTGGTGAGAGGAAGCTTCTTGGGCCTGATCTCGTGCAAGAGATGACGGAGCAGGTTCATGCCATCCAACAACACATAAAGGCTGCTTAGAGTCGGCAGAAGAGCTATGCTGACAATCGTTGAAGGGACTTGGTGTTTGGTGTTGGTGACAAAGTCTTCCTTCGAATTTCTCCATGGAAGAGAGTCATGCGGTTTGGGAAGAAAGGGAAGCTTAGCCCTAGGTACATTGGCCCCTATGAAATCCTTGATCGCATAGGAGCAGTGACCTATCATCTAGCACTTCCACCGAACCTAGCTCAAGTTCATGATGTCTTCCATGTATCTCTCTTGAGGAAGTACATACCCGACCCTTCGCATGTACTAAACCCAGACGTGGTACAACTGGAACATGACCTATCTTATGAGGAGCAGCCAGTGGAGATCTTGGACCGTAGAGACAAAGTTCTACAAAACAAGACTACCCACCTTGTGAAAGTGTTGTGGAGGAATCATAAGTATGAAGAAGCGACTTGGGAGCCTGAGGAAACGATGAAGCAAAAGTACCCTCACCTTTTCGACTAGGCCTCAAGTATAAATTTCAGGGACGAAATTTATTAAGGGGGGAAGAATGTAACGACCCAATCTTTTTGAGTAGTATATTAACTTACTCTTATTGATTTAATAATATGTTAATGGTTAGTGCAGAAAGAGGAGTCGATGGCTTCATCCAGTAGACTCGAACCTTATGAAGCCCACTTATCAGAGCTTGGGAAGGAGGTAGCATCTGTGGGCTTCGCTTTGGACCAAGCCCAAGCCGAACTCCAGCGTGTCAAGCTTGAACGGAAATGCCTGTGGGAGAAGTTCAAGTTAGTAGAGATTACTACTAGGGCAATGTTATCTGAGCCTCCCTCATATTCTCTCACCATAGCACACCTTACAGTTAGGTCTTATGCCGGTGTTATAAGGGGCTATGTGACGAGACCCTAGCTTCCTTGTGTAACCCTTTCCGGTGAATGAATTGAGATTTAATCCTTTAGTGATGTTTGTGAAATTTCAAATGTCCAGATAATTTTAGAATGTATTTTTGATGAATTTTGAAAAAAGGGCATATTTTAAAATATTTATGAAAACCCTAAATAACTAATGATGTGTAATGATTTTCAAAAAATGGTCTTCTACAAAAGTGTTCAGTAAGGAATTTGGAGTCTAATAAGATTAACATAATTTTTGATGAATAGTAAATTATGAATAGTGATTTTACGCTTAGGATTAGTAATGGGACCAAATGGATTAGTAATTTCACTCAAAGAATGTTTTAATATAATTTAGACACCTAGATTAAGTAATGTGATTAAATAAAATGGGTAAATAACGGTTTCATAAATTATTAGTCAAGTATTAGTTTTTCAGATGAATAGTGTTTTTTAATTAAAAATTTAATTAAAAATAATTAGAAAATTAGTTTTATAAAAAGGACTTTATTTTTGAACTCAGAGCATCGATATTATGTTAAGGTAATTTTTGGGGATTTTTCTGAAAAAAATGAATTTTCTGTGAATAGTGTTTTTAATTAAAAAATTAATTAAAAATATTTAGAAAATTATTTTTATAAAATGGATTTCATTTTTGAGATCAAAGCATTGATATTTGGTTAAGGTAAAATTTTGGGATTATTCTGAGAAAGTTGAATTTTTGATGAATAGTGAAATTATAGTTTTTAAGTTACGGGTGTTTAATGACATCATTAAATGATGTATTAAGTATATATTCAATATGGAAGAATTATGAATAGTAAGATAAGGTATGAGGTGTCCCAAGTGGCCAATACCATGGGAAAATACCATGGGCAAGCCCATGGTTTTGCCAAAACCACTAGTGAGGTGTCCCTTGGCCATTAATGCCTTATCCCTTCACTTTCCCTATAAATACCCACCCTTTCCTCCTTTATTTTTCACTCCCAACTCTCCCCCAACGAATTTCTGGTCTCCTTACCTCCCAAGGAGTCCTCCCAAGGTGCCCCCAAGCCCTCAAGGTCCAAAACTTTGAGTTTTAAGAGTCACGTTTTAAGGTAAGGGATCCGACCCCTCTCTTTCTTTTAATGTAATCACTTTTATGTCATTCCTTTTATGCTCCATGTTATTATGTGAGAGGATGTTATTTTATATTCCTCTTACTTCCCCTTTCATGTTTATATGATGAGAGATCCCCTCTTACTCTCATCATTTAGTTTTATGAAAGTTTAAGTGACGCCGTTAGGCTGCCGAATTTTTAAGTGATTCTTTCACCCTTCTCATTTTTCAAGTTCGATTTTCATGTCAAATATTTCAAGTTCCTTTTTATTATGTTGGGGTATGATCTCTATATCTATCATACTGATCTCTTATGATCATATTATGAGATACCCTATTTGATCTGTTCAATTCATTTTTGTTGATGTTTAAGTGACGCCGTTAGGCTGCCGAATTTTCTTAATAGAAATCTAATTTTTGTCTCCCTTCCATGTTTTTCATTTCAAATGGATTGTCCTTGAAATTGTATCACCATGTCCATATATCCTTCTTATTCTGTCCCTCTACTATTTTATGGGTCAATTATGATTGTTCGACCCATGTCCCCTCTCTTTTCAAAGTTTTCTAAAACCCCGAAATATAGCCGTTATGCTGCAGAATTTTCATCTCAAAGTACCTCTCTCTTTTCTCAAAATTATTTTATGTTATAAAGTGAATACTCAAAGCTCTTATTTCTACAAGGGTATTCACACATATATCTAAATGTTCTATTTTAAATTCTGGGATTTACATACATGAAACCCTCTTTCCCTTTCCGTGGGTTTAAAGTGACATAAAGATCATGTCTTTAAAGCAGTTTTTAAAACATTATGTTTATGAAATGAAACCCATTTCTTTTATGCTATATAGGTTGTTTATGAAATGATTGATGATGATATATGTGGATCACATGATAATAAAGGAAAATTTAAGGGTGCGCCCTGATAGCGCTCCAATGCATTGGGTAAAGACTTAATCTCTAGAGATGACCATTTTAACGACGCCTTGGTGAATAACCTTGGTAATTTTTAACGACACCTTGGGGATGGACCTTGGTGAAACGAAACGATTGTCAATATTAAATGTTGCAGCCACATCTTCAAGTTATGAAATATATTATTTTTATTATGATGTATCTCATGATTTATTTCTCATGCCTTAAAGTTCTTTTCATGTCCTTAGTGAAGTATCTCAAGTTCATATGTAAAATGTTTCTCTTGTTTCCCTTACTGGGCCTTCTGCTCACCCTTTCTTTTGATGTATGTCCCCAGGTTATGAGATGCAGTAATGAACCTAGGATGAACTAAAGGAGAAGCCTTTCAAGTGTTTAAGAAGAATGATTTATGTTGTTTTTATGTATTATGTTCCTGGTTTCCAAGACACTAAACCTTAAAGATCCTCAGTTTTTTGTAATGTAATGAAAGTTTATGTTATAAAAATACGGGATGCTATACATATGACAATATTTTTCAACAATAAAATAATTCAATAATCCAATAATCTATTTTATTAACAATAGCATTGAAATATATGGTATAACATTAATAGTGGCATACCTCTAAGCTAGAAAACAAAAAATATACATCCTATAAACATGTTGTGGGATAGAGAACAAGAGTAACTCATGATATAAGTTAAGAGTAAAATAGTACTAAAAAAATTATTAATTCATGGAATCTCACCTTGAATATTTTAAACATATTGATCTATATAAAATAAACGATAAAAAAATGAATCCAGTAGATCTCAAGAATAAACTAACAGAGTTGAATGTCTCTATTATAACATTGTAATTAAAAGTGGGAAACATTTTTGTTGACCTCACCTATTTTGATAATCTCAATTATGTTTCAATATGATTTTATAATACGAAATAATTCTTATATTTATAAAAATTATTTGTTCAATCTATGACATCTTATTATTATGTTGATAAAATATCAAAATGATCTTTGGAATGTGTTATTAAATTTTTATCTATGTTTATAAATATCTAGAAATGATTAATTCTGGTACTAACTCAATCTGGATATGATTTGTATTGAATAGATAAGTATTAAGTGTCGATTCACTAATATAGGCCTACCTGTACATAGTCTACCGATAAGTAAAGGTCACTGATAGACCAAGATTCCTGTGATACAAGGTCACGGGTACATAGTTACCGATACAAGGTACTGATACAAACAGACAGACATATAGCTTCTGATATGAAGTCTACCGATACAAATACACATCCACTGATACTAACAGACAGATAGCTACCGATATCAAAGTCTATTGATACAAATAGACAGACCTATCGATAGATGGATTTACCGATAGAAGGAGCTACTGACAGAAGTAGATACCGATAGAAAGAGATACCAATAGAAGGATATACCCATAAAAGGAGCTACCGATAGAAGGAGCTACTGATAGAATGAGCTTCCAATAGAATTACCTACCAATAGAAGAAGATACTGATAGAAGGAGCTACCGATAAAAGGAGCTACCGATAAAAGGAGCTTCCGATAGAAGGGGCTAAAGATTCAAGCGGTATATCGATATAAAGAGTAACAACTATCAACAAAGACCTACTAACTCAATCCAAAATGAGTACAGAGCTGCATTGCCATCACACAGTGCCTTCTAAAGCCATCTCATATCTTTTTAGCTCTATTGTGATTTTCTTATTTACTTTTCAAGTACTCTATGTGATTTTGTTCATCTTAGACGCACAAGGACTCCGGATAATAACTGGGGGATATCTAAAATCCTCTCTCAAACCTTATGAATTCTTTTAGTTCCCATTGTGTATTGTGGTAGAGGTCAGGTATGACCTGGATAGCCTGTGTGCTATTGTTTTTGTTTTCCCACGAAGAGCTGTGGTAGAGGTCATAGGACCAGGACAGTCTGAGTACTGTTGTTAACCCCGATCCAGGGTGTTGATCAAATTTATAAAATCTATTTGAGGAGACTATTTCTTGTCTTGATACTGAACCTCTTGGTTATATCTTCTATGCATCTTATTTTTAGTTTATGTTATTTTCTATTCCGCTGCTATGTACTGTACATTCAAATTTGTTTTAATGTAACTATGATAGTTAAACTAGAAAGTTTTTTTATTTATTTTAAACCATTAGGATAGTTTCAAAATCTAATCTTTAGATTAGATTAACTGAGAACTAATCAATCTCTTAGGATCCTAATTAACCCTTTACTGTATTAAAAATTCACTACAGTTTAGGTTGTTATTTTAATTTGGGGATTTTTAATAGAAATCTTTTTAACAAAAATTTTATTTAGAACTCAATTCACCCTCTGCTTGAGTGTCCACTCCAACCAACATTTGGTATCAAAGGATTGTTATTTATAAAGTATTTTCAAATACTCTATTTTTCAACTGTGAATTTAGATGTATCTTAAAGATCATAATTTTCTGTTAGTTCTAAATTTTATCTCTTTAAATATAATTGCTAAAATATAATTATGTAAAATAGAAAAGATGGTGCTGCTACCAATAGGCCACATTTCTTTAATGGTGTTAATTATGCTGAATCGAAAATAAAAATGAAAATTCATTTAGAAAGTATAGGATTTGACATCTGGTCTGCTATAGAGTCTGAGTATGAAATTCCAAAAACTACTAGAGCTACTTGGGATGATTCTACAAAATCTAATTACAGCAATAATTTTAAAGCAATGAATACATTGTACTATGCATTAGGAGATGATGAATTTAATCTAATATCTTTTTGTAAGACATCATATGAAATCTGAGACACATTGGTTGTTTCTCATGAAGGAACACCCAATGTGAAAGAAATGAGATTAAACACTTATAATATTAAATATGATAATTTTTAAATGAGACCTGATGAACCTATTTCTGACATGTATCCAAGGTTCAATGAGATTGTTAACACTATGAGCTCACTGGGAAAAGCTATTCCAGAAAATGAGAAAATCATGAGATTACTTAGATGCCTTCCAGAAAGATGGAGAGGCACATCAGTCTCAATAAGGGAATCATGTGACATAAGTTCACTACCTATTAAGGAGCTAATTGGTATATTGATTATGTATGAAGAAGAGCTAACGGTAAAAAAAGAGGAAGATTATGAACCATGAAAGAAGTCTGTAGCCTTCAAGTCCTCTGCATCAAAAAACAAGGACAACGATAAAATTCAAGCTACTTGTGATAGTTCAAGCAGTGAAGAAAGTACATCTGACAATGATGCTGAAATGGATCTGGTAGCCAGAAGATTTATGAAATTCTATAGGAAGAAGAAATTTTTTATAAACCCAAATTATATTTGTAAGTATGACCAATGAGGTTAATCGACGAAATATTGGAAGAAATATGATAAGGATGCCGAGATAGAGTGCTATGAATGCAAAAGGAAAGAACGCATTAAGGATGACTGTCCAAAATTGAAGTTCAATAAGAAATATGATTATAAGGGAAAAAATATAAGAAATCTATGAAGGCAACAGAAAGTGCTTCAGAAGATAACACAAATGAGTCTTAGGTTTCTCATTCTGAAAAGAATCATGCCAACATGTGTTTTATGACTAATACTTTTGAGGTCCCTGTTTCCCCTATGTTGAATGATTATTATTCTGGGAATGAAAGTGATTAAAATAGTGATGATAATATGTCTAAATATGATTTATTTGAATAATGTAATATGTTAGAAGATACATTCAATGAGATGAATAATAAGTATAAATCATTAAAGAAATAGTATGCATTTTCCAATACTATTAAATCTGATCTTAGTATAGAAAAAGAAAAGAATGCTCAACTGTTAAAGGAGAATACTCAACATAAATTTTCCAGCGAGAAACATAGAATAGATTTAGAAAAATTCATAAAAGTAACGAATACTCTAACTCAAATTCTAGGCAATCATGTTACACCAAAATATATTACTGGTTTAGGCTATCATCCTGGACATAGACAGATTAAAAAAAATAGATCTATTCCAAAATCTGGAGAGTATGCTGCTAGTTCCAGCTCTATAAATTCTTATGTCTCTACTAGATAGTTACGTAGTTATAGATCAATCAATTTTTATGTTTCCAAATCATTTTAATCTAATTATTATATGAAACACATTACACAAATCTGGGTAAGAAAATTTTTTCTTGCTAACCTGTTTGGACCAAAGAAAATCTTGGTACCAAAATCCTGTTCTGTTTAAACCTATTTTGTAGGAGACATTCTTGAAGAGTTCTTGTAGGAAGACATGGTACATGGATAGTGGATGTTCAAGACACATAAAAGGAGATTTCTCATGCTTTAAGAGCTTAATCAAGGTTGATGGATGTCATGTATAAGGAATTGGCCTTAAACATTACATAATATTGAATCAAATGAATAATTCAAATTGAGTTTCTTTTTAGGTTTAGAGTTTTAGGGATTTAGGACATAACAATTACATCTAAAAATATTACAATGTAGGCACTTCTACCCAAAATCCACATTTTTTTCATAAAATAAAATCTCTTGAAAAAAAATTCATGTCTAATTCCATGTTAAAGAGAGCATGGATTTTCCTTGATCCCATCCTTGACCCTATTTATCTTTAAGTCATGTGATAAACATTTCAAAACTTGGGATTAGCATAAAAGGCTTAGTAAGGCTTATAAAATAGTGAATGAAAACATTTTTTCATAAATACATTCAAAACATGAACTCTTTTACTTACCTCATTAAATCATAATATTTAAGAAAGACACATAGAAATCATATATCATAAAGGTAACTTGCGGCATCCATACCATACTTACATTGTAGCTATCACAGCTATATAGGGAGTTACTTTGGAATACCCATCACAGTATATTCCCTAAATATCTTAGGAGAAATATTCACGTTTACCTCTGTCATGTTACCCAATGCATTGGAGAGCTATCTTGGACTCACCCGCCCTATGTTTATCACAGAACCACCTGTACACGTAAATAATTCCCAAGAACCATAACATGATCTTAACACATAACATAAGCATAAAGGAAAGATAACATTTCCACATTGCAATAATAAAATATCATTTCAAGATATTGAAATATTAAATCCATTCTCAAAATCATTTTCAGTACAAAAATATGTAAAAATAGTATTTGGTATTTATTTTCCTTTTAAAAACATTTCGACTTGTTATGGAAGCCAAAGATCAAATAATACTCGCGACGGTGGAAAGGTCATTGTCACTGCTTATATTAAAGAAACATTCCTTTTTGTCGTTTAGTAAAACTATTCATAGAGAAAAGATTTTTTTTGAATAGAAGTAAAAGTCAAAGGGTTTTATACATCATATAAAAGAAAACTAAAAATTCCTCAATGAAAGGAGATTAAGACGAAGTCCCTTACCTCGTGTCCAACTTGACCAGTTCGTTCTATAATCGCCTGAATAATAAACTAATGTTAATTTCTACTTTATTAATAACCTTTTTCAAGTTCATTATTCCTTTTATATCACTTATTAATATGTTATAATCATTATGTAATCATTTAAGTTAATAACGTTCATTTTGTCAATATTTGGTACTTGAGTAAAAAATGGACTTCTTATAATTACATGTTGTTGACGTGGTAAAAGTTTCATTATATCCAGATTTATTTTCATGACTTGGGTATCATACATATCATATATATACAGCATGTACATGTATTTATAATAGTACATAACATTTGGAGGTACGAAATGAAATGCACTGTTCATGGAGACGGTAAGTCGTACGTATACATGAACGATACTTGCATTTCTATTTATTATTTTAATGGAATTAAAACATAATGATACATAGGTATATTATAATTCCAGTATAATATTATAAATAATATCATTAACTCTATCCTTTATACATCCCACATAGGGAATTAACATGTCATATCACTTTGAGGGGGCGGTAGTCCGCACTTCCTCAAATGAGATTATCATACTTACCCACCATGGAAACCATAATGGTTTGATATAATTGGGAATTAAAGATGCATAATGAAATCATAAACATAATATATATCATATATAAATACAGTTCCAGCATAATGGCCACCATGAGAGGCGTTAAGATGTAATTGAACAATCATCGTTTCGTGAGGCGTTAGTTTTCCATCCACAGAAACATTATGTTCTTCATCCATTTGATGGAGGTGTGTGTAAGTTTAGTTCGAATACATATCATAAAAACATCCTAGTATATTTAGGATACTGGTGTTATTACAAAATAAATGAAATAAAAAGATTTTAGGGGTTGGAAAAGCAAAATAAAAGAAAACAATTTAAGAGAAATGGTTACCTTTAATTTGGGTAACTCACTTTTGTTTGAACGAAAGGACTTCTTGAAGTGCCTTATTCATAAGGAAAGACATCTAAGAGGAGGATAGGGATGTAGGGAGCTTAATTGGGCAGATTTTGGACGATCCAAATGTCTTGAGAGGTGTGAGGAATTGCATAGAAGTGGTCTCTTTTTTAAGGGAGAGGAGGGGCTCTTTAAGAAAGAGTGAAAATATTATTTTATAATATAATGATATTCGGTTTATAATGGTCCAAAAATAATTATGGTCGAAGATAAGATGACTAATAATCTAAATAAAATCATCCAATCAGAATTGGACATGTTTTGGATAATATTTTAATCATTATAATTTTATTTAATTAAATCATTTATTAATGAGGTAAAAACTGCATCATTATTTTGTCCTAAATAATTTAATTTATTTGATGTATAAAAATTATAAAAAAAATACCATGATGTGGGAAACATTTTTATATTTCCAATGAATATTTATAGTCAAAACTAGGACTTATATAAAACCATATAAAAATTAATTACTAAACAATATTTGTTAATTTCACTTTTGTCTTCACATTAAATTAATTAATCAAAATTGCCATTATCACTCCCATGTGGCTCAATGGGGTCCCAAAATCGACCCAAAGATGCCCATGGTGGGAAATGACTCAACCAATAGGATTAGGACACGTTTAAGGGTAATTATATATTATTATAATATTACTTCTTTACCCTTATTTACCTTATTTACCTGTTAACCACGGTAAATAAAATATTTACTGAAGTAAATATTTAAAATGTCTAAAAATAAAAGTAACCTATTTACACAATTTGAACCTCCTGATTCCAAATATGGAAATCCATTTCTCCAAATTCTAAACATAGAAGTGGCAGAAATTAATTTAAAATTAATTCCCGCTGTCAAAACAAAAGGCATGTTTTTAAGAAATATTAACTATCAAAAGATTGACATTTGATTATATACAATTTAAATGTGAAATTGCTTCTAATGACCAAAATTAGATTAAATTGTAAAAAATATAATCTATTTAAACTTTAAAACCAATTAAATGGATAATCTAACCATATAAATAAATTAGATTAAAACATAGTTTTGAGTTAAAATACAATATTTTCACTATTCCTTAAAAAAATGAACTTTATTAGAAAATTACCAAAAAATTACCCAAAGTAAATTCTGATGTCCTAATTATAAAGAAGGAATTTATTTGGTCATATAGAATATATTAAAGTGACTAAAACTATATTTAAAAAGGGTTCTCCATTAAAAGGCGGTAAATCGACCTTTTAATGTAAATTATGCTTAAAATTAGATTCATTCATATATTAACCCTCTAAATTGTATTGGATAAATATATATACATGTATAATCATGTAATAGTTAGTTTTTCTCATTCCCACCAATACAATGGCTAGGAGTTAACTACCATTTAAAATAATAATATTATATTATTAGTGTGCAACGTATGATTTCAAAGAAACCCGTTGTTGCGTATTGGGTACGCTATCGAACATAGCAACCCCTTTAAGATAAAATTAATATTTAATTCAAAAATATTAATAAATATGAAAATCTATTATTCCTCATTTACCTGGGATGTTACATCCTTCCCCACTTTTGGAAATTGCATCCTCACAATTTTTTATCCACTTATCAAAAAAGTGGGGGTATTTATCGATCATAGCATTTTTAGATTCCCACGTTGCCTCTTAAACCATATGGTTTTTCCACAAAACCATTACCTAGTGAATTACCTTATTCCACAACACATGCTCTCTACAGTCTAGAATCTGGACTGGTTGTTCTTCATAAGAGAGATTCTTTTCCAACTAAACTACCTCTGGGCTCAAAACATGAGATGGATCTGACATATACTTTCTCAACATCAAAACATGAAAAACATTGTGTAACTGGGATAAAATTGGAGGTAAAGCTACTCTGTATGCAACTGATCCAACTTTCTCTAGAATTTCATAAGTTCCAATGAACCTCAGACTCAATTTTCCCTTCCTACCAAAATGCATCACACTTTTCCAAGGAGAAACTTTGAGAAAGAGATGATCACCTACCTCAAAAGAAAGATCCTTCCTCCGGTTATCTGCATAACTTTTCTGTTTGCTCTGAGCTGTTCTCATGTGCTTCAGAATCAACTGAAATTTCTATGCCATCACTTCTACCAATTCTGGTCCCATCAGCTTTCTCTAACCTACTTCATCCCAAAAAGCTGGAGTTCGACAACTCTTTCCATACAATGCCTCAAATGGATCCATCTGTATACTGGAATGAAAACCATTATTTAAAGAAAATTAAACCAAAGAATGATGTTGGGACCAACTTCCCTGGTAGTCCATCGAGCATGCACGTAACATCTTCATCAAGGTCTGAATTCTTCGTTCTGACTGCCCATCTAATTGAGGATGACAAGTTGTACTAAAGTTTAATTCAGTACCCAATGACTTCTGAAGGCCATTCCAAAAGTTAGAAGTGCACCTGGGATAACGATCAGATACATTGGATAGGGGAATTCCATGAAACCTGAATATCTCTTTAACATACAACCAAGCAAGTTGATCTAGAGAAAAAGTATCACTAATAGGATGGAAATGAGCAGATTTAGTCAATCGGCCAACTATAACCCAGATTGCATTATTACCTAGAGATGTCTTTGGTAATCCCAAAAAAAAGTCCATGGATATATTTTCCCATTTCCACTCAGGAACCGGTAAAGGATGAATTATTCCGTTCGGTAACTGTCGCTCTGCTTTAACCTGCTGACAAGTCAAACACTTCACAGTAAAATCAGCAATATCTCTTTTCATTCCATCCCACCAGTTATATTCCCAAAGATCTTTGTACATCTTAGTACTGCCAGGATGAACTGAAAATGGAGAACTATGAGCTTCACATAACAACTCACTCTTCAACTATGAATCACAAGGCACACATAATCTCTTTAAAAACCTCAAAACACAATCATTATCAATGTTAAATTCAGAAAACTTACCCTTCTAAACCAACTCTACCTTTTTCTGCAACTCATTGTCTTCCTTCTTCTTTTTCTTTATTCTGTCTAATAGAGATGATCTCACTGACACCTGAAACAAAACAGAAGAATTTTCTACACCAACAACTTCTATGCCAAATTTCATCAAATCAAAAACCAAAGGATCTTGTTCCAAACATAGCATGGATAATGAGACATTACTTTTCTGACTCAAAGCATCGACCACATTATTTTCTTTTCCTAGATGGTAATGGATCGTGCAATAATAATCCTTGATTAATTCCAACCATGTCCTCTGTCTCATGTTCAATTATTTCTGAGTGAATATATACTTCAAACTTTTGTGATCAGTATATATTTCACACTTCAATCCATAAAAATGATGTCTTCAAATTTTTAAAGCAAAAACAACAGCAGCTAATTCCAAATCATGTGTAGGGTAATTTAACTCATGTGGTTTCAACAGACGTGAAGCATAAGCAATTACCTGATCATTTATATTTAAGACACAACCGAGTCCTTTCAACGAAGCATCACTGTAGATAAAAAACTCACCATTTCTGGAAGGCAGTTCCAAAACTAGAGCATTCACCAATCTCATTTTCAATTCCTCAAAACAATCATCACATTCTTTTGTCTAGATGAACATAACACCTTTTCGAGTTAAATTATTCCTTGGACTAGATAACCATGTAATGTTTTCAACAAACCTTCGGTAATAACCTGCCAAACCAAGAAAACTAAGAATCTCGGTTATATTTGTGGGTCTTGGCCATTCTTCAACAAATTTTGTTTTTGCAGGATCAACAGTTATGCCATTTTTTGAAACAATGTGACCAAGGAAAGAAATTTGTTGTAACCAAAACTCACACTTGCTGAATTTTCCATAATTTTTATTTTCTTTTAAGGTTTTCAAGACAACCCTTAAATGACTTTCATGTTCCTCTTTACTTTTTGAATAAACAAAAATATCATCAATGAACACAACCACAAACTTATCCAAGAACTCACAGAAAATTCTATTCATAAGATCCATGAACATAGCAGGTGCATTGGTTAAACCAAAAGGAATAACTACAAATTCATAATGGCCATATCTAGTACAAAAAGCGGTCGTCGGAACGTCAGATTCTTTTATTTTCAACTAATGGTACCCCAAACTCAAGTCAATCTTCGAAAAATACTGTGATCCCTGTAGCTGATAAAAAAAATCATCGATATGAGGCAAAGGATACCTATTCTTAACAGTGATGTTATTCAATTTTCTATAATCAATTAAAAGTCTCATTGAACAATATTTCTTTTTAACAAACAAGATAGGAGCACCCTAGGGTGATGTGCTAGGTCGATTGAAACCTTTATCTAATAACTCCTGCAATTGCTTCTTTAACTCTAAAAGTTCTATTTGATCCATTTGATAAGTGGGTTTTGAAATTGGCTTAGCATCAGGAACTAAGTCAAAAATAAATTCAACATCCCGATCAGGTATAATACCAGGCAACTCATCAGGGAAAACATAAAGGTACTCATTTACCACTTGCACATCATTAATCTAAATAGTTCCTTTTTTTCAACAATATGTGAAAGGTAACATTCATTTCCATCTTTTACCAGTTTTTTGACTTCCTAATATTTTATAAAAATAAAGGGTTCATTCTTGTACACAAACTGAAAATCATTCTGAAAAGAAACCTCTTTATCCTTATAGTAAATCGTAGCATGATATACAAAAAGCCAATCCATGCCCAATATAACATCAAACTCTACTGGAGGCAAAACAATAAGGTTTGTAGGTAGATTCTTTCCACACAAAAGGACATGAATGTTCTTATGTTTTCTTTTTGTCTCAACATTTCCTCTAGGTGTTTTTACCGTAAGATCAGTATTCATATCAAGAGAAAGAATTCCCAATTTACTAGAAAACTTTTCAGAAATGAAAGAGTGTATAGACCCTAAATCAAACAACACATTGGAATAATATGATCAAACAAAAAATGTACCTGATACAACTTCATTTGATGGCCCAACATCTGCTGAAGTAGTTGCAAAGGATTTCTCCACCCCTTTCTGCTTGTAGTCTGGCTACTTTCCTTTGGTTGAGTTCCATGTTAGACACTCATTTTCATAATGACCCATTTCATTACACTTAAAAAATTATACTGACTGTAAATCAGATTTTGTCTTACCATTACCCTGATCTTTTTTTAGTGCAATTAATAGCCTTATGTCCCATTTTACCACATCGGTAGCACTTAACAAAATTCAAAATTTATTCCCCAGCATGCTTTCTACCACAATTTTCACAAACTGTAAACTTAAGCTTCTTACCATCATACTTTTTTGATGAAATCTATCCTTTCACCTGCCACCTTGACCAATTATTTTGTTGTTTGTCAGATAATACTTGATCATCAGCAAACTCCATTTCCACCTTATCGACACAACGAACAAGTTTTTCATAAATTTGGAACTCACGTGAAGCTAAAGCCCTTCGATACCTTGGATTTAATCCTGAGTAAAAACTGTTGATTTTACTATCAAGATCTTGAATGAACATTGGAGCATACCTTTCTAGTTGAGTGAATTTTTCTTCATAAGCAGCCACTGAGTCATCCTCCAGCCTCAATTCCAGGAATTTTTTTTCCATCCTAAGATGAACCACTTTAATACATTATTTCTCCAGAATCATACCTTTGAATTCATCCCAATCAAGAGCATCAATCTCCTCACTATCCATGATATTTTTCACTATCGACCACCACTGATCAGCTTCACCTTCAAAATGGTAAACAACGCAACTAAACTTTTGATGTTCTGAACAACCCATGACATAAAAAATATTTTCCAGTGCTTTAATCCACCCTTCAGCTAGCATCAGATCAGATGATCCTCTGAATGATGGGGGATGTTTCCTCATGAAATGATCCACTACTAACATGTTGCTCTGTGGTTGATCTGGCTGATCTCGTACATGGATACCACCACCATTTATAGCCTGATTCAGTTGTGCCATCCCTGCAACAAACTGTTCAGTTTCGATTCCGACCATCTCAGGTTGCTGATTTGGAAGGTTGCCTTCCTCCTGATGTCATACAAACATAGCTTCCCTATTTCCTCTACGGAAAACCATTCTAAACAAAAAAATATCTTACGCGAAGCAACATGGTAATCTGAAAATGATATATGATGTCAATATTAACATAAATTACTTTATGGATATTAATTTAACAATATCCTAGCTCCTAATGTTATCTAAACCAACATATGATACCAACTATAAGGACCCGGCCTTAAACATTACATAATATTGAATTAAATGAATAATTCACATTGAGGATCTTTTCAGGTTTAGAGTTTTAGGGAATAATGACATAACTATTATATTTCAAAATATTACAAAGTAGGCACTTCTACCCAGAATACACATTTTTTTCATAAAATAAAAACTCTTGAAAAAAAATTCATGTCTAATTCCATTTTAAAGAGAGCATGGCTTTTCCTTGATCCCATCCTTGACATTATTCATCTTTAAGTCCTGTGAAAAACATTTCAAAACTTGGGATGAGCATAAATGGCTCAGTAAGGGTTATAAAACTGTGAATGAAAACATTTTTTCATAAATAAATACAAAACATGAACTCTTTTACTTACCTCATGAAATCATAAGATTTATGAAAGACACATAGAAATCATAAATCATAAAGGTAACTTGCGGCATCCATACCATACTTACATTGAAGTTATCAAAACTACATAGGAAGTTACTTTGGAATACCCATCACAGTATATTCCCTAAATCTCTTAGGAGAAACATTCACTTTTACCTCCTTCATGTTACCCAATGCATTGGAGAGTTATCTCGGGCGCACCCGCCCTAGGTTTATCACGGAACCACCCATATAAATAAATAATTCCCATGAACCATAACATGATCTTAACACATAACCTAAGCATAAAATAAAGATAACATTTCCACATTGCAATAATAAAATATCATTTCAAGATATTGAAATAATAAATCCATTCTCGAAATCATTTTCAATACCAAAATACGTAAAAATAGTATTTGGTATTTATTTTTCCTTTTAAAAACATTCCGTCTTGTTATGGAGGCCAAAGATCAAATAATACTCGCGGCGGCGGAAAGGTCATTATCACTGCTTACATTAAAGAAACATTACTTTTTGTCGTTTAGTAAAACTCTTCATAGAGAAAATATTTCTTTTGAATATAAGTAAAAGTCAAAGGGTTTTATAAATCGTATAAAATAAAACTAAAAATGCCTCATTGAAAGGAGATTGAGACGAAGTCTCTTACCTCGTGTTCGACTTGACTCGTTTGTTCTTTAATCTCCTGAATAATAAACTAAAGATAATTTCTACTTTCTTAATAACCTTCTTAAAGTTTATTATTCCTTTTATATCACTTATTACCATGTTATAATCATTATGTAATCATTTATGTTAATAACGTTTATTTTGTCGATATTTGGTACTTGAGTCAAAAATGGACTTCTTATAATTACATGGTGTTCATGTGCTAAAAGGTTCATTATATCCAGAATGATATTCATGATTTGGGTATCATATATATCATATATATCCAGCATGTACATTTATTTATAATAGTACATAACATTTGGAGGTACGAAATGAAATGCACCGTTCATGGAGATGGTAAGTCGTACGTACGCATGAACGTTACTTTCATTTATATTTATTATTTTAATGGAATTAAAACATAATTATACATAGTTATATTATAATTCCAGTATAATATAATATATAATATCATAACTCCATCCTATATACAACCCACATAGGGCATTAACGAGTCACATCACTTTGAGGGGGTGGTAGTCCGCACTTCCTCAAATGAGATTATCGTACTTACCCACCATGGAAACCATAAAGGTTTGATATAATTGGGAAGTACATAAGAATAAAGAAATAATAAACATAATATATATCATATATAAATACAATATCATCATAATGGCCACCATGAGAGGCGGTAAGATGTAATTGAACAATCATCGTTTCGGGAGGCGTTAGTTTGCCATCCACAGAAACATTATGTTCTTCATCCATTAGATGGAGGTGTGTGTAAGTGTAGTTCGAATAAATATCATAACAACATCCTTGTATATTTAGGTTACTGGTGTTGTTTCAAAATAAAGGAAATAAAAAGAGGTTAGGGGTTGGAGAAGAAAAATAATTGAAAACAATTTAAGAGAAACTGTTATCTTTAATTTGGGTAACTCACTTTGGTTTTATCCAAAGGACTTCTTGAAGTGCCTTCTTAATATGGTAAGGCTTCTAAGAAGAGGATAGGTATGTAGGGAGATTAATTGAGAAGAGTTTGGACGAGCCAAATGTCTTGAGAGGTTTGAGGAATTGCATATAAGTGGTCCATTTTTATAAGAGAGGGGAGGGGCTCTTTAGGAAAGAGTGAAAATATTATTTTATAATATAATTATATTCGGTTTCTAATGGTACACGAATAATTATGGTATAAGATAAGATGTCTCATAATATAAATAAAATCATCCAATCAGAATTGGACATGTTTTGGACAATATTTTAATCATTATAATCTTATTTAATTAAATCATTTATTAAAGAGGTAAAAACTGCATCCTTATTGTGTCATAAATAATTTAATTTATTTGATGTCTAAAAATTATAAAACAAATACCATGATCTAGTAAATATTTTTATCTTTCCAATTAATATTTATAGTCAAAATAGTACTTATATAACACCATATAAAAATTAATTACTAAACAAAGATACCCAAGGTCGGCAATGACTAATCCAATAGGATTATTACACGTTTAAGGGTAATTTTATATTATTATAATATTATTTCTTTACCCTTATTTACCTAATTTACCCTTTAACCATGGTAAATAAAATATTTACTGAAGTAAATATTTAAAATGTCTAAAAATAAAAGTTATATATTTACACAATTTGAACCTCCTGATTCAAAATATGGAAATACATTTCTCCAAATTCAAAACAAATAAGTGGCAGAAATTAATTTAAAATTAAATCCCACTATCAAAACAAAAGGCTTGTTTTTAAGAAATATTAACTATCAAAAGATTGACAGTTGATTATATACAATTTAAATGTGAAATTGATTCTAATTACCAAAATTGGATTAAATGGTGAAAATATAATCTATTTACACTTTAAAACCAATTAAAAGAATAATCTAAACAAATATATGAATTATATTAAAACATAGTTTTGAATTAAAATATATTATTTTCACTATTACTTAAAAAATGAACTTTATCAGAAAAATACAAAAAAATTACCCAAAGTAAATTCTGATGTCCTAATTATAAATAAGGATTTTATTTGGTCATATATAATGTATTAATGTGACCAAAACTAGATTTAAAAATGGTTCGCCATTAAAAGGCGGTAAATCGGCCTTTTAATGTAAATTATGCTTAAAATTAGATTCATTCGTATATTAAGCCTCTAACATTTATTGGATAAATATAAATACATGTATAATCATATTATAGATAGTTTTGTTCATTCCCACCAATACAATGGCTAGGAGTTAACTACCATTTAAAATAATAATATTATAATATTAGTGTGCAACGTAAGATTCCAAAGAAACCCGTTGTTGCGTATCGGGTATGCTATCGAACATAGCAACCCCTTTAAGCTAAAATTAATATTTAATTCACAAGTATTAATAAATATGAAAATATTTTATTCCTCATTTACCTGGGATGTTATAGCATGTCACCTTTGGTGATAATTCCAAAGGAAAAACCATCAGCTTAGGCCAGATTGGTAACACTGATTCAATTTTAATTTCTAAAGTACTTTTTTTTATGGATTAAAATACCATATTTTAATCATTTCTCAGTTGTGTGATGATGGTTTCAATTTTAAATTTGAATATGATGCTTTCCATGTATTTGATTCTAAAAATGTTATGGTATTTACTGCCTTGAGAAATGAAAATGTATATGTTGTAGATTTAAATTCTTTAGCCAAACAAAAAAGTTACTTGTTTGAATGCTTTTCATAAAGTGTCTTGGATTTAGCATATAATATTGGGACACTTAAAGGTATATTCGCTTATAAAACTGACTAGGAATAACATAATTAGAGACCTATGTAAACATGGATTCCTAGCTGATAACGTTTGTAATCCCTGTCAAAAGGGAAAGCAACATAATGTTTCATTAAAAAAAAAGATGTTTCAACTTATCAACCACTCGACTTGAATCACATGGACTTGTTTGGACCTTCTATTTTTTCTAGTTTAAATGGGAAGCACTATGTTTATGTCTTAGTAGATGAATTTTCTAGATATACATGGGTAAACATTTTACCTCAAAAAACTAAAGCTTGCTCTTATTTTATGAAATATTCCAAGTCTGTAGATAACCATTGTGGAATTAAGATTATGAACTTGAGAAGTGACCATGGTTGTGAGTTTTAAAATCATGAGTTTGAATCCAACTGCTTAAAAAATGTCTATAATCATAATTTCTATGCCCCTAGGACACCTCAACAGAATGGAGAATTAGAAAGAATAAATAGAGCCCTTCAAGAAATCTCCAGAACTATGCTCAATGAATATGACATACCTATTTATTTTTGGGCTAAAGCTATCAATATAGCTTTCTATATTATAAATAGAGTCTTGATTAAACCAGTTCTTAGAAAGACCCCTTATGAACTTTGGAATAATAGGATGCCTAAAGTTAGTTACTTCATATTTTTGGGTTGCAAAGTATTTTTTCTCAATACTAATGATAACCATGACATGTTTTCTTCTAAAAGTGAAGAGGGAATATTTTTGGGTTACTATATAACCAGTTAGTCTTATAGAGTCTTTAACAAAAGAACCAAATGTGTGGGCGAATTAGTACATGTCAAATTTGGTGAGACTGATCCGCATGAACCTAAGCCTTCTCTTGAAAATCATGAAGAAGGTCTATCTATTCTGGACCTTAACGGTAAAAATAGTGAACCTGCTGTAAAGCCCAACTATTATGGAAATATTCCAAAATCTACTTCTAGTGAACCCGAGCATAGAGAAGAACCTGAAATTTCTAGTCCTACCTTTACCAAATCAACTAGGATTCTAATGAACCATCATTTAGATGCTGTTGTTGGAAATATTGATAGAGGGACATAGACTATAGCTTATCTAAGAAACAAGGTATAACATCAAGATTTTCTTTCACAGCTAGAACCTAAAAATATCAATGATGATATCAATGATGAATTTTGGGTAATGGCTATGCAGGAATAATAAAATAAATTTGAAAGAAACAAAGTCTGGGAATTAGTTTACAGATCTAAGGACACTTTGACCATAGGAACTAAATGGGTGTTTAGAAATAATGTTGATTAATCAGGGAATATCATTAGAAACTAAGCAAGCCTAGTTCAAAAAGGGTATAGTCAAGAGGAAGGAATAGTCTATGAAGAAACCTTTGCACCTATAGCTAGATTAAAATCTATTAGGATTCTACTTGCCTATGCTGATCATTGGAATTTAAAGTTATATCAAATGGATGTTAAAAGTGATTTTAAAAATGGTTTTATAATTGAAGATGTATTTGTTGAAAACCACATGGATTTAATAATCCTCATTTTCTAAATTGAGTTTTTAAGATCTCTAATGATTCATATGGTTTAAAACAAGCCCCACGAGCTTGGGTTGATAGACTTAGTAAGTTTCTTATTTCAAAAGGTTTTTCTAAAAGGATTGTTGATCCGACTCTTTTTATCAAAACAATTTCTAAAGATGTTTTCATAGTGAAAATCTATGTTGATGATATTATTGATGGATCTTCTAAAAATTATTTCTGAATTGATTTTCCAAAGAGTATCCAAAATGAATATGAAATGAGTTTAATGGGATAAATCAAATATTTTGCTGGATTTCATGTTTTTCAAAATGAAAATGGTATTATTTTAAATCATAGTAAATATACAAAGGATCATTTAAAGCATTTTGGTTTGGATAATATTAAGGAAAGTGATACACCTATGAGTACTAGTTGTAAGTTGGATGCTGATGAAACTGGAAAACCAGTGGATCAAACCAACTACAGAGGTATGATTGGATGTTTACTTTATCGTACTACTAGTCGACATGATATTATGTTTAGTGTGTGTATGTGTGAATGATTTCAAGCTAATCCAAAAGAGTGACACTTGATTGCTGTTAAAATAAATTTCAAATATATTAAACATACTCCTACCATAGGATTATTTTATCCAAAAGGATAATCATTCGATTTAATATGTTATTCAGATGCTGAATTTACTGGATACAAGTTAGATAGAAAGAGAACTTCTGGAACATGTCATATTTTAGCTAGGTTCCTAGTATCTTGATGTAGTAAAAAGCAGAAATCTATTGCATTGTCTACTGCTGAAGCAGAATACATTGATGCTGGTAGTTGATGTGAACAATTTCTGTGGATGAAACATACTTTACTAGACTATGATATTAATTTAAACATGTATCTATAAACTATGATAACACTAGGGAAATTAATATTTCCAAGATTCATGTATCTCACTCTAGGACCAAACACATTGATGGTTGGAACCACTTTTTGAGAGATCATTACCAAAAAGGTGCTATTAATCTTGAATTTATAGGTACTGAACATCAATTAGATATCATATTCACCAAAACTTTATGTTCATATAGGTTAAGATACATTATAAATGAGTTAGGAATGATAGACAGTGTATGTTAGAAAACTCACCGTTAGAAACCTCACTGTTAGAACCTCACCGTTTGAAACCTCACCATTAGAAACCTCACCGTTAGAACCACAATGTTAGAAACCTCACCATTAGAAACATCACCGTTAGAGCCTCACCATTAGGAACCACATTGTTATACCTCACTTTTAGTGGACCTCACCGATAAAAATACCTTACCGTTAGGAATCCTCACTGTAATTTATTACCATTAGGATTGTGCTGTTTTTAAAATCATGTATCTTTAGCCATCGTAATCTGTATCGTCTGTATTTTACTTATTATGTTTTATTTATTTATTTTGTTATTCCTAAATGATAAAACATAAGTCATGACCTCATCTCATTCCACCTCAAACCCTTTACCTTCATGCCTTATCTCCCAAACCTTCGTTTCTATTGAACCATAAGCCTCGCGATTCGCAGAATGGAATGAGTGAAGAGATGATTAGCCAGTGAAAAGGATAATGATCCGAATGCCAAGAGACTGAAAAGAGAGTCTAGTAGTGGCAGTGAAGTGATGAAACCTACAAATCTGCATCTCATTTAAAGGGAAATAGTAGTTGAGAAAGGGAAATGCAAGGAATTATTGATGACCAATAAGTCTTTAGTTCTAGATGTGAAGGATGATCTGAAATGGGTAGAGTGCTTCTCGAATAACAACAGTCCCTATTATCCAAAGTCAGTAAAATAATTTTATGATTTCGTTCCTTTTGAGAAATCAGAAGTTAAGAACATGATGATATTAGTAATGAATGGAAAGAAAATATATTTTAATTATATTGAGTGGGTTCAGTGCCTGAGAGTTCCACATGACGGTGAGTTTGGGTATTTCATGAAATCAGTACATCCTACCAGTGACATCTTTGAGTATGAAGATGCTTTGAAAGAACTAACTGGAAATGGGACTCCAAGAAAAGTGGCTGCCACAGAAATGGATGGAGAGAAATGGTTACTGTTCAAGTTCATCCATCATGCGCTAAGTCCAAGAAGAGGGGACATTTCAAATCTGAAATACAAAGATATTTAGTTGTTGCATTTGCTCAGGCATGGTGTCAAGGTAAATTTGGGTAGGCTTCTAATGATTTAAATTGATGATATGTCCAGGATGAAGTCAAAAACTAATGCTCTATTCTTTGAAAAGATGATTTCATTGATGATTAAAGTTAGAGGTGTTGCTGAGTCTCGGTATGAGATAGTTGTTATGAAAGGCAACTTTTGTATTACTAAAACTATTGGTAAATACATGAAGATCAATTGGAATCCTTAGAGAAGTGAATGGGCCAGTGACGAAGGGAAGCTGTATGATATGTTTAATCATGTGGATCATTCTTTTAGGGCTAAGGATATGAGGGATCGAGGTCTAGGAACTAATGAAGAGGAAACATAGTATAGTGATGATAATAATGAGGAGGATACCTCTATAGCTTATGGAAGGGATCCAGACTTGCCTCCATGTCCTGTTGCTGATGTTGTATCATCTGGAAAGGAAACATTGTTGGGAGTAAGTAATGAAGAAGCCCCTATTGATGAGGAAGACTGGCCTGCTATAGAGAATGAGGAAGAAGAATAAATAGAAATTGAAGCATCTGTTTCATCCTACTTGAGTCTCAGTCCACAGATTGGGAAATCCACAATGCCTACAGAAGAAATTGTTGATGTAGATAGACTTGCACCTATTCCTTATGATCCTCCTACTATTAAATTAGAAATTGTTGTGGAAAATTATTATGAGTAAGACCGAGATACTGAGGATTATATTTATATACAAGAATAATGAACACATTTAGGGGGAGCAACCTACTAGATTTGGAAATTTTTCAGTATCTAAAGATATTGAAGACTGGGAAGAAGACCCAGGTTATATACTTTGTTGGTTGGACTATCCTGATTCTGAAGATGAACCCATCAATATACCACACGTTAACTATAATATCCTTTCTGAGTTTTTAACTGAGGATGTGGTATGAAAAGCTGATATAGACCAGTTGAAGTCTGTTCTTATGACCTCGTTTTTGGAAGACATAAGAAGAATTGAAACCACTTTAATATCATTCATTCAATCTGTTATTAAGGACTCTCTGGCTAGTATTGTTTCAGAATGAGAAGTTGTAGGTGTGCTTAAAAATATGATTACTAAGGAAAATCTTGAGTTTTTAAAGGCTGAGTTGAAGGAGACTTATACTTCAACTATTGTAGATATAAAGAGCTATTTTGTTAAAGAACTGAGAAAAACTGACAAATCATTTCAACTCTCTTTTGGATGAAATGTTTCAACCACTGTGGCAGATATGGTGAATGAAGAAAAAGTGTGTCATACTCAGATTGAAACTTGGACAGAGGCTGTTAGTTCATTAAATAAATCTTTTGTTTCATTACATACCTTGTCTAGTTCCCTAACCCAAGTTTCTGCTGACATAAATTATATCAAGAGTTTAGTCAAGCAGTTTGTGGATGTATTTGAGGCCTTTGAAAAGACTATCAAAGAGCATTTCAGTACACATGATTTGGTCTTCATAAAGATGATAAATAGTTTGACCCAATATTTCAAGGAAACTATTGCATTCACTGTCAAACCTCTTAGTGAACCCAGTGCTTTAGTATATATTGATGAATTTGGAGTTGTGCTGAAAGAGGAGATTGGTCAAGCTAGTACTAATATCTCAGCTAATTTTCATGTACTGTCTACCAGAAGAGATGTCAGAAAAAAATTTCATGAGCATATGAGGGATGCTACTGCTTCCCAAAAACAAATCAAGGATATGATTGATATCTACTTTCAGAATGTTTATACCAAGCATCAGCTCAACAAACATTTCATGATTCTATTAGAGAACATGAAACTACCTCTAGTCACTAATGATTTTAGAGAACAAGTGAGAGAGCTCAGGGAGTTGACTCCTGCTCTAGAAAGGTTTATGGAGAGAAAGTATGACTTTATCCCTGCTATGGAGATAGGAGGAGGAATCATTATAGACATTTGGAATCGGTTACTGCAATTTTTTCATGTATACATTACTCTTATCATTGCACCTCGAGCCCTGCCTGCCACTTCCCAGTCTCCCTCCATTCCTCTGATGACTCCAATCCAAGAAATCTGGAGCCTCACTCCTATGATCACACATAGAGATACCCACTATAGGCGAAGAATAGTCTCCATTTCTCAAACACTAGTAATGATTTCTGGAATTCCCTAGCCTTCTCCTGAAGCTACCCAGAATGAGTCAACCTCCAATCCCAAAGCCAAATCCAAAGTGGAAATTCTGGAGGTGGATTGAACAGTGTCTAGGACATTTGATAGGAATCAATTGTACTCTGTTTGTCTAAATTTTTTATTTCTCTGTCTCTTTTTGCTCCAAGAAATATATATGATCTTCTTCTCTTTTATCTTCTGTTTCTTCTCTAATTCATTATTTACTACTTTTTCCTAATCACAAAGGAGGATAAATATGTGCATGAACATAATAAAGGAGGATAAATATGAGCATAATATATATGATAAATGAGCATAATATAGCTTAATTTATATATGGGAGAACTGATATGGAGAAATATGGGAGGACAAGGGGGTGACCTATGATATGAAGAACCATTACATTTTACCTTTTATACATTTGATTTATCATTCTAGTACATTTGTTACCTCTGATAAAATTTTATTTAATACTATATCCTCTGATACATTACTGATTATTTTGGATTATAATATCATAATTTGTTATTATCAAAAAGGGGGTGATTTTTGACGTCACCTGCTTTCAAAATCTCAATTGTGTTTAAATATGCTTTGATAATCCCAAATAATGTTTATCATTATAATAATTATTTTTCCAATCTATGAAATCATATTATCAAGTTGATAAAATATCAAAATGATCTTTGGAATGTGTTATTAAATGTTTATCTATTTTTACAAATATCTAGAAATTATTAATTCTGGTACTAACTCAAT
The DNA here is from genome assembly GCA_963277665.1 of Viscum album. Classification (NCBI taxonomy): domain Eukaryota; kingdom Viridiplantae; phylum Streptophyta; class Magnoliopsida; order Santalales; family Viscaceae; genus Viscum; species Viscum album. Next base: position 344,210,141 of record OY728165.1, on the reverse strand, counting down.
CTGGATATGATTTGCATGGAACAGATAAGTATTAAGTGTTGAGTCACTAATATAGATCCACTGATACATAGTCTATCGATAAGTAGAAGTAACTGATAGACCAAGCTTCCTATGACACAAGGTCACTGGTACTTAGTTATCAATACAAGATACCAATACAAACAGACAGACAGACAGCTACCGATATGAAGTCCTCCGATACAAACACACAGCCGCCGATACTAAAAGACAGACAACTGCTGATATCAAAGTCAACCGATACAAACAGACAAACCTACCGATAGAAGGATCTACTGATAGAAGGAGCTACCAATAGAAGGAGATACCAAAATAAGGAGCTATCGATAGAAGGAGCTACCGACAGAAGGAGCTACAAACAGAAGGAGCAACCGAAAGAATGATCTACCGGCAGAAGGAGCTACCGATAGAAGGAGCTATCGATAGAATGAGCTACCCATAGAAGGAGCTACCAATAGAAGGAGATTCCTATAGAAGGGGATACTGATAGAAGGAGTTACTGAATCAAGCAGCCTACCGTTATAAAGAGTAACAACTACCGATACAGACATACTGATTCAATTCCACCGTTACAAGATCACTGAGGAAGGGAGCTACCAATGGAAACCAGTCACCATTTCTATAAACCCTACTTATTTTTGTTTATTAATAATGGTAATATTTGGGGATTTTAATACAACAGCTGTTAATTAGATAATGTGTGATGAATGTTAGGGAACCATACCTCATATCTGCAGAAGGAATCATGCTTTTTGTTGGACCACATGAGCTATAAAAGGAACGGAAAAAAGCCGAATAGAAGTGTGTGTGTAAAAGAAGTGAAAAAGTTGTTCATTGTGGTGATATATGAAGATATGTATCTGATACAGATATATCATATGCACTAGAGCTTATAGAAGAGAATATCTTTTGCTATAATCTTAGGGACATTGTTGTGTTGCAAAACCTACTGCAACCTTGAGAAAAACTTCAATACAAGGAAGTCATGAAACAGAACTATGACATGGTTTCATAGAAAAATTTATAGAAGGACTCAAATAACATCTTCTCAATCCAAAATGATTCTAGAGCGGCATTTCCATCACATAGAGCCTTCTAAACCCATATCATATATTTTTATCTCTATTGTAATTTGCTTATTTACGTTTCGAGTACTCTATGTGATTCTGTTCATCTTAGACACACACTTACTCCTGATCATAACTATAAGATATCTAAAATCCTCACTCAAACTTTTTGAATTATTTTAGTTCCCACTGTGAATTGTGTTAAAGGCCAAGTGTGACCTGGATAGCATGTGTGATATTGTTTTTTTTCCCACATAGAACTGTGGTAGAGGTCATAGGACATGGGTTGTCTGACTACTGTTGTTAACCCCGAACCAGGGTGTGGATCAATGTTTATATAAACCATTTGAGAGGAATAAGTCTCAGCTTCAGACTAAACCTCTTGGTTATATCTGATGTGCATCTTAGTTTTACTTGATGTTATTTTTTAATCTGCTGCTAAGTAATTTATATTCAAATTTGTTTTAAAGTAACTTTTATAGTTAAACTAGAATTTTTTTTAATTTATTGTAAATCATTTGGTTAGTTTCAAATGATAATAAAATTTTCAAAATTGATTAACTGAGAACTAATCAATCTCTTAAGAACATAACTGACCCTTTACTGTATTAAAAATTAACTACAGTTTAACTTTTTATTTTAATTTGTTTGATTTTTAATAGAAATATTTTTAAAAGAAATTTTATTTGGAACTCAATTCACCCCCTCTTGAGTTTCCACTCCGACCAACAATTTCCTTCTAGGAGAACCCTCTTGGGAAAATTCATTATCCGACACACATTTAGATTTTCTAAAAATCATTAAACACTACTTTCTTATATCATGATCATTATAATGTAAATACATCATAGTTTATTATTATTAGGTCATCATTATTTCCCAATATATTTTTGAGTCTTAATGTTTATATATATGATGTTATCAATTCCCTAGGAATCAATTGTACAACAAATTGAGCTTTTAGTATGTTCATATTCAATAAAATATATATTTTTCCCATATTATTGAGATATAAAGGCGAAATTCTCAAGATATATGGAATACTTCATATAATTTACTTTAAATCTCACACATTATATTTGTTTCTTCATAATTCATGAATTTCCATATATCTCTATTAATCAATAATTATACTATATAATTTGAATTATACTTTTGTGGGAATAGATTAACTTCTTACATTTTAACATGTTTCCAATCTATTACAATAAAAAATTAATAATCATCATGTATGAATCTTAATTACCAATACATATCTAAGGAATAATTTTTTTAACTATACATAAAATATATATTTACCGAAATCATTAATACTTCTAATTAGAATAATATACTCTATTTTATACAGAGAATTTTAAAAACTCAAAGTAAACAAATTTGACCAATAAAAGGTAATATTCTTGAGGAAAACTAATCTAGGATACTAATTACATATGGTTGTATACCATTATGTGATACATCCTTAGTTAGAGAGTTTAATTAGGGTGAAATTGTTAGTATAATTGTAACATATTTCATTCTAAAAATTACAAAAAAATTGACTATATAGTATTAATGTCATTAGATTTTTCTCATTATGCTCCCCTTTATTGACTTTTAAGACTATTTTTTAACACACCCATCAGACTATAATTTAAAATATTGAATGAGCATAGTCATTTTCATACTTTTCCCATATGTGTATATAAACCATGAATCATAGTAGCATCATTATTTCCATGAATAAACCAACTAATGCACTAATAATGAAAGGTTTCATTGATATCACTTACCTATTAGGTGCATAGATTTAGAATGTTTGTAGGATAACACATTTCATTCTTTTATTTACATCCTACATGTGATATATAATCAAAATTACTATTTGAATCACTACTATTTTGATTTTAATACCTAGTACAAGATTTAGAAATTTCACTATGTGGAATTTCCCATTAAATTCCACGAATCAATTAGTTATAAAAATAATTAATGAAATAACATGATTTGAAATAAAAATGAATATCTCAAATTCCAATTTCATATAAAATGGAATAAAATACAATTATAAGGCCCTAGCCTTAAACATTACATAATATTGAATTATGTTTATAATAAACATTGAGGATTTTTTTAGGTTTAAAGCATTAGAGAATTAGCTCATAACATATACATAACAAATTTAATATTATTCATAGAAACGTCTACTCAGTATCAATTTTTTATAAAATAAAAACCCTTAAAAAAGAAACATGTCTAGTTTTCTGTTTTAGAAAGCATGACTTTTCCATTATCCCATCCTTGACCATATTCATCATTATGTACTCTCGAAAACAATTCAAAAACTCAGGATGATTAAAAAAAGCACTGTAAGGGATTTAAAATATGGAAAGGGGACATTAGTCCAAGAATACATACAAATCCATGGAATCATACTTTTCTGTCTTAAAACCTAATCTATTTGACATACCACAAAAAATCCTAATATTTATGAATACCATATAGAAACCATTTATCATAATGGTAACTTGTGGCATCCATAACATACTTACATTATAGATTTCACTACAATATATGTAGTTAGGTTTAGAATACCCATCGCAGTATATTCCATAAATCTAGTAAGAGATAATTATCGTTTACCTCTGTCACGTTACCCAATGCACTGTAGAGCTATCATGGGCCCACCCCTAGGTTTATCCTAAAACCAACTATATATGTAAAAAATTCTCAAAAACCATTACATAATCATAAAACATGAGACAATAATAAAGGAAAGAAAACCTTTCCACATTTCAATCACAAGATATTAGTTCATGATATTGACATAATTTAATCTATTTCCAAAAAAACATTAAAACCCTTTAATATAGAGATTTTTTAACAAAAGTGTCCCATACCACTTTGATAATTTTGAAATAAATTATCATTATAAAACAATAATGTCCATATAAATAAATCCTTTAAACATTTTAAAATCATTGAAATTATTTAGAATGATAAATCCTTAAAACATTTAAAATGATGATTTGGATAAATAGTCATTCACAACATGAGAACATACATGAATAAAAGGTAATTATATAATAACATTAAAAAACATATAATATAATTATAATAATGATATTCATGATATCATATGTCAAAACGAAGTATATAAACCTTATAAGATAATAAAGGTGCACAATATCAAGATACACCTCATTGAAAGGATATTGAGCCATATTTATTTACAAAAATACATCAGCCTAACGACATGAAATTAAAATAAAGAAATTGAGTTGATGGGACTCACATCACATGGACCTAAAATCTACATAAAATAAGGACATATAAGAACAAATCCCAATATATTAAAATGGAAATTAATAGACATAACAAATAAAAAGACTTTGACTAAAAGAGGAGGATGAACGATTCCCTTACAAAGATCATTTTTAAATAAAATAAATCGATTATGTTTATATTACAATAAATACACATAAATAAAGTATAAATACACAATAGTACATCAAAATTAATTTCTCAAATAATCATAGAACAACATAATCAATAGGTATAAGATCAACCCAATGCATGGAAATTGGGTTAAGAAGTTCACTTACCTTGTGTATAACTTGACTCGTTCGTTCTTTAATCTACTGAATAATAAACTAAAGATAACATATAATTTCATAAGAACTTATTTCAAGATTATTATTCCTTTTATATCACTTATGAAAACATTTTAAAAATTAAAAAAAAAATTATATTAATATCTGTCGTTTTGTCGATATTGGTTACCTGAGTCGAAAATGAACTTATTATAAATTCAAATTGTCCATATGGTAAAAAGTCCATTGTCTCCAGAATTATATTAATTCAACATATATAATATATACAATATATATATATATCAATTATATATATGTATTTATAATAGTACATAACATATGTAGATAAAAAATGAAATGCACTCTTCAGTGAGACAGTAAGTCGTAAGTACGAATGAACACAACTTTCATTTCAATTTTATATATAATTTAATGAAAACATAATGATACATAGATATATTATAATTACAGTATATTATAATACACAATTTCTTTAAATCCATCATTTTTATATTCTATGTATGGAATGAACGAGTCATATCACTTTGAGGGGGCGGTAGACCGCCCTTCCTCAAATGAAATTATTGTATTTACCCATTATGGAAAACATAATGGTATGCTATAAAAAAATAAATAATAATATAGACTATCTAAATAAAATATATATCACATATTGATACATTTCAGTCATAATAGCCACTATGATAAGCAGTAGGAGATAATTGAACAATCATCATTTCATGAGGCAGTAGTTTGTCGTCCACAGAAATAGTTTATTTGTATCCCTTATATGGAGGTGTGTGGATGTGTATTTTGAATACAACTCATAAAAACATCCCTAATTATTGATTATATGGGTGATTTTATAAAATAATGGAATAAAGAATGTATACATGGTTAGATAAGGAAAATAAAACAAAAAAACTTGAGAAAAGATGTTACCTTTAAATTGGGTGACTCCCATTGGTTTGAACCCAAAGGATTTCTTGAAGTGTATTATACCTAAGTTTTGGCATCAAGGTAGAATAGAGATATTTTTAGAGCTTATTTAGGCAGAGGTTGGATGAGGAAATGGGGATATAAAGGTGTGAGTAAGGGTTAGAGGTGATGGATTTTTATAAAGGGGAGGATGAGCTCTTTTGGAAATTTTGAAATTATTAATTTATTATTAATTGAATTTCGATTTCAAAAGGACCCAAACTCATTTAATTTATTATTAATTGAATTTCAATTTCAAAAGGACCCAAGCATGACCTAAATAATACCTTCTCCCAAACAAATCAATATTCATGAACATGTCAAGGAAACTAGAATAAACCCAATAAATCATATATTACCTTAATAAATTATGGATCTATAATTATCATCCATGATTGGTATTACCCATTATATGATGAAAATTGAATATTTCAGTTAGAACAAGTGTCCCAATCATCATGAAACTTGAGTGATCTCTCTGGGACTAACCATCATTTATGGGATCATGATACTAATCAATGAGCCATTGGACCATGGTATTTATATATAGGTATAAGCCCCATTAATTTCCTCATTGATTTTTTCATTTTATGGAAACATCACTGATCTAAGAACATCCACATTATGCAAACACATACTTGTCCATAATACCCATTGATGCTCTCTTAGTTATCAATTAGTATCATAGGAATCCTCCTATGTTTAATCCCCAATCATGGACATTTCAAAGGGAACCACCTTATTCCACTAATTGATACATTCTCTTTTCAAAAAAATATATAACACATATGCCCCACTCAATCCTTAGTTGTCTTAGATTTCATGACTCAAATGTCCTTACAGTGTATTAATAAAAATAATTGTGTGGTCCTACCACATAACAATAAACTATATACATAAAAATGAATGGTTTTTTATTCATATTAAACAAGATATGTTATATTCATCCGTAAAAGTTTAAACCCAACATAAAAACACATTTCCCTTTACTAGAGACATATTTCCTATGAACCCTTGAAATTAATAAATTTTCTTAATGAATACACATCCAATATCTAAAACCAATAGGAATATACATCTCTAAATTATTAAATGTTCCTTATTAAATCGTTTCCTCACGGTGAAAACCATAAATTTAAAAACTAGTCCATATTACGTATGAAACCATATACTACTTGATGATTCATATCATCAATAGAAAAAACTATTTAAATACTTTAGGGGAATATAATACATGTAAAACAAATTCATCTATATAGTACTATATTCCAACTGAGGTCAATAAAATATGGTAACTCAATTGTAAGTACCATAGCATCCTTCCCTAGGAATCTTTCTACATGTTTCCATGTAGTCATGGTTCTACAACAATAAAAGGAATGGCAATGTTTTGGGTCACATGAACATAAAAATTATCATGTTTCTCATTATGTGTCACTAAACGACATGGTTTATGATTCCATTCATTATAATACATAGGAATCCCTTCTATGGGGCCAAATCCCCACACTATAAACATCAAACTCATCCCTATTTTTAATTAAATTCATGTCTTCCAATCTAGGTGGATAAAAACTAAAGAATCATTAATTAATAAGTTAATATTTTGATTACATAATTTATATTCATGTGTTCACATAGATGTCAATCAACGAATATTCTTTAGAAAAGAGGTAACAAGGTATAAAATATGATTTATGAATAATTCCAAAAATTTATTTAAAACATTAATATGTTATAAGATTATAAAAAGTTCCCCACTAAGTGTTTCAGATGAGCCTGACTGCTCTTCCTATTGAAAAACATAAAATATAATGGGACCTTGTTAAATTCCCACTGACCACCATCCATTGTAATGTAGGACCACATCAACTAAAAATGTTTTGGAATATTCATTTTAGAGTTTTCATTAGAAATAGATACTGTTCACCCATCATGAAAATTTTATCTACAAAATCAATCAATTTTACATAGTGTTACATGAATTAGAAGACTAATATATTATATTATTATTTTTTATCATTTTAAAATGAAACCATCTCTAGATCCCCCATTGATAAAAATTGATTGTTTATTTATTTAGAATTCAATCGTGTGCCAAGATAATGAAATAGATGTGGCCCTAGTGACAACTTATAAATTTTCTTAATAAAGAATCTTCAAATGAAAATAAAAAATGTGTTAGTTACCGATTAATAGAAATGTAGAACGATTTCAACAATATATTATACATAGGATATGATTCATTCACTAAATCACCAAATTCTTCCAAATCAGTAAAATGTTTCAAGGATATCTTTTGTGCCTTATTTCAACACAAAACATTTGGGGATCTAAACATTAGGGTATAGTAAACTGAGACTATTGTATCATAGGGAGGTAAACCAATAGGTTTCGTGCGGCCTTACTATATCCCATGATTCTTTTATGAATGATCATATCTCAAAACACTTCCAACCAAAATCATATGTAGCCCCATATATTGATTTCCCTACTACGGAACTTTTACTGGAGATTTCAGGCATGGACATCCAATCATAGGAACCATAAAGGATGTTTCACTTGTGATATCAGGCCCACATATATTAATAGTGTTACCATATCCATACTTAACAAAATAAATTATTGAATCGTATTGTAGAAGTGGATCTGACTCTTATTTTTTCTATCACTCATAAGGCCTACCAATTAACTTTTTTAGAATTAAGAGAATCATGCCAGTATATTTTAGCAGCAAAAAAGCGAAATCCCATATTCACTCCCATAGAAAAATTTTATATAGGGATATCACAATCACAAATGGAAGATTGGATTGGGAGAATATCTTGACTCCCATAATGGAGTGGACTTATATTGCTATTACCATGAAACAAGGGTGTCATCACATTCTAGAAGTAATCAAAGAGGATATATATATGCCTACTAGTTCTTTAAAAAAAATTCCACATATTTATGAAATAGTAGTGAAGTAAAATAATGAGAATATTATTACAATACATGAGGAATTATCTAATATTACTTAAACTATTGAGGATTTTTAGTCATGATGGGTATCTAGTAATTAACAAGCATATATTCCAACTTCTATTGATATACAAGAGTCACATCATATCCCCACACCACGTTAATAGAAATAATTGTAGATTCTGTAAGAGGTTAAAGGTTGACACACATTCCAACTCCAATCAGCTAGAGGAAAACCGATGACTCTCATTATTAGTGACCAAAAGGAACACACATAATTACACTTGTTCCGAATGGACCCATCATTATATTGTGGTAAAATATAATTATTGGCTAATATTTTTTTCCAACATCAATGATCTCATCAGTTAGATCTGAAAATGACATTAGATCCATCAAGTAAGACTCCCACCTAAGAGGTTAATCAGTATTCCCTACTAAGATATTCCAAAAGTATATCAAGCTAAACACAGCCAATGAAAAAAGAGTATGACCATATCCCTACATTTATAAATTTTGTTCTCTATAAGGCCCAACATAACCGATCTATGGTTTCCCAAGGTCTATTTGACTCATCATGGTAATGTGAGAGTATTTTTATCAATTTTCCTCCTCTTTATGTAATTTTATTAAATATTTCTAGAGTTCATCCTCGTAGAACATGCCACAAAGGACCACCAATTGGAAAGAAGATGATTAATACTAAGAACCCCCCCCCCCCATAAAGTCAGTTCTGATTTTATATATATTTGTAAGTAGATTGAACGTAACTATGGTCCTCCCCTTTTCAACACATTGGCTTGTAATTTAAATTTTCCTCATCATTATCATGGTTTATCCTAGAAAAATTACCACCTTATATTTAAGCTACATATAGTGTTACTCATTATGACATTTCCATTAACACCCATATTATTGATGCCCACCTTTGATATTTCATCCCCATCAACCTCTGGTCTAGGGTGGACCTCACTGTGAGAACTTCCCTTGCCATGCTGAAACTCTAACTTGATTAATGATATTTCAAGAATCCCCAATATTTCTGATAAGGCATCTAGAACAAATCACACAAGAAAATAATGTAGAAGTGATTCATCCTATAGAAAATGGAAATGGAATGGAAATATTGAATACATCGGACAAGAATAACCTCTTGATCATTATTTTTCCAATTTCTACCCCTAATATAACTTTACAATGATATAAATAAAGGATAAAAATCTGTTATCATCCTAGAACATGTTGGAAATGAATTTTTATGTAAAATAATAGAATCAATGCTTTAAAAATGTACAACAATCAACCCATTTTGATAATAATGCTTTCTTTCAAAATAAACATTATTTTATTCTTAGTAGCCCATAAATAAATATCATAGAAGCATTAAAACAACATGTTTCATTCTTATCTCAATATTTTGTAGGCTCTTTAAAAAATATTCATTGACACCCCATATGATGAGGGTATCTTTGGATGGGGGGAATATGATGTATTTCACATTACTCCTTTACCAATTTATAACTGCCCCTAAAAAATATCATACATTTTTTGTAATATAGTTGAGGTCTTAGGAATAGATTCTATATATTCCAGTTTTTATATCCCATGAAACCCCACCACCTCTAAAATTTAGATCCATCATTCTTAGAGGGATTGATCCATAGAGACACTCTTACACCAATCTTTTAAAATTTTCTCATAAGAATCTATGTTTAAAATTAAAAATTATCTCAATTGTAGGACAACTCTTAGTTTCATGTTGATTATATAATAAATTTGTACTACAAAAATTCTATACAAAGTTGAAATCATCCAAAATCCAAAAAAAAATTGTACAGACATCCACTGGTGTATCCATCCCAGAATAACCTCATCCCATAAGGTAGGGGGAATTTTACCACAACAACCACCACAATGGTAATTGAATCATCAATAATATAAAATGGTGATGTAAATGGGATGATTTATTCCCTATACAATAGAATTAAATCCAACTTTACTTACAACCCAACCATCTATAGGGATAATATTATTTTTTAAATTAACAGGTGACCTCTTTCAAAAAATAACCATATTATTCTTGATATTATAAATCACACCCATAAAATTTCAGTCATTCTCAGAAAGGATGATTATAAAACACCATTTAATAATATTCTATAACTCATTTTTAGGTATACTCTATGATAAATGAGTTAAACCCATAGAGGTCATTAGAAGAACTGACCCACTATGAGAGGGAATATGATGAAGGATTCCAATTTGATTATTTAGAATAAAAAATTGGATGATGAATTTATGTATCATTTTGAGGGAGTGAAAGTTTGATCCCCTCTTCCCAATATTAAATGGTAAATTACATCAATAAAAATATAATAGATGTTGATTACTAATGAAATAATGAAAATGGATGTAAGGAAGAAAAATTTTCATGTGACTCAATGCAAAATGAAACATAAAAATATGGTTTCGCATCTAATATCACATGTTGAATTAGTAATTGGAAACTCTAAATGCTTATCATCCCCTGACTCAATGTAAATTACATAAATATTATAGAAAATTAATAGATATGTCCAAACATTCACCTAAAGAGTTTATAATTCACTCCATTGAAGAGAAGATGGATGAATTTAAAGCAGATATATATAATTTGAGTTTGATAAATGTTGAATTAATCTAATCTGTATTCCCATGAATTACAATTTTGAATCACAGTCAAATGTAACTTATCTAAAAAATAATCTTCAAGAAGAGGGATTTTGAAAACCTGTGAGAGAAATGTATATTCATCAATCTGGATCTAGGTATAATCTACTATCTTACATGAACCCAATGGTGGAGGATGCCAATTATTTTCCACCACTATAAGATAATATTCCATATATTTTAAAAATTCTCCATGTTTCAGTAAGAATCATGTCCCAATAGTATACATGCATATGGTGAACACATCAAACTTCTATTACTACACATGTTCAAGTCCTGGACCAAATTACATTACCTTTGGATATCTTTAATTCCATTGATCATATTCCCCCTAGAATATAAACCATTGAAGTGGGGTGTCACCTACTATTTATTATGAGAAAAACATATACTAAATGGGTGGATCATGCCCCTCATTTTCTGAAATTTTGGAATCCCACCTTATGAACATTAATTATCATTTGGGATATGGAACCACATTTGAGACCTTTCGTGTCCTTGTGTGGCCTTATATTGAGAAGACATAATCAATAACTGGTAGTAAAACATATATGTTTTGTTTTGACCCTATGAGGATTTGTATTAATATAATACAATACTATCCACTAATATTAATTATAGGTTGGCAATACCTTCATCATCAGTTCCTATATTAATTCACCATTATGTTATCAATGGTCATGAAACTCAAGATCTTATGTTTTTATTAGTGTGAAAGTGGTAAAATATTAGATTTCACCATCAATTTGAAGTATCAGACATATTCCTCCAATATGTAGTTCCCACATGTTCAAACTTATAGGTATTTTTATAAAAAATATCTATGATATGTTACAAATATTTTTAGTCATTCTAATATATCTATGGAAATTATGAGTGTTTGGCTCTATGGAGTAACAACAAGAAGATAAAATTTGGGAAGATAAAGATAAATATATTTTCAGGAATCTTTCTCAAGGAAGGAAAACTTTAATAGAAGATATAGTCACATTATTTCATAAATGTACACTGAAAACAATTATGAAACCCAAACAGTCTCAATATTGAATAATACCTCCTATAAAGTGATAACAATAGAATCTTTTCCCACATTAGGAGGACTGGAATAGGAAATACCTCCAATGATATTAGGGCCAATGAATCAAAACCAATTATTTATAATAATATCTTGTTTTAGGTAACATTACCATGACCATGAAAAATATTCTACGCATGTATGTTATGGCTAGAAATCCTAGTTAAATTTTCATTAGTGACTAACAAACCATTTTCTCCTTTCATTTGATGTTGGGAAACCATATTCAAGAGTTGTTCATATTGATGGTAATTCTCTAGAAAATGTTCTATTCATGAACGTTGATATTGGGAAAGCCTCAAGCCCATGTGTCCTACATTTCTCATACATTAAAAGGTATATGATTTCTGGTAGGAGGTCTTAGATAAATGTGAACAAGGGCTTGATGAATAGATTTCATGAAATGAAAAAGTTTGAGAACAAGTTATCCTTAGGTGAAAAATAGAATCATACAGCTATGGACCCAATTCATATTACACCATCAATAATTATTCCTTTGTATGCATTCTGTAAAGGCATGTAATCAATAAAGGAAAACTATTGTATAATAGGAAGAGTTTCAACCAGATTTTAAACCAATCAAGACTCTCATTGATTTCCCTCTTCATTTAGTGCTTCAGCACCACTCCATGAATCAAAACCATCATCAAAATATAAACCATAATTATTTCTCTATTAAAGTCATTCATATAATAAAACTCTTCTCTATAGAAGAAGAAAAAAAAATAAACTGAGTTACCAACCTGTAATCAAGTGTGGGGAAAGAAATTTTATAGGTTGATATAACTAGGAAATACATATCCAAAATCAATCCCAATAATTATGTTATGTCTGTACTAACAATATATACAAAACAAATTATAAATTACTAGTGTGGCATCATCCTGAACGCTGTGACACCCAAATAAATTTCTTATATTCAATCAAATAAAATGTTCATGGAATATTTTTTGAATGTGTTTAATAGCTTGATTAATAAAGTAACATGGGTAGGTAATCCCTACCCAGCTTACTAGAGGAAAACATTGCATTTTATTGTATTTTGGAACAAGAACCATCTACACCAATTATCATAACAGAAATTAATCCAACTAAGAAACAATCCCCACATTGGGAATCATCATCCCTTTGTGAATATCTTTAATATATTAAAGAAAATTATAATCTTCTCAAAAAAACATTCAATCTCATATGTATATTCCAAAAATAACTTTCTTGAGAAATCACTCATCAAGGATCATTTCAGAACCTAGGTGTTCAAGATGGAATTTTTCATGGTTGAGGTGTATTATATATAAAAAAACATAGTATAATTCTATATATCTTACTTATTCATTTCGAAGGATCAGGATATCATCATATATGTAAATAACAAAACCTTATCTTATAAAAAACTGATAATGTTGATAACCATTGATCATAAATTGAAAACAAATTTTGCATAAATATTTACCAGTTATGGACCCTCTAATTCTTGGGTTATAACATGGATGCCTTATTTCCTCGATGATGAAACCCCACTCACCTGACTTCTCTCGCACTCTCAGTGTCCCCCTATAATAGGGTTATCGGTTAATTTCATTAACTATGATGAACTATTTGTCCAATACTCCCACGCCCTCTTTTTATGGTGTTCAATATTCCCTAAAGGTACTATTGGGTTACCCCCTCTACTTCACCTTCTTCTTTTGGGTTTATCTCTCTTACTGTTGTGACATCGATCAAGAACAACAACTAGCCTCCCTTTAGATCAACCTTCCCAGACTCCACAAATTTTCCAATTCACTCTTCTTTCTGGGGGTATGGAATGTTTTGATGGTTGAAATTGTGTTTTTAATTCTTGGTTTTGGTGATGTGTCATGGTTCGGTGGTGTTATTCTCTCTATGATTATGGATATTTATCAAGGGTTTCAGTTTTCATTGATGGTTGTGATTTTTTTCCGGTTTATTGGGGATATTTCAATCATAGTGGTGTTATTTGGTATCGAATGAACTTTGGTTTCATATACTTATACATTTTTTGACATTTCATCTTATGATTTATTGTTCATGTCCTTCATGTTTCATGATGTATTGAATTAGTGGTTTAAGTTTTTTTCATTAGAGACATCAATAGATATTCTTGATGGTGTTTTATCTTAGCTACAACAATGTTTTGGTTTTCTAAGTTCACTTTGTAATGGATCTAGTTGTTTTTGGTTTCTGTAAAGGCGGGGGAAACAATAATGGTTTTCCTCATTTTCAGATATGTGAAAATCCAATTTCAATTTTTCTTGTTTTTATACATATGGATGTTCCCTTCTACTTTGGTGGTACTGGTCAGTGATTTCAATGTATTCTAGTTATATTTGTTTTTCATTTGGTTATCATATGATGTTTTTGCAGGTGACGATGGCATGGTGCAAATGATGACCAAAGGAATGTTTTAGAAATTAGGCTCTAAACAGTGTTTTTTATAATAATGGTGTGATTTTGTGCGTTATATTTCATGTCTTGTGGAAGAAGTCAGTTCTTACATCTTGGACCAATAAATATAAATTTAGTGGATTTTACCATGGCATCTAGAATTGTCATGTTGTTTTTTTATAAATTTTGATGTTTTTTTTGTTTTAATGTTTGATTGTGGTAATTTGAAAAAAAAATTTAGAAATGGGGTGGTTATCACTAAACCATTTTGTTAAATATAACACATACAAAAAACATTATCTATGGGATGAAATTTCTCCATGACAATTGAAAATTCAAGGGTATGATAAACGAAATAAAATGCCTCTTGGAGGGATCAAAAGTAATGAAAAAATCAATGACTTCATTTCTGACTCTGAATACTTAGTTGTTCATATGAATGTAGTTTTCAATGTTCTCTTGAAATAATCATGTGTCTACCTACATTTTATGATTCTATTATTTTACAATCAATTCCTAAAATTTTCTATCAATAGAGAGAATGGAATACTATATAGTGAAAATTCCCCCTTATGTCGTGTGAATCCTTATATATTAATTTTTTATTCTATAAGAGAGAAGAAAATAAACCAATGATAGGATATATAATTTATTTCACCACTCTAAACATTTTTGGAACCACTCTTATATATCCCTAGAGAAAATATAGTTTATATTAAATAGTAAAAACCATTTTGATGAAGGAAAATAACAATGTTCCAAGAATCCACTATGGTTCAAATAACTCACTCTCCCATTTTGGTATGGTGATATACATGTCAGATAAATAATTCTTCATGTAAGGTGATCATTGTATATCTAATTAAAATTATTCTACATATGATAATTCCTCTATTAAAAACTCTATGACGTTATCTTCAAATCCTTTGTTGATCATTTCATCATCAACAGGATTGAATGACACATCAAAATCTCAAGAAGAAATGAAAAAATACCTCACATCCTCTACAATATTTTAAGATATCTAGGCCTATTCTAAACATGATTAGAATATAATGGTGGTATGAGAAGATTACCACGGTTTCTCTTATAGTAATGAAACCTCATCAACTCCATAAAAAAATATTTATATTCTTATTCTGTTGATTTTATGTACGTGTCACTACATATATTGATGGGATCAATAAGGTGAATCCTAATATAAAATAGGATCTTTATTCTATATTGATTAGTACATCTATATCGTTTTATGGTTAGGAGTAGTACTCTTATTTCCTAAAATAGAATTATGATTCATTTACTGTAAACTATCTAAAATTCTTATGATAAATTTTGAGGTGACATCCCATCACCTAGGATTCACAGATGAGCACTATTAATACAAAAATTTGATAATAAGAATGTCTCCAAATCTTTCCACCACCATATAAGCTAATATTATGAAAATAATAAAATATAACATCATATAATAATTTTTTTTTGATGTTATTTGTAAACCTATTAATTGTAAACACTGATAGTGTCCATATTCTATTCTATATTGAAACTAGTGACCTCAATTGGAATTTACAAAAAGATTTATTCTCATCCCTAATCCTATAATTACCAATTGATTAAAAAGCCATCTTCAAAGCCCTGTATTTCATATACATATACAATGCTTTCAACCAAATTTGAATTTCACCAAATAATGAAAAAATCAATGCCTATATTGGACCATGAGTATAATATTTCATTCAATTAATGTAATATGGATTAAAAAATATTTTTCTTACATATCAGTTTTTTATATAGAATATATCAAAATTCTTAGGTTAAACCATGGAGTGTTGTGTTGATTACATAGTAGTAAAATCATGTAAAATCCATGACCATTGATCAAAATGTAATGTAGCATTTAGAAACCATAAGTGTCACATCCTAAGAAGGAATCCCCTGAAGTGTTATTTTGATGTAACATTAGGAGAATTTCTAATGTTCTTGGTATCCCTTCATTCCATCAATGTAGACCTCAATAAGTCCAATAAATGTATTCATATAAATCTATCTTGAAACCAAAAGGAATCCATTGGAATTTAAAACCATCATTTGGCACTTTATTTATGATCTTATTTTTAGATGTTGAACCTTTATTAAATTAATTGAAAATTGTATTTTCTACTAGTGGGGGGGAACTACCATAGAGCATTAGATGACCTCATGTGGTACCTCATAAGCATTCCAAATCTTATTCCACATTCAATAGAAATGTGATCACATTGTATGTTGAAACCCTAGAATATTCATTTAATGCACTCATGGACCAGAATAATGATGTATGAATAGAAAAAAATTATTATTACCATATTATAATGATGTTGTAAATCTATACTTGGTAGTATTACATTGACAAGACATTTTAGGCATCAATATATGTGGCATAAAAGTGGATTTACTATTTCAAACATCATTATAATCATTCAGTCGTTCATGATTGTTGGTCCATGTGTATCTTTAGTTTCATTTGGTTGAATAGACATCAAGAATAATTGGTAGTCATACTATAAAAATTTGACATTGGGATTATGCCTTAATATTTAATTAAGGTGTAGGAATTGATTGAATTATGTGTAGTACACCCAACTCTAGAGTCCTTGTAACATTGTATGGATCGCCTTGATGTGGATGTATTATCTATACTAGACACATATCGAGCATAGAAAATAAACATTGACAGAACATATCAAATATTTATAGGAATGAGAATGGAGAACCAAAAAGATAATTAGGTTTCATTTATAATTGTATCTATATCCCCAACTAGGATAGTCTTTTCATATTTCTATCTATCATTAGAAGTACACACAACTAATAAGTTAGAATATTTATCCCTTATTTCTGGTATTAATTTATACCAACAAATACCAGTTTATTTCCTCATAATTAAAGTAAATTCAAAGTTAGAAATCAATACAAACATTAATAAGTATAAATTACAAAAGTATAAGTTAATCCTTGTATATGAATCTTTTTTAGAATTGATGGTGGAGTTCTATTCTAAAACTATATTTACCCAAAGTATATGTTCACAAAACTCCCATGAACATGCACTGGATAATATTGATACCACCTTTTCAAACCAAAAACATGATGAGAAGATCGTTTGTATCACAAATTTTTAAATGGTATCCCCATTCAACCCCAATATCCTAGAAGAAATCAATGATATTGATGTAACTCATGACCAAAATCAGTATATATTTTCATTAATAGATTCCTACATTGAATTCATGTCACTAATAATGGACTAATAATGGTGTGGGATATTTAATCAACAGTGATCCAGGAGAGAGTAAAACCATCATTGGATAGTGAGATTCACCTTTTATGGTGATCTTGATCCCCTGAATACCCACTTTATAATTCATACTGGAGTTCAGGATGTTCAGTATAGACTTTTATAACACTAAAAAATCATGGAACAATATATCTCACAAAATTAGAGGACATAATTTTTATAATTTTTAATGACCCATGATTTCCTATAATATGTCGAAATTTTATACACATATTAGGTACATCATAATTCCATACATTAGAACTTAATGTTGTTAAAAACTACAAAATACTTGTAAATATTTTTATATAGGGAATTTAAAATATGGGTTTATATCTCTCATGTATAGTTGGGAATATCAAGTTAATACTTATATACCCCATCTTTTTTCCCTTATGAATAGTGGTTATACACCTAAATGATGTTAGTGGAAAGACTATAATGCACTTTTTTAAGTCCAAAAACATCACAAAATATTTTTTATTTCATAAAATATTAATATAAAATAGAATAACATGAATTATTCCATGTTTAAAAGGATATAACAAGTGTTCCATGTAAAGATCCAAACTTTCCATGTAAATATTTTTTAATTAAATGAGAATTTTATGAGTCTGCAAAAAATTGACAGCACGTGATTCTGAGGCCTGGAGTGCTAGGAATGAATTTCTGAACATTATTTTGGGTATGTTCAGTATACGTGTGAGCAGGTTTTACTACCTTTTGAATCAACGCTCAGAAATGAAATTTGAGGGCACTGCTGAGCTCACAGTTGTCGTATTCGCTTAAGAAGACTTTAACCTCAATGAAAGTTGTTTGAGGGTGAAAGTTAGTTTTTGGGGTTTTCGTGTAAGAATAATATAAAAATAAAATAGTATGACATTTTTATTTTTATTTACAACACCCATGTTGGTGTTGGTAGGTGGGGTCGACCAGGAATAAACCTCCATGTGGAATTTGAGTTTTGGGGACCACCTGAACCATAACCTCCCATGAGAGGTTATGGTGGTGGGGACCACCCCAGACTAAACCCCCATTTAATTGAGAGAAACTCTCAACCCCCCTAATTAATTTGGAGGAGCCTCTTGACTTCCTCCACATTAATTGTGCCAATGCACATACCTTTAATTATACCAACCCTCATGATTTAATTATGCCACCCAACATAATTAATGAAACTTGTTGAATTATACCAACAAAATAATAGAATAAATAATCTATTATTTTGGAACAATTTTCATTTTGGTGGAGCCTTGGGAGAAATGATCTCCAATAAAGAACTACTTCTCTGGATAGAGAACGCCAACGAAGAACACAGATCCCGACTTCAACCTTCTTCCTCGTGACTTCTTCTGATATAGGAAGTCTTTGACTACAAAAAACTGACATCTGTCTTTTCCCAACGATTCGTCTTCTTCCCCAAAACTCCATCAACATATCAACCTGAGGTAAAGGGTTTATTTGTGTGATAATAAATTCCTTGTTATCTTTTGCGATTTTAAGAAGAATCATTGTAGAGGTTGTAAAATTTGAAGTTCACTGATCTTCTTTCTTGTTGAGCCATATGCTACCACCCTAAACTCGGAGGGTGCGGGCCAAACCAACATGGCCCGACCCCTCCGTCATTCTTTTTTGGATTACTCGTCGAAATGAAGGAAGGCGATGAAAGAAACAGCGCTACTACCCACGAACACCATGACCTGCGCCGCCCCCGCAACGCTCTACATTCCCGATCTAACCAGCCCGAGCCCCCAGTGGTGCCCCGGCCGAACTGGCCAGTGCCCCACGGTGCCCCCAGTCAAACCAGCCGGCACCCCCCGTGGCACCCTGACTGAACCAGACCACTCCCCCATGGTGCCCCGGTTGAACTAGCTCGTTCCTTTCGTAGAGCCCCGACTAAACCTTCCCACACCCCTTATGACACTTTGGCCGAACCGGACCCGCACCTTCACGGAAACCCCGCGGCCAAGCTGCCCTGTGGCCCCCACGAGCTCCGTGATCACTCGCATCCCACACGGAATGCCGGACCTCCCAGGTGATCGGGTAGTGTCACGGGTCGGGCCTGACCCAGTGGGTCGGGCCGGTCGACCTGAACCAAGTTGACCTGTAAACTCCCGGTTCCAGAAGCTACCCAGAGGCGCCTCGTACCCAGTTAGTCACATGGCCTCAAGCACATATCCCCAAATTACAGAGGTTGTTGACTATCAGTTAGGGCCCTGAGTGTGATAGTGGGGAAACTATGCCTTCATTGGTAGAGTACACAGCGGAAGAGAAACAATAAAAAATTACGGAAGCAATAAACAATCCATACGCAAGTGAACAAACGAAGACCAAACAACAAACAACTGAAGCACATATATATATATATATATATGAAACAATGTGTGATACATATGTTTAGGAAAGTATCCAAACAAGACAAAATTCTGAATACATTACTAAACCAAAGTACAAAAAAAGGTTAAAAACTCCTTAGCATCGCAAGCATCAACTTGGTCCCATGCTCTCCTGCTCCAATGCAAGTCATGTACCTAAAGTAGAAGGGCACTTTCCTTTTTCTATAAATAAAATAATATAATCTGTTTAATCCCAAAATCATGACCCATATAGGGTGTGAGACTGAATCCCAGTAGACAACCACCCGAATATTTGTGTCAAATAGTCAGTGAGTATATGGTAGGTAAAGTACATTAAATAGTAACCAGCAATACACAGTAGTAACAATCCACAAATTGAACAAGAAATAGTGAAGAAAATAGCTAACCACCAATCGGAAACCCTCTAAGAAGAAGTCACATCCATCCCCTCTAGTTCTATCCAAAAAGTACCAACAACCCTCTAGGCAGTACACTCAGCCTAACCCCTTTGGTTTGGTCATATGAAATTATAAGACTCTCTGAGGAAGCATGCTCAGTCAATTCCACTTATAGTGTTAGGTAGTCAGGGACTCTCTAAGGAAGATCATGAGGTCTAATCCCCTTATAGCCCCAAGGTCTAGAGACTCTATAAGGAAGATCACTTGGTAAATTCCTCCTATAGCCTCAGGTCTATCAAAGACTCTCTGAGGAAGCTCACTCATTTAATTCATCCTATAGCCTGGAATGGTTAAAGAAATTAATATGGAATAGACAACGAAAAGACCCTCCGAGAAATCTCACTCGGTCTATACTCCCGTGGTCTACAATATTCAAGACTCTATGGGAATCTCACTCAGTCTATCCTCCTATATTCTATAATATCCAAGACTCTCTAGGAAGATCACTCGGTCTCTCCCTTATAGTCTATAACCTCTGAGAGTCTTTGGGAATATCACTCGGTCTATCCATTATAGTCTATAGCATTAGGTTCTCATGGATCCCTAACAATCAGTACATAATAATGCTATATGGCCAAAGTAAACCTACAGATCTACTTCAATAACCAGTCTAAATAATATCAAGCATGTCAGGAAATAGGGCTCCATCCTACGGTAATAATTCATGGAATGTAGGTACAACAGCAAAACACAGAACAAAACCAATGGTTGTAAACAGAACAAGCATGGGAAAAACATCCAAGCACAACAATTATCATCATATATAACCATAATTTACCTCTACACAAGCATACAAGCAAGGATGGAACACAACAGGGGAAAAACAGTAGACACGCAATACCCCGTTCAAGGGTATTGGTGGAAACATCACATATAACTCAAAGACATATAACATAAAGGCACAAACCACCTACCATGATGGAAGGAGATTGATATAATTGAACCATGATAATTTATTCTCCTTAGAACATCGAAGATACGATAAAAATTCCAAAACACTCAACCTATTATATCTTGAGAAAGTGGGAAAACATGGAATGAAACCCAAGAAGAAGGAAGATATCTCTACTGTGGTTCCAATGCAATCAACATCAGTCGATTCAGAGAATGGACGGAGGCTCTAGGGATCGGAAGATGTTTGTGGATGTATGAGACGCTATCAGTAATAGAAGCTGGAGAAGAAGACAATTTTGTTTATTAGACATAACCCCTGCCCGTTTAATCAAAAAAAAAAGAAAACACACAACGTGTATTTTTGATTTACACGGCGTGTGCTTTTCTTTTCCATACTCCGCATTAAGTGGCCTCCACATCACCCATATACACCATGTGTGTGGCCCAGACACGACCATCACATGGCTTTTCATGTCATCGAAGTACATGGAATGTACCTATAAAGTACACGGCGTGTATTTTGAAAATTTTCAGATTCTCTTATTTATCTCAAAAACTCCAGAAAAAAGAAAAAACATACCTGATAATAACGTCCAGGTTCTTACAAACTTCCCCCCCCCCCTTAATGAAATTCTTCCCTGAATGTGTGGACAATGAAACCCCGAACAGCTCTGGACACTGCCATCATACATCAGCCTCCCTCTCCCGAGACTTGTCCTGTACTCGTTCGTGCTTCCATAGCACCCGTACTAGAGGAATATACCATACATGGAGAACCTTCGTACTTAAAACAAAAATCCGGATAGGATGATCGTCAAATGATGCATCCACCTCTAGCTCAACTCCTCAGGTTGAAAGACATGATATGGGTCTAAAACGTAATGTCGGAGCTGAGAAATGGGCAAGACTTCATGCATAGCCTGGTACGTATGAGGTTACATCAACCGATAGTCAACCGGCCCAACTCTCTCGAACACATCAAACGGCCTGACGTACCTCGGTGAAAGCTTAACCTATCTCCTAATCCTCTTGTCTCCCAGCCTCAGTGTGACACACATGAAAACATGATCCCTGACCTCGAACTCCAGAGGATGTATCCTCTGATCAGCATAAGACATTGTTCGATATTGTGCAGTAGCTATCCTCTTCTGAATCAACTCTATCTGCTTTGAGGTCTCCTGAACAAGACGAGGTCCCCGCAAAGCTGCCTCTCCTGCCTCCAGCTAGCATTAAGGTGATCTTCATGGCCTGTCATACAAGGATTCGTAAGGTGCCATCTGAATAGTCGCCTAAAAACTATTGTTTTTGGCGAAATCCACAAGAGGTATATGATTCTACCAAAAACCTCCAATGTCTAGAATGAAAGCTATGAGAATATCCTCAAGCACCTGAATTGTGCACTCGGATTGGCCATTTGTTTGGGGATGGTATGCTGTACTTAAAAGTACATATGTAGCCAAATCCATCTGAAGCCCCTGCAAGAACTGTGAAGTAAAACGTGCATCCTTGTTTGAAACAATGGAGTGTGGAAATCTATGTAGACATACAATATCACGAATGTACAACCATCCCAGATCATCAACACTGAAGGTATCCTTGATCGGTACGAAATGAGAAACCTTCGTAAGTCTGTCGATGACTTCCCAAACAACATCATTCCCTCGAGGTGAACTCGGAAACCCGGTCACTATGTCCATCAAGACATCATTCCATTTCCTCTCAGGAATGGTTAACTGCTGTAAAAGACATACCAGTCGTTGATGCTTTGCTTTGACCTGCTGCCATGTAGAACATCTCATAACGAAACTAGCAACATCTCTCTTCACACCTGGCCACCAATACTGGCGATGAAGATAACAAAACATCTTGGTGACACCAGGATAAACTACCTAAACAGAGGATTGAAAATCCTATATCAGCTCCTTGCGTATGTATAATGGTACCCATATGCATCCCTGGAAATGCGAGATCTCATCCTCGCCCACAGTCCATCCAAGAAGAGGGTCCTCTCATGACACAATCTTCTGCTAGACTAGGCCTTCTGAGTCTGATAGCTTCTTAATCTGTACCCAATCAAGAAGTATAGAGGTAACAGCTACATAAGATAGAAAAATTTCTCCCTATCTATCGTGCACCTCCAAATATATCATAGATAACAGAACCATAAGCTTCCACTCACTGCTGGCCTCTTAAACTGCCTGTATCTAAGTTCTCTTTCCCTGAGCATCAGAAACTGCATTTCCCTTCCCAGATGTATAGGCATGCTCAAGGTCGAAGGACTAAAGATACTCAACCCACCTGTTTTGTCTCAGATTCAGGTCCCGCTGAGTGAAGATGTATTTGAGACTTTTGTGGTCAGAGAAAACCAAAAGTTGATCTCCTAGAAGATAGTGTCTCCAACAGCGTAAGGCATGAACAATAGATGCTAACTCCAGATCATGTGTTGGGTAGTTCCTCTCATGCGGCCTCAACTGCTGAGACCCATATGCATCAACTACATCTCCCTGCATAAGAAAATCTCCCAATATGATACCTGATGCATCACAATAAATAGTGTAGCTCTTGCCCGGATCTGGAAAGACTAGTATCGGTTCTCATGTTCAACCTCCCTTTCATCCCCTGAAAAGCTGACTCACAAGAATCTGACCATAAGAACTACACACCTTTCTTGTTCAGACCAATCGATGGTGCTTCTAAACATGAAAAGTCTTGTATGAAGCATCTGTAGTATCCAACCAACCCTAGGAAACTCTGCACCTCAAAGAAGTTCTTTGGCTGCTCCTAGAAAACTATAGCTCTCACCTTCTCTGGTTCTACTGATACTCCTATCTCTAAGATGACATGACCCAAGAAGTGAATATGATCCATCTAAAAGTGGTACTTCGAGAGTTTAGCATAATGATGATGTTCTATCAATGTATTCCGAACGATCTCAATATGTGTGGCATGGTCGTGTCGAGTGTGAGAGTACACCAAGATATCGTCCATGAAGACCACGCCGATGGAATCCAAGTATGGATGAAAAACATGGTTCATCAGTGCTTGAAAACTGTTGGCATGTTCGTGAGACCGAACAACATAACTGTTTACTTGTAGAGACCATACCTACTCCTGAAGGCTGTCAGAGGTATATCTGATGGTCTAACACACAACTGATGATATCCCGATCTCAAGTGAATCTTCGAGAACACTCATCCTCCTCGAAGATGATCAAATAGGTCATCGATCCTCGGTAAGTGATATCGGTTCTTGACCGTCAACTGGTTCAACATCTTATAATTCTCATAAAGTCGAAGGGTACCATCTTCCTTCTTCGCAAAAATTACAGGCGAACCCCAAGTTGAAGTGCTGAGTGGGATAAAACCCTTGGCATACAACTCCTCCAACTGATTCTTGAGCTCCTGCAACTCTAGTGTAGCCATCCTATAAGGAGGAATGGACACCAGGGATGCTCTTAGAATGAGCTCAATCTAGAAGTCTACCTCACAAATTGGAAGAAAACCTAAATAGTCCTCTGGAAAGAAATATCCGAAACGATCCACCACTAGAGGAAAGTCTAACTGTGAAGTCCCCTAGTCATCCCGATATAGACTAGTAATCTGGGATGTAACTCCTCCTAGCTCATGATGCTCGGGTCTTTCTCGACTTGCCTAGACATTTCACTCACCTCTATAAAGAAAGGATCCACCTTTAGGAGATATGAAACTCACCCTATGACGATAGAAATCAATGACTGCCTTGAAGGGAACTAGCTAGTACATTCTGAGAATGACATCATAGCTCATTATCACTAAGACATAGAGGTCCCATGAAAAGTGACACCCTGAAACCTAAAGAGGACACTCTAAACACTAATGTATGCCAACTGCTCTGGTCCCAAATGGTGTGTCTAGAGTCAAAGTACCGGTAGAGGAAAAGATACAGAGCCCAAGGCTCTCCACAACAGCAACAGAGATAAAGCTATGTGTAGCACTAGTATCGAAAATATTTGAAGATAAAATAGAGGCTACAAAGATCATACCTAAACCTGTAGAAGGTCTGGGATCCTACTCCTAATGGGTCTGCTCCATAATGAATGTCTGGCATGTACCACGGCCCTATGACCCTGGCTGACTACCCTGAGCTGATCCACTCTGCTGTCACAGGTAACCTGGTGACTGACCACCATGGCTGTGACATCCACCTCTGCCAGAACGGCCGGAAGAACTCTAGTTCCCAAACTGGCGAGAAACTTGCGATGCATCTCCTAAATGAGGGGTCATAGAAGAGCCCCTACCAGTAGCCGTAGGCGAGAAGATCTGACAGAAACACTATAGATGGCCCATCTTGCCATAAGATCGGCAGTCCATTGGGTCTCTTTGACACTAAGGCCAAGTATGCCCACTCCTCCCGCACTAGTAGCATACTACATGGCTACCAGAAGATACACTCCACCGATTAATATCCCCTTGAGACAGCTCCCTATGGCACTTCCTGCTATTAGAAGGAGGAACACTAGCTCTGGAGGTCGAACCACCCTGGCTCACTACCCCAGAATCCCTCATATTGCACTCTGTGATAATCTCCTGGATGATGATAGATGATATTGAAGTCAACCTAATGATATTGACCTGTGATCAGATGTCGTGCCTCAGACCCATCTCAAACTTCCGCACAACTAACAACTCATCACCTCTTAGAATAGGCATGAATTGTTGCAGCTCAGTAAAGCGAGATGAGTTCTCCATAACAGAAAAATTACCCTACTCCAGACTCGCAAACTCGCAGGCAAGATCGGCCCTCAAGGTCTCCGGGTAGAAGTAATCATAGAAGATGCACCGAAACTCATCCCATGTCATACCCTGCTGGTGTTCTGACTATGAGATCACCTCCCACCACCTCTTTTATGAGTCACGAAGCATATAGGTTGCTAGCTTTACCCTATTCTCTAAAGGTACCTCGAGATGCTCGAAGATCATTAGTGTGCCTTCGAGCCACGACTCTAAAGCCTGAGGTCCCCCATCCCCTGAGAACATAAGAGGATGATGTTACTAGAAAACCCATGTCAACTCATCCATCAAAGGGGTAGGAGATGGTGATCCCAGGATGGTCTGCATCATCCTAAGGAAACCCACCCTGAACTGCGTATCGGTGCCTATTACTGGTATAACTGCTGGTGCCAAGGCTGGCACAATAGAAGAATCTGCAAGAGTTCCCTGATCGGACATATCCAGTGTCTGATCACCATCTGGTAGCTGACGTATAACCAGAGGGCGTCTCATTGTCATATCTATGAAATGTCTAAATCATACCATAGATTAGGATTATCAAAGACAGAACACAAGTGTACAGGTGGGAAACAGGATAAGGAGACATTCTTGTTTTACAAAACATGACTACACTGCGTGTATAAAAACTACAAGGTGTGTTCCCTTAAGCCATTCATGTGGGCATGTACATCTTCAACAACTGGTTGTGTAACGACCAACCCACGTGGTGTGTTGTCCACACACACGGCGTGTACTTGAACTCTATTCCCCTAACCGAGTCTCCTTACATGTCTAACCCACATGGTCCTCTTAATTTAGGACTACATGGTGTGTATGACCTCCACACAGTGTGTACTAGACAAGGTTTCAATGACCCATGTTGTTTGTTACATAGGCGGCTACATTGTTCACTCTACATGGAGTGCTCCTTGAGAACATGGCGTGTACTTGAAGGTTTTCCCCAACCCGTGTTGTTCGTGACACGGACAAGTACTTTGGTTACAAGGCACGGTGTGTGAAAACAAAACAAAGAGTGTAAAGTGGAAGTTTCATCCATCTGTGTCATTAGTCACATGGGTAGACACACGGTTTCTACAACACAGCATGTACCTACCATACACATCGTGTTCCTAATGGTTTTCAAAACCTCGTGTTTCTGCCCACATAGTCAACAACATGGTTTGAAAACTACATGGCATGTATTCACAAGTACACACCTTGTATTCTGGTTTTTTCCAGGCAGTAGCTCAGAAATTGCTCTGAATCCCAGAAAATCACATAAAACAAGCATGAAGGTTCCAAATTCCGATCTGTGAGGGCCCATACTCCCCGTGAATAAAAGTTTTAAATCTCTTATATATCATATACAAATAAAAAAAGTCAATGATCCACCATGTTCGGATTCATGAGGGCACATAACACCTCAAGAATCAAAATTTGGTGTTTATTCCATTAATTCTATTTATAAAAAAATCTCAATCAAATAGTAGAGATTCTACCAAAACTTTTATCTTAACAGCATGCATAATCTACACAATGTCTATCACAACAACATGCAATTGCTAATGTATCCTAGATGACATGGCAAGAATGCTTGTAAAGTGGTTTCTAACAAGTGCCTATATGATGCATGTGATAGAATACCCTCATCTCATCGTGATGCGATAGAAATAGAACCAAAATAATAACAATGGTAACAACACAAATCATGTGAATCTCTGTAGGTGAAATAAAATCTACTATAACATAGAAAAACCCGAAACTACAATAAGCGAGGTAGATTGTATTTTCCCTGTACATGGGTTAGCTACTCCTGAGCACAGTTTATTACCAAGTACCTATTCCATCCTATCCCTAGAAAATGGCTCCAAATAGTAAGTCAAGAGAAAAGAATTCCTTTGATACCTCTTTGTAACGTCCCGGTTTTGGAAGCCATCTAGAGGCGCCACATACATGGTTAGACACATGGCTTCAAATTCATTTCCCCAAACACCAGAGGCTGTCAACTAGTAGTGAGAACCTTGAGTGTGATAGTGGCAAAACTATGCCCCCATTGGTAGAGTACACAGCCGGAGAGAAAAAATAAACAATAACAGAAGCAGTAAACAATCCATATGAAAGTGAACAACAGAAGACTAAACAATATACAACTAGAGCATATATATATATATATATATGAAATAATGTGTGATGCATATGTCTAAAAAAGCATATAAACAAGTCAAAATGATGAATACAATACTAAATTAATGTATAAAAGAAAACTGGTAAGAAACTCTTCAGCATCGCATGCCTCATCTTGGTCCCATGCTCTCCTGCTCCAATGCAAGTCATGTACCTAAAGTAGAAGGGCACTTTCACTTGTCTATACCTACAACAATATAATCTATTTGGGCCCAAATGCATGACCTAAACATGGTGAGAGACTAAATCCCAGTTGGCAACCACCCAAAGGTCCGTGCGTAATAGTCAGTGAGTATATGGAAGGTAAAGTATAGTAAACATTAAACAATAACCATAAATACACAGCAGTAACAATCCACAAAATCAACAAGAAGCAGTGAATTAAACAACTTACCACCCACCGGAAACCCTATGGGAAGTACTCACAGCCATACCCTCTGGTCCTATCGAAAAAGTTCCAACAAACCTCTAGTCAATACACTCATCCTAAACCCTCAGGTTTGGTCATATGAAATTATAAGACTCTCTGAGGAAGCATGCTCAGTCAGTTCCCCTTATAGTCTAATGCAGTCAGGGACTCCCTGAGGAAGATCACACGGTCATATCCCTGTATCGCCCCAAGGTCTAGAGACTCTCTAAGGAAGATCACTCGGTCAATTCCTCCTATAGCCTCAGGTCTATCACAGACTCTCTAAGGAAGCTCACTCGGTCATCTAATCCTATATCCTGGAATGGTTAAGGAAATTAAAATGGAACAAACAAAGAAAAGGCCCTCTGAGGAAGATGAATCAGTCTATCCTCTCATGGTCTACAAATATTCAAGACTCTCTGGGAAGCTCACTTGGTCTATCCTCTTGTAGTATATAAAATCAAAGACTCTCTGGGAAGATCACTCGGTCTCTCCCGAATAGTCTATAACCTCTAAGACTCTCTGGGATGATCACTCGGTCTATCCATTATAGTCTATAGCACTAGGTTCTCACGAACCTATGACAATTAGTGCATAATAATGCTATATGGATAAAATAAACCTACAGAGCTTCTTGTCTAACCAGTCTATAGCATAACAAGAATGTCAGGAAATTGGGCTCCATCCTACAGTCACAAGGCATGGAAAGTAGGTACTACAGCCAAAGGAAGAACAAGACCAAAGCTCTTAAACTAAACAAGCATGGGAAAAACATCCATTCACAACAATTATCCTCACATATAAGAAAAATTTACCTCTACACAACTATACAAGCAAGGCGGGAACACGAAAGTGGAAAAAATAAAAATACAATACCCCATTCAAGGGTATTGGTGGATATTTCACATAAAACACAAACACATCGATCGGAAAGGCACAAAAAATCTACCTTGATGCTATGAGATCGATCTAATTGAACCATGATGATTGATTTTCCTTAAAATTTTGACGATCTGAGAAAATTTCCAAAACGCTCTACCTACGATATCTTGAGAAAGAGAAAAAAACAAGGAATGAAACTCAGAAAGATGGAAGAGCTCATAGCTACAGTTCTAAGGAAATCGACAAAGATCGATTTAGAGAACTAACGGAAGTTGTAGGGCTTGAAGGATGTTCGCGGCCATAATGGCGTGTATTTTGAAAATATCTAGATTCTCTTATTTTTCTCAAAAACAACAGAAAAAGGAAAAACATAGTTAATAAGAAGGTCTAGGTTCTTACACGACCCATGCCAGGTCAGGCCTGGTTAGTTCGACCAAGTGGGACCAAACCCAGGACCAATATGACCCTTTACGCTCTTTTGGACATTAATTTAGCACCAGATTTCTATTTGACGAACCGTCAACACCGCTAGGAAATCTTGGAGTGATATAGTCCCTTTGGGTATACTCCCCTAGAGTTTTGGATTGAAATGGGAAATGATCAGGTCAGATTGATAATGAATCCAACTAGTCCCACAGAACTAAAAGGCTAATAACTCATAGACCAAGTGTTTTTTTGACATATAGTCTATTGTGTTCATACCCCTATGACAAGGAAGACCATTGACATACATATTCATGGGACTTCATAACAGTTATATTATCATCCTGTAGCTCATGGAGTGGATCCTTCTGGAGATGAGATAGCGTAGTGTGGAGACCTAATAGCTGGCTGAGACCTGATGATTTCTGACAATTTAGACTCATTGTTACTTGACTAGTATAATGGGGAACACCTTGGGTTCACGGAAGACCCATAGTGGGGAGCGTCTTGGTTTTGTGGAAGACCCACGATACTCTTCAGGAGGAGTACCTTAGTAGGCTACAAGGGGGAGCGTTCTCATTGATGCAGAAGACCCATGGTGGTGAGCACACTTAGTGAAGTGGAAAATCAATGGTACTCGATAGGAGGAGTACCTCATTAGTCCATGGTTAGTGGGAATCACGCTTGGTGTCGTGACAGGCCAACTGTACTCAATAGAGGAGGAGTTCTCCATCAGCTAAGGTTTTGACAATGTGACTGGGGATGTTACGTGATACTTCCCCTAGAATAAATCCTAGTTTGAGCTGAGTCAGTTTTTCAGTGTTTTCCTCATGATTAGGATGGATTACTTAATGACTTAGGTATATATATGGGCAAATATCTAAGTAGGGTTATCTGTTGATTTCATACTTTGTGGTTTATCTTTGGTAGATTTTGTGAGACCATGAGGGTCTCGGGGTCCCTACTAAGTATCATTGTACTCACCCCTACATGAGATATGCCCGCACCTTGTTGTGTTGGATGCAAATGATGGACAACACTGACTGCAGATGAGAGTACAAGGACTGGATGGTACCCAGAGGTGGACCATATGACGTGTCGCTACACGGAAGAGACACATAGACCTGGAGTGCTGAGGAGGAGATCTGTACCTACCCTTTATATAGGAACCTTGGTGGATGACTCAGTAGCTATTTTTCATTTTTCCTCAATTATACTTGTACCTTCAGCTTCATGTACCTTTACTATTGGGTTTGTATAGCCCCTTTTACTTTTCCGCACTCTTATTATTATACATTTTACTTGTTTTTGTATCTTGTTGTGTACTTGGTTGTTGGTGTTTACAAGTTATAAAGGAAATGCCATACCAGTATAGGGAATTACGCCATTGATCTAGTCACCAACCCCTAGACTATGGAAGGCAGTTTTGGGGTAGTCACAACATGGTTTCTAAGGGACAGGTCATGAAAAATTGGTATCAGAGGATTCAGTTCTACCACATACCATAGGACTGTGATATTTTCTGTGATGAAAAATTGTTAAGTTTAGTAATTGTGGTTTCCTGTTCAGGGAGTCAACTCTTGGTCCGGAGACTGACATATCCATACACCAGGACCCTAACTTTTGTTTTCTGACTCAGTTCATGAAAACACTGATTGTGTGTGTGTTTTAGAAATTTTTCTTTAATTCACCTCACAAGGTATAACATTTTGACCGTAGCACACATATTTATTTTCAGGATGCCTCTACGAAGATATACTTTAAGAGTTTTACAAGTTTTATGCTCTGATAGCCCGCTGAGCGACAAGGCCTTGGGGCAGGGCCCTTTTCCAGTAGAGGTACATGCAAAGCCACCAGCAGTACCACTACCCATTGGGCCACCAATGCCACCCGCCCCAGCAGTAGATGGAGTGCGCCACCTGAGCATGTTTCATGAGATCCAGTTCCATAGGCCACCATTAGGGGTGATTTGTACCCGTAGGTGGTTGAGTATTGGCTGGAGGCCGTGGTGGGAGTTTTCCGACTAGTAGGGACACCAGCCGATCTCATGATGATTCTTAATTCTAGCCTGCTCAATGCAGTAATAGGATAATGGTGGATCTTGATGATCCAGGTCCAGGAAAAGGAGACGATTCTCTGGGTGGACATCGAGTGCCTATTTGAGGAAGAGTTTGACCCAAAAACTCTTCGCACAGTGCGCATACAGGAGTTACTTCATCTACAGCAAGGTAGCATGACTGTAGCACAGTACTTCGTGAGGTTCACTTACCACTCACGCTACTCCACAAATACGGTGCGTGAAACATTATTTTGTGCTCGGACCTTCAATCAGTGACTCAGGCGGGAGATCATGGATTCGGTGATCTCATTGACCATCCAGACATAGGTGAGGGTGTTAGAGAGATCCCTCTTGGTGGAGAGTTTTGTAGCTAAGCATTCACCAGAAGTGAGACCCCCTACCAGTCATCACGTAGTGGAGTTTTCTTGCAGCTGGCATCAAACAGATGTCACAGAGGACCTAGAGGACTAGACTTACATTTGGAAGACCACATGAATCAGGATCAGTTGTGTGGGGAACCTGATTTAGAGAAATACATGCCAGGAGAGGGCAGTGTTTCACATACGGTGGGAAGGGTCACATGGCTCGTGACTATCTAACTTGTCATTCGAATGATCAGAAGATAGTAAAAGACCGCCCAGGAAGAGACTTAGATTCTATCGAGGTGGTCTGCAGAGAGCAGGTGGAAATGGAAGAGGAGCCAGTTGTGCAGCAAGCGGTGGGCGACAATTCGGGATATTACCTCCGCCACTACCAGGAGTTCCACACCGATTGCAGGGAGCTGGTGGAAAGGGGAGAGCTCAGTTCTAGTCAGCTGAGGCCTATGACCACGACACTCTGGAGATGATACGAGGTACTATTTATGTCTACTCCACCTTAGCTACAGTACTTATAGACATAGCTTCCACCCATTCTTGTATTTCCACTTCTCTCATTAGGGGCTAGAATATTTCGACGGATTCGTTGTCTTGATCCATAAGTATTGAGAATCCCACGTGAGTAGATTCGACGATTACGCACTAGTGCTGGAAGTGAAATCATTCTTTAGGAGGTGAGATTTTTGGCTAAGATATCATAGTAGCGGAGTCGAGGCATTACGACATCATCATGGGTATAGACGGGTTATCTAAGGTCCATGATCTAATAGCGCAAAGTGTATGGTGTCTGCATGGATGGGACTAGGTTTACCTTCACTGGCGAGAAGGGATACTTTGAAGCACAGGATGGACTCGATCGAAGGAGAGTACTGCAGATCACTCATTAGATGGCTAGCCTTACCCTTTGATCTGTTGATGTGGATAGTTCGAGTTATCCTGTAGTGGTAGACCAATACAATGATGTTTTCCCCGATGATTTCTCAGGTCTACCTCCTCACAGAGAGGTGGAATTTTACATTGAATTATAACTTGGGATGGCAAAAATATCTACACTAGTGTATCGGATGTCTCCTACGGAGCTTCACAAGCTGCAGATACAACTTGAGGACTTTCAGGGGAAGGGATTCATGTGGCCCTAGTTTTAACAATGGGAATACTTGATTCTGTTCACTAAGAAGGCATATGGGAGCTTGAGGCTTTGTCTCGACTATCGGCACCTGAACCAGGTGACCGTGAAGAAAAAGTACCCACTCTCGATGATTGACGACCTCTTTAATAAGATGATGGGATAACAGTGGTTCTTGAAGATATACCTCAAATCAGGTTATCAACACTTTAGAGTTTGAGATATGGATATGAACAAGATGACTTTCAGATGACGGTATGACCACTACATGTTCTTTGTTATGCCTTTCGGTGTAACCCATGCTCCCGAAGTGTCCATGGAACTCATGAACATTAACTTTCAGACATACCTTGATTGCTTTGTCATAGTCTTTATCGATGACATTCTGATTTACTCATCTACTAAGGAGGAGCATGCCTACAATTTACGGGTTGTACTGGACACACTCCCAGAGCACCAGCTTTATGGTAAGCTCTCTAAATGCCAGTTCTGGATCTGAGAGATTCACTTTCTAGGACATGTTATCTCGGATGTAGGAGTTGCAGTGGATCTAGGAAAGATTGAGGCAGTACATTCTTGGGATCCACCTAGGAATGTGACGAAAGTAAGGAGTTTCCTAGGATTGTCTGGATACTACGAAAGATTTGTGCCAGATTTTTCTAGAGTTGTAGATCCAATTTCAACCTTGACGAAGAAGGGGAAACCCTTTGTGTGGTCAGAGTGATTCTAGAAGAACTTTCAGGAGCTGAGGAAGATGCTGACTAGTGCCTCCATCTTGAGGCTTCCAGAGGAAGGAATAGTCTATGTAGTCTACTGCGATGCACTAGGGACAGAATTCGGATGTTTCCTAATGAAAGAGCGAGCAGTGATCACATATGGTTATTGAAAGCTAATACAACACGAGCAGAACTATGCTATCGATGACCTGGAGTTAGCAGAAATGGTCATATCCTTGAAGATGTGGTGACACTATCTAATGGGCGATCATTTTACTGTGTGCTCTGATCAAAAGAATCTCAGGTTTATCTTCTCCCAGAAGGACCCGGACCTAAGACAGTGATGCTGGCTTGAGTTTCTCTAGGACTATGACTTTGAAATAGTCTATACTACTAGGAAGGGGAGCGTTGTTGCGGATTCACTCATTTAGAGATCTGGTATACAGCTTCTAGGTGAGGTGACAGAGTAGCTGGCCGCTTTGTAGATATCATTTGCAGATAGACACGGAGAAGCTTTTCTACAGTCTCTTACAGTCACTCCCCCACTTCTTCAGCAATTCAGGGAGGCACATCATGGGGATGATGACTGTGAGACACGATGTGCTCAGATATCCACAAGACAGTAACCTGAATGATTTTATGAAGGTGGGGGGCACGTCATCCTCTTCAGAGGACATACCATTGTACCAGTGTCACTTCAGGAGGAAGTGTTGATGGAGTGCCACACATCCCCTCTATCGGTACATCCCGGAGTGGAAAATATGTACCAGGATCTCTGAAGACATCACTTGTGGTTTGGAATGATGAAATTAGTTGCAGAGTTTGTCTCTTGATGCTTCATTTTTCAGCAAGTGAAGATGGATTGTCAGGTACCACCAGGCTT
Source organism: Viscum album (assembly GCA_963277665.1). NCBI lineage: Eukaryota > Viridiplantae > Streptophyta > Magnoliopsida > Santalales > Viscaceae > Viscum > Viscum album. Next base: position 344,174,520 of record OY728165.1, on the reverse strand, counting down.
GGTTCAGCCTTTAGAGGTCCCAGATTGGAAGTGGGATGGGATATACATGGACTTCATGACGGGTCTTCCACATACATCTAGGGGACATTGTTCGATTTGGGTGATCGTTGACTGACTACCTATGATGGCCCACTTTCTACCATTCATAGAGAAGTGTTCAGTTGAGTGCTTGGGACACCTCTATGTGAAGGAGATTATGCGACTTCATGGTGTACCAATGGAAATTGTCTCCGATCATGATACATGTTTTAATTATTGACAATGGAAGCGGTTGTAGTAGTCTTTTGGAACACAGATTCATTTGAGCACCACCTCCCATCCACAAATGGATGGTCAGAGTGAGTGGACCATTCAGACCTTCGAGTACATGATGCGTGCTTGTGTCCTCCACTTTGGTCGCAGCTGGGTGGATCAGTTTCCATTAGTCTAGTTTGTGTACAAAAACTACTATCACTCCACCATTGGGATGAAAACTTTTGAGGAATTATACGGGAGACCTTTCAGATCACCATTTTATTGTACTGACCTAGAGGAGTCAACAATCATGGGACTAGAGATGGTACATAATACCATAGAGAAGTAGTAGATCATCCAGGAGTGGATAAAGACTGCACAGAGCAGGAATAAGTCGTATTCCCATAGGATACAAAGACCTATGAAGTTCAAGGATGGCAACCACGTCTTTCTAAGGGTCTCACCCTAACGAGGTATACAAAGATTTGGCTATGGTGGTATGTTATCTTTGAGTTTCATCAGAAATTTTCAGGTCCTTAGTAGAATTGGTGAGGTGGCGTACCACTTAGCTCTTCCTCCTCAGTTGCATCGGGTGCACGACGTCTTCCATGTATCCCAGCTGAGGAGATACATGCATGACCCTTCTCAAATCATCGACCATGGTGAGCAAGCTGTCGATGACAGGGTGGCTTTTACGGAGGTTCTATTAGACATAGAGGATCAGTAGGAGTGGGTCTTTCGTGGACGGTCGATACCTTTGGTGTGCATTCACTGGATGCATGAGATCCCCCAAGAGATCACATGGGAGTGGGAGGCTCAGATTCAAGCTCAGTACCCCCACTTATTCCCTTAGTTTGAGTTGTGGCTTATGGGGATGTATAGCCTTAGGGGGGGAGAATGTAAAGACCCATATTTTCCATGTAATTGTTTTTAATTAAATGGGAATATTATGAGTCCATGAAAATTGACGGTGCATGATTCCAAGGCCTGGAGTTCCTGGAATGAATTTGTGAACATTATTTTGGGTACGTTTAGTAAATGTGCAAGGGGGTTTTTCAAAATTTTGAACCGGTTCATGGAATTGAAATTTGAGGGCACAATTGAACTCGCAATGTTGGTGTTCTCTTAAGAAGACTTTCACCTAGTTGGCAGTTGGTCGATGGTGAAAGTTATTTTTTGGGGTTTTTGTGTAAGAATAAAATAAAAATAAAAGTGTATGACATTTTTATTTTTATTCGCAACACCCTTGTGGGTGTTGGGAGGTACGGTCCACCGGAACAAAACCACCATGTAGAAGTTGAGGTGTGGGGACCACCCGAACTATAACCTCTCATGAGAGGTTATGTTGGTGGGGACCGCACCAAACTAAACCGCCATTTAATTGAGAGAAATTTTCAACACCCCTCATTAATGTGGAGGAGCCTCTTAACTTCCTCCACATTAATTTTTCCAACACAGATACCTTTAATTGTGCCAACCCTCATGATTTAATTATGCCACCCCCCATAATTAATGATTCGTTTTTAATTCTCACAACAAAATAATTGATGAAAAAATCTATTATTTTGGAACACTTTTCATTTTGGTGGAACCTTGGGAGAAAATCTCTCCAATGAAAAACTCCTTCTTCGAATGATGAACGACAACGAAGAACGCCGACCAAGACTTAAACCTTATTCCTCGAGACTTCCTCTGACATAGGACCTCTTCGACTATGACGAACCGACATCCATCGTTTCCCCATGATTATTATTTTCCCCGTGACTTCATCGATGTATCAACCAGAGGTAGGTGGTTTATTTTCATTATAATACATTACTTGTTTTCTTCAGCAGTTTGGGAAAGAATCATTGCGGAGGTTGTAAAATTTGAAGTTTATCATTCTTAATTGTTGTTGATCCGAATGCTACCACCCAAAACGTAGAGGGTGCAAGCCAAAGCAACCTGGACCGACCCCTCAGCCATTCTTCTTTGGTGTACTCTTTGAAATGGATGAAGGCGACGAAGGCGACGAAGAAAACAACACCACCACCCACAGCCACCGCGACTCGCGCCGCCCCCGTGGAGCTCCTCCTTCTAGGCTGAACCAACTCATGCCCTCACGGTGCCCCGACCTAACGATTCTGCACCCCCCATTGCGCCCTGGCTGTACCACCCCATGCCCCCCACGACACCCCGGCCGAACCGCCCCTCACCCCCACGATGGCCCCGGCTGGTCCGGCCCACGCCCCCTGCGGTGCCCCGGCCGAACAGGCCCGCGCCCCCCGTGGCTCCCCTACAGAACCAGCCTCTGCCTCTTGCGATACCATGGATGAACTGGCCCATGCCCGTACGGGCCCCGACCGAACTGTCCTGGTCCCCCTACACCGCCACGGCCGCACTGGCCCGTGCCCCGTGCAGCGCCCCAACCGAACCAGCCCACACCCCCCATGGTGCCCCGGCTGAACCGGCCCCCACCCCTCACAGTGCCCCGGTCGAACCAACCCACACCCCATGCAGCACCCCGGCCGAAGTAGCCCACTCCACTATCGGCGCCCCGGCCCAACCGGCCCCACGCCCATGCGGCACCCCCGCGGCCGGACCGCCCTGTGGCCCATGCAGGCTCTACGGCCCCTCGTGGACCTTGCGGCCTGTCGGCCCACATCATGGGTAGGTCCTAACTTAGCGAGTCGGGATAGGACAACCTGAACTGGTTCTATGCATGCCAGATCAGGCCGGGGCGGTCCGACCAGGTCGGACTGGACCCAGGCCCAATACATCCCTTTATGCTCTTTTGGTCATAACTTTTTCCTTGAATGTCCATTTGATGAACCTTTTGCTATGCTGTAAATCTTGGAGCGAGACAGTCCCTTTCAGTATACTCCACTTGAGTTTTGGATTTAGATGAGAAATAGTCTGGTTGGATTGGGAACGAATCCAACCGGGCCCCCAGGACTAAAAGGCTAATAACTCACAGGTCAGGTGTCTGTTTGACGCGTCGTTTGTTGCGTTGATACCCCTATGACGTGGAGAACTTTTTATATACTTCTTTGAGTGAATTTTTGACAGTTGGAGTATCGACCAGTAGCTCATGGAGCAGATCCTCCCAAAGACGAGCGAGCGTAGTGCAAAAACCTAGTAGTTGGCTGAGACCTGACGAATGCTCATTGTTCTGAGTCAGAGTGACTTGACTAGTCCAGTGGGGAGCACCTTGGTGATGTAGAAAACCAACAGTGTGGAGCGTTTTGGTGTCGTAGTAGACACACGATACTCGATAGGAGGAGTACCTTAGCAGGATACGAGAGGGAGCATGCATGGTGATGTGGTAGACCCACGGTGGGAAGCATGCTTAGTGATACAACATATCCATAGTACTCAACAGGAGGAGTACCTCAGTAGTCCAAGGTTATAGGGAAGCGATCTTGGTGTTGCAACATGACCACTGTACTCTATAGAGGAGGAGTTATCAAATAGATGAGGTTTTGACAATGAAACTGGGGATGTTACTTGATACCACCCCTAAAATAAATCCTGGTTTCAGCTGGGTCAGTTTTTCTGTGTTTTCCTCATGACTGAGATGGATTACTTGATAACTTAGGTATATGTATGGGAATATACCTAAGAAGGGTTATCTGTTGATTTAATACTTTGTGGTTTATCCATGGTGGTTTTTGTGAGACCATGATAGTCTTGGGGTCCCTACTGAGTATCATTATACTCACCCCTGCACGGGTTATTCCCACAACTTGTTGTGTTGGATGCAGTAGACAGAAAATGTTGACTGAGGCTGAGAGTACCAGGACAAGACGATAGTCGTAGGTGGACCATATGGCGTGTCGGTACACAGAGGTAACGGATGGATGCGGAGTGCTGAGGAGGATATCTATACCTACCCTTCTAGTAAGAACCTCGGTGGATGACTCACTAGCTTTTTTCCTTTTCCTCAGTTGTACTTGTACTTTCAGTTTCTTGTACCTTTACTGTTGGGCTTGTAATATGGCCCCTTTTACTTTTCAACACTCTTTTTGTTATAATGTTTACATATGTTGGTATATTGATCTATAAATCATTGGGGTTTTTTAAAGGTTATAAAGGAAATTCCTTCCCAGTATCAAGAATTATGCCTTTGGTGCGAGTCTCCAACCCCTGGCCTATGGAAGGCAGTCTTTGGGTAGTCACGACACGGACCCCTGGGGACGGGTTGTGACATACCATATCAAATAAAACCATTCATATATCTATTATGTAGTAGGAAATTGATACATAAAGGCCTTAAATACGACATTATCAAAACATCATCATTGGATACTGGATTCTGAAAATATTTCATGTTTATACAACATGATGCATGATTATTGGGCTTACCATTCTATAACACACATCATTGTGTACGTGACCTGATATACACTTTTTTTGTGGTTTAGAAGTAGTTTTATCTATTGAGTTTCATCCCCTTATTTTCTTATCTATATTTTAATTTTGTGTAATGATGATTAACACTCACAAGTATTAATTAATGAACTGGAGAAGCTTGATGAGAAAAAATTTCATAATCAAAACAATATTGAGATTCAACAGAATTAGATAGCTGAATCCTTCAAAAAAAAAGTTCTAAATACATTATTTTTTCCACATAGAATAGGTTTGGGCCCCCAAAACACAAATAATACAAGAAAATAAACCTTTTTAAATGGGACCATATATCGAAGATCTAAAATTTTTATAGTAGTTCTACTCTAATGGATCTTATTTATTGATCATAATGAATGTATAGTGCCTAAAACATCTAACCAATTCAAGGTTTCGTAGAAAGTACATTCTATAACATTATATGGTGTTCTAAAATTTTATTCACATGGAATTGATCTATAAGTAAATATTTATAGATTAATGAATTTAAACTACATTACCTATTTAGGTTATAGATTTTAAATCCTACACTACATAGCTCCAAAAACATTTTGCATGAACATAAACTATGTTACACCTACAAACTAGTTTCATGATCTCAAACTACACATCTATGATTTGGAATTATGACCTTAAATTATTTACCCCTATAAGAATATTATTTTGTAAATTAATCTTATTTTTACATTATCCTTGTTTCATTAAATTATTAATTGTTAAATATTGTACTTTGCGCAAAACCTTAGACTGCATGACACCAATATCCTCATTTTATGAGGAAAAACTCTGTGGTTAAGAATTTCCCCACATAGGCTCTTTATTTTAACATAGGTAATTTTATAATAAACTCATATTTCTCACATAGACCAACACTCAGATGATCTTATGGATTTTAGTTGATTAACCTAATTAACATAATTGTGAAAAAACATATCTGAAATCTATAGGCAAATTCATCTGCATCATATGATTTTAAATTATATTACATGTGGACCATCATTCAACCCCCTTAACATATTAATTTTTCTAACAGGGTATGTCCCAAACATGCTTATAGGAGAGTTGGGTCGGTGAAAAAGTTTATTATCACATAGAACCCCAATCCAAAAAATACTCCTACATTGTATTCCATTCAGTTTAATATCATGTAAAATACCCCTATCCTAGCTATTTCTACAACTTATATCGAAAAAATACCCCTTCAACATAGCATTTTGGCCCCAACATCCACATTTATTTTTCTTAATGGACTTCTTTTATGGTGAACCCCAAATTTCATTTCCTACATGAAAGTATTATTTTTTATAAGGGCACTAATAAAATCTATTGGAAGATTTATTCCATATACTTAATTATATGTAGTAAAGCATGAATCTCTTATCTTATACAAATGCAAAAATCCAAATCAGAACCATTAGTTTATCCTGGTGTTTATACCCCTTCATTCACAATGGCATTCCCTTTATATGTGTAGCACATAGTTAAAGCCATCTCATTTTTAACAATACCTTGGTTTTCACAAAGTAAGGTCTTATAAAAATGGGATATGAATATAGAACAAGTACTTCATTGTCACATAATATTAAACTTCCTATGTAAGGGCTTATCCTACAATACTTTAAATTACATATAGAAACTATCTTTTAGAACTTAATATTTATACATAGAAACTATATTTATTCAATAACGTTACTCACATAGAGATAACCATCCTTGTTATTATTAAGAAAAGATAATTCCCCCTAACATGAATTTTCCTTATTTAGGTTGGAACCTCAAGAAAATGATCATTTATGATCCGACATTAAGAACAAGTACCCCCATACATGAGAGATCATCCCACCTAGAGGCACGGTTTCCTTTTAGAAAATTAAATGTATGGTTTAATTTAGCCATTGGGTTTAGAGGTTTACATAATCTATAACTAAAAACATACCCTCATCCTAGTGTTCAGTTTCTCATCATTCATATATGGTCTTCCCAAATGGACCCTTACAATAGGTAATGATAAGAACTCTAGAATGATTATTTTAGATTATTTTTGGATGATATCAATGATATGATAAACTATCTTATTCCCAACTAAAAATTCTATTCAAACCTATATATATAACAATATTATCTTTGTTGTCATTATTACTCATTTGGATGACATGGAATAATTATTGGGTTATGTGTGTAAGCCATCCAAATGAAAGGCTTCCATTATATTCTTATATATATATAAACCTAATTTATGAAAAAACATCCCCACATTTGAATAATTACATCTAATTTCATGGTACATGATGTATAACATCATGAATTAATGTCCTTTTTCAGCTGACATTAAAATCCATGACATATGGTCCTCATCGCATGGAAATAAACTACATAACATCAATGTCTATATCCCATGAAAACAAATTACATGACATATGGTTCATTATTTATGACCTTAAACATAATAGAGAAGTTCCCTCCATATATATCAAATTTACTACATGATACAATGATCCATAGAATGATTCAGTATAAAAAGACCCTAGTCAAGGTCAAAATTTCTTTTGTCCCTAAAATTTACTGTGTGGGGTTACCCACACTCATATTTGGAAATGCATCAGTCCATTTCCTATTTTGAAACTATGGGGGACCATGGGTGTTCAATTACATACTAGGACATGAAAATACCCCCTCATGAATTTGAGATTGATTGATTATATGGATCGTTATAAAATAAGAAATAACTTTGACTTGATAGTTTATTACGGTTCACTGTGACATTTAAACTATAAATTCGACATACATCCATAAGTTATTGTTCATATTCACCCATATTTATTAGATTATAACATCCTATACCTTGAAAACTCATTTCCATAAATACCCCTTAATATTTCCTAATCATACATCTTCTATAAATCACAATTCATGCTATGAATGTCTCAACTTTCAATTAAACATTACTATTTATTAGTAACAACTACCCCCATCTCATCTGGACACTTCTATTTCGTTTTTCATACAAATCCACAATATTGATCAATATACATGAACCCTATATGGCTTCCCATCCATAAACATGTTATCACCCTAATGATAAGGCTATATAATCTTCATACACCCCTATAACATCATAGCAGATCATATATTTCAAATTTGATCAATAGACATCCCTTTTTTAACTTTCCCACATCGTAATCCCTAATGAAAATTAATTTGAGTCACAATTTTTAGTGACATAAATCCCTATTAAAAATTTATTTGAAACATCTGTCCTTTGTGCATCATTTGAGTTATTATTTTTCATGATCTTTATTGTAATCACTAAGTCCAAAAACAATGTGCACACAACCTTAAAATTTTATATAACAAAAAAAGTCTTCACAATCCTATTATGTTTTTATTTAACCTTACCACATATGTTCTCTTGCTATTTTGGTCTAGGAATTATGACCTTAATATTTTTTCACCATGTTAATTTTGTATAACCCTAAACACTAACTCTCAAAAATTCTAAACATCATGACCTATAAAATCATTTGAAGGATTCATTATAAATTACTAGAAACAAGCCTATAAATGTTCTCATTAGAAAAATTCATCTCAGTACTCACTAAGAACCTCACATCCAAAGAATATTAAAAGGTTAGATAAATAATGGGAAATAGAATAAATCTAATTTGTTCCACTGTATAGCCTTAAAATTTTTAGAGATTTTCTCACTGGATCCACTAGTCAAGGGAAATGGTTGAGTGATTCCTTCTGTTATATCATCACCCCAAACATGTTTTTAATGAATAATTTAATAACATTAGGGTTCATCAACCCTTTTGGAAGAATCTTCTTCAACATAAACCTAAAATTCATTGTGAGTGATTTAATCTGAAAAAATATTCTACAACACTAGAAATGATTCCATTTGACCCAAAGGGAAACATCCTTCCAGTTATGAAATTATGCCCTCAATATAGATCATCGCATGTAACCCATTATAGTTTTCAAACCATAATCTTATTTTTATCCTGAGGAGAAGGTCCTCTGATCGCTATACACCTTGAATCCATTTCTACGAACTCAACATTTGATATTGGCTAGTGGTCATCCATCATATATATATCCCATATCTACACCCTTGATTCAAACCTATTTATTTTGGATTTAAAAAATGAAAAATCCAATCTGATTCCCTTGATGACATGCATTCATTCATCATATTATCATTCAATGCAGATATATGACATTTCATTAATTAACAAATGAATTTTCATTATCAAGTGACACTTATCTGCATCATATAATTATTCAATCATCAAGAGCATAATCTACATGTACCTACCCATGGGATGATCTATGGTGTCAATGAGACCATATTTGACATTGATTTTTTGAATTTTCCTTTCTATACAGAGTACCCCCAATATTTGGTGAAAACTATATAACTTTATATTAATATAATATTTGGTCAAATCGATTCAACCTAAAATATCAACATATTCAGTCCACTTGCATGACCTAAAATGCCAATGGGAAGGGATATAAAACTCACTGGGTTGAAATATAGAATAGATAATCCTAGGGAAAATACCAAACCCCGATCATTGATCATGATTCTGGTACAACCTATAAAAATTTGATCATTAGAGTAAGAAGAGTAAATAAAACTTGTAGGTTTCAAAACACATAAAAGGATTCCTAAGTAAAATATGAGTTCATACCAAGTAAAATTTTCCTATTCGAGACATAATAAAAATTAATAGCTCCAAAAATAAAAAGATACAAATATTGTAGGGTACCATACATGTTCCTAAACAAAATTAAATCTATTCTTATTTGGCTTATTTGAACGTGGAAAAAGTTAGACTCTTCGATCATCCCTATAAAATAAGTTCAGGAGATCCATGTATGATACAAAGAAATGATATAACTTCACAGTGTTTATGTCTCCTTGATCATTAGAACCCTCATTCCAATACTCCCCCAATATGATTCTCATTACATTATGTCACCTCTTCCCACACCTAAATAGGGAAACATTAGTTTCAAGGTGTTGTTATTTAAGCCTATACCCATCCATAATCCACTCCATAGAAGAAATTATCTACATCCAAAAGGACCAAATCTAGTGTTATGATGATGTTATTTAGACCTATACTCATCCATGATCCACGTATTGGATGTAAATAATTCTGAATAAGATTTTGGGAATTAAGATTAAATTATCTAATTAAAATTAAATTTTCTAGTTGTTAAAATTTTACATTACTTTTCAATGGATTATAAATTATTATAATGTTGTAATCAGAGAGAAAAAAATTGAGGAATTGATATATGGTTGAGAATAAATGTTTTTTTAATCCTTATAAATGAGAGAGGTTCACCCCAAATCAGATTATCACTTTATATTAATGATGTTTTACAAAATTATCTCCACACAACCAAGATTTTTGAGATTAATTATAATGCATTATGAACACTATTTTTAGGTATAAATAATTATTTATCCTTATATTCTTAATAAAAATTAATACTTTTATTTTCAAAAACAATATCATTCCTTACTAGGATTGGTTTTATTCAAGTACAATACACACTTCTTCCAAAAAACTCAAAGAACCATCTATTTTTTTCTAGATATTGATCTCTATTATAGCATCATCAACAAATAATATTAATGTTCAACTATTTCTCTAAAATAATGGGACTCCTCTTTGGTTATTACATTATAGAGAACATTAGATCATGTTGATGATTTCACATTAGTTAGAAGTCGTTGTGAAAAATTATCTTATTCCCACCTTATAATGTTACTCTCAATTGTATAATGGATTGGTTGGAAACAACATTCATTTTATACTTATAGAAAATATGTGATAAAATGTATAAGAAGTTGTAAAGAAGATCCTTCAGAGGGGGTCTTGGAAACCAACATTGATATTTTCATCTAGACATATTGGTGAGTGAAAATAAAATCTTTAAAGGCCTCTGGATCTTATTCAGATCCACCCTTGTATAGTGAGATGTACTTCGAAACCAACCCACTAAATGGGAGCACCTGTGTTACACCCATAGAGAAACTAGGTACCCAAACCAATAATGGGCTCCATATGTTCACATAGATGAATCATGGAAGAAAATATCCATTAAAAAATACTTTTTTATTAGGATTCTTCTATTAAATGCTATTATAGAAAAAACCCTACATTTTTAATATAATATAGAAATGATATATTATATAATATATACATTCTTAATGAATTCTTGAGATTGGATTTCTATGGTATCATCCACCTCCTAGGTGTATTCAGGGTCTCTCCTTGGATGTTTGTTGATTCAGTTACTATGGTGGAATCCTAAACCATTAACAAAAGTTCACCATGTGCATCACCATCTCTTATCATGACATAGTCAGTTGCAGGTTTTAATCTCTCCACTACATTCATATCCTAGTCTGTCTAAGTGGTGAAATCATCCTTTGATATAAAGACATCTCAATGATCTCTAAGTTTTACCTCTGTAGGCCCATGGTGATCCTCCCTTTATATTACATGGGTGTATTAACCCTTCACCAAAATATTACAAAGGATCTTGGTCTCTCTGTAGTTAAGTAAATTATAAATATTCTCTAAAGAAAATGTTGCGTGAATTAGAAAGGCGAATCATCACAACATTCATAGAAGTTTCCTAGTCAAGAATGAAGAGATATAACTTATTCCCTCCTATATTTCGTTTGAAATTATATAACACATCCAATGATTAATGATAATAAGTGCTTAGAAATTGATCATCTAGTATTAAAAAATAACTTTTTTATTGTAATGTGGACTATTGTAATAATAAACAGTGTCAATTTTTAGAAAATATCACAATAGTATTTTATCACCATACCTGAAAAAAAACCTATCCTTTTTGTAAGTGTTTTGAAAGAGAGATTCAAATAAAATTTTATATCAAGCCCTTCATAGGATTTTCATTTAGTTCTTTAAAAAACCCCTATTTGTGGGACAAGATCCTCACTCCCTAAAGCAGTTAATGTCTCTCAATTTATGGATTTTGGACCAATGTTTGCATGAAGGAGTTTTTAGTAAAGAATGATTCCTTAATAAATGATAATCAATTGTTTGAGTGAAAAATACATTATATAAATCAGTGAAATTTATTTCTTATAGTTATGAATTTCACCAACTAATAAACCATTGTAAAGGTAAACTGATGATGGATTAAAAAAATTTCTCTTAAGGGATGGAGATAAATTCTTACTTACAGTATGAAAATCATAGATATCTTCTTCTCACATCATCTATGGAATCTGAATGATAACATAATATATTTTATTCACATCTAGTTGTGTTTACAAGGAATACAAGAGGGGGCGGATCAACCTATAACTCTTTTAAAATTAAAAGAAGTAGCTTGTGACATGATGAAAACAATTTCGAAATACTTTACCCAAAAGGAAATATTCTTCTTACCACTTATAATGAAGTGTCCTAATTAATTTCATCATATATTCTTATTATTTTGATACCCACTAATTTTGATAGTTAGTCTATGCAAAAGTTCATATCATTAAGATAATGAGTGGTATCATATAAAACATGAATGTATGCTTCAACTTCCCTAGGATGTTACTTATAATAAAGAACAATAATGAATGTGACATGGTCGAATCCCATTTTAATAATATATATTGACTAAAATACATCATATATATCCTCGGTATATAAGGATTATCTCCAAGAATATCACTACCTCTAATATTAAATATAATTTTCATTATCTTGAATTGAAGGAAAGGGGGTCGTTCCACTAACTAATGTTAAAATGCATATATACATAACCTATTTTTTCAGAAATACTGATGATTATGACCACTTCAAAAATACAGTCTTACAAGACTATTCCCCTTATTGTGGATACTAAGAAGCCTTTACATGGACCTTATATCCTAATTAGTCACCCTTATTTTTCTTCACTTCTTGCTAACAAAGTGACATTGAACAAGGATACTAGCTCACCCATTTTTCATCATGACAGGATTAAATCCAAGTATCAACATAATATAATGTTATCCAACTAACAAAACCTCTAGGGTTTAACTTTAATTCCCATTTCCTCTAAAAAAATTGTTAACCAGGGTTGGAATACATTCATCACATTTTTTTTGTTCTTATGCTTATAGGGTGAGATATAACCATATTATGGGAAAAACTAAATTCATGTTGGGTCCTACAGGTTATATATCTTTCATATACAGATTATTAATAAATAAATTCTACTATGACACCCTCCCACATATAAATCACATATACATGTACTTTATGGAAATCAATTGAATTATAAATTATGATATGGATTGGGAATTAATATGACGAAAAAAGAAACAAGTTATGTCATTATGCTTTCCCTCCGCCTCAAGGTTATCCCCTATGGTTGGAATTACATAACTCGAACTCAATAAATAGGTTTTAAACATGGAAATGTGTATTTATTTGAAATTTATCAACTCATATTTTTCTACATGAGCCACCATAAATTTCCACATCCCTTGGTATGGTATAATATGGTGAAATGGGACTTTCCCCTTATAATTGATCCTATATTTCCGATATAATTTGGAGTACAATAAAACTAGAAAACACATCTATATGTAACTTATGAGTTGGGAAACCATCATGAAATTTCCAACTATAGATCTAGACATTGACTACCTTGTTGGTAGAAGGTATCTGATACATTACTTCACCATGAAGGCATCCTGATAAATCAATCTATCACCCTTAGTAATAAAATTCTCACCGTAGTCATTAAATTATCCCTCTTTTAGATTATGAGAATAAACAAAAAATTCACACACATTTGGTGGATTAAAAATATCAGGGGCCTCATGGGTCATGTTTATTTCCCAGTTAGCTTGATGAATGAATCATATCATTCTATAAAGGGGATATCAACCCTTGGTTAGAGGTCTTATCCTATAAGGTATTTTTCTAAATCGAACAACTAATTGGTGAGTGGAGGTTTCTTTTAGTCTCATCTCACTCAAAGAACATGTGAAGAAACTCATCACACATTTACCCCTACACTGGATTCTCTCTTACAATATTCACACAAATAGTATTATTCTTACCTATCCATATACCACATTAAACATGTTTATATTTTGGTACACCTAGTAGTACCATCCAGAATTATGTGATTGTTGTGATAAATAAATTTTTTCAAATACCTTACATCATTATAAAGTCCTAGTACATTATATCTCATTATAGTTCCACAAATCTATATCATAAATACAATAGCGAACCCCAATCGATACTTTATTTCTCTCTAGATAGGTGTTTCCATCTCGATGACTAGCCAAACTACTAATTAGTTATCAACTTTCTCAATGTAGATACAGAGATATTCACATAATGATGGATTGTAAATGGAAAATTTTCCTTTATTAGTAGAGTATACCCATGGAAATTACCCTTAGAATAATGAATATCCTTAATAAAATGTCCGAAAGAATATATATTGGATTTAGGTACCTCCAAGTGTTCTTTTATCCAATTAAGAAGTAGGTTTCTTACTTACGGTGTAGGAATGAGTGAATCACTAACCTGCCTAACCCCATATTAGGGAAACCTATCAAATAATTGATATTCCTGGAGGTATCCTCCCTCAAACTCAAAATGGAGATGATTATTTCAATTTATTTTGTCAATTTGGCTATCAGAAACACACTCAGACATTTTAACCCACCACATAAACACATCTTGTTCATGCTCACACAATTATATGGTGATTCTCTACAAATGATGAATCGTAAAAAATCCAAAATATAAAAGAACATAAATGTATTAACATCTATGTCCTCATTAAATAAATACACAAGGTGACATTGTAGATACAAGGGTAACCACACATAGGTTTAGATATCATGTATAAACCAGGTCAGATGCATGGTGGCTATGTAAAGTCATATATACACTTACCGAGCTCGTAGATACCATATGTCCATGAATGTTGTAAGAATACATTATTCTTTAAACCCCTTTCATGCTTATGTTACATTCATCGTGATAAATAAATATATTAACTATAAAAATATAATGAAGTGGGTACCCATATTTTTAAATAAGCTCTTTGAGAAATCCACTCACCACCAATCCCTAAGAAAAAGGTACACCACAATACAAAGACCACACAAGTATCTATGTAGATCATGGTTTCTCTACCGTATCAGGTGGTAATGGAGGGGGGTTTTCCTATATCCTATGTATATACCCCTATTCATGAGTGTCATAATCCATTCATATGTGATATTTAATGAATCATGTTCATATTAATAGATCAACCAATCCATCACTAAAGGACATGAGATATGTGACACATTAAAAAATATGAAGGCGCTGTACTATCACTATGTGAGTACAAAGGTGAATTAAAAAATCACCATATCATATTAAAAATACTAAATTTATTGTATCACCATTTTGTAACCCTTTTCTGATATGGTTAGATTATGGATCTCTATGTGAAGTCTTTCTTCTTACATAGACGCATGTCATTTGTACTACATAGAATGTATCCTTGTGGTCACATGCATTATTAATATAAATCACTCATATATTATGAAATGATGATACTAATCATGGAATATTACAATGTATTTAGAAATCAATTATATATAGTGAGATGAAAAAAACCATTATGGTTTTCTTCGCACTACAATGTAGACACATTTTATGGAAATCAATTTATCGACGATTTGCCAATAAATACCATGATTTCAATTGAAAAAACTAGATAAATGATATATTTAAAGAGAGTATGGATATGGATCATATATATATTCTTTTTTTCATTATAAATGAGATCTCTATACATAATTCACAAACCATTAAAAATTTTGAGTTTGAAAAAAGCACAATGGAGTTTTCATCATGAACACCCATAAAATAATAATTTCCCCATTCATAGTAAACCAAATTTAAAAAATCATGGAATAAACACATAAATAAAATACGTGATAACGTTTTATGAATCTTACCATACTTCGTCCCACATCCCAATTATCTCACGGATCATTCTATTACAAAATTCATCCATGTAGACTCGTCTCCTTTTTTGGTATAAAATGCAAACCTATCTCCCTGAAGAGAATACCTTATGGGCTATGTTACATGTCAATCCCAACAAACACATAGACTATGGTTATATAACATTATTGGTAAAAAAATTATAAGAGTTCATTTATTAAAAGTTTATTTTTTTATCTTAGAAGACTATATACATACATACATTAAAGACGAGTACATGAGAAACAACATAAACACATTTCGAGAAAGATATATTCCCTTTAATCATATCCATTAATCATAAAAATTATCCACATAAATTTTCCTTGGGGAAATGAAAAATTTTATTTGTTATATAATGTGCTTGTTTAGGAGTATCATAGAACGAAATATTACATAACATTAACATGTCATCAGTGAAATGGTAAAAATGAATGCACAACATGACCCCATATTCAACTGAATTTGAGGGAATTCTATATCAACTGAAATTAAATAAAACATGGATAAATTGTTTTGGGTGATTACCCCTAGGTAAATATTTTCTGTAACTATATCCATTTTCTATTATCTATATAGGGATATGTTTTATAGGAAATTATCTAGACTATTACTTTAACTAATATTTGGATGAATTTTTAACATGGAAAAGTTAAGACTTGAATCCAAGTAAATAAATATTTGAATAAAACAATAGAGTTTAAAATACCTTAAATTTCATGAGTGACATCAAGAAAATATTATGTGCCAGAGTATGCCTCACACAAAAAAAAATTGGAGTTTATATCAACATTTTCCTAATAGAATGAAAATTGAGTTGGGAAACCCCACTTATGGTTTCTGTAGAAAAGAAGTCATAAAGTCAAAAAATAGTACGTAAAGGTATTTAAAAAAGATTAAAAATTAATTTCAAGATATAAATTCTCAAATAGTCATTTTATACACCACATAATGTAATGTTTGGGAACATTACAAAACATATGTCAAAAAGACAAATTTGTGATGGAAAACCATTACCACTTGTTTTGACTTCCATGAACATTTCTAAGAATCCTATTTCATAAACATATATTTCTTAATAACATAATTTATAACCTTAATCATATTCATTTTCATTTATAATATTCATATATTTTTATCCTTTCCAATAATTCTTCTAATTTTCAACATCTTGTGGTTATATTTTGATCATTTGTACTAGATAAATAATAGTTGTTTAGATATTCATTATTTATCCAAGGTTGATTATTATAATGTTTCAAAATTTTATATTATGGATTATTTTAAATAATTTATGTTGTTTAGAATGTCTTTTATTACTGTTTTAGACCTTTTCTAGGATAATAAAGTTGATAATATGATTTTTTGGTGATTTTTGACAAACAAAGGGTGTTTCCATAATTGATGAAATAGATATTCATTTAAAATATATATAACCAAAAACAAATATTTATTCACATATTTTTATCATATTATACTTTTTTATATTTCCACATTCATTTATGGTAGAAATACATATATTTGTTCAATTAGTTGGTTAAACCGACCCAAACATCAACATAAACTGATTTAGAGAATGATTATGAGGTGCTTTTTTGAAACATCATAAAGAAATAATAATAATGACAATATTTTTCATTAGTCATTTAGATAAATTATAATTATAGTATATTAGATGAATAAATTATTGTATAATGATAGATTGGAAATCGTTATGAAAAGATTACTCTTTGTGTGCTAATTATAAACAATTATGTTAATGATGATCATTTGTTAATCATTTGAGTAATAGGATATAAAAATTTTCATTAAAAAATCATATTATAAGAATAATATTTAACCATTTATACCATCCTTATATCTATCCGTATAAATAATTAAAGGAAAATGTTACATGCTACGTCATGGATGTGGTAGTCTGCATAACTCATGAACAATAGTTTTGGTAACTTAATCAATTGGATATACTAATAAGGAATGGTAATACCATTAATATAATATAATAATAATATAAAAACACTATAATATCATCATATTATTATTCAGATAATTATCTTTTATGAATATAGTAAATAAGGAAAATTTATGTACTTGATAATGGTCTCATTGGGGTCTTGAAATTTTCTTGGATGTTTCGATGAAAATGAAGGAATTATGCAATGTAATGGTGTTAAAATATTTTGAAAGTGGGGGAGGGTTATTCTAATAAAAAAATGGAAACTTTTAATGAAAAAAAATCTTATAATATTTTAGTCTTGAAGTTGTTAAAATGTTGCCCATTTAAAAGTGATGGTGAGTGTAATTTTAGGAAAACCCAAACATTTTCAATAACATATGGTTTATATTTATGTGTAAAAGGATATATAAATAAACAAAATATGTATGGAAATGAGTTTTGGGTAAAACATTACCTCATCCGCTACTTTTTTAGTTATATTTTTTTATTTATAATTTTTTTATTAATAATTATATTTGTTACCATATTATACTTTTGCATTTGTAACTAATTTATAATCTTACAAATTAATTTTAATGAAAATTTTTATGATCAGTAATTTTACCTAATTTTAAATTCTAATTTTAAATTTTAAAATAATTCAATAAAATATTATTTCTAAATTTCTGATAAGTATATTTTATAATTAATAAACTTAATTAAGTAGAAATAGTTTTTTAGGGAAATAACTTTTATAAGATTTAAATCTATATAATTATTAAACTATATTGGATAATTATTTTATTGAAATAAATTTATTTCATTTAAAATAAATAAAATATATGAGGATTTCAAGGAATGATAAAACATAATCCCCCTTGAAAATATGTTATTTTATAAAATTTTATTAAATGATTTATATATTAATGTAACATTTTAATTAGTTCTAAAAATGTTTTCCACGGGTTTCCTTTGTTTAATGAATATAATAAATTGAATAATGTTATTTTTTAAATTCATATTTAGTTAATTAATTTTTTTTTAAACATATTCTTTATTTCTTTGTAACTATAAATAAATTTTAATTAAATGTTTTGTGAAAACAATATTTTTTACTAAAACTCATCCTTTTCAAAAAAACATAAAAATTCATCAATGACAACTTTGTAATGATGAATTAAAATATGGAATTAGTTACTTATTTTTCTTGTGTTAAACTTTTAGCTTTAAAAATATTTAATAAATAATCTTTAATTGTTGAATTTGTTCAATAGATTCAGGATGTATAATTTTCCCACTAAATTAGTGTCTCGGGAATTACATTTCCCGCCACCCTATATAATTTTATCCAAAAAATTATAGTATATATCATGTATTAAAAAAAATATGTACACACCTTCCATATTTCCTCACCGTTATCCTAGATTACCTCTTATATTTTGTCATTTCACTAATGGAATTTCACCAAAAAAGGTGTTTAATTCCTCAATAATTACTCTCTCATGTAAAGAATCGGGATAAGATCCTCATTACATAAAAATTGGTTCTTAGAATCTATTCTATCATATCTCAGAACATATTTTGTATCAGGAATATATTTCCTCAATAATTAAAAATGGAATACATTATTTACTTTATAAACTTTTAGTGGTAGAGCCAATCTATTTTCTAAATCACCAATTCTTTCTAATATTTCAAAAGGGAACGTGTAACTGGGGATTAAGTTAAACTTTTGACTACATCCTAAAACTTCCTTCCATGGAGAAAACATCATGAATATATAATCCCAAACATGAAATTCCTACTTATTACATCAATTATAAGCATATATCTATTTTTTAATCTTGGATACTTTAACATGATCCAGAATTGTTAACACTTCAACAATCTTCTCCTCCTTAAGCCCTAGACCAACTAATTTTATTTCTCCTATATTTTTTAAATTGGTTAGTGTAAAACCCCTCTTCCCATAAAATTATTTATATAGTGCCATCTATAGCTTGAATGGAAACTAGTATTAAATTAAAATTCATCCACAGGTAGATACAGATCCCACATAACATGGGATTCAAGAGAGAATGATATCATTATGAATTCTAATGTCAGGATAGTTCTTTCAGAATGACCAACAATATTGGGATGATAAGTAGTGCTTAAATATAACTCAAAAATTATAATAAATCTATAAATAGAATAGTTTTTTATTTGAGGGAGGGCTAAAACTTTGCCACATGGTTTTGTGATGGTTTCCAAAAACTGCTGGTAAAATTTTTGTTGGAATCTAACACACCGTTGTTCCTTCCATGTTGATAATGATTCTAGAAAGTGTCATAAAATTTGTATTTAGTGGCATTATTCTATGTTTTAGCAGTTATTTTCCAACCAAAAATATTGCAAGACGTTAACTACATTTTAACTACTGTTAACATTGAATGATTATTTACCAAAATAAACTATGCTAAAATATAGAAACCACCACCAAAAAATACCATAATATAGCGGTGGTTTAAACATGAATGAAAAAAATATATTTTGTAGTGATTTAAGCCACTTATATGTGATTAATTAAAAAAGAACCCCCAGAAACTCCAACCCCAAAAACCCCTCAAAATAATATACAATGCATAGACCATATTATTCCACCAAATAGCTATACCAAAATGTACATATCATATAATTATAGTACACAATTCCATAAGAAATGGAACACAACATATAGACTCATCAAGTAAGTTCCCTAATCAATCAATTAGATTAAACACAAACACTGCACAAACCATATCACTATTTATGGTCCACTCTATATCCCTATTATACAAGAAGAAACCCTCTCCACTAACCATTGTCCAATGAGGTGCTTTGCTCATCTCCCTCTCCATATCTATCTATACTTCATAATAATAGAACCTATAAGAAAAATAAATTTTAAATTAAATAATGTTGTGTATTTATATTTAATATTTAAAACAATTAAAGTTTGTGAAATAATTTTTTTTGAAGTTATGTGATTTACCGGCTCACCACCAGTCATCAATAAAATATCACCAGGGGTAGATCCTGTTCTATTCAAATATAAATCAACCAATGCATTCTGCAATGTGGATATTTGAGTCCCCTATTCCTAAATTTTGTTTTTCATAGAAACAAACTCTCTCTGAGAATCTCAAGGTATGGAGTGACTAAAATCCATAGTATATGTCACTTCAATCCTTGATGGCCTTCCAAAGACATCACATGGAAATGGTCATAAACCCATCCACCACACTCAACTAGGATGCTCTTTACAAATGAATTTACTAAATAGGACATCCTCAGAGACTGAATAGAACAGTACGAGATTGGAAACCCATGGTTCTTTAAGTTTTAACTATAAATAAAATTTTAGTTATATTTGAATATAATATATTAATAGATTCATAAATAATAAAATGTTATTATAATGAATTTTAATTTATACCCCAACTTTTCTAGTAGTCTCATTAACAAAACACTCTTCGAATTTTTTATAAACATTTAACCACATTTCTATTATGGATGTTTGGTGCCCAAAATTTTGTGCCTGAGTTAATCAAATATAACTAAAAAATCAATATATTGAAAAGTAAATATTGTCTTATATATATTTAAACAATTGAATTAATTCTAGAGTCGATTGGATTCTAGAAAAAATCATTGACCGAGGAGTGTGATGGATGAATGGTGTAGCCTGACTTTATGCATTCTTTCTTGAAATATCCTCAAATAAATAAAATGTAATTTAACAGTATTGTATGCAATGTCATCTCATTTCCATAAGAATTTATAGATGTAAATTTATATTAATAAAATAATATATCACTGCTATAATTTTCAGTTTTCTTATAGAGATGTATCTGGCAACAACCATTTGGAAAACACCATTGATATTACTAGGGAACTATAAATGGTAGTTTCTATAATTTTTAAAACACTACCTCAAATATTACTCTCCCTACCCCCAATTTTCCTCTCCCCACTACTATGGCCATCCAACAACCCCGACCCCACCCACGCCTCCAAGTAGGTCCTTCAGACCGTCTTTCCTCCATTGAACCCCTTGTCCTTGTCGAACCCATTCATCGTGATGTCCTGTATCACTGAAATCGATCCCTCCTATACTCCTACTGTTGGGCCCTCCTGGCCCCATTGCACCCCACCATCCAACCCTCCCTGATCTATTTTTTCATCCCGAACCCATCATGTCATCCACCCCTTTCAAGCCCCATTATCAAACCCTATCATCGAGCCCCTACACCCCATCATGGATACCCAATCTGGTCACCCCCTTCCGCAGCTGAGTCCCCTCTAGAAATATTTGTTTTCCCATTACTTATTTGACTTAGGCAATTCATGTTTTTAATTTGGAAAATTATTTTGTGGGTATCCATCCAAATTCATTATCAAGATTTTAAACATCCAAAAATATGCAGTGATTTATATCATATAGCTATTAAAATTTAAGAGGATTGATTGGTATACTTTAAATTTTTTTTTGAAGGATATAAGTGGGGTTTTACCACCAATTTTAATTCATAGAACAATACACCAACTATATCTTAAACCATGAAAAATTTAAAAATTTATTTATATAGTATTTATTGGTACATAGGTTTGTATGATAGTTCTTTTTCTTTTATCCCTTCTATGAAATATTTTTTTATAGGAAAATTGTCCCCCTTATCCATCATCGGGGGAGGGTCTGTTGGCATATATAAAGTCTGATTTATCTCCTCTCCTAGTAGATCTTGTAAAAATTAATCAACATTTCAAGGTTTTGGGGGTTGTTGATGGAAATGAATTAGTGGTTCTCTCACATATTGAATTTTCTAAAGCATCATCTATGAATTAGTTTTCATTGATCATGCATTTTTGGCATCATATACCTATGGTTTATGTCTTTAATAAGCATGTTAAAAACACACATGTTGTGGTTGATTGACTCTCAAAAATTTCTCATCCAATCCTCCAATGAAGGGGACTTTTCAAGGGTATGTTCATATTCTTCATATTCCCCTAGAACTATACATTTCCATCTCTATAGGTGGAAATTATTCTTTCACATGAATCATGCCAATGTATAGTGGTTGGGTATGATTACCCAATCTCCCACTCATCCAACTATTTCATAAATTTGTGTCCAAATTAATATTATATTGTTACATCCTAGATTTTATTGAAAAGAAATAAAAGGTGGGTATCATTACCAACCAAACCATTATTTTAAAATATGGTATTTTTTTTACACTATTAAAATGGTAAGGGTTTTTTGAAAATATGATTTAAAATGAATTTGATAACATTAATTAGTATGAATTTAATAAATTTTGGTACTATAATTGGGAAATATTCAGGCGCAAATCATAGAAATGAAAGATATGTGCATGGTTTTCTAGGGCACGCTGAGGAGCAGACCTTAGAAAGTGGCATGGTGAGATGAGGCTGGAGCACCTCACCACTAATAAGGTCAGTTGTCTTCATTGAGGAACACCAGAGGTGTGCACGTCCCCCACTATTGCTTGAGGAACTCAGGCACCCCGCACACCTCACCCTCATCTTCCTTGTTGGGAGCTGAAAACACTGGTAGGTGGAGAAGTGGATGATGTCGACAACCAAAGGGGTTTTGAGTGCACGAAAGATAAAGCCATTATAGCATAGATCAGGGTAGAAGGCAGGAATGTGGATATCGTGGTGTGAAATATTTAACTGTTGCAGTATATATTAGGTTTGGTGGGAGAAAGGCAATGATCGATGTAAGAGGAAGAAATCATTGTGCATCGCGATGGAAATATGGATGTCCTAATTTCAATTAAATATAATATTTAATATATAAATCAAAAACAAAGTAGTCTATTTTTACAAGAAAAAACACAGTATCCTATAAAGAACATTATTGTAACATCACCCACAACATCACCTCTTTAAAAAAATGTGTTTTCATTTTTATTTTTATTGTTTTATTGACTTTCTATTTTTTAAAATTTAAAATATTTTTGAAAACTATATATTATTATTTATGTGCGCCTGTGCCTTAGTAGTGCGTCACACCACATCGCCAAATAGCATTTTCACCTTATTGCACCGCATGACTTTGACAACAATGGCTATGTGGATAATGAAATTATTATAGATAGGTATACATGAGATTACATTGTTGTTGAAATGAATCCTAATGAAATCATAGCAACACATAGTAGAGATGTTGAAATTCTCATCCCATCTCAAATTACGATGGAAGATAACAAACTCATTCCCACTTATCAATATGACTAGTTGGATAATAAATTTCCTTCCATGGAGATTGTAAATAATCATGTTTTGTTTCCTTTTATTGAGTATGATTTGTATGATCAATGTCAAATTTTTAGCTGTTTTCGGAAATTTCAATGAAAACTTTTTAAAAATTTATAAATTGTTTCATCATTAGACTTGAATGATATGTGAAAGATTGTAATTTTTTCCAATTTAATGCTTCTGATGAATTTTATGAATCATATTTATAAAAGTTTCTTAATTTAACTATAAATATTTGTATTAATTTTTTTTATGTCACAAGGTGTTCAGAGTGGTACATCAAATGTAGTTGGTATGTTTTTTTTCAATTTTCTAAATTAATTTATTGTAATTTTATATGTATATTTCCCAAACTAGTTCAAATTTTTTATTAAGAAATAATTTATATTTTAACTAGAATATGAATTTATTTTTTTCATGATATGGTGAATCTTCATGTAGACATAGGGGTCCTGTTATAGGGGTTTGATAATCGAAATATAGAGCCCGATCAGATGTGTTATTTGATGACACATTTCATCAAGTTGGAGAAGGTGGAAGTGAATTTATATGTTAGTTTGGGCATATGATATGAGGCCCACACATATTCTCCCTAACGACTCATGATTAGAATTCTCTACCCTATGATCCGATTGATAGATTATGGAGGGAGGTTATAGTAATTTCAATGTTTAATTTATCATTTAATTGTTTTTATTATTATTGTAGCTGCAGATAATTTTTTTAATAGGATATTTTTATATCATGTCTAGATGAGTTTAGAGAAATATGTATCACCAAATTCCTAAAATTATCGAATGATTACAAGGTAAGGGTGAAATTATATCATTGGATATAATTTGAGGGTATGAAAACATTCTACAGTTATCCCTTCTGGGAATTCATCTGGTAGAGGGGCATGATTTTGTTTCGTTTTGGACTAGTGAGGTGACCTTTATAAAATTTATTTCTTTTAAGCTATATATGACTAATTTTTTATTAATATATTAACTGAATACAATGAATGGAGAGTGATTCTTGTCATTATTCACGTAATTGGGTGATGCTGAGAAGGCATCCAAACTTGGTACCCGACACATGTAACAACTCAAACATTATGTAACTTTAGAATTCACAATTCATTCATATATTAAAACTATTTTAGTATAAAATGAATATAAATATATATTTCATGGAACCCTTTATTATAGATATAGTAGTGAGGTGAGAAGACCGATCATATGATAGTATGGGTGAGGACTTGTAGGGAGGGTGATCATGATGTTTCCGGTGTTATAGTAAGAATATTATTTCGTAAAATATATTTTTTATATCATAGATGTTGACCTCAACTGTTTTGATAATCCCAATTATGCTTTCATATACTTTGATAATGTAAATATAATGTTTTTCTATATATTAATTCGTTCCATCTGTGATCAAGATGATAATAATATTAAAACACTCCATGAGACATGTTAATCCACGTCTATCTATGTTTATATGAGTTCTGAAGTTCTTCTAACCCATTCGGATATGTTTTTCATAAAATAGACAAGTATAAAGTCACTGTTATGCATATAGCTACTGATGTAGAGCTACCAGTACTCATTCTACTGATAGACTTAGTCTACCGCTAGACAGAGTCACCGATAAGCTAAGGCTACCGATATTTACAGAGCTACCGACAAAAACCGAGCTACCGATAGAACAGGTCTATTGATCTGCATAAGTCCATCGGTAAGAAAGTCTACCAAATGATTCAGTATATCGATATTGAACACTAAGAGATACCGATACGAGCTACCGACTGGCCTACTGATACACAGACTGGAGACTCATATGAACTGAATGACATATTCTACTGATACAAGTATAGAGCTACTGATAGAACCAGTCTACCAAGCTACAGATAGAAGGAGTTACTGATACCTAGAGATACCGATACCAACAAGCTATCGCTGAAAGTTCAAAGAGATACCGATGGAAGGACTGCTACACAAAGACCACTGTACACATCTACCAATAGAAGGGTACTAATGATTGACCAACCAGTCAAACTCTATACTCTCAATACTATTTATTTATTATGCTAACAGTTACATTTGTTGGTTTTAATGCAGTTAATGTTATTTAATGAATTTTGTTGCCATGTCAAGGAACCGTACCTAGTACCCATGAAAAAGGTAATCATTTCCATTTGCCGGAGCTGAATGCTATAAGAGGGAAGATACATACCTAGCTGAAAATCATTAGATATATAAAACACTGGTTGTGCATACGACAAGCATCAAAGAACTACGAAGGCACATGGGTGAAAAATAAAAAGGCTCAACACCATTCAAACGTGGAGCATTCAAACAAGGCTACATCCATACTCCATGATATTTGAACATACTTGAATTCGATCACTTAGAAGGAAACCACAAGCCTCATCGTGAGTGAAGAACTACCAAAAACACTTCATACACTCAAGCTGACAAGATGGACCAAGAACCAAAGAAGAAAATGACACTCTGTTTTCTGAGCAGAAACCAGAGAAGGACTCAGAAGCATTTCTGACCAACAAAATGAGTCTTGAGCTGCCCTACATATCACTAAATCTCTTCTAAAATCAGTCATACTTATCTTTAGTGATTCATTAATTTACATTTTAGGCAGGGTGTGTACCCTATTTATTTTACACACACACTGTCTCCTGAGCTAAACTGGAGGATTCTTAAATCATCACTCAAACTCCATAACTCTTTGTTTCCCACTGAGGATTGTGGTTGAGGTTGTGTAAGACCTAGATAGTTGTGAGATGTTGTTTGTTTCCCACATAGAACTGTGGCAGAGGTCTTTGTACCTGGACAGTGTGTTCACTGTTGTTTACCCTGATCCTGGGTGTGGATCAATTTATGTAAATTATTGAGAGGACTAAGTCTGTTCTTGAGACTGAACCTCTTGGTTACATCTACTGTGTATTTTAATTTAAGTCATAAGCATACTATATATATTTTTTTCATATTCCACTGCTATTACTTTGAAATAAAAAACTATTTTAAGGATACTTTGTTAGTTAAATTAGAAAGTGTTTATAATTATTGTAAACCAGTAAGTTAGTTTCAAAAGTTAATTTAATCTTCAGATTAAGTCAACTGAGACCTAATCAATCTTTGAGAAACTGATTGAACATTTACACTCTGTATAGATTCACTACAGTTTAACATTTTTTTTAAAATGGGGGATTTTAATAGAAATATTTTTAAAAGAAATTTTTATTGGAACTCAATTAACCCCCCTCTTGAGTATCCACTCCGACCAAAATTTGGTATCAGAGGCTTGTTTTTGTTAAAGGATTGTTGACATACTCTGTTTTTAAACTGTGATTTTAGTTACATCTTTAAAGGTCATAAATTTCTATTAGTTCTAAATTCTATCTCTTTAAATATACTTTTTAAAAAATATAGTTATAGACAATAGGCTAGAGGGTGTGGCTACTAACCGGTCACCTTTCTTGAATGGAACCAACTATGCCCAGTGGAAACAAAAAATTAAAATAAATTTAGAAATTATGGTTTTTGATCTCTAGACTGCTATAGAGTCTAAACATAAAATTCAAGAAACTGAAAGAACAACTTGGGATGAACCTACAAATATTGCTAACAACAATAATAGTAAAGCTTTGAATGCCACGTATTGTGCTTTAGGAGATGAGGAATTCAATAGAATATCTGCTTGGAAAACTGCTTAAGAAATATGGGATACATTATTTGTTTCTCATGAAGGAACAACCAATGTTAAAGAAATGAGATTGAATACTTATAATATTAAATATGATAATTTTAAAATGAAGAGTGATAAACCTATTTCTGATATGTATCTCATGTTTAATGAGATAGTCAATACAATGAGTTCACTTGGAAAAGTTGTTCTAGCTAAGGAACAAATTATGAGGATACTGTGATGTCTACCAGAATGATGGAGAGGCACTTCTGTTTCAATCAGATAGTCGTGTGACATTGGAGCACTACATGTAAAAGAGCTGATTGGTAAATTAATGATGTATGAGGAATAACTTAGGATAAATAAATAATATGATGATGAACCCAAATGAAAATCCCTAGCTTTCAAGTCTACTACTTCTAAGAGAAAAGACAAGAAGAAAATAAATGTACCTAGTGAAAGTTCAACCAGTAATGATTCTAATTCAGACATTGATGCAGAAATGGCTCAAATAGCCAGGAGATTCATGAAGTTCTATAGGAAGAAGAAATTATTATAAAATCTAACTACAAAGGAATGTATGACAACAAGGGACATTGGAAAAAGGATTGGAAAAATCATGAAAAGGAAGATGATATAGTCTGCTATGAGTGAAAAAGGAAAGGACACATCAAGGCCGACTATCCAAAACTGAAATTCAAAAAGAAATTTGATTATAAGGACAAGAAGTACAAGAAATCTATGAAATCTACTTGGAGTGATTCAGAAGATAGCACAAGTGAATTTGATGTTTCTGATTCTGAGAAAAATCATGCCAACATGTGTTTCATGACCAACACATCTGAGGAAATTTTAGATACTCATGTTTTAAATTCCTATTATTCTGGAGATGATGCAGAATCTGATTCTGATTCTGAAGATATGTCTAAGGCTGAATTTTTTGAATATATTAACATAATGTATGAAACATGTAATGAACTTAAGGAAAAATATAGGTCACTAAAGAAATAACATACTCTCACTTCCAATGTTAAATCTTCTCTTGATATAGAAAAGGAAAAGAATTCTCAACTGTTAAAGGAAAATACTGAACTAAAAATGTCCAATGAGAAACTTAGAAAGGATATAGAAAAGTTCACAAAGTGAAAAGATACTCTAACTCAAATATTAGGTAATAATGTTTCACCAAAATACAATACTGGTTTGTGATACCAACCTGGATAGAGACTGCTCACTAAAACATGATTTATTCCTAAGTCTGGACAAAATTATGCTTATTCCAGTTCTGGAAATTCCTATACTTCAACTAGTTATACATATGGTTATAGATTAAATAAATTTAATCTTTCAAAATCTATTGATTCTATAAATTATATGAGACCCCTAAGACAAATATGGGTACCTATGGCTTTGATTTCTAACCTCTCTGGACCCAAGAAGATCTGGGTACCAAAATAATTTCCTATCTAAACCTGTTTAGTAGGAAACATGTTTGAAGAGTTCTCACATGAAGTTATGGTACTTGGACAGTGGATGTTCAAGACACATGTCTGGATATTATTCATGCTTCTATAGCTTAATAAAGGTTTATGGAGGTCATGTCACCTTTGGTGATAATTCTAATGGAAAAAACATCGGCCTAGGCTATATTGGTAACACCAATTCAGTTTTAATTTCTAAAGTTCTATTTGATGATGGACTTAAATAAAATCTTTTAAGTATTTATCAATTATGTGATGATGGATTTAATGTTATATTTGAAAATGATTCTTGTAATTTTTTTAATTCGAAGGATGTTTTAGTATTTTATACTTTAAGAAATTAAAATGTTTATGTTGTTGATTTAAATTATTTAGTTAAACAAAATGCTACTTGTTTAAATGATTTTCATAGAGAATCATGGCTATGGAATAGAAGATTAGGACACTGCAACATCCATTCACTTAGAAAGCTGTCTAGGAAGAACTTAGTTAGAGACCTACCTAATCATTAATTTACAAATGACAAAGTTTGTAATCCCTGTCAAAAGGGAAAGAAACATATAGTTTCTTTTAAATCAAAGAAATACATTTCAACTTCTCAACCACTTGAGTTGGTTTACATGGGCTTGTTTGGACATTCAAGAGTTTCTAGATTAAATGGGAAGCACTATGTCGATGTCTTGGTAGATGACTTTTCTAGATATACTTGGGTATACTTCTTAGCTCACAAAAGTGATGCTTTCTCTTACTTTGTTAAATACTCAAAGTCTGTAGAAAAACTTAGTGGACTTAAGATTAGAACTCTGAGAAGTGATCATGGCCGTGAGTTTGAATATCAAGAGTTTTAATCTTATTTCTCACACAATGGCTATAGTCACCACTTTTCTGCTCCTAGGACACCTTAGTAGAATGGTGTAGTAGAAATAAGGAATAAAACCCTTCAATAAATAGCTAGAACCATGCTTAATGAGTATGATATGCCTATTTACTTTTGGGATGAAGCTGTGAATACAACCTGTTATATTATTAATAGTGTCCTGATTGGACCTGTCCTCAAGAAGACCCCATATGAACTGTGGAATAATAGAAAACCCAAAGTGAGATACTTTAGAGTCTTTGGATGTAAAGTTTTTACTCTCAATACAAAGGATAATCTGGCCAATTTTGCTTCTAAGAGTGATGAAGGAATTTTTCTTGGTTATTCTTTAACTAGAAAATCCTATAGAGTCTTTAACAAGAGAACCAAATGTGTGGATGAATCTGTTCACATCATGTTTGATGAAACTAATCCACATGAGCCTAAAACCTCTCTTGAAAATCTTGAAGAAGAATGGACTGTTCTGGACATTAATGATAAATCTAAAGAACCTGCTGTAAAAATATCCAGTTCTGGACATATTTTAGAATCTGCTTCTGTTGAACCCAAACCTATAGATGAACCTGAAATTTCTAGTCCTACCTTTACTAGATCAACTAGTATTCTAAGGAATCATCCTTTAGATGCTTTTTTTGGTAATCATGATAGAGGGACGTAGACTTGAGCTTCTCTAAGAAACCAGGTTGAACATCAAGCCTTTCTTTCACAACTAGAACAAAAAATGTCAATGATGCTATCAAGGATGAATTTTGGGTAATTGCTATACAAGAAGAGTTAAATCAATTTGAAAGAAACAATGTCTGGGAATTAGTTGACAGACCTAAGGACACATTAACAATAGGAACTAAATGGGTTTTCAGAAACAAAGTTGATGAGTCCGGAAACATAGTTAGAAACAATGCTAGACTAGTTGCACAAGGATATATTCAAGAGGAATGTATAGATTATGATGAAACCTTTTCACCTATAGCTAGATTAGAAGCTATTAGTATCTTACTTTCCTATGCTGCTCATCTGAAATTCAATTTATATCAAATGGATGTTAAAAGTGCTTTTCTAAATGGTTTTATTATCGAAGATGTTTTTGTTCAACAACCACCTAGATTTACTAATCCTCATTTTCCAAATGAAGTTTTTAAAATTTCTAAAGCTTTATATGGTTTAAAACAATCTCCAAGAGCTTTGTATGATAGACTTAGTAATTTTCTTATTTCAAAAATTTTACTAAAGGGATTTCTGATCCAACTCTTTTTATTAAAAGAATTTCTAAAGATTTTTTAATAGTTCAAATCTATTTTGATGATATAATTTTTGGATCTTCCAAACACTCTTTATGTATTGATTTGTCAAAGAGTATGCAAAATGAGTTTGAAATGAGTTTAATGGGAGAACTCAAATATTTTCTTGGATTTCAAGTTTTCCAAAATGAAAATGGTATTGTTTTGAATAAAAGTAAATATACAAAGGATATATTAAAACGTTTTGGTTTGGATAGTATTGAAGAATGTGATACTCCTATGAGTAATGTTTGTAAATTGGATGCAGATGAAACTGGGAAACGAGTGGGTCAAACAAATTATAGAGGTATGATTGGAAGCTTACTTTACCTTACTTCTAGTCGACCAGATATTATGTTTTGTGTGTGTATGTGTGCAAGTTTTCAAGATAATCCAAAAGAATCTCATTTACTTGCTGTTAAGAGAATTTTTAAGTATCATATACACACTGTAAACATAGGTGTTTTTACCCAAAAGGACACCCCTTTGAGTTAATGAGTTATTCATATGCTGATTTTGTTTGTTGCAAGTTGGATAGAAAAATCACTTCAAGAACATGTCATCTATTGGGGAAATCCTTAGTATCTTGGTGTAGTAAAAAGTAGAATTCTGTACCATTGTCCACTGCCGATGTAGAGTATATAGATGCAGGTAGTTACTGTGCACAAATTCTGTAGATGAAACACACTCTTTTGGACTATGGATATGACTTTAAGCATGTTTCTATCAACTGTGACAACACTAGTGCAATGAACATATCAAGGAACCATGTATCTCACTCTAGGACCAAGCACATTGATATAAGGCACCATTTCTTGAGAGATTCTTATCAAAAGGGTGATATTACTCTTGAGTTTATTAGTACAGAACATCAGTTAGCTGATGTTTTCACCTAGCCTTTGAGTTTGGAGATGTTAAGTTACATTAGACATGAGTTAGGTATGTTTAATCGTGATCGGTATCTAACCTCACTGATGTAAAATTCTCACCGATTTAAAATTCTCACCGATATAAAACTCTCACCGATGTGAATCCTCACCGATGTAACCTCACTGATAGGAATTCCCATTGATAGACCCTACCGATGAGTGATCTATTTTAAACTTCTATCTCTCTCCAGAATCTGAATCTTTTTTGCGTTATTTCATTTCATTTATTTATTTTATGATTCCTAAATGATAAAACTAAAGTACGAGCTAATTCTAATTCCACCGAGCCTCAAACCTTTACCCTCAAACCTTAGCTCCCGAATCCTTAGAGAACCCTAAATCTGTCGAATCCGAGATGGAAAAAACCAAACTCACTTCTGTTAGAGATGTTGTTGATGAGACGAATGAAAAGAAGCAAAAGTCTGAGCCAGAAACAAGTGGAAGTACTAGCAGAACAATATCAGGAACACGAACAGTAAATCCTCATCTGCAAAATCGAGTTATTGTGATTGAAAAGAAGCTCTGTGAAGAATGGCCGCTGCCTAGAAAGTCTTTATTTCTCAAAGTACTTGATGATCAAAAATGGGTAGAGTGTTTTTCGAACAACAATGGTCCCTACATTCCAAAATTAGTAAAATAATTTTACGAGTATTTGAGCTTTGAGAAATATGAGAATGGAAATTGGGTAACCTACTTTGTGAATGGAAAGGAGAAATTGTTTTCATATGTTGAATGGGATTAGTGCTTAAATGATTCGCATGAAGGTGTATCTGGATATGTCTCGAGATCCATGCCTCCTACCAGTGATATTTTTGACTGTGAGACTGCTTTGGAAGAGCTGACTAGTGATGGAATTCAAAGACAAGTAGTTGATGCAGAAATGGATGGAGATAACAAATTGTTGTTCAAATTTGTTCAACATGTCTTGATACCCAGGAGAGGAGACGTTTCCAATTTGATATATCAGGATATATATCTCCTGTATCTCTTAAGACATTGTGTAAAATTTAATCTATATAGATTGCTGATGATCCAAATGGAAGACATGACAAGGACAAAATCAAAGACAAATGCCCTATTCTTTGCTAAATTGATCTCTATAATGATTAAAGTAAAACGGGTAGCTCAGTATCAAGATGAGACAGTGGTAGTGAAGAATAACTTTTGAATCACATCCATAGTTTTCAAATACATTAGAATAAATTGGAATCCTTGGAGAGGAGAATGGATCAATGATGAACAGAATGTATATGAAAAATTTAATCTTGTGGATCATCCATCAAGACCAAAGGATGTGAGGGATCAAGGTCTGGGACCTGATGAAGAGGAGCCATAATAAAGTGATGATTCAGAAGTGGAAGAGTCCTCTTCTCATGAAGGAGAGGACCCTGACTTACCTCCTAGCCCAACTACTGAAGATCTAGATCAACATAAATCAGATAAGGAATAAGATTTTGTAGAGGATGTTGAAGTGGCTACTGTAGAAAATGAAGAAGATTCTCATTAAAGTGAAGCATCTCTGTTAGCTGATTTGAGCCTGAGTCCCGTGATTGGACAATCTATAGTGCCTGCTAAGGATTTAAATGAAGTTGACATACCCTTGCCTATTTTGGAAGACTGTCTAGCTACTGCAGAGAAATAATTGATAGTGGAAGATTTTCCTGAGAAAGGAAGACCTGCTGAAAATGATGGAATGTTGTGGTTTCACTTGAGGATGCACCAGTTGAGGGGGAGCATCAAACCTTGTTTGTAAGTGTTATAGTGGCTGTTGATATTGAGGACTGGGCAGAAGACCCAGGTTTTGTAGTCTGTGGTTTAGACAATCCTGATTCTGACAACGAAGCATCTCTCAATAGACCTAAGATTACTTATGATGTTGAGACTGAGTTACTACATGAAGATGTGGTCAGAATGCCTGACCTGGATACTTTAAAGAAAAATAATAAGGACAGTTTTTTGGAAGATGTAAAGAAGTTGGAAGTACCTCTGGTCTCTTCAGTTCAATCGATCATGACTGACACAGTGGTCAGTTTAGCATCTAAAAGAGTAACCAATGTAGTTTCACATGCTGATATGATCACCTGGGATGATCTGGAATCCTTGAAGGATGACCTGAAAGAATCATTTAATGCATCAGTTTCTGAGATAAAATTTTGTTTTTCTGAAGAGATGAGGATGTTAGAAACATCATTTAAACTCTCTCTTGGTTGTAATTTGTCAACCTTCATGGCAGAAATAGTGGAAGAAGTTAAAGACTGCTAGGCTCAAGTTTCTAGACTTGAAGTAGATCTTGAAGCTCTAAAGGAATCTGATGTTTCTTTATACTCTTACATGAGCTCAAAATCTCAATCAGATAAGGACATAGCTTATGTCAAGAGTGTGTTGAGTCAGAAGGTTTCTATGTTCTAAGGTTTTAAAACATCCATGGAAGATCATGTTAAAAACCAGGATTCTCAAGTTCAAAATCTTATCAGTAGGTTGACCAAGAACATCAAAGAAACAATAACCATCTCTATTGGTTCTATTGCATCTAAACCCTCAGTAGATTTGAATCAAATTCGAGCTGTGATGAAGGAGGATCTTGGTCAAGCTTCAACCAGTGGCTCTGTGGACTCATCATAACTAAGAAAATTTGTTCTTTCTACTTGAGATTTAGTTAGAGAGATAATGAAGATAGTCCAAGACTATATGAGAGAAGCTTCTTCCTCTCAGAAAGAAGTGAAAGATAATGTGTCCTCCTATTTCTCTATGATTTTCACCAAGCATCAACTCAACAATCACATCAAACTTCTGTGGGAAAATATGAAGCCGCCTCTTGTCAATCAAGCTTTCAGAGAGAAAGTTAGAAAAATAAGGGAATTTACTCTAGCATTGGAAAAGTTTATAGAGAACAAGGATGACTTCATATCTGCTATGGAGAGAGGAGGAGAAATAATTATAGATTTCAAAAATCTATTGCTGCCTTTTCTGCATGTTGATGCTAGGCCAGTGATTGTCCCTCCTGCCTTACCAGCCTCTGCCTCTACTGCTTCTCTAGTTCAGATGAATCCTTCCCAAACAATTCGATGCCTCACCCCTATGATCACTCAAAGATCTCCTCATTACAGACCAGGAACAGTTTCTATGGCTCAGCCTCCAATGATCATTTCCGTAATCCCTAAGCCTTCACCTGTAACCACATCACCTGAATCCTCTTCTGCTCCCAAGGGAAAATCTCACATTGAGGATGTCGATTGAACAAGTGGCTAGACTATTTGATAAGAATCCATTGTATTTTGTTTTTATTCCTTTTTACCTTTTTTGGAACATGAAATGAAACTGATTTTTATCTCTTTTCTCATTTTTATTTTTATTCCTCTTCTCTAAGGTTTCCCACTTTTTTATTTTCACAATGGTGGAGAAATATTTTTAACAAGATTTTAGAAAGGGGGAGAAATACTCTCTAAGTATCATAGAGGGAGAAATATTCACCCAAGGGGGAGAGATATTAATGAAAGGGGGAGAAATTTTATCTAAGGAAAAGCTATGATGCTTGGCCCTTCTGATACCAGTGCTTTTACTTTCATTCTATTATACAATTACATATAATTCTCTGATATGATTTCATTTAATTTTATCTCTGATACTATCTAATTTTCTTCCACCTCTGATCCATTATGTTCTTTAACATACTATTTCTTTGAGATAATTTCATTTAATGATATATCCTCTGATACAACCTCTCACTATTTTAAAATGATAATATCATAAGATGTGATTATAAAAAAGGGGGAGATTGTTGACTCACCTGTTTTGATAGTCCCAATTATGCTTTCATATACTTTGATAATCTCAATCAAATTTTTTTCTATATATTATTTATTTCAATCTGTGATCAAGATGAAAATAATATTAAAATAATCCCTGAGATATGTTAATCTCTGTCTATCTATGTTTATATGAGTTCTAAAGTTCTTCTAAACCATTAGGATATGTTTTTTATAAAACAGACAAGTATTAAGTCACTGGTCTACGTATAGCTACTGATATAGAGCTACCGGTACTCAGTCTACTGATAGACTTAGTCTACCGATAGACAGAGTCATCGATAATCTAAGGCTACCGATATGTACAGAGCTACCGACAGAAACCAAGCTACCAATAGAACAAGTCTACTGATATGCATAAGTCCATCGGTAAGAAATTCTACCGACAGATTCAGTCTACCGATACAAAACACTAAGAGCTATCGATATGAGCTATTGACTGGCCTACTGGTAAACAGACAGATGACGGATATGAATCTACTGACACAGTCTACCGATACAAGTATAGAGCTACAGATAGAACTAGTCTACCGAGCTACAGATAGAGTAAGTCTACCGATAGAAGGACTTACTGATACATAGAGCTACCGATACCAACAAGCTACCGATGCAAGTTCAAAGAGCTACCTATGGAAGGACTTCTACACAAAGACTACCGTACACGTATACCAATAGAAGGGTACTAATGATTGACCAACTAGTCAAACTCTATACTCTCAATACTATTTATTTATTACAATAACGGTTACATTTTTTGGTTTTAATGTAGTTAATGTTATTTAATGAATTTTGTTGTCATGTCCGGGAACCGTACCTAGTACCAATGAAAAATGTAATCATTCCCATTTTCCAAATCTGAAAGTTATAAAAGGGAAGATAAAGACATAACTGAAAAGCAAGAGAAGTAGGGAACACTGGGTTTGCATACGACAAGAATCAAGGAACTAATAAGGCACACGGGTGAAAAATAAAAATTCTCAACAACATTCAAGCGTTGGGCATTCATTCAAGGCTACATCCATACTCCAAGAACTCTGAACATACTAGAATTTGATCACTCTGAAGGAAACCACAAGCCTAATCTTGAGTGAAGAACTACCAAGAACACTCTATGCACTCAAACTGACAAGCTAGACCAAGAAACAAAGAAG
The DNA here is from genome assembly GCA_963277665.1 of Viscum album. Lineage (NCBI taxonomy): Eukaryota > Viridiplantae > Streptophyta > Magnoliopsida > Santalales > Viscaceae > Viscum > Viscum album. The sequence continues at coordinate 344,137,396 of OY728165.1, read as the reverse complement.
AAAACGACACTCTGTTTTCTGAGAAGAAAATAGAGAAGGACTCAGAAGATTTTGTGACCAACAAAATGAGTCCATAGATGCACTGAAAATCAATAAATCTCTTCTAAACTTTGTCATACTTATCTTTAGTGATTCTTTCATTTACATTTCGAGCAATGTGTGTACCCTGTTTATTTTACACACACACTGTCTCCGGAGCTAAACTAGAGGATTCTTAAATCCTCACTCAAACTCCATAACAATTTGTTTCCCACTGAGGATAGTGGTTGAGGTCAAGTAAGACCTAGATAGCTGTGAGCTATTGTTTGTTTCCCACGTAGAACTATGGTAGATGTCTTTGTACCTGGACAGTGTGTTCACTGTTGTTTACCCCGATCCAGGGTGTGGATCAGTTTATATAAATTGTTGAGAGGACTAAGTCTCTTCTTATGACTGAACCTCTTGGTTACATCTGTTGTGCCTTTTAATTTAAGGCATAATAATTCTATAAATATTTATTTCATATTTTGCTGCTATTAATTTAAAATATAAAACTATTTTAAAGCTACTTTGATAGTTAAATTAGAATGTGTTTATACTTATTGTAAACTGGTATGTTATTTTCAAAAGTTAATTTAATATTCAGATTAAGTCAACTGAGACTTAATAAATCTTTGAAAAACTGATTGAACATTTACACCCTATATAGGTTCACTATAGTTTAACTTTGTTTTAAAATTGGGGGAATATAAGAGAAATTTCTTAAGAGAAATTTTTATTGGAACTCAATTGACCCCCTCTTGAGTATCCACTCCGACCAACAAAAAAAATTAATCATTTTTTTTCATTATTAATTATGTATATATGATATAGGATTATTTTGATGCCATTTTAGCTGATCTACCAGTGGGGAAAAGTTGTAGTACTATTCATAAGGATGAGGTATTCCAACGTGTCGTGGAGCGTGATAGTCATTTTTATTCTTTGACATATGGAAATAGTTTCTTACAATGTGCAGTTGTTAGAGAATAGGTGATGGGATCATGCAAAGATGTAGGGATGTGGAAATTGGATGTGATAGATGCTTCCATGCAGATAATGGAGCACAATACGGATGAGCGGTTTTAGCAGTTACATGCACATTAGGAGGAGAGATTATCACATATGGAAGCATGTATTGATGATGTGATGACGCAACATCCTGTTGATATTACACAAGTGGTTCCATATGTAAAAATGAAAATAAAAAATTTGCATATTGACTTTTATTGATATTCTAGACATATACACTATTTATATAGATTGTAGGATCTATATATAGCTGGTGGACATCATAGTGAGATTGGTGATTCAGATGAGGATAAACCTCAATCATGAGGTAATTTACATTACCAATTTAATATCATACTTGAATTAAGAATTAATAATTATTCCTGACCCTTTAATTTTATTTACACCTATTTGTGGTTTAATAATATTTAATAAAAAACTCATGATAAAATGGTGTCTCCAGCAGTGTTTGAAATTTCTCAAAGCAGTTTAGTTATTGAATGAATCATGGTGAGATCAATAATATCTTATATATAGTTTCTAGAATATTATGTTTGTTAGTGTACATGATTTTGTTTTCATGTTTGGATTTAGGTAAAAAAAATTCTACTGCGTACTAATATTTTGGTCCTCTTTTGGGGAATTGGAAAAATAGCTCATATCAAACCATTTTTCCCCAAGAATGGTACCTAGGATGTGATGTCTTCGAATATAACATCAGTAATTTTCATTCTCTGTGAAATCATCGAAAGACCAAGAGCTCTGCATAAATATTCTCAAGAATATACTTCAATTCCATGACCATAGAATGTTTTATATGAAGAGCCACATAATGGGGAGTCAAAAATTATGGGTGGAGAGTGAGAGAAATCTCATATGATTCAGACATGCACGAGAGGGAGTGATCTTACATAATTCATATGTGGTAAGGGAGAGGAGCTAAGCTAATGAGGCATCAGACATATGGTATGTCAGATTTTGTGTTGTTTTACCGTCTCCAAATAAATTTTATGCTTCATAAAAATGGAATCAATGATTCTATATAGCATGTTCTATTATAACTATTTCCATTTTTGAGTTATGAATCATGATCCTTGGATGACTTACTTCAATTCCAAAATTTTGGGGCCTTGAAGCTGAAGAATGTGGACCTTAATATTCTAAAAACATCCCTTAAAATAGATTTTAGCCATCGGAATTCCAGAAAATCTAATCTGTCTAAAAATATTAACTAGTAGTTATTGTGTCCTTATTGAATTTTCATATTCATATCTAACTAAATGCATGAAATCCACTATTAGATCCCCACATATCTCTCACAATGTTTCTTATTAGAAAATGAAAATGTACATGAAAATGGAAGACGTACATTTAGTTTTATAAAACAACAAATCATGCACTAAATGGTCAAGCTAGTGGAAAAATTCCTCTAAATGGTATGAAATCATACGAGAACAACCATGGAGTGTATTTTGGAATGGTAGAGTAAATGATACATAAATCAGAGGTGTCGGTTTACCTCGATGATGGAAAACCCAATTCTGGTGTCACAAAACAACAAAGAAAATTTTTAATGGTCAGATCTATAACAAACGTCATTGGAATGACTTAAAATAATAGAACGATGATCTTATTGTTATTGGGGATGTGTTTAAGGAGAATTCACATCAATTGGGCATGCAGTCTATGTGGTATGACTGAATATATTGTCTTTAATGATTTAAATCATTTTAAAAATGTGCATATTGTGCTCAAAATAGGTTGAACAACCAAGGAATTCCTTATAATTAGACCACAACAACCGTTCAGTGAATTATGAAATGGTCGAGTAGATGGTATTTCAATCAGAGATTGCGTTTGATATAGCTGACTGAAAATACATTTCTGGTGTCATAAAACACCAAAATTGTTGTGTAACATTCAAATCTATAGAAAACCCCTTTATAATGACAAGATGAAATAGTAAAATCATATTATTATTTTTTTTGTCTGAGGAGACAGAACATCAATCAGACATGCGATCTATGCAGTACGACTGAATATGTGGTCATTAAATATTAGAAACCCTTTAATAAGGTGTGTAGGGTGGTCAAAATCATCTGTATGACATTGGAATGCCATGAAATTACAAGATTACAACTGGGAAGTTAATTTTCAAATGTTCAAGTTGACAGTACGTCAATCTGAGGTGTCATTTGACTTCGCTGATGAAATCACAATTCTAGTGTCATATAACTCCAAAATATTCATGTAACGGTGTGAACCATAGAAAATGACCTCGGATTAACGTGAAATAATATGAAAATAGTTTTAGTATTATTTGTGAAATGTAAGAGGATACAGAATGTCAATTGGATTTGTGATCGTTGTGGTAGGACTGAATATGTCATTTTTAGAGATTATACACCCTTTAAAAAGATGTGTGGGGGTTAAAACCCACCGAACGACCATAGAATGCCATGAAATCATAAAAAACAACCATGTATTGAATTGCGAAATGGTCAAGAAAACGATACATCGATCAGAGGTTTTTTTAACCTCACTGATGGAAAACGCATATCTAATGTCATAAAACACCAAAATAGACATGTAATAGTTAGACCTATATAAAACAACATCAAAATGTCTTCAAATCAAAGTAAAATAATTTTATTTTTATTAGGGATGTGTATGAAGAGACTAATTTTCATTCAGACCTGTGGTCAGTGTGGATCGACTAAATATGTGGTCTTTAAATATTAGATGCCCTTTAAAATGGTATGTATGGTGGTAAAATCAGATTAATTAGCTTACAATTCCATGAAATCAGACAAAAAAATTGTGAAGTGAATTTGGGAATGGTCAACTAGACAATACATCAATTAGAGGTTTCGTTTGACCTTTCTTATAGAAATCACAATTCATGTGTCAAAAAATACGAAAATGGACATGTAATGGCCAGATCCCTAGAAAAAAACCTTGGAATTAGTTGAAATCATAGGAATAATATCTTATTATTATTTCTTACTTGTACAAGGATACGACATGTCAATAAAATGTTTGGTCTGGGCAGTAGGACTGAATATGTTGTTTTTAAAGACGAAGTACCCTTGGAAAAAATGATGGGGTGGAAAAAACCTGTTGAGTGACCTCATAATTCCATTAAATTAGAGGACAAAAACTATGTAGTGAATTTGTCACTATTCGAGTAGACAACACATTTATCAGATGTGTCATTTGACCTCACTGGAGAAAAATGCAATTCCTGTGTCATAAAACACCAAAATGGATATGTAACAGTTAGGTCCATAAACAATCCTTGGAAGGATTTAAAATCCTTAAACAATCATCTTATTATTATTTTTGACATGTAAAACGATACATAACATCAATCGGACGTGTGGTCTCTATGTATGAGTAAATATGTCATTTTAATGATTATACGCCCTTTAAAATGATGCGTATAGTGGTCAAAACCATATGAACGACATTGTAATTCCATAAAAGCATATGAAAACAAATATGGAGTAACTTTTGAATTATTCTCGTTGTTGGTATGTTAATCAGAGCTACAGTTTTACATTGTTGACAAAAAATGTAATTCTGGTGTCACAAAACACCAAAACAGACATGTAACTATCAGATCCTTAGAAAATGACATTGGAATGACATTAAATCATATATAAGCAATATTTTTATTATTGGTGCCATTTTTGAGTATATTTCAAATCAATTGGACATTTTTTTTTTCATTTTATGGCTGAATATGTGGTCTTTAAAGATTATACGCCCTTTTAAAAGGTGTGTGGGGTGGTCAAAATCAAAAAAATGACATCAAAATTCCATTATATCAGAAAAAAATGTGTAGTGAATTAAAAAATTATTGAGTATAATATACGTAAATTAGAGGTGTCGTTTGACCTTTCAGAGGAGAAACACAATTCTAGTGTTCAAAAACAACAAAATGGGTGTGTAACGGTCAAATCCATAGAAAACGACCTCAGAATAACTTTAAATCACAAGAAAATATTATTATTAATATTCTTGACATGTAATAGGGAACAATATTTCCATTAGATGCGTTTTCTTCACATTACGACTGAATATTTCATTTTTAACGATTAAGCGCACTTTAAAAAGAGTTTTTGGGTGGTCAAAACAAGTTTAATGACCTTAGAATTCCATGAAATCAGACAAAAACAACCATGTACTGAATTGTGAAATGTTTGAGAAGACGGTCTATCAATCAGAGCTATCATTTGACCTTTCTGATTGAAAACGTAATTATACTGTCATATAACAACAAAACAGACATGTAACTATCAGATCCCTGAAAAATGACATCATAAAGACTTGAAATCATAGCAAAGCAATATAATTTTTATTAGTGATGTGTATGTGAAGACAATATCTTAATAGGTTCCGGGGTCTACATGGTACGACTGAATATGTGGTCTTTCGTGATTTTATTCCCTTTAAAAAGGTGTGTGGGGAGGTCAATTTCATATGAATGAACTCAAAATTCCATGAAATTAGATGAAAACAATTGTATAGTGAATTTGGAAATGGTTTACTAGATGGTATTTCAATTAGAGGTGTCTTTTGACCTCTCAAATGGAAAAATTATTTTGGTGTCATAAAATTCCAAAATGGATATATAATAGTCCGATCCATTGTAATGACATCATAATGACCTGAAATCACAGGAAAATCAGCTTCTTATTATTTTTGACCTATGTGAGAAGACAACATGTCAATCAGATGTGCGGTCTACATGGTACAACTAAATATGTCATTTTAAAGGAATAAACGCCCTAAAAAAGATGTGTATGATGGTAAATATTAGAAGAACGACCTCATAAATCCATGAAGATAGAAAACAACAGTTGTGGATTGAATTGTCAAATGGCCAAGATGATGTTATGTCAATCAGAGCTGTCATTTGACCTCGATGACAGAAAACACATATCTGATTTCATAAAACACTAAAACAGACATGTAACTATCATGGTCATAAAAAATGACCTTGGAATGACTTGAAATCACATGACCACCATATTATTATTATTTTTGATATGTAAAAGGAGACAACACATCAATAAGACATGTGGTGTGCATGGTACGACTGAATATGTGACATTTAAAGATTATCTGGATTTTAAAAATGTCTATAGGGTGGTCAAAACTAGTAAAACAACCTTGGAATTCCATGAAATCAGATGAAAAAAACCTTTAATTGAATTTTGAAATGGTCAAGTAGACGATGCATGAATTGAAGGTGTCATTTCACCTCGCTAATGGAAAACAAAATTTTGGTTTTGTAAAACACCAAAACTGACATGTAAATTGTGAGATACATAGAAAAAAAACTTGAAATGACTAGATATCATAATATAATCATATTATTGTTCTTCGTGATGTGTATGAGAAGATGACATGTCAATCGGACATCTGATCTGCATGGTACAACTGAATATGTAATTTTTAATGGTTAAATGCACTTTCAAAAGATGTGTAGGTTGATCAAAACAATCCAAATAACCCTATAATTCCATGAAATATGAAGACAACAACCATGGAATGAATTTTGAAATGGTTGAGAAGGCCATACATTAATCTAAGTTGTCTTTTGACCACACTGATGGAAAATGCATATCTGATTTCCCAAAACACCAAAACAGATGTGTAATTGTTAGATCCATAGAAAACGACCTCATAATGACTTCCAATCATAAGAAAACCATCTAATTATTATTTGTAACATGTATGAGGAGAGGTAAAATCAATTAGGATTTTTTTGTGTGCAGTACAACAGAATCTGTGGTTTTTATAGGTTTGACGCCCTTTAAAATGTTCATTGGGAGATCAAAACTAGGTGAACAACATCAGAATTCCATGAAATGAGACAAAACCAACTGTTTTGTGAATTTTGAAATGGTCAAGAAGATGATATAATAATTAGTGGTCTTTTTTCCTCGGTTAAGGAAAACACTATTATGTTATCATAAATCACTAAAATGGATGTGTAATGGTAAGATTCATGGAAAAAAACCTCATAATGACATGAAATCCCCATAAATTTATCTTATTATTGTTTCATGATATGTATGATAAGATGACATATCAATCGGAAAATCCTTCTGTGTAGTATGACTGAATATGTCATTTTTAATGATTTGATTCCCATTAAAATGGTTGGTAGGGTTGTCAAAATTAACTGAACATCCTTAGAAAGTAGTGAAATCATATGACATCAACCGTGGAGTGAATTGTGAAATATTCAAGGAAAAAGTATGTCATTCATAGTTTTCATTTGACCAGGATGATGATAAATGCATATCTAGTGTCACAAAATCAAACATGTAACTATAAAATCCATTAAAAAAGATCTTAGAATGAATTGTAATCACAGGATTACCATATTACTATTATTATTGATGTGTATGATGAGATGGGATGTCAATCGGGCATGTGGTGTGCCTGGTAAAACTTAATATGTTGTTTTTAAATATTAAATTCCCTTTATAAAGGTGGGAACATGACTTGAAACCAGCCGAACGACCTCAAAATTCCATTAAATTAGATGACAAAAACTATTGAGTGAATTTTGAAATTGATGTATAGGTGATACATGAATCAGATGTGTCATTTGACCTCACTGATAGAAAATTCAATTATAGTGTCCTAAAACATTAAAATAGATGTGTAATGGTCAGATACATAGAAAATGACTTCAAAATGACTATAAATTATATAAAAATCATCTTTTTATTATCCCTGACATGTTTGAGAAGATGACATGTTCATCGGACGAGCGGTATGCGCGGTTTGACTGAATATCTCAGGTTAAAAGATTAGAGGACCTTTAAAAGGTGTGTGTTTGATGGTAAAAAACCATCTAAAGGACCTTAGAGTGCCATGAAATGAGACGAAAAACCCATGGAGTGAGTTGTTAAATTATCAAATATACAGAACTTGAATCAGAAGTATCGTTTGACCTAGCTGATGGAAAACACAATTCATGTGTTGTAAAACACCCAAAAAAATGTGTAACAGTCAAATCCATAGGAAACAAACTCAGAATGACATGAAGTCATAGCACAATCAGTTTATTATTATTCTAGATTTGTACGAGGAGATGAAACATCAATCAGACATGCAGTTTTTGTGGTAATATTGAATACGGTGTTATTAAATATTAGAAACCATTTGAAAAGGTGTGTTATGGGGTTGCAACTTTCAAAAATACCTCTGAATGCTATGAAATCATATGACAACAATTGTAGAGTGAATTGTGAAATAATCGAGTAGGTGGAACATCATTCAGGGGTGTCTTATGACCATGGTGATAGAAAACTCGCTTTCAGTGTCATAAAACACCCAACCTCACATTTAATAGTCATATCCGTACAAAAAGAGTTCAGAATGACCCAAAATCATAGGAACACTAACATATTTTTATTTTGGATGTTTGTGAGTAGATGGCACATCAATTGGATGTGTGGGATGCTTATAACGATAGAATATGTGGTTTATATTTTTTAAAAAATAATTCAAATTTAATAATTTGTTTTCCAAATACTACAACTTATATTAATTGTAATATTTTTTGTTTTAAATATTTTATTGCATATAAATTATTTGTTTAGTTATTTTTTCTATACGGATTTGTAATTTTTTTATGTAGTTATGTTCAAAGTTGAATGTGGAGCTTAGAATAAGACTATATAAAGGGATTTACATGCCTAATAGTTCGGATATTTAGGAAATATTTGTGTTGTAATTTTTAAATATAGTGGTTTTTTTAGTATCGCAGTGATTTTTTATGTAAAAATTAAAATCCTTTTACTGACTTCCATTTTCTGTCACTATAAGCTATGTCTGGTTGAGCTACAATGACTTCCATTTGGGGTTCCCTCTATCCCTACTCAGGAATTTCTACAAAGACTACCCTTTGGCGGTTGTTATATACCATGTCGATCCCACCTATATAGTCACGAACCGACCCTTTCGGTCTCAAGCTGCAACTACCCTAGGCCCGTCTCCATAGGCTAGTGGCTGGCGACAAGCGCTGAAGGCCTAACGATCTGGGGGAGGCCTTCGCCTATGTACATGTACACACACACATATCCCACTCGATGTAGAAGCACAGAGTAATAAGAAAACCAAAGGAAAAACAACTATAACCCAACCACAGTCATGCATAATCTTCTAAATAGAACAAGTAACGTTATGAAAAGTTGGTGGACAAGTAAACTTAACAGTAAAGGTAAAAACATGCACCCTACCAGAAAGGTTCCATAACCCAGCAACAGGTAAACAAATGTAAACAGCTAGAGAGTCTCACACCTGAAAGTCGTACTATGACCACTGAATGTTTCCCATGCTCTTGTGTCCCCTACGCTCCTTTGTAGTCTTGATCGACATGTCTGTTGTTTGCAAAGGTAGACCAAGTTCGGGAAAAGCCCAAGCAGGGTTGAGTATAAAGATACTCAGTAGGATTCCCTGAAAGCTCAAGGGAGCAGCAAAGGACGTATTAAAATGGTGAGAAGTAAAAAGAACAAAGAACATTGTAAGAGTACAATAGAGAGAGTTTACCTCAACCCAACAAAAGAAATGAAGTTGACTTAGCTAAACCAATAGGATCTAGATAGGGAAAGCATGTGGTATACCACGTGCGTATTCCCCCCCTCTTAGAAAGAGAGTATCTGAACCCAAGGAGTGAGAAACAATTAGGGTGTATAGGTATATATATATATTCTCAAAAAGAAACCCGAACAAGTGTGAAAGGAGATCTCTATTCCCAAGATCAGCCCATGAAATTTTTCCAATAGTTCTAAGGATATCCATCACTAATGCCCAAAAGTCCCGCACACCAAAGCTGTCTCATCGGTGAACCATATAACCAAGGGTCCTACTCTGGAAATCACGGTGAAAAGTCACTAAATAGCCTCATAGGAATGGATGAGTCTAAAAGATGTCATCAGGTAACCCACAACCCAACCCAACTGAAGGGTAAACCCTATGATCAATCGGTAACCCACTACCCAGCCTCCCTGGATGGTAAACCCTAAGGTCAACGGGTAACCCACTGCCCAGCCTCACAGGAGGGTAAACCCTATGGTCAAAGGCTAACCCACTTCCCAGCCCCGCTAGAGGGTAAACCATAATATGCCGGTGGGTAACCCACTGCCCAGCCCTACTAGTGGGTAAACTCAGATCTGGTCCAATAACTCCACACAACCTTTTCCATCACTAGGTGTCACAAACATCGCTACCATGTGTTGGTTTAGAGTGCATACAAGGAACCTCCGACCAATTCCCTTTCATGTTTCCACATTTAATGAGATCTTAAATGAGGCTCTACATGACCACATAGATTACACTGTTTCAATCCTCGTAGAAAAACACGCATGATAGATTATTTACTCGCTTGAAATAGACTCCTAGCGATGATGTTATTCAACACCGCTTTGTGCACAAATGGTGTCTCATGGGGCCCACACCTTGGTCCTGAAAATGGTCGATGGAACTGCGCAATCAGAATTATCATAGAAAAATATGCCAAATCGACTATTCATTTTCCCCGAACGGATGTTTGATGGAAAAGTCGTAGTACACTTTACATAGCTTATAAGACGGCATGTGGGGACCATGCCTAAACTCTGACTTCAATTCCTAAAACCACACTAGACTACTTTGTCTCAATTCTAGGGTCACAACACTACTGGAAGCACCTAAAACGGTCTCAGGATGTGCTCGTGCCATCCGAAACAGGAATCTCAGCGAGGCGGTAAATAACACTTAACGAGCGTGTCGCCCCACCGAGCCCCTGTGTCAATAATAAAAAATCCCCAAGACTATCTCAAAACCTCCATCTCAATTTTAGGATCATGTTGCCGTAGACGGTACCCAATTCTGATACTTGGTTTGACATTTCAAGGCATTTTAATTCCAATGGATTGAGACAGGGTGGGCCGGACCAGTTTGGCGGGTTCACCCCTTTAGACCGGCAGTCCGCGGCTCGGCCGCCCAGACTGCCTGGTCCACAGCGGACCGCGGTTCACCGCCTGGGCTGCAACGCTTCGCCCAGAATGTCATAATCTGGTCTCACCCTTTTTCTTGGGGAACCGTATTTCGTGGGTCCCGGTCCGCACCCGGGGTCACGAAGACCCCAGTCTTCTGCTGCACGCAGACTGGAAAAGTTAGCCGCCATGCGCCCCTGGGCTCCCGTGTGCACCGCCGCCATCACCTCCCACTGCCACTCGCCTATCTTCTCAGACATATGAGGAGCTGCCACCGCCGCCGTCCCAGACCGCCTGAGGAGCCACCGCCACCACTGGGGCTCACCGGACCGCCACCTGAACTTTCCAGACCACCGTGTGGGGCCGCCATACTTCCCTGAAACCACCATAAAATAGGGGTGTTTGGTCGGAAAACATCACGGCCACCCAGACGCCCCGAGACTCAGCATTTCGATCCAAAAAGACCGTTGGGAAGCTCGGATCACACCCTACGCATCTATGGCCTTTGCTCGAAGAATAAAGAGCAATTAGAAATTAAAATTTGAGTTCGAAGAAGATGGGGAAAAATTTAAGACTAAATGCAACGAACCTATCTCGCAGGGCGTAGCCCATCGCTTCACAAATGACTCGTCAGAGCCGCAAACACCTCATTGTGGTGGAGGGGGAGCATGAAGGGTGGTGGATCCTTTGATGGGAGATCTTTCTCCATGGATATTTTCTAAGGGAATGAAGGTAGTGGTGGAGGTGTTTAAGTAGGGAAATGAATTAATTAAAAATAATTTATTCTTAAACACCCACCAGTAGGCCCATACCCGAACTCTAGGCAGGGTCGAAGTTAAGCCACCCCTAGAGTAAAATCCGCGTTCTGATCACAACAACGGTCTCAGAATTTTTATCCAAGCCTCCGTTCAGAATTTTTGAAGTTCACGCCTGAGGATGCTAAATCACAAAAATACCCCTAGTGTTGTTTTCCATAGAAGGGTCGTGCCTGCAAATGTTAGACCCCTCCCAGGTAAACGGCATGCTTCAGACTCAGCGGTGCCCTCGGATTTCTCATCCGATTAATCTTTTAGGATTTAGTCTATTTATTTGGTGTGTATACAGTGAACAAACATAAAAGTTAATTCTGACCACACCGGGGATTAGAATCACACGCAGTCTGAACACCCTGCTTTGGAATAACATCAAGAAAATTTCAAAGTCTTACAGACTCATAACCCAGGTTCTTACTTAATTCCCTCCTTCATGTTTTTCATCTCTTAAAAACATAACTACACAAACAACTTGGGATACTGAGCCCGCATCTGGCTCTCCAGTTCCCAAGTGCTCTCATGCACCCTCTCGTGTCGCCACAACACATGAACCCAAGGAATGGTCCGTCGACGCAGAGTCTGCTCATCCCAGTTCTCAATCGCCACTGGGGTTCACCACAATGGTGGATCCATACTCAATGTCTAGCTCTCCCCAGACGATGAAATGCATGGGGTTGTGCATGGATTTCCTCAGCTGTGAAATGTGAAAGACGTCATGTACCCTCTCTAGCTATGGGGGTAGAGCAAGACGGTAGGTAACCTCACCAACCCTACGCACAGTCTCATAGGGCCAAATGAACCTCTGGGATAGCTTTCCTCCTTGGCCGAGCCTCCATGTTCCATGCCATGGGGAGACTCTCAAAAAGACATGGTCGCCCTACTCAAACTCCAAAGGCCTGTGACGATGGTCGACGTAAGACTTCTGTCTTCTTTGAGATGTCCTCATCCACTCATGAATGACCTGTACCTTCTCCATCGTCACCAGCACCAACTCTAGGCCCATGAGGGAGGTCTCCCCTATCTCCATCCAGCACAACAGTGACCCGTAAGGTCTCCCATAGAGGGCCTTAAAATGTTTCATGCCGATATTAGAGTTGTAACAGTTATTATATGTGAACTACACCAAGGGAATGTGATCCTCCCAGCTTAGGCCAAAGCCTAACATGCACGACCTGAGCATATCATCCAACACATGGATAGTGCACTCGGTCTACCCATACGTCTGGGGGTGAAAAGTAGTACTCATCCGCAGTTGAGTCCTGAATGCCTCATGTATGCCTCGACGCAATCGTGAAGTAAACCACACATCACGGTCGGAGACGATCATCGAGGGTACTCTATGAAGGCGGACTATCTCTCGAACGTACAATATCCCTAGACTCTCAACCGAACACTGATACCTGATGGAAAGGAATTGCGCTGACTTCGTGAGTCGGTCCACTATCAGCCAAATGGAATCATGGCCCTTCTCTATGCGTGGAAGCCCTGTGATGGAGTCTAGAGATATTCCATCTCACTTCAAATCTGGTATATCAAAGGGCTGCAACAACCCTGTTGATACATGATACTCTATCTTCACCTGCTGATAGGTAAGACACTAAGAAACGAACTCAGCTACGCTCCGATTCATGCCTGACCACAAAAACTAACACTGATGGTCTCTGTACATCTTCCCCACACCGTTATGTACAACCAATGGAGAATTGTGGGATTCCCGCATCACCTCCTCCCACATCTCCACTAGTACTACAGCTTGGCCTTGGTACAGGATATCATGATTCCCTATTTCAGAATACCCATCAGGTGCATCGCCGATGGATATCTGATCATGCAGTACCTAACTTTTGATATCTCCCTTCTCAGACTCTCTCACACGCTCAAGGAGCAAAGGATTAAACATCATTGAATGCATAAAATTTGTACCCTCCTACTCCACCAAGGTCAGATGTAGGGAATCCAACTGCTCTGAAGCTTCCCTCGCTAGACGATCATGGGACTTCCTGCTAAGAGAATATGCTACTACGTTTCCCTTCCCTGGAGTGTAGACTTTCTCGAAATAATAGTCCTTCAGAAACTCCAACTAGCGCCTCTGGATTAGATTCAAATCCCTCTGAGTGAAGATGTACTTGAGGCTCTGGTGGTCTGAGTAGACCAAAAAATGCTCACCCAGAAGGTAGTGTCTCCATAAACTCAGGGCGAAGACTACCGCTACCATATCCAAGTCATGACTCACATAATTATTCTCTGGGTGCCTTAACTGCCTCAACCCATATCCAATCACTTCCCATTGCTGCATCAACACCCACCCGAGCCCAGCTCTTGAAGTGTCGTAGTATACCATGAACTCAAATCCCTCCTCTGGTAGCCTCAACACTGGAGCACTAGTCAGCCTCCACCTCAATTTCTCAAAGGCCTTCTGGAACTGATCAGTCTAGGTGAATGTTCGTCCCTTATATGTCAATGCGGTAAATGGGGTAGCAATCCTGGAGAAGTCTTCCATAAACCTCCTGTAGTACCCTTCCAAACCATGGAAGCTATGCACCTAAGATGCATTCTTGGGTGGATCCCAAGCAATAACTACCTCTATCTTTATAGGATCTATAGCTAAACCCTTTTCTGAAATGACATGCCCCAGAAAGTGAACTTCATGAATCCAGAACTGACACTTCGAGAGCTTCCCATATATCTGGTGCTCCTATAGTATGTCTAGGACCATCCTCAAATGCTCTGCATGCTCCTCCTCTATCGTAGAGAAGATGAGAATGTCATAAATAAAAACAACCACAAACCGGTCCAAGTACGACTGAAAGATATGGAACATCAAATCCATGAAAACGGTGGGGAAATTCGTCATGCCAAAGGGAATCACCAGAAACTCGTAATGCCCATAATGACAATGGAAAGTCAACTTCAGGATATCAGCATCAAGAACTCGTAACTTGGGTATCAAAATCTAATATCAATATTGGAGAACCACTTCGCACCTCTCGACTGATTGAAGAGGTCATCAATCCTCAACAAAGGGTAATTTTTCATTATCGTGGCCTCATTCATGTGATGATAATCCACAAAAATGCGTAGGCTTCCGTATTCCTTCTTCACAAACAAAAACAGAGCTACCCAGGAGGACACACTAGGACTGATGAATCTCTTCTCATGAAGGTCATCAAACAGAAGTCATAGCACCCGAACCATAGTGGGTTCCATATGTTAAAATGCACATGATATCGGGGTTGTCCCTAGCTGCATGTCAATGCAGAACTCCATCTCTCACCTGATAGGTAGTCCAGGGATATCCTCTGGAAAGTCATCCATGTAGTCCTCTAAAATGGTAGGGATCTTGATGAATATATAATCTGCTACTCCGAGAGCCATGCTCACCAACTCGTGAGAAAAAGTTTGTTGTATCCTGCTCAAATTACTCGTATCCTCTACCACGAGAAAGGTGAACCTCATCCCATCAGAATGCACACATTTAACTCGTCTGTGATGACCAACAATCTAGGTGTGATCTATAGAATTTCAATTCATGCCCATGATGACGCTATAAGGTTCCATCGTGATGATGAGTAGGTCACACGTGAAACTATCATCTTACGAACGACAGTTCGCACTGTCTGCAGACAAAGGGCACTAATGAGTCACTTCTCGTAGGAACCTTGAGGCTAAGCGTAGGTGTCAGCACCTCTACTAGAAGCTCCAACTCCCGTAACAAATGCTGCGATATAAAAGTGTGCATGTCACCTATTTTTACTAGTACCGAAGCAAGCGTAGAGTAAACACAAAGGGTAACTCGGACCATCTCATGTGATGGGATGTTAGGAACACCCATATCTGAAGCTACCCGTGGCCCGTACTGCCATCTCCCTGAGCCTGGCGTGGGCTACCTGGTGGTGGTGGTGCAAGAACCTCAAAATGTCATCCCCCACCTTAAGACCCTGCTAATATGCATGCGCCACCTCCCTCCAGACAACCCTATCCTCGCTTGGGAGATCCCTGGTCATGACGCTGCCTCTGCCACTATGGTGTGCCCACTACCTTCCATGGCTGCTCGGTATGCCTGATCAGGATGTCCCGTGCTAGGTGGCCCTGTCCGTCACAAGCATAGCACTGGCTCTCTCCTAACTACCCCATTGCTCTACGACACCACTACCCGGCCCTTCTAGCTGGATTCCCTCAGCCAACAAGCTCCCTATCACGAGTGCCCGTTCTATATCCCCGACATAAGTAGGGATTCACAGGGGTACTACACTAGTACTAATTTCCCTATGAAGACCCTGATCAAACTTCTGCACCTGGATGTAACTATCGCGGATCATATCCTAGGAGTAGCATGTCAGATCGGTAAATCGGGTCGAGTATTACACCATAGTCATCCCCCATGCTTCAGCTCCAGAAGCTCTTGAATCCGAAAAGAACATAAACAAGAGGGGGTGTACGCCTCCTGGAATAGCAGCTGGAAGCTATCCCATGTGAGAAATTACTCGTGATGGGTCTACGTCACCATCCCCCACCAACGCCCGGTTGTCCCAAGGAAAAGGTTGTCAGCTAGGGATACCATCTGGTCCACTGGGGTCCGTACCAACCTGAAAAGTCGGTCCACATACTCTAGCTAGTCCTTCAATGCCTTGGGATCCTAGTCCCCACAGAACATCTGTGGTCGTTGACGCTAGAAGTCTCAGAGCACACTCATCCTGTTCTCAACCTTGGCCTCTGCTGCCGGTACTAACCACCTCTCTCCAGATGGAGGGGCTACCGCTGAACCACTGGGTGGAAGGGGATCACGTGAGGGTCCCTGAACGGATACCTCGTCACTCGCCAGGTCATCGTCATAAACTCAAGAGGGTAACCTAGATGGATACTATCATGGGGGCATCCTAAAAATTATCAAAGATTACCGTGATCAGATGATCATATATATATAACAGTAATCACAAAGGGGAGATGACTCAACAAGGACAGTCAAAGACTCAATCCTACCGGATGTGTGTTCCCATGTTCCCAGCAATAAGTGTCTCAATGTGCTGAGTTGAAAAGTGGGTTATGAGGGTATTGATGAATGGATACATCATCTTCACATACCATCACTGAACTCCCTAGCCTGAGAGCTACTCTCAAGACACATCAACACTATTTCCCAAAATCCCAACTAATTCATTTTTAGGGACGTCTTAAAAACACCACAAGGAATGAATCATCCTATCATACCACTTTGTCACTACCCGACCCTACTAGTCTCAAGCCTCAACTACCCCAAGCCTGACTCCATAGGCCAGGCATTGGCGACAAGTGCCGAAGGAAAAATGATCTCGGGGAGGCCATCGCCTAAGTACCTGTACACACACAAAGCCCACTCGATGAAGAAGCACAGATTAAAAAGAAAACAAAAGGTAAAAAAACTATAACCAACCATAGTCATACATCAACTTCTAAATAGAACAAGTAAAGTGCTGAAAAGTTGAATGAAATGTAAACTGAATAGTAAAGTGAAAAACACATGCCTAACAAGAAAGGTGCCACAACCCGAAAATAGGTACACAAAAGTAAACACCTAGAGAGTCTGTCACCTGGAAGTCCTACTATGACCACTGAATGCAGCCCAAGCTCATGTGTCCCCAATGCTCCTACATAGTCTCGATTGACTTGTCTGTCATCTGGAAGGGCACACCAAGTGTAGTCAAAGCCCAAGCAGGGGTGAGTATAAAGATACTCAGTAGGATGTCCCGAAAGCTCAAGGGAGAAACAAAGGAGGTACTAAGATGGTGAGCAGTAGACAGAACAAAGAACAGTGTAAGAGTACAATAGAGACTGCATCTCAACCCAATAAAAGAAAAGAAGTAGACTCGTCCAACCCAAGATGAGCTAGGCATGGAAATCATATAGAATACCTCGTGCATCTTTTCCCCACCCAGAAGGAGTGTAACCGAACCCAAGGAGTGGGAACAAAAGTAGGGTGTATATGTATATATATATGCTCAACAAGAAACCCGAACAAGCATTTAAGGGGATATCTATCTCCAAGATTAGCCCATGAAAAATCCCCAATAGTTTTAAGGATATCCATAATTGATGCCCAAAAGTCTCGCACGCCGAATCTATCTCATCACTGAATGGTAAAACCAAGGGTCCCGCTCCGGTAATCATAAAGAAAAGTCACTGACTTGCCTCATTGGACTGGCTATGTCTGAATGAAGTCATCGGTTAACCCACTGCCTAGCCCAGTGGTAGGGTAAACCCTATGATCAACGGGTAACCCACTGACCAGCCTCACTGGATGGTAAAACCTAAGGTCAACAGGAAACCCACTGCCTAGCCTCACGGGAGGGTAAACCCTAAGGTCAACTGGTAACCTGGTCTCTAGCCCCTAT
Source organism: Viscum album (assembly GCA_963277665.1). NCBI lineage: Eukaryota > Viridiplantae > Streptophyta > Magnoliopsida > Santalales > Viscaceae > Viscum > Viscum album. The sequence continues at coordinate 344,119,183 of OY728165.1, read as the reverse complement.
GGAGGGTAAACCCTAATATTCAGGTGGGTAACCCACTACCCAACCCCACTAGAGGGTAAACCCAAAACTAGTCTAATAACTCCACACTGCCTGTGCCATCACTGTGGGTCACTATCGTCACTACCGTGCATTGGTTTGGAGTGCGTCAAAGGAACCTACAACCAGTGCCCATTCACGATTCCACATTTAATGTATCTAAAAAGAGGCTCTATATTCCCAAACAGATTACACCATTGTAATACTCGTGAAAAAACATGCCAGATAGACTATATACTCGCTTGAAACGAACTACCGATGAAAAAGTTATTCAACACCGCTTTGTGACCGTACGCCGCCTCATGGGGCTCACAACTCGGTCTCGAAAAAGGTCTGGAGAACTATTCCATCACGATTCTCTCGAAAAAACATGTCAAATCGACTATTCATAGTCCCTGAACGGACGTCTGATGAAAAAGCCATAGTACACTACACACAGCTCAAAAGGCAGAATGTGGGGCCCATGCTTCAACTCTAGCTTCAATGCCTAAAACCACACTGGACTACTTCATCTCAATTCCAGGGTTACAACACCGCTGATAGATCCTAAAATGGACTCCGAATGTGCTCGCGCCATCCAAAGCAAGACTCTCGGCGAGGGGATAAATAACACTTAACAAGCATGTCACACGACCGAGCCCCCATATCAGGAATTAAAAATCCCCGAGACCATCTCCAAACCTCTGTCTCGATCCAAGGATCATGTTACCAAAGATGGAATGAAATTATGATACTCAGTTTTAGAGTTCAAGGTATTTTAATGCCAACGGACAGAGAGGGGGTGAGCCGGACCGGTTCAGCCGGTCCATCCCTTGAGAACGGCGGTTCGCGGCTTGGCCCCCTGGACCACCCGGTCCACCGCGGATCGTGGTTCACCATAGGGGCCGCAGCGGTTTTCTTGGCACGACTTAATCCGGTCTGACTCCTTTTCCACAGGACTCGAGTTTCACGGGTCTTGGTCCACACCCGGGGTCACGAAGACCCCGGTCATCCACTACATGCCAACCGAAAAATCCGGCCGACCCACACCCTTGGGCTCCCTCGTGCGTCGCCGCTGTCACCTCCCGCTGCCACTGGCCCGCCATTATAGACACTTCATGAGCTGCCTCCACCGCCATCTCGTACCGCTTGAGGAGGCACTACCGCCACTGGGGCTCACTGGACTGCCACCTTTACTCACCGGACTGCTGCGTGGAGCTACCGGACCACCATGGGACCACCAGAAAACAAGGGTTTTGGCCGAAAAACTTTTCGGGACCACCCTGGATGCCCCAACACTCAGATTAGCAATCCGAAAAGAGCATTGGGAATCTCGGATAGAACCCTATGCATCTATGGCCTTCGATCGATGAATAAATAGCAATTACACATTATAATTTTAGTTCAAAGAAGATACCAAAAAAATTTAAAACGAAATGCAACAAACCTACCTCATAGGGCATAGCCCGTCGCTTCACGAACGACCCACCGGAGCTGCAAACACCTCACTGGGGAGGAGGGGGATCATGAAAGGAGTTGGATCCTTTTTTGGGAGTGTTTCCTCTAGGGAAAAATTCTTTGGGGAATAATGGAGGGGTGGAGGTGTTTAAATAGGGAAAACAATTAATTAAAATTATTTATTTCTTAAAAACCCACCAGTAGGCCCATACCTGAACTCTCGACGAGGTCAGGGTTATGCTCGCCATAGGGTAAAATCCACGTTCTATGTGAAACAGAGGTCTCATAATTTTAATCTAAACCTCTGTTCAGAAGTTATAAAGATCATGCATGTGGCAACTAAATTACAAAAACGCCCCTGGTGGCGTTTTCCACAGAAGGGTTGCACCCGGAAAAGTTACACCCCTCCTAGGGTAAATGGCATGCTCCGGACTCAACAGTGCCCTTGGTTTTCCCATCCAGAAAACCATTTAGGATTTATTCTCTTTATTTGTCATGTCTAGTGTGAATTCACTTAAAATTTAATTCCAGCCACACCGTTGTTCGGAATCACATGTCGTCTTAAAGCCCTACTCTGGAATAACATCAATAAAATTTCAAAGTCTCACAGGCTCAAGACCTGAGTTCTTATATACATCATCCACCAAATGGAAGATATATAGGTAATAGTGATGGTACTAAAGCATCCACCATTTGGAAGATACTAATTGTCCACTATTAGTCTTTAGATAGTGCATTTGATGATCTCAAAAATCATTTTTTCTAGTAGTCTATATATAAATACCATGTTCTTATCATCAGGATAGATATTAATAAAAACTTCTAAATTCTACCTAGGTACCCCATTGGGTACCATAACATAAATTTGTTGGCTTCTCAATGAAGTATCATTGGATTCATTCCATAATCTACATTTAAAATATTTCCATTTCATGGAAAACTTTTTCATAGTCCGCCTTCATGATATCAGATTAACAATGCAAAACTGGAAAAACATTTGTACAAATAATCTAATTTCAAAAATATTAGAATTTAATAACATAATGAAATTAAATTAAATTATAATGTATAAAAATTAACTTTATCAATTAATCAAAAACATCAATTTTCTAATATTAGGGTATATGACTTAAATCCTTATGCTTAATCAAAAGGGTAACCAAATTTGCCAACTATTAGACCAGATTTAGGAAAAGTAATCCCATAAAATCATTTGTAAGGACCCCATTAGAGTCAATTGGAATAAATTTCTTTAATATATTCAGATTCCATACAATTTAACTCTTCATATTTTTCTCTGTAGTATCATTGTTTCCATTTTTAATGAAAAAAATAGTAAGTAGTATAAAAAATGTAAAATTACTTTTATTTATATTAGAATTTGTATATATAATAGTAACCCAATAATATACCCATAATAAACCATGAGTGGTTGTCTTCTCCCTTACTGAATGAGGCTACTAAATAGGGAATTGTCGGCTGATCTACCAATGGGATGCTAATATAGGGTGTCAGATATGGGGTAGGTGGAAGCATATGGTCTCTCAAATTATATTGGAAGGGAGATAGATGGATTATAATATATCATTGTGGTCATGAGAACGTCTATTAAGAGTGTATTGGAATTATTAAAACAATTCCTCCTAGGAATTCTTGACATTTAATAACATAAAATTAACATCAGATGATACAAAACCAGGGTATTTGTATATGTTGTTACATATTTCTCATTTAAATAGACGATATAAAATTGGTGGATTGAATATGGATTCCATAAATGAGTTAATGGAAAAATTTTCAAGAAGTTTTGAGATGAAGGATCTCAAAAAATCAAACTGTAAATTTTGGTCACCAATCACGATAGATCGTAATGATTCATATTTGGTTCCTTTATAAAATGAATATATTTAAATTTTCATTTATTAATTAAAAATGGTCATATGTCACCATATGACCACCCAATTTTCTAGATATTTCATGTTATTGATATTGCATGTATCTAAATAAAGGATGTGTGTTATCATCTTATTTCTCTTATGTGTTTAGAGTGATTTTTCATTATCATGGAGTTTTCAAACAATAAGAGATGGAACATATTGTATTGGTTTTATTGGATTCTATAATACACATGGTAATAATATGGAGTCAAATTATATTAATATATGAATATGAGTTTGCTACGTTGTTCGTCAAAATATTAGGGATAAGATCAAACTATCAAAATGTGTAATATCATAAACAATACAAAATTATATTCTATAAATAACATTAAAAATTTATTATTTGATATATAAAAAAGATATAATTATTTATATTTTATGATATTAACACCAAATGAAATATGTTTTAATTCCCACCACAATCATGTTTCCGTATATTTTCAGGTTAATATTAATTATCTTATGTGATATTATCAAAAAATGATATAAGTACTAATGTCTTGTGATAAAAAATTATGTATTTTTATAATAAATAAATATTTTTTCAGCAATGGGATTATTATTCAAAAGACAAATGTTTATTTAATCTTCAATAAATCATATATGTAACTCACTAATGACATTAGTTTTATAATATTATGTAATTTTCCCTATATATTTAATACCAATTACATAAAAATGTAATAATTTTATAAAACCAATAAAATATAAGAAAATATAAGGCTAATGTTGTAGGTTTTCATATATTATTTGATAAGACATGTGACTTTGTGTGATGTTTTTAAAAATATAAGTTTAGTTTTAGAAAATAAAATCAATACTATATTACAACTTAAAATCTTCAAATTTTAATTCATCTAAGTTGGTTATCTATACTCATGATGTGAAATGATAATTAAGATCTCAATATGAAAATTGTGTTATCCTTTACAAATATTCATAATGAATTATTATATTTTAGAATTAAATGTAATGACTAATATTAGTAGGATTATATTATTGAGATAAATAATAATCTCATGGGGGATAATATGGGGTTTATATGATGGATGAAAAAATAAAAAATAAAAAATTAATGTAATACAATATATTATTGGTATACTAGTCCTGTACGAATTATATTTAGATTTCATCACACATGAGGATGGTGTGATAGCATTCATGAAAACCTTTTTAACATGATTTATATCTTACAAATCAATGTTTCCTTGATTTTCATTGATCAGGTGGGTATGTTGTTGATCTTATCATTGGACAGAGAAAACCCAAGCTAGGATTTATACTCTTATATGATTATAATGTCATGTGGTCCTTTAGTTGAGATTGAATGATAAATTTTATAACAAATAAAATAAATTATATAAGATATATGTATCCATTAAAAGTGAGATATATTATTTTATATTAAATATAACTAAATCAAATTTGATGTAATCATTGACCTAATCAATTTTAATTGTAGAATGAATAATTTATGACTAGTTTATGGATATTGAAAGATGCTATATCATGTGTTTACTCAATTCCATGGTATAATTGATCGAATTAAAAACATCTAATTTAAATGATGTATTTATTATTAGTGTATATAAAGAATCAAGAGTTTTATATACATAAAAATAGATCCCGTTGAAGATTGTTTGAAGACCTAATCATAACAAAACCATAAACAATTTATTTATAAAAAACATTCACTACTTATTTTCTAATGAAATTTAAAATTTATAGTTTTAGATAATATGTAATGTCTATAAAATAATATAAAAAATATTATTCTTCCCAAATGGACACACTAAATACAAGATATTAAGTAGTACATTAGCTTCATTCTTGGATAGAACCACATAAATGAAACTAAATCTCATAATTGTTTTTACCAATCCTTATCCCCTATTCAATCCATTAAAATGTGTGGGATGAGAAAAAAAGATATATTAATATGTACATAATAAATAAAATTGGGTAAGATATTGAATTTTATATAAGCTATTAAGGATTAATTAAAAAATAACATTTTTTTAAGGTCAAATAATGTTAATGTTAGTGTGAAGAATGGAGGAATTTAACATAGAATAATGAGTAACTACGAACCGTGAAAAAAGGGATTGGATGGTTGGGAGAAAATATGGGAATTTTTTAGGAGTTAAAAACAATAGTTAACATACATATGTTAATAATTAAAATGATAAAATCATGGAATATTGTATTCCATGAATCCATATCCTAAAAATGGTGTCCGAGAGGCTACCATTTCTATGAGAAGAAAATTCCTTTCTACCACTTAGCCAATTAAATATTTTTATCCTATAATAAAAAAATGTTTTAAATGAAATAAAACAATGTATGATCTATGAAGAAAACCATATTATTAAATAAGAAAATTAATAAAAATAAACGTTATTGAAATTGAAATTTATCCCTGGATAATGATCCATAAAACATGGATAATTAAACCACATTGCATGAAATCAAATTGAAAGAATTTATGAAATATTCATATAGTGTATATGCAATGTGCGTATACTATATATGAAATGTTCATATACATGATATATCACAAATTCATGTACTTAATATAAATGAAGAAATTGAGAATATGCATAAAAAATTTCGTAAGATACAATATGATATTCTACCATATGCAATATGCATATAATAAATATAAAATGTCTATATTCTGAATACTCAATATATATACAATGAATATTTAATATATAAATTCTGAATATATAATATGCATATTTTTAATTTACATATTATGAATATACATAAGATTAAATATCCATATATTTAAAATTCAATAAGCATATACATAATATAATTAAATGAATTGAGTTGGTAGATAAGTTAATATCATGAAAATAAGGGCACTCGATAGACATGAAAAAAACATAGGCTTTCAAAACTAAGGATTTCAATATAAGGAAACAATATAAACAACACACTAGAGGGGGAGAAGGGGGTCAGCATGAGGGGGTATGAAGCGGATGGAGAAGGATTAGTGTGTGTTGGGGATGATGATGGAAAAGGCATCTAGTGGGAAGTGGGAAAAGTAAGTCAGTGTGAGGGGGATAAGGGGGACCACAAAAAGGATCTAGGTTTTGATGGTGTCGGGGAAGAGGGGGGAGAGATTTTGGGTTCCATGGGGAGATAATTACGAATATGGTTGGAGGTGGTGATGTAGAGAAGGGGGTCAGCATGAGGAAGGGTATCATGGGGTCGACCGGAGAGGGGTTTCGGGTTTGGGATGGATGTGGGGGTGTGTACAACTGTCTTGTGTTTAAAAAATATTAGTGGTTGTTTTTAATAAAATGCCTCTAAAAACACCACTAAATACTAATTTTACTGTACTTAGTTTTGATAACCCTATAAAGACTCTTCCATGATTTTAACGTAAACTGAGGGTCATGGTTAGAAACAATAGATAAATGTTCCCCTTTAAGCCTTATGATTTAATTGATAGAGATTCAGGGATGTCACAGGAGGGTTAGATCTTCCCTTATTTCTAATAATTGGGTAGACATAGTATGGTGGTCAATGATGAATCATATATTGTAATTCATTCAGGGTGTACTTGGGAGTCTATTTTTGATATCCATAATAAAATTTTCATATTTCTATATAGGTATATCTATTTTTTTCATTAATCCTTTAGTATGTTTCCATTTATCTTTTACATGTTTGTGTATTATGTATCTAGACACATAATACGTAATTTCCCTCTCAATATCATCCCCACAAAATTTCTAATCCCTCAAAATCATTATTCTACCATGGTTTATAGACAATGTTTTTATATGTGGTTCATCTACAAGTTATCATTTCAAATCTGGAACATATGGAATAGTCATAACTTATTGAACATCAATAATTCTTCTTTAAAGAGGATATCTGTAAATTCCCCATAATTTACTACTTAAATTTTCCTTTGTATCTTCTCATCATCCAATTAGGATTTCTCTAAATATTTTATTAATGTTGGTTTAAAAATTTCTTGAACAAATAATGACGACTACCCTTATTTATAAATTATCATATCTATATTTACTCGATTGATATATATGGGATCCTTGTTAATCCTTATCATGGTCAAAACATTCTGGCCCATCCTACTCAACACATTGACAGCTGCATTTTCCTCTCTAGGTTGGTAGTTTATTGAGTTGTTTCAGCCATTTTATTTTCCTCATGTTCGACACCTAATGAAAGAAAATATACTTAAAACACTTACAGTCCCTATATATCCCACATAATTTATAATTAAGGTTGTGTCTCCATATATTAAAAAAATTATGAAATATTACACCTCATGTTCTTCTATTGGATTTTTTATAGGTATTTTAATTTCCCATGATGAATTGGAAATCACCCTATCATTCTATATAAGGAAACTATAAATTCCTCTCTTTAATGCATCGCTAAAAATTATAAAACCATCCATACCTGATATGTTAGTCAAAATAAATAAATTAATACATATCCTTTTCATCTCATTAATATTTTTATTATATTCATATGACTATGTGATTTTAACCCTTTTATATGTTAACTTGTTTTATAAGTTGTGACACTCAGATAAATCTTGAATAGCATACCCATAGAAACCTGTTATTCCTAATAAAATTTGGATCACATTTTTAATTTTTATATGTAGTTCTTTATCCTAACACCATTATCTTTTATGGTTCAACATGTATCTTATCCTCGGAAGGAAATATGGATAATAAAATAAACATCTATGCACTAAAATTCACACTTTTTATACATACCATATATTGTTTTTATTAGGGACTTTAGAATTATTTTGAAATGACTCTCACTCTCTTTCTATATTTTAGATTATATCTAAATATCATCAATTAATACTACAAAAAATTATCAACACACACCTTTAATACTTAATTCATCATACCCAAAATTATATAAGGTTAATTATTCAATAGAAAAGTCTTTATTTTAAACTAGTAATGTCTATACATTGATCCAAAATTTTCCCTTGGTATGTAATATTTATTCACTAGTAGATGATAAATACCCTTTTAGTGAATGACTATTTAAAATTATTAGTCTCCTTGAAGTTGAAAAAAATAAGATATCAGTTAATGGAAAATTTTACATATTTTTTATAGTAATGGAATTGATTTCCCTTAACACAAAATCCCATATAATTATCTTTATATTCCATGAAAAAAATAGGGGCACCCCGTAGGTAAATTATTAGGAATATAAATCACTCATCACTCAAATCTTACAATAGTTTTTTAACACTTATAACTCTACTAGTTAAATTATATTAAGATTTTTATATATGGAACATGTTTCAAGAACTATTTATGTGGATAACATAATGTATCAATCTAGTTGATAACTATGTAATTATTCCCAAAAAAGATCATTTAAATTTTATAACCTGGGATAATCCTCAATTCATATGTTACCAAAATCAGTAATAAATATCTCATGATCTTTACCTTTACCCATAATTTCATTAATGAGGGATACTAGGGGAGGATCCAGATATAATTTAAATGATGAATTTTCCTCTACAAAGATAAGAGATTCCACTTCCCCTTCATAAATTATAATCATATTCTATTAGAAATTTATTTTTTAATTAATATTTAAAAGAAAATCCGTTACAAGGATCATATCAATATCCTCAAAATCTATAATAACCTAGTTGTAAAATATGGTATTCCCATGAATCATAATTAGAATATTATGAGACATAATTGTTTCTAATATAATAAAACTTAGATTCTTAATGTATAACAAAAATTATATGGTGATAGGGAAATATTTAATGTAATTGGAAAAAATGTAAAATATAAAATAGTTAAAAGATACAAAATAAAAAGCATTATACAACTTTTAAAAAATTATAAATTTATTTGAAACCATAAAATTAGGAACTTTGACTTCTATTGTGGTAACTGAATATGTTTGATCACACTACGTTGGATGTTTATAAAGAAAATTCACATCTTATTTGTGGAATTGGGTTAAATAATATCCCTTATCGCAATAGTTTATGAATAGATCATCAATAGTTTCTACCTAGACTATACATTTTTTAGGTTGATGTGATTTTTCTACTCACTTGGAATAAACTCCAATTGTCATCATTCTAGTCCAAGGTTATATCTTCCCATATTTATAAAACAATTGAAATATCATCATACTTTTCATCCCCTTAATATTTTTATTCTTCTAATGATGCTTGTCCAACATCTTCCTCTCTTAATATTCCCTCAATACATATATCCTAAATAAATTCTATTCTGTCTTAATCGTGATTGCGACTATATCTTCATATAATGAAAATATATAAGAAAACTAATCCCTTTGAGGAAATTTATTTTACCTATCATAGAAATGACAATTCAATATTTCCATTCCATGAATATAGTATATAACTTTCCTATATAACCTTGTAATGTTATCCTCACGCTCAACTACCCATTCCTCCTACATTTTTCTATGATTGAAAAACTACCTTTCCATTTTTACTCTTTGATCACAAAGAATGTATTTTTTAAAGGGTACCTCCTATAAGGTTCTATATTCTATGAATTTGATCTCATATTCATATTTTGTGTTTGGAATTAGTGGCAGCCATTGGTCTGTATCACCCTTAATAAGATAGACCATAAATATGACTTTTTTAGTTTCACTTTGTCCTAAAGAGAGAGATATTTTCTATAGTTACTTGATCCATTTCTTACAACCAATGGATTAGTAGTTTCATTTAATGATGTTTGGTTTTGGATCATCAAGATTCTCTATATTGTCAAAAACATTATCATAACCATGGAAACTACCCCCAATATAGGTATTAATTGATTATCATCAAATGCATAATCATTATCTTATTCATTGGTAATGTCCCTAAAATGACTATGGGAGTTGATTTAGTTCACATTCCACCCATTAATCACCATTATCCCCACACACTATTAATTTTACTATAAATTTTTGGTGTTGTTTTCCCTCACATCTATGAAGTATTTTCTCATGGTGATAAGGAAAAATTGGGGGATCTAGTTTAGAATGAAGGTGTGACAGTGGGTCACAGTTGTGCATGGGTGACCACATATAGGCTAATCATCAGTAGGACAAGTCAATGGAGACTTGTCATATGGAAATGACATGGTTATTGATAAGGATAAGCACGAGAAGGGGAATGAATGGCATGTGGCCTCAACAATAGTAGGGCCCAGCATTGTGGGAGTCCTTTGGGGATTTTGCATGGTCTTCTTAGGAATTATACGGTTGTAGAAACACATGTGAGCATTATAGAGGACAAATTATGACACACTGATATTTTTAAAGAGGAATATCAACATAAATAGAATATATGAGACCACACCATTAAAAGAATACAAGGTATAATATCAAGAAATTATGAACTAATAATTTTTAAATAAATTATATCTCTTCAATATATTGTGATTAATGTGATGTTGAGATTAAACAAAATGTTACACTCTATTAAAATATTTTTATCTTAAAAAGATCATTATAACATATATGTTAAATCAGTGGGTATGAAAAGGGATAACTATATTTTTAAAATTATATGTTTTACACATTTATAAAATAAATTCAATTGTAATCTATCAAGTATAAATAAAATAAAAACTATTCAAAATAAAAAGATATTTTTTCTAAAAAACTACATTTTTTTATAAGGTTGTCTGTTAAAACTTCAAAAACATAATTCAATATTTATTTTTCCAATTTACTTAAATTAATTGTGCAAAAAAACATTTTGAAGCCAATATATTTATATTAACTTATATTGAATTTTTTCTATTTTTTTAAATAAATTTCTTAGTTAAAATTGACAATTGTTAATATTTATTAAATTTTCATTTATTTTTAAATAAATAATGTCATATTATTCTTTTAATTTTATTTAAAATTAACATAAGTTACATTTGGTTATATAAAATAAAACTAATTAAATTTAAATCATATTTATAATATATTTTACTCTAAATTTATCTTTAGGCTTTAAAACTACTTTTTCCAAGAACTATTTTAAATTGGAAAATGTTTATCAATTAAAAATAATAAAAATAACCCCAAAATGAGTAATGATTTAAATGGAAAAAATATAATATATATATATATTAATTTTAAATTTTTAATTATTATTACTTTTTATATAGTTAAAAATTAGATCATCATTTTCTTACAAAATGCATTTCATGGAAAAAAAATCTTTGACAGATCGTTGTATTAATTTTATATTTAATTCTTCCACTTTTAAGACATTAATTTTAAATAATGGATTTTTTTAATAATAATAGTTCATATTATCTAACAATGTTAAAATATTTTTTTTACAAAAAATTATAGACAAAATAGTAAATATTATTTATCGTGCTTGTGGTTGAAACGAGTTTATTAGTGGTTAAACTAAAAATATAAGGGTAAAAATGGAAAAAACATATAAAATTTAAAATTTGTGGAATTATTATTACCATATAAATTATATTTTTATAAAATTGAATATTTTTTATATTTATATCATCATAAAAACATGGATGTGATTCTTTCATTTCAAAAATTAAAAGAGTTTCCTCTCTCCCACTTATAAATGGTTTCCACAAACGATATCATATCCGGACCTCCATTTACTATTATATCAATTAATAACCACTTAAATAAAATCCCTAATTACATAATTTCATCATTTAATAAATTTTTTGGTCATAAATAAATCCTAGGAATTATCGTGGTTTAATAGAAAAAAGAAGATGTTTGAAGAAGTGATAAAGTTATTAACTGGGAATTTTATATTATTTCTTATTACACAGACTTAAAATTTCATTAAAAATGGAAGATATAATAAATTAAATATCCTCAATATAATTATATTATTATTTTTTAAGTTAATCACATAAAAATATCTACTCTACCCTTAAATGGGAAATGAAATTGTTGCTCAAGTGTATGGCGGACTACCACTTCAAGAACCTACATAATCCATTTTTCCTCACCACTTCTCAATATTACAGATGATGATTTATCTAATGTTATATATTATATTTATTTAATATTTATACGTATGGAATTACAATATAATATATATTTTCTTTCTTTCCATTCCATATAAAATGTGATAGTTTCGTTCAAGTATGTGGCAGACTAATACCTCCTGAAGCTGTACGATTAATTTTTCCCTTATGATTTTATGGTAAGTAATAAAGACTAGTTTTTTAATTATATATAATATTAATTAATTATTAATAGTTATATAAACTTAATATAAAATCCACTTCCATACCCTTTCACCGGTTAAATAAATGATAATGTTTCTTGTGTGTGTACGACCTACCGTCTCCATGAAGCAATGCGATTCATTCTCCATGATAAAAATTAATTAATTGTTATAATGATGTTCTTAAATAAAAAAAAATATTTATAACCTTAATATAATTCTTTCTGTTGGGTAAATATATCCAATGTTTAAGATCTTGTTCTTTAACACTGAAACGTGTTGAAAAAATACAATTAACACCTGAAACAACATTGATAATGAAAGATTTTTAATGACCTGGTAATAAGATGTTATAAAAAGATCATATATGAATTTATAAATAAAAATTGTATTATGTTATAAGTTAATAATATTTTTACAATCGCTATAAATAATGTTAAAGACTACCCAACTAAAGAGACATGTGAGGGAAGGGGTTTCCTAACTCAATGTTCATTCATCTGGGGTATAAGTATACATTGCATTTTATATTATTCCAAAATTATGTGTAATATTAATTTCAACTTATTTATGATTTAGTTACATAGTATTTTTTTTAATCTAAAATTTTAACACATAATCTCCTCATTGTTTCTCTCTCACTGCAATGGTATAAACTTTGTAGGGGTTTTTATCTCAATTATAATTTTTTGAGACATATGTCTTGTTATGAACTTATATTCATTTATGATGTGTATATATATCCCCTTTTACATGTAATATCATTAATTTACCCACTATAATGATAGTTTTGGATTAATTTAATGTTATTATTTTATTCATTATAATTTTATGTCACCAATGTTGTAATTTGTTTTTGGTACACCCTCATCGTTTATCAAGATTGTTTATGTTTCTCTTTTTGATGATAAAATATTATGAGTCATGTATCAATAAATTAATTAATTTTATTCTCATATGGTTATGTAATTATAATACATATTTTCCATTCATTTTTATATCATTATGTAAACAAATATTTCAAAATAACGTTTTTAAAGAAAATCAACCTTTATTTCTCACTTCTAGAGAAAATCCATTTTCTTCCAAATCCATGTTTCATAAAAATGTTTTCAAGTTTATTTTACTATGATTGGTTAAATTTATTTTATCCTAAATTTTATGTTATAATTTATAAAAGGATTCATTCAATTTTTTCTGAAAAAAGTACTTTTTTACTTTTCTTAAAAGCATTTTAAATGATTCTTGGTTTTTTATAAATATTCAGCATAAATTGAAATTATTCACTATAATAACCCCTCAATAATTTGAATCTTCCTCATTAAAGATCAAATTTTATGTTTAATTTTTTTATATCATTTTATATTTCTTATAAGTGTTTTAAAAATGGAAGATATATTTTTCTCATGAAATGGTCAAAGTGATCTTTCAAAATTATTTTCTATCTATGACAAAATCAATTGATGTTATATAAAGTAAGAAATGTTATCTTCCTGTATATTGTATTTAATCTTTTTGAAATATTTTCATAAAAAACCACAACCATTGATGTTATGGATTTCTTATATATTATTTATATTTTCCTCTCCCAGACATATATATATATATATATTGTTTTTCCTCCCTCCATTTCTTGGGGTAATACATGAATTATGGTCATTTCTCAATTTAAATCATTATTATATTTCCTTTTATTCTGATGTGAATTGATATTATGTAACACATTTTCATTCCATGTGTAATTTTTTATGTTATATCATATTATTTAATTCCTTTAAATAAAACACATAGATATTTAAAATGTAACAATGGGTGTTCCCATATAGTTATTAAATGTATTCAGCAATGTTATAGACTCATGAGACATAATGTGTGGGACTTGGGGGTAACCCTAATCCATTATGTGACATTTTACAACATGTGATATATCTATAAAGTAATCATTGAATCATGTTTATTTCATGTTTTTTGTTACTTCCCCATTTCCTATGATGCCATGCTATTATTATACAGTGTTTCTTATATTATTACTCTATGTGATTAACCATGTTTCTTATTTTTTATGATATCAGGTTATAACATTGAATTACATGCTATTATTCATTATAATAACTATTACATTATTAGGATTATTTTCTCAATACTTTATTTAGGTATTCCGTTGGTTATCCCATGTAGATTTAAGATCGTGAAAATATTTCAGGAGCTCACTATGGAAATTAAATAATGGTGATAAATATTATTCATTAATAACCTAGTATTCAAAATACACTAGTATTTTATGTTCCTTATTTTGTACTTATTGGATATTTTATTTCAATAATCATGTAATAATATATATAAAACTATTGGTACACCGTAGATGGTATTAGTGAAGAGGATTAGTTACCCTCATATACTAGGATAAGAAATCATTAGTGATAGACCTAGGGAAATGTATAAGGATAACTCTAAGCAAAATTATAATTATAGTAAAATTTTGTATAATCTTGGTGAAGTATAGTGTGACCAGTTTTCATAAAAATACATCCTTGTATAAATCCAAAAAATGGATGTGGCTCTGGTATAGAAGAAACAAGTAGTAAAGTCATGAAAATGAAACATGGAGCAAGACTCAATCATCATTTGGTGCACTACAATGGGCCTTACTACAAACCTAGTTTGAAACCGTCATTGGATATTGATTATAAATTCATAATGTCATTAAAAATAATTATAAAATAAATGACATAATTGTCAGGTTAGAAAATATTATAGATAACACTACCATAGATAATGTATATTGAATCCTATTTTCCAATAATTCAGGTCACACTTCTCGTTCATGATTTATTCCTTATAATTTTATAATATTCCTTTTAGTATGTTATAGTATTGTAATCTTGTGTTTTATTTCTTTTATTCAATGTTTGGAACCAGAAGTATCTGTTTCAACGTTTCATGTTATAGATAGTGTGTTGAGGAGAACAAAATTGGGATTATAACTAGAATTAAAGAAATCATGATTATACATAATCATTTATCACAATATTTGTTTAATAAATTTAATCCAAACAAACCTGTAGGCCTACTAAATAAGATAAGGATATAGTTTTTTAAGATTTCGGGTGGTTTATACAATATAGAAATAGATATTTAATTTCAAATATGTTGAAAATTCTAGGAGAATCACTAAAGGTAATGGTTCAAAGTAAATGGAATATGTATTTATTGTGGAGAATAAGGGAACAAAGTAATTAATTATTCTAGAAAAATTAAATCATTAGTTAATGAAATGGATGAAAATAATGGTTTCCATATGGAATAATCAATGGGTGAATGATATAAATGTGCAATGATAATAAATTATGAAAATTTATTTCCCATTTATAAATATCAGGAAGATGATCAACTAGTTTTTAAATGTAATTTTTTTCTATTGACGATGAATAGTCTACAAATAACATATGAAAGTATGGAGGTATTAATAAATAAGATGATGAATCTTAGTTTTTGGTTTAATAAAGAAGTGGAATGAATACAATGTTTATGTACTGCAATTCAGGAATTATTTTAATCATTATATATATAAAAAAGGTTTGTTCAGTATAACTTTTTTCATTAAAGATTTTCTAAAATATGTTTCATAGTACTTATAAGGACTTAGTCTTAAAAATTCATAATATTGTTATTTAAACTATATTTAACTTCTTTACAATCCTAAATGCATATACTGTTTAGAGTTTTTGATTGATTGGATATAACTCATATATATCAAACCACAAGCATAAAAAGTGTGTACCACCAAAACAATATCCATTTCCTCCAAAACATAATCCCTTTATAAAAAAACAACAACATGATTTCTTTGAAAAAATTTCATAAAATCATTATTGAATTTCTTATTTCGCTTATGCATCCTAATAACCTATGAGAAACATTTAAGAATATGTTATGGGGATACAAATCTCAGTAAGAGATATAAAAAGAAGTAAAGAAACCATTATTCCAGGAATATAAATGACTATATGAAATCATTTTGACAAAGACATACTTTTCACCCATATATACTTACATTCTAAAACATTATATTACTATAAAAGATAGAGAATATAAATAAAACCAAAAATGAATCACGGTGAATTACATACATAATATTGTAACCCTCCTAGATACATAATTATTTGTAACCCTCATGGCTACCGTACAAGGAAACCCTTGCGGCTACCATATAGTGTAACCATTGCAATTAGATTTTGAGTAACCACATAGTCAATCTTCAACTTACCCATACCCAATACATTGTAGGGAGATATAGATCCCACACTTTTTCACATACAATTCTCAAAGAATAAAATACAATCATAAAACATATATAATTACAAAAATACATTTCTTTTGAATTAAAAAAATAGAATTTTAATATAGTATTTTTAAAGGAATATCCTTTTCAAATATCATATAATTGATGTGGGAATTAATATAATGAAATTAATATGTGTATACAATTTAAATCCAAATGATAAAACATAAAATATAAAAACAATTAGTACAAAAATATTATTAATACCATATAATCAATGAAGTATAAGGTTAACCTAATGAATGGAAATTGGGTATTGAATTCTATTACCTCAGGTTCATCTTACTTCAATTATGTTTAAATCTTCTCTTGATCTCTTCTCCTTCAGATCCTCCTAAAGGATTTTGGTTTTGACTTTTTGGTGATACGAGCAGGACATGAATGTGGCTAAGTTCCTTGATAAGGGTATTGTGTTGAATTTAGGGAGTTCCCCTAGCTTGAGTGGTTTAAAAAGAAGATGGGTGTGATGGTGATATTTATAGTGGATGAGAGGAAGATTTTTCCATTATTTTAATTGTAAGTTTAATATTTTTTATCAAGAGTATGAATAGTCTGGATTACTGTGATCAAAAATTGTAAATGGAGAATGTGAGATCATTTCATGGGTTCTTACATCATCAAAACATCACTGATGACTTACTAATAAATATATTTATCGTATTGTCTAAATAATCATATTTTCCTGTTAAAAAATATTCAAGTATTTCAGTAAAATCCCAAAAATTCTCCCCAACCATTTTTAAATGTGTATAATTGAAAAAATAATTCTATTTTATAGAAATAATTTTCTATATATGATAAATGTAATTTTTAATTAAAATAACAAATTATTATAAAAATAAAAATTTTAAAACAATAACTAATTTTTTAGCATCTTGAAAATTAATCAATGTCTCATAAAATATTCTTATAAAAAATTAATAAAATAATAATTTTTCAGTACACTTTATGAAAAAAAATTCATTTAAATTATCCAATTTATCCTGAAAGTGTAATTAAATATTTATGATATAAAGAAAATCAACACTTATATAATGATCATATTGGCACATATATGATTCCTTTTTATTATTCATTCATTAGTGAGGTTACTATTCATTTGGCCGGTATATTATTCATAATGGTCATATTACAATTCATATGGGTAACATTACTATTCATAACGGTTGGTTATCATTCAAAAATAATTAAATTTTTCCTTTATGACACCAAATAACTTATAGATCACAACTGTGTTTGTCCATTTATTGCAATTCATATCCTAGAAGCAGTAAAATTATGTTTAATATTAATTTCATAAATATATACATGAAACAAAATTTTCATTATGTTGAGATTAAATGTTATAATAATTCTAATTTATTTTTAAATCCATGGGGTGTTACATTCTCACCACCTTCTAGAAATTAAATCCACATAATTTTTATTTACCTATTAAACATGTGAGGGTACATTTCCATCATAGCACTATCAAATTTCAATGTATCTTCTTCAACCATGTAATTTATACACAAAAACATTACCAGATGGACAACCTTATTTTTCAAAACGTTTCTCTTAAATACTAAATTTGAATAGGTTTATCTTCATAAGGAAGGTCATCTTCCAATATAACTTCTTCTAGACTCAAAATATGAGCTAAATTGGGTAAATACTTTGCAACATCAAAAAATGTAAAACATTTTATACTTGAAATAAACTCAGAGGAAAATATAATTAGTACAAAAATAGTCAAACATTATATAGGATTTTATAAGGTTCAATTAACCATGAACATAACATTTCTTTATTTCAAAAATGCATAACACTTTTCTATTGTGAGATTCCAAAAAAAAACTTGATCACCTACCTCGAATGAAACGCCTTTCCACCTATTATCTTTATAAAATTTCTACCCACCCTAATATTTCCTCATGTGTTACTGGATCATCTGATTATTTTTTCCATTTACTATACTACTTCTTGTACCATATAATTCATTTCTCCAATTTGATCGAAAAAATCTAGAGTTCGACAATGCTTCCCATACAATGCCTCAAAATGTGTCATTTTTATACTGTAATGAAAACTTTTATTATAAGAAAACTAATCTAAAGAAACATAATTATCCCAAATTCCCTACTAGTACATTGAATAAGATCAATGAATATCATCTAATGTCTGAATTTTTCTCTCAATATATCCATCAGTTTAACGATGAAAAGAAGTACTGTAATTCAATTCTCTGCTCAACTACTTATGATGGCCTTCCAAAAAGTTGGAATTCAACATGCTATCACAGTCAGATATAATTGAAATAGGAACTCCTTTTAAACTGGAAATATATTTATGTTATAGTCTAGAAAGATGATATAAAGACATAATATCTTTTA
The DNA here is from genome assembly GCA_963277665.1 of Viscum album. Taxonomy (NCBI): domain Eukaryota; kingdom Viridiplantae; phylum Streptophyta; class Magnoliopsida; order Santalales; family Viscaceae; genus Viscum; species Viscum album. The sequence goes on along the minus strand of OY728165.1, from coordinate 344,099,827 downwards.
TAAGAAGGAAATGTGTAAATTTAGTTGGCTTATCAATTATAACCAAAATCGTTTTGTTACCTCGACAAGTATTTTCTAGTCTCGCCATGAAGTCTATGGAAATGTTTTCAAATTTACACACTGGCCCTAGAAAATGATGAAGAATCTCCTTTAGTAGTTTTCACTTTGTGTTAACCTATTTACATGTCTAACATTTCATGGTAAAATCTGAAATATATCATTTCATTTCATAACCCTAATAATACTCTAAATATATCAATACATCATAGTACATCTAGGATGAACTAAAAATGGTAAACTATAAACTTTAAACAACACATATTTATTCAGTTGAGAAACACAAGGAACACATAAAATCTTTCAAAATGATAGAACACAGTCTTTAAAGAGGTAAAATTATATCAACTTACCCATTTTTACCAATTCTGCCATTTTATGTAGCTCATGTTATTCCTTATGTTCATGCTTAATTCTGTCTGATATATATGACTACAATGTCACCTAGATCAAAATTGAGTAATTCCCTATGCTAATAATTTCTATGTCAAAATTAACTAAATCATAAATTAAAGGGTCTTGTTCTATCCGTAACATAGTATATAATGCATCATATTTTAAAATCAATGCATCTTCCATTTTGTTTGGATTTACATGACGGTAATTGATTTTTCAATTATAATCATTTATCAATTTAAAAATGTTTTTTGCATCATGTTTAATTCCTTATGAGTGAATATATACATCAGATATTTTTGGTTAGTATATATTTTTCATTTGTCTCCAAAAAAATGATGCTTCTAAATTTTTAATGAAAAAACCAAAGCTCTTAATTCCAAATCATGTATGTGAAAATTTAACTCATGAGGTATTAGTTGTATTAATGCATAAGAAATTATGTTATCATTAGATATAATAAAAAAACCATGTACCTTCACGGAAGCATCATTGTAGATGAAAAACTCACTATTTCTGGAAGGAAAATCCAAAAGTGGGGAATTCATCAATCTTATTCAGATTGAATAACCCTGAATTTATTTTAACAAGACTACAGTATTATAATCTATAAAAACTATAAATCTCAGTATCATTTGTATGGATTGACCATTCATCAACCTATTTTTTGGAAGAATAAAATATTATTCCATCCAATTTACAATGGTCCTAAGAAAAGAAATCAATTGCATCAAAAATTCACTTTTTCTAAACATTCAATATAACTTCTTTTCTATGAGAGAATACAAGAAAATACTTAATTTTTTATTAGTATCCTTGTAAATTTTTTAACATACCAAAAAATCATTAGTAAATACAACAATAAAATTATCCAAATATTTATGGATTATTCTATTCATAAGATCTAGGAATACAAAATGGTACTTTTTTAAACCAATGGAAATATCAAAAAACTCATAATGCCCATATCTAGTGTGATAATATGCTTTTAGGATATTCTCTACATTTACCTTTAGGTGATGGTATTAGGATTTCAAATCAATCATATAAAAATACCCATCTCTTTATAGTTTATCAATCCACTCATCGATTTGAGGAAAATGGTACATATATATAAGATTAATGTTATTAAATTCTCTATAATAATTTCAATGCCTCATGGAACCATATTTGTTTTTAACAAACAAAACTAAAGCTGCCCTTGGTAATGTGCTAGTTTGAATAATGCCTTTATCAAGAAAATAATGCTACTGATTTTTCAATTCATGATGTTCCATTTGAGACAGTTTATAAGAGCGTTTGAAAACTGATTACCATCTGGTACTAAGTCAATTGTGTTTTCAAATTTTTGATTAGTTATAACATTGGGTAACTCATTAAGAAAAACATCAAGATATTCATTTACATCTGGAATATCATTAATCTGAATAGTTCCCTTGTGGTCAACAATATGTGCAAGAATTATATCATATACATATTTTAAACGTTCTTCATATTCCTTAAATATTATCATTTTTTTGTGTTCTTATTATAAACAACAGGAAACTATTTTTGAAAAAAAACTTTATCTCTACAATAAATATAAGAATGATAAAAAAGAAAATAAATCCACATCAAAAATAGCATCAAACTCTACTAAAGTTAAAACAACATGGTTTATAGGTAATGTATTTATATAGAAAACAATATGAAGATTCTTGTAATTCCTTTATCATGTAATATTTTCCCCTATTATTTTAACCATAATTTATTTTCTTATCTTTTGAGGTGAAACTTCCAATTTACTATAAAATTCTTCAGAAACAAAAGAATATATAGACCCCAAATAAAACAATAGTTTACAAAAATCTGAGTAAAGAAAGAGAGACCATAAACCACTTCTCTAGATGGAAAAACATCTATTAGTGTAGTCATAGAGGATCTTACTACATATTTCTTTTTATAGTAAAACTATTATCCATCATTAATATCATTCTTTGGGAAGGTATTACTATAATGACACATCTCACCACATTTAAAGAACTTAATAGTTTTCTTTTATAAGATTAATATTAAGATCATTTTCTGTATAATTTTAATCTATATGTCCAAAAATTTAATTTCTAAAACACTTCCCTATTTTATTAAGGAACTCTCAAGGTTCTTCTTACCACAGTTTTCAAAAACTCCAAACTAAATCTTCAAACCATAAGATTTCTTGGATTGGTTCTTACCCATTTCTATCTATTTGTTTTACTTCATATGTTTGTAATTAAAGAACAATTGGTCATCAGAATAAATTATTTCTAACCTATTCGAACATATTATATGTTACTAATTATAGATAAATTCTTGGTAATCTAATTTCCTTGATTATATTGTCATAAATCCTGAGTAAAAATGATTATTTCATTATCCTGATCCAAAATAATATTTATAGAAAACCTTGCCATTAAAGTGAAGTTTTCTTCATACATATCCATCGAATCCTCCTCCTTTTATTTTAATTAAATTTATTTCTTCTCTATCCTCAATATAAAAAGCTTATGAAAAATAATTTTGATGTAATATATGATAAAACTCAACCCATTTCAAACCATCATCCTTGTCTCTATCCCTAATATTCTTGACCATTTACCACAACTAGTCAACTTCACCTTCAAAATGATAAATGGAATGACTAACCATTATATTATTTGAACACCCCATGACATCTGGCTTTAAATATCCTTTAGATGCCACTGGTTCAAAATATCCACTCAATGTAGGAGGTTGTTTCCACATATAATGTTCCAATATCTTCATGTTCCATTGCGGTAGTTTTAGTTATTCTATTTTATGGATCCCACCACCATTATTTCCTATGTCAGATGATTCATTATTGTCAAGAAATATTTGGTTTTTTTCCCACCCATTCGAGGATGCATATTTGGAATGATATCAGCCTGTCGGTTCCTTATAACTTCATTATACATGCATCTACTCCAAAAAACCATTCTAAATAGACATATAATAGATGAATAAAGGTGGTAATATTTAAATTATATATAAAATACACATAAAAATATGGTAAACTTAATTTATGGTTTTAAATTAACATCATTCAAACCCCTAATGTTATCTTAACTATGATCATATACCATCTATAAGGACTTGGCCTTAAATATTACATAATATTGTTATTTTAACTAAATTTTACTTATTTACAATCCAAAATACCTTTACAATTTGAATTTTTATTAATCTAGGAATATATTCCTTCATATGAAAACAAAATTATACAATGTCGGTACCACTATAATAGTGTCCATTTATTTAAAATGATGAAAATTTGAAAAAAACAACAACATGATTCATTTGAAAAATCTTCATAACATTTAAATTGAATTCCTTATTTATATTAAAAATACTTTTAACCTATGAGAAAAACATAAATAAAATGGTACTGGAATAAAAATATCATTAATGGATATATATATATTCCATGAAACCAATTTTCAATGAATTCATATAAACATATGAAATCATTTTCACAAGGCCATACTTCTCACCCATATAAACATACATTGTAAAACATGAGATTTCATTTAAACATAGAGAATACAAATAAAAAATAAAGGTATCTTAGGGAATTACATACTATTATAACCCTAAAGAATACCTTACAATTTTTAACTCCCATATCTACCTTACAATATAATCCTCATGGCTTCCTCACGGTGTAACAATCATAGTTACACATTGAGTAACCATTCAGCCGACCTCCAACACACACATACCCAATGCATTGGAAGAAGATATAGGTCCTACCCTTCATCAAAAATGATTACCCTGAACCTGAACATAATATAAAAACATAAATAATTTCATCAATTAATTTCTTTTTAATTTCATAAAATATAATTTTAAAAAGACGTATTTTAAAATAAATAACTCTAAGAATATCATATAATTGATGTGATAATTAATAAAATAAATTTATTATGTGTATATACTATAAAAACATATAATACAACAAAATATAAACAAAAAATAATTACACAAATATTATTAGTACCATATATCCAATGAAGTATAAGTTTATCCTAATGAATGAAACTTATGTTAAGAATTCTCTTACCTCGGGTTTATCTTACATCAAACATGTTTAATAATCTTCTTGATCTCTTCTCCATGAGATCCTACATAAGGGATTTAGTATTGGCCATGTGGTGGGACTAGTAGGTCTTGGACATGTGGAACTTCATTGGGAAGGGGATTCAGTAGAATCTAGACAATGTACAAAGTTTAAGAGGATTAAGAGGAAGAGGGAGGTGAGGGTGGTATTTATAGTGGATGAGAGGTGGGATTTTATATTATTAAAATCAATATTTTAATATTTTTTCTCATGACTATGAATAGTCATTATTCTTATGACCAAAAATTGTAAAGGGGAATGTGATTTTGATAAAAGGGCACATACCTCAACATGACATCATCCAAGATTCAATAATTCAAGTATTTTTCATATTTTGTAAATTATTGTATTTCACTATTCCCCAAAAATCTTTTATTCCAAAAGAAAATCAAAAAAAGTCACCCCAATAGTTTTTTAATATTTATAATTCAAAAATTAACCCTATTTTGTCAAAATAAATTTATAAATATAAGAAATAGAATGTTTACAATAAATAATAATTTATTATAAAAATAAGAATTTTAAAACCAGAACAGATTTTATAACACTATAAAAATCATTCAAGGTCTCATAAAAATATCTTATAACCATCAAATAATAAAATAATATTGTATTATTACACTTAATGAAAATAAATTTTTATTTAAATTGTTAAATTATTAATAAAAGTTTAATTAAATATTTATGAATTATAAAAATACCTACACACATATAATTATCATATTATAAATTAAAATATTCCTTTTTACTATAAATTAATTGGTGAGGTTATTGTTCATAAGGGTAGTTAACTATTTACCAAAAATAATGTATGTCATATCTGAACCCAATTAACATACAAATTGCAATATTGGATTTTTTTTGAAATTCAAATCAGAGAAGAATCAAAATTGTGTTTAATGGATATTTTATAATTATATCATTGATAAAAAGTGTCACATGTTGATACTCAGTGTTTCATGCATTTAAATTTATTTTTAAATCATTTTGTTGTTACACTACTAATAATCAAGAAAATTCATTTCCTCATATGGTGATACTCTATTGACAAAATAGATATTTAATGATAATATAATCCTGAATATTCTATTAGGGTTGAGGTTATTAAGGTTATTTGGGATATAGGGTAACTCATTTATAGAGTGTGTTATGTTAATCCTTTTCTTTCATTATTGAATTTTGGATATTAATACATTTATATTCATTTTGGATAATATATAACTTTCTTCTAACCATTTTGGATTTAATAAAGATAGGTGGAATTTCTTATTACTCTTTTATGGGTGTTACGATCGATTAAAAGTAAATCATAGAGCCTTAGGTATAAAAAATTTATTTTTGGATAACCATAAAATAGAGTAAGAGATAAATTTAAAATTTATCAATGAAAAAAAATGATGAAGTGGTGATTATGAAATAGAATGATATTAGGTAAGTATAATTAATTATATTCTTAGATTGTAAAATTACTCCTCGACATTAGGGAAAGGATCTCCAAAAATAATGTTGTCCTATTACGATCATTTCTGTTGATATCAATTCCATTTTTCACACATCATTGACAATTTTTCTATAATTTATTTGTATATGATAATTAAAATTTCTTATGATCAATGATCTTTGTCACTATCCATCATTACTTGGACGTTAAACATCTATTCCACATCAAAATCTTGACATCATTCCTAAATTATTCAATTTGAAAAACTAGTATGTGTTATCCCAGATGAACTTCACACATTCCTTTCTATATAGTAAAGATAATATTTTATTAACCATTTTAATGATATGGGATTCAAAAAAAGGTATTTTAAATTGTCTGACCATTTATTTTTAAAATCACGATGAAATTATAATGATGAAATTATAATGATGAAATTTATTTAAGGGACATTGAATATAACACCTAATATTTTAAAAGAGGGAAATCATGTTCAATAGTTCATACAACATGAATAACCAATATTATAAGAGAAGATAATACCCTGAGACTTTATATATATGTATTTTTTAATTAATTAAAAATATTCAATATCTTGCATTACATGAAACACCTAGTTTAAATGAAATATGATAATCTCTTAAAATATTATAATTTCAAAATTATCTTTATAGCCTCAATGATAATTTATTTGATATTAATTTTGATAAATAAATTATGAAAATTATCCTCATAAGTCTTCTATAAAATATATAAAATGGTTATCTATTGAGAGTAAATAAAATAAGAACCATCTTATTGAAAATGAAATGTTTTCAGAATGACTGTACTTTTTTAAAAGGAATTTTAGTCCTACATTTTGCTATTAATTTATAATTCATGTTTTGAAAATTTATAAAATTTATTTGAAAAAAATTATATTTTTAATTCACTATATTGATATAATCTTATTGTATTTTTTTTTATTTTTTTTAAATATTAATTCTTCAATGATTTGTGAAAATACAGTCTTTTAAAAAAATTATTTATTTTTATGCCCCATAATAATTTTAATTTTATTTAAAATTAACATAAGTTTTATTTAGTTATATTAAATTAAATAAATTAAATTTAAATATATTAACATTAGATTTTTTTATAAGTTTATATTATTTATTTAAAACAACATTTTTCGTAAAATTATTTAAAATATATAACAATTATTCATTTAAAAATTTTAAAATTATCCCCTAATAGTCAAATATTTTAATTTAATTTATAGATTATATATTTATAAATATTTTTTTATATTTATTTAATTTTGATTACTAATAATATTTTTATTTAGATTAACATTTTCCTAAATAATTACATTTCATGAAAACCCATTTTTTTTCATGTTTGCGAGTTTAATTTCGAATTTAATTATTCCTCATTCACGAGTTTAATTTAGAAAATTTATTCAAAATTTGGTTTATTAATAATTTATATTATCAAATATGTTCATATTAATGGTTTAACATAATGAACAGGGAATATACTAAATTTTATTTTCTGTTGTTAATGTAAAAAACTGGTATACTGGGGTTTTAACTAAAAAGATAATTCTTAAAAATGACCCAAAACATGTATAAAATTTTTTATAGTCTTATTTAAAATTTATATATACTATGGTACTGTAGTTTATCATTTTTATCCTAGTTTTGTGACAAAAATGTAGTTTTAATTCATTATTTTTTAATATTCAATGTGTGTCATATTTCCCACATATAACGAGCCACCCCACTCTTATTCTTTAAAACCATAAGAAATGAATTGGTTCATAAAATACCTAGCCAAATAGAATCCCAAAATCCCTTCCATGATTCATTAATCCTTTATATTTTCATAAATATATCAAGGATGGATTTTGTTTCCAACCAAAAGAAGTTGATGAATAAGGGGAAACATCTTTAAATGAGAATTTTATTTTATTGCATCATGAACATCATTAAACTATTATTAAAACATTGTGACATAATAATATAGTTTTCCTACATATACATAGATTATTTAATGTAAAGTTCATTATCAGCAACCATCTGTCCCTCTATCTAATGGGAATCAAAACATTCGATCATGTATATTGAAGGCTACCACCTCGTGAACTAATATAATTCATTTCCCATCACTATTTGTCATTGATAGATATAATTATGTATCTAATTTATATAGATAATATTCTGGAAATAATTATACTTATGTAATTATAATATCATATATAGCTTCTAACTTTCCATTCTATTGAGAAAGTGATAAATTTTTTCGTGTGTACGGTGGAATACAACCTTCTAAAGTGATGCGATTTTTCGTTAAGTTTCCCATTAAATTAGATGGTAATAAAGTCTAATGTAAAATTTATATATTGTATTATTTTAATATTAATCATTATTACAATTAATATACACTGAAATTACATAACCTTTAATTCATTAAAGAAAATATAATGATTCTCACATGTACATATGACCTACCATTTCCACAAAGCAATGTGATTCATTCTCCAAGATCAAAATTAAATATTTATAAAAAGATTTATATATATATATATAATGAAAAAAATGATATTTAAAAAATTAATATAATTATTCAGTTTATTTAACAAAAACCTATGTTATTATCTAGAATATTCATGATAAAATTTAGACATAAAAATTGTAAAAATCATGAGAAACAATAATGATTGTGAAATATTATTAACAAATGGGTGATAATATGTAATAAAAGGATCATATATGACATTAAACATAATAATAATAATATTTTATAATTTAATAACATGTTTAAAATTAATATATAGGTGCTTAAATAGTGTTCCATTAAAGGGAAGTGATATGTTAGTGGTTTCTTAAGTCAATTTTCATTCATTATCTTAAATGTCAACTTTGATGATAATATTGTTCCATTATTATGTGTGAAATGATTTTTAATTGATTAATATACTATTTAATTTTTGTGTGGATCTAAATTGTTTAAACATGATCAACCCATTTATTGAATTTCACTTCAATGATACAAACATTTTATGGTATTTTTGAGGTAACATTACTTCTTTGAGACTTATTTAATGTTATAAACTTACCTCATTTTATGAGGGGCATATACCACAATTTTTGACAAATAATATCATGATTTTATTTATTTTCATGACACTTTATGGTTAATTTAATGTAAATAATTATTGATGATTATGATTCAATATTACTAAATTGGTAATGGATTTATTTTACACTCCCATAGTTTATCAAGAATTGTTATGTTTAAACTTACAATGATCAAATCAGAATATCAATCTCTCAAGATACTCATCTCATTTCATTTCCACTAGTTATTTCATTAGAATAATTTTTTCGATTAATTTTCCTCCCTTTATGGTCTAAGAGTTCAAAATAATGTTAATTATGAAAATCCAACTTCAATTCTATCTTATATCAAAAATAAATTTGTTTAAAAATCTAAGTTTTATAAAAATGATTTTGAAATTATTTTACTATTCTCTTTAAAATTCGCTTTTACCCAAATTGGATTTAAAAAAATATTGGAAATTATTCTTCCCATAATTTATCAAACATGGTACTTTTTGACTTCTCATACCAAAAATTAAAAAGAATATTTTTCTTTCTTTTAACAAATTTAGTATTAACATAACACTATCTGTCATGACCACACCATATTTTATGTATTCCTCTTTAATATATGAATTTTTGGTTCAAAAAAATGGTGTCATTCGTTTTTTATAATTTTTTAGATTTTAATTAACTGGTACTAATATGTAAAATATATTTTCAACAATAAATTTTCATGATGATCTATAAAAATAATCTTCCAACTATGATGTCATCCATTAATTTAACTATGATGTCATCCATTAATAATCTTCAAAATTATTAATATATTTTTCTCAGATATATACCTTATTAAATATACCATTCATTGATGGGGTAATACATGCCTTATGATCATTTATCAAATTCATTAATTATGATATTTACATTGAATATGATAAGTAGAAATATTATGCAAACCATTTTTTCCATGGGTAATTCTTATATTAATCCTTAGGATTGGTTTCATTAATGAGGCACACATAAATTATAATCATGTTATGGTGTGTTTACCTAGATATTGCTCTAATAAATTTAGTAATGTTAATGTCTCATGAGACATCATTTATAGTATTAGGGAGTAAACCTATTATAATATGGGTATTTCACCACCATATTATATTTTTTATCAATTTATCCTTAACTCATGTTTTTCTATTGTGGAAAAATTTCCTATGATGACATGATTTTATGGTACCATTCTCTTTGTGTTATTATTAAATTTGATTAATCAGGTTCCATATACTTTATGATATCATTTAATACCATTGAATTACATTTTATTTGTAATTCCCCAAACCTAGAATCATAGAGCCAGAGCATTATTATAATACATTGGCATGATTACAAGGAATCATGTTTCAAAGGAATGATCAGTTTAGCAATCTCCGAATATAGATTACATACATGAATGTTAAATTACACATTCATCCATAAAACAAAATATAAATAATACTTTGATAATTACACTATTACCATTTTCTTAACCGTGCATACCAATCATAAAAACGTCTAGGAATCTTGGGAAAATAAAATATAAGGAAGGGGTGATATCAGATGCTCAGTTAGGGTAAATAATTTCGTACATGCTATAAAATTTTAAGGCAAGATTTATAATAAAAACAACAGCATTTTAAGCATAATTGTGAACACTATATGGAGAAAATAAATCAAAATTTACCACTTAAACATGAACATTAATATTCTATTAATCTAATAATCACATCTAATAATTAATTTTATAATGAGGGAATGCTTAACAGTCGACATCCTTACCACCTAGTCAAGGCCTCGTGCCAAGATTACAAATAATAATTTTTTCAAGGCCTTGTGCCAAGACAACAGTTTGTCTCATGAGACCTACCGATTCATTAATGGAATATATAGGGCCCCACCTATCACTTACTATGTCCATTGCATTCCTCATATGAAAATGTTGAAACATAACATAAACATTTGTATAAAAACTAACATATGAAATGTCAATACTTCAACCAAAAACCATGAAGGGTATAAAAATCACACACCTAAAGTAAAAAATATCACAATTCATTCAATACAATACATATTATTTTATTATAATAAATGAATCTTAATCAAGAATAATATCAAGTAAGATTGTTGACATAGTTGAAAATGATCAGTAAAACTGTTTGATAGAAATATCCTTTATTTGAAACCATTTTAAGGTCACACATTTATAAATTAATTCATTTAAAATGGATTTTGTGATCAAAGTATCCCATAACTCTTTTAAAATTTTGAATGTAATTGTCATTTTAAAACAATCATGTCAATATTAATAAATCCTTAAAACTATTTTGAAAATGTGGTCATCAATGAGAATGATTTAAAAGAATAAATATTTAAAACATTTAAAATGATGTTTTAGTTAAATAGTACCTTAAAAGAATCATTTTTAACGGTATTTTTTGAATCATGGACATGGATAATAAATATGTCCCAGAAAATACTTATACATAAATAATCTTGGATAATAATGTGATTGAAGAATTAACCCTTACCTTGCACATTCCATTGGTCGAGGGTATCTTTAATCCCATGTATAATTACCGTAGTATGATATTAAAATATAACAGAACAATATTTATATTTATTATATCATACATTGTTCATTTATGGCTTTATATTACCCATTTTATAATTATTTACAAGACAAATTAACATTTCAGGTAATAATTGCTTTCTTTATCTTACATGTTTTAACTTGTTATTCTTGATCGTATCATTTAGATCATGATTAAAATACTTCCAAAATATAAAACATGATTTATATATCATATATATTTATAATATAAATATAAATTATAGATATATATATGAAATAGAAAACACCGTTTGTGGAGACAGTAGGCCGTACGTACGCATAAACGTTGTTTCTGTTTTTATATCGTATTGAATGTAAGTAATTGAATAAGATTTATGTACATATATATATATATATATATATATCCGATAGCATTATTTTTTAATATATTACATACTTATTAACAATATATATCTTCATAATCATCATTAAATGGTTAACATGGAAATTAATCACATCGAGTCGTGGAGACGGTAAGCCATACGTACACACGAGCGACGATATAACTTTCTTAATGATTAAAAGTTGTGTAATTGAATGGTATATTAATTTTATAGAGAAATTTTCTTTCTATTTTCATTATTTATATACATATTAATCAAAATTATATCCCTAAAATAACATAGTCTTGAATAACAAATTACACCACAGTGTAGAGACGGTACGCCGTACGTTTGCACACATGGTGACATTATCGTTCATAGGATGGATAGAATAATGAATATGGTTATACCATATTTATAATAAAATAATAGTATGTAGGAGATACTATAGCTAATATTTTTGTATGGAAATAATAATGAAAGGGAATGTGGAAGAGGAAAAGAACATTGAATGAGGCGATACAATAATTACCTCTTATTTTGGTGATTACTTTTGATTTATAAAAGGACTCCATAGGTTGAATATAGGACAAATGAAGTCCTATAGGTTGAATTGATGGTAGTTGGGATGATATTTGGCAGGGGTTGGGCTGAGACTAATGGATTTGGAGGTCTAATTTTGAGAGAAGGGTAAGTACACTTTTATAAGTGAGGTGATGGTCACTTTAAAAAAAAGCTTGAAATATTATTTTAATATAAAATCATATTCAATTTACAAGAGCTATAAATTAATTTATTTATATAAATAGGTGGTTATGTGTCTAAATACTCTCAAATAGTAAGTTTTAGACAAGTTTAAGTTACCATTTTAACCTTATAGTTTAGATTAAACTCTTCGTTAAATATGTTATCTTTTACGATGTCTTCTTGCATTTTTATATTAAATGGTTATTAAAATGAATATAAAATTCCAAGAGAACCCCAATTGGTTAATTAGTGAAATATATATCATTATAAGAGTATTTTGTAATATCCTCATATTTTTATGAATATTATATTAATTAATTACATAGTATTTGTTTTAAAAACACATTTATGTCAATTTTTACATTATTTGGTATTTTGTTTTTGTGAAAGCCATAAAAACATGATTATTTTGAAAAAAATACATTGAATCAACCATATAATGTCATATTAAATTATAAAATTCTATTATGTCATCAAAAAAATGAAATTATGTTTATTTTAATATTTATAATATCATTTATTTGATTCTTTCATTAATAAGGTAATTACTGCATCATCATTGTTTCATATATAAATTTATTTATTTAATGTATAAAAATTATAAATAAAATATCATGATGTAGGAAATTTTTTTATATTTCCAATGAATACTTACATTCGAATTTATCTTATGTATAACCCTATATTAAAAAAATTTAGTTATTAAATTTTTAATTTTACACTTTTAACTCTTCTTTAAATAAAATAATAGTAAATGTCATTATCTAATCCAAGTGCACCAAAAGGATCATAATTTATTACTATGGTATGTTTATGTATAAATTTAATTATCCAATATAGTTAATACATGTTTTAGGGTAATTATAATATCATTTTATCTTTAATAACCCTATTTACTTTTAATCGTAGTAAATAAACGTCAAAAACTAATATTCACCAAAAAAAATATTGTTATATTATTGAACCAAATTTAACATAATGATGTACAATGTGTCTCTCATATTTTGGAAATTCAATTCACAGAAATTGTAAAATTACTTTTTATTCAAATTTAAAAATGTGTTTAGAAGATGGGTAAAAGATGTTAAAAAGTTCAATAAATTTTTATACATCTAATTTTATTGTAAAATGACACCAATGAATTAAATTTAACATATATATTTATTATATATATATTTTTACTTATATTAAATTTATATAATATAAATTAATATTTAAATAAAAAGTTGGTTTTAAAAAATAATGCATTGTTTTTCACTATTCATCAAAAAATGAATGTTTTCAGAAAAATTCATAAAATTCACCCTAAGATAATTTTTTTATTACAGATAAAAAAATTAAATCTATTTTAACAAACTAAACACATAGAATTTTGTTTACTTAATATAAAATGAACTCATTTTGTCAACAGAAAAAAATGGATTTCTAATAAGTAAAAACTATCAATAAATTGACTTGTGTCTATGTCAAATTTAATTGTGAAATTACTTATAATGACCTAAATTGTTTTAAATGATAGAAAATATAATCTAATTATACGTACAAAACATTTAAATGTATAATTTAACTCTATAAATTATTTTGATTAAAAAATCAGTTTTCAATTATAATTTAGTATTTTTCACTATTCACCAAAATATGAATATTAGCAGAAAATGCCAAGATTTTATCCAAACTAAATTTTTATTTCCCAATGTTAAAGAAGAAGTTTATTTTGTCGAATTCTATAAATATAAGTGTCAAATATTGGATTTAAAATGGGTTCTCCATTAATAGGCGGTCAATTTGTATTTTCTCAGTAATACATCTTTTATATGAAAAATTGAATTTGTTCATATATTATGTCTAAGAAACACATAATAGGGATGTTAAAATTATATAGAGTACATAAAATTTAAAATGATGATAATAATATTCATAACCAATTCTTTAAAAACTAGTTTGGTAATTTTTGGTGCACTCGAACTCGATGTTGCATATAGTGCAAGTTATTAAATTACATTGAAGATATAATGTACTATGAAATCTTGGGGTGTTACATTCTCCCCTCATTAAATAAATTGAATCATCGCAATTTGAAATTGTTTTTCCAAATATAATTTTAAAAATAGAAAAATACCTTTGTGAAAAACCCACATCAGAAATTGGGATAATAATATTTAGTCTTAATAAGATGGAAAAGGAAAAGAGAAAGTCCCCACCAAATTATGATCTCTTTTAAGAGAAAATTGGTGGCTATTAGAGACACAAAATTGGAGGGAAAATTTAGATATTTATAGGGACTAATTATGGTCATCCATCATAAACAAATTTAAAATAGAGGGCATCAAAGCCATCAATATACGATGATTTAAAATATCATCGGTTCAACAAAACAAAAGGTATTAGGATAACAAATTTTTGGTTTTAAGATCCCATCCCTAAATTTTAAGAATTAATTTATTCCTAGAATATCAGTATAAAATATACTTGAAATGTTGAGTTTCATTCTTCAACTAATTCCTTCCACAAACTCATCTTTCACTCCAATAAATAAAAGAATTCAAAAATATTATATTTATCATAATCATATAGGGTTAAAAAAATAAAGAATTTATGATTAATTTGTCAGAAAATTTAAAAAAACTAAATTATACAAACTAGGACATTAGATACGCCAGTGGTAGGTGATTCACCCTTGTCGCCCTTTGGTTGCAGGTTCAAGACTCAGGGTCTTGTGAGATGCGACAGGTTGTCGCCCGACCACCAGGTTGTCCTTTTTATAACAATCCAAAAATATTATTAAGAAATGTTTTAACATTAAACAATATAATCCAATGCCCAACTAAAATCATTCCAACCTTTATACTTATTCAAAATTCTTCTATCCAAACTCACAATACAAAATTTATATGGAAGGTAAACATAATGATGATCTCTTTTTCCATGTAATAACATGTGAATTCCTTCATCATGTATTTTTTTAAAACATGGTAACACATTTAATTACAATAAAAACTTTTTCATTACATTCATCCACCATTATTGCTTATAGAATACTGAATGTACTCTTTATATCCAAAAATGTTGTAAACTCCAACAATGATGGAATAAAAAAAAATTAATTAGTTCCATGTTAGTCAATAATATACAGTATTCTTTACCCATATCAATTATATCTTATTTTGAAAACATTATCTCAGATTCAGAAATATATTAAGTGTTTTTTCCCTTAACCATATATTTTTCAAAATGTTTAACATGAAACTATGTCACATTACTTAGTGCCATAAAATCTAAAATCCTTAATTAATTCATACAGTAGTACAATCTTTATATACATTATAATTATTATAACTTGTATGTCACTAATATAATACTCACATGACACAATTCATTAATAACAATTGAAGAACAATAATCATTCTACATCATCAGTGGTAGTATCATAACATTATTATTATCTAATAGTATCATTTGGGGGTATACTCTGATGATTTGGACATTGATTCACATAGTTTCCCAAATCCTTGGAGATGAAGCATTGTACATTTGAAACCTTTTTTTTACACTTTAAACCACGTACTTTGTGTCCTTTTCTCCCCACTTATAAAAAAACTCCCATTGCCTTCAAGCATTTACAAAGGTTATTTTTATAATAGTTATCACATAGAGGAAAATCCTTCATTCTCCTCTTCCATTTATCCATCATTCTCTCTACCATCCTTTTCTTCTCTTGCTTCCCTTTTAAATTCATAGGACTCAAGGAATTCTTTACATATATTATTAACACATGATACTATTTCTTCATATGATGGGAATATATAGAAGACTATTTACCTTTTAAATTTAGGATTAATACCATGAAATGTAGGATCCCTCTTTCTCTTTGGATCATGCATATTTTTGGTGTTCTTGTTCCTTCTATTAAGTGCCATTTCTAAGCAATGGCATACACTATGTTAGTTTATGAATTGCGATTCATATTTCTTTGTTGGTAAAATACATAACGTAAATTGGTAATATTATGAATATAATAAATAATCATAAAAAACATTTTCTTTGAGAAGTATTTACTCATAAATCCTTCATAATGGATTGTAAAAAAATGTGAATTATCATAAGCATAACCCCTTGGAGTATTATAACCAAGAGTGTAGCAGGGCCCGTTTTCATGTACCGGGATAACCCAGGTCAATCCCAAAACCATTTTTTGGAGTTTCTACTCTTAGTTACATCTATTCTTGATCTGCCTCTACCTTCTCGTAGCCAGATATGGATGTATTTTTTGGAAAATTTACAAAATCACTACCTTACCAAAATTCTAGGATGTTCTTATATATTAATCCACAATGTTTATCTTAGGTTAAAGTTATCCAATCGGTGTTTGTATAAATCTATTTCCATGTTTGACTACAAACTTTCTCTGATACCAACTATATTTCCCCAACACCAGAAGCTCGGAGCCGGTGCATTATTTTATTAACTTGGCATGATAACAAGGAATCAAGTATAAAAGAACCAATCACTTTAGAAATCTTGGAAAATAGATTACATATATGAATGTTACATTACACATTAAAACATAAAAACCATATAAATAATTCTTTTAGAACACCATAATTCCCTTTATCTTATCCCTGCATACCAATCATATTAAATATTTAGGAATATTGAGAAAACATAATAATGGGGTAAAATTAGATGTTTAATAAGGGTAAATAATTTAGTGGAAGCTATAACAATTTAGGGAAAGATGTGTAATAACAACAACATCCTTTTAATCATAAACATAAAAATAATATAGGGAAAATAAATCAAGCATTACCATATAAACCTGAACATGGATATTCTACTAGTTGAATAATTACATGTGATAATTAATTTCATAATGATGGTATGCCTAACACTGGATATCATTACCACATAGTCAAGGCATCGTTCCAAGACTACATTTAAATTTTCTGTCAATGCTTTATTCCAAGACACTATTTTGTCTCATGAGACCTACTGATGGATCGAGGGGCTATAGAAGGCCTCACTCTTCACTTACTATGTCCACAACATTCCCCATATGAAAAGTTTGAAACATAACATAAACATTCGTAGTACAACAAGCATATGAAATGTCAAAACATTGACCATAAATAATAAAGGGTATAAAAATAGCACATACACTATCAAACATATCATAACTCATTCCATATAATATAGATTGTATTATAATAAATCAACCTTACATAATAATTATATCTAGTAAATAATGTTCACATAGAATAAAATGAGTAGTAATACTTTTTGAGAGAAATATCAATTTTTGCGATGTCATGAAAAAGTCACATCTTTATAAAGGAAGTAATTTAAAATGGATTTTTAAATCTAAGTTTCCCACACCATTTTAAATCTATTGAGTGGAATTAAAATTTTAATACAAACATGTCTATATAAATAAATCCACTTAACCATTTTAAAAACATAGACATTATTAGAACGATTTAGAAGAATAAATATTTAAAACATTTATAATGATGTTTTTGTTATATATTACCTTAAAAGAATCAATTTGAAATTTATTTTAAAAAAAATGGTCCTGGATAATAAATATTCCATAGAAAATACTTACACATAAACAATCTCATATAATAATGTGATTGGAGAATTAACCCTTACCTTGCACATTCTTTTGGGAGAGGGTACATTTAACCACCTGTATAATGACCATAGCATGTGATTAAATTATACCAGAACCATATTAATATTTATCATATAAAAAATTATTCATTTACGGATTTATAATACCCATTTAATAACGATTTCCATAGTAAATTAACATTTTTGGAAATAATTGATTTCTTTATCGTACGTGTTTTAACATTTTATTCTTTATCATATAATTTAGATCATGATTTGAATAATTCCAGAATATAAAAAATTATTTATATATCATATATATTTAAAATATAAATATTTATAATAGATATATATATAAAATAGAAAGCACTGTTTATGGAGACAATAGGTTGTACAAACGCATAAATGTTATTTCTGTTTTCATGTCGTATTGAATGGATGTAAGTGAATAATAAATATGTAAGTACATACATACATCAAACATAAATAAATAAATATATCTCCCTATAGTATAGTTATTATGTAATATATTACAAAGTTATTAATAATATATATTTTTATAATCATCTTTTTATGTTTAATGTGGAAATGAATATCATCGCGTCATGGAGACGGTAAGTCGTACATACACACAAGCGATGATATGTTTTTATTAAAGATTAAAAGGTGCGTAATTGGATGGTATATTAATGTAAAAGGAAATATTCATGTTATTTTAATTATTTATATACATATTACTCATCATTATATCCCTCTAAACAATATAGTGGTGAATAAAAAATTACACCATGGCATGGAGACGGTAAGACATACATACACACGAATGGTGACATTATCATTAATAGGATGGGTAAAGTAATGAATATGGTAGTACCATATTTATAATAACATCACATTATGTATAATTAAATAGAGTTATTATTTTGGTATGGAAATAACAATGGAAATGAATGTGGAAGAAGAAAAGAACATTGAAAGGTGTGATAAAATAATTTCCTCTTCTTGGGGTGTTTCTTTTTTATTTGAACAAAAGGTATCCATAGGATGGCATTTTCCTCAAGTTAAGGAATCTATGTTGAATTGAGTAATGTTTTTAGGAGATTTACAAAGGGTTTGGCTGATCCAAATGCCTTTGTAGGTGTGATTTTTAATGAAGGGGAAGTACACTTTTATAAGATAGGTGAGGGTCACTTTAGAAAATGCTTGATATATTATTTTATAATAAAATTATTTTCTATTAATAATGGCTCAAAATAAATTTATTTCGAGACATAGGTTGTTATTGGTCAGAATAATCTCAGAAAATAGGTTTTAGACATGTTTAGGTTACTATTTTAACCTTATCTTTTAGCTTTAACTCTTAGTTAAATAGTTTAACTTTTATAAAGTCTTGTGGGATTTTTATATTAAATGGTTAATAAACATACTGTAAAATGTCAAAAAAACCCAAGTGCTTCATTATTGACATAGTTATCAATATAAGGGACCTTTTTCCAAACCATAGGTTTTTAGAACTATCATATAATTTAATAAAATAGTATTTGTTTTAAAAATTCATTTATCTCAATTTTTAAACTATTTGTTATTTGGTTTTTGTGAAAGTTACAGAAACATGATTACTTTGAAAAAAATATATTTAACCAACCCTAACTTGACCTATTGACCTTGAAAATTCATAGATGTCCTCAAAACATTTAAATTATATTTTTTTCAATATTTATAATACCATTTGTTTGATTTTTTCATAAATATGGTAATTACTTCATAATCACTATTCTATTAATAGATTTTAATTATTTAATATATGAAAATAATAAATAAAATACCATGATGTATAAAATCATTTTATATTTAAAATTAATATTTATAGTTTAATTTATCTTATGTATTACCCTATATTAAAAATGATTTAGTTATTAAAATTTGAATTTTTAAACTTTTAAATATTCTTTAAATAAAATAATAATAAATGACACTATATGATCCAAGTGGACCAAAATGATAATATTTTATTATTAAGGATGGTTTTGGTCGAAATTAACTTATCCAATATAATTATGACATGTTTAAGGGTAATTATAATATCACTTTTACCTTTAATTAACCTATTTACTTTTAATCGTGGTAAATAAAAGTCAAATGATACTAGTCACCAAAAATTATTTTTAACTTATTGAACATAATTTTACAAACTGATTCCAATTGTTTCTCTTGAATTTTTTAAATTCTATTAACAGATGTGGTAAAATTAGGGTTTATGCAAATGTGCAAATATGCCTTGAAGGTTGGTAAAAGACGTTAAAAAGTTGAATAAAATTTTATACTTCTAATTTTATTATAAAATGAATCCAATTAATTAAATTTAACTTTTATAGTTAAAAATTATATATTTTTACCTAAATTAAATTTAAATTAAATAAATAAATATTTAAATAAAAAGTTGGTGTTAAACAATAATGCAGTGTTTTCACTATTCATAAAAAATTTAATGTTTTCAGAAAAATACAAAAAAATCACCCTAAGAAAATTTAGATATTTAAAATTAAAAAATGATTTCTATTTTCCCAAATTTAAAACATATAAGTTTCATTAATTATTTTAAAATTAATTACAATTTTCAAAAATAAAAAACATGTTTTTAAAAAGTAAAAACTATCAAAATATTGACATGTGTTTATGTCAAATTTAAATGCGAAATTACACATAATGATCTAAAATGTATTAATTGATAATAATATAATCTAATTATACTTCCAAACCATTAAAATGTATAACATTACACTCTAAATTATTTAAAAAAAAATTATTTTCAATTAAAATTTAGTATTTTTCACTATTCACCAAACATTGAAATTTGTCAAAAAAACCCCAAAAAATTATCAAAAATACATTATTATGTCCCAATTCTAAAGAATATGTTTATTTTGTCAAATTGAATATATAAATGTGTCAAATATTTGGTTTAAAAACTGTTCTCCATTAAAAGGCAGTTAAACTCCATTTTCTGAAAAATACATCCTTTATCTGAAAAATTAAATTTGTTCTTATATTGTGTCCAAGAAACACATAATATGGAATTTAATGTTATATAGAGTATATAAAATTAAAAATGCAGTTAATACTATTCATAACCATTTTTTAACGGCTAGTTTGGTAAGTAATGGTGCGCTCGAACTTGGTGTTGTGTGTAGCAAAAGTTATTGAATTACTTTGAATAGATAATGTACTATGAAATATTGGGGTGTTATATTATTGTTCCTTATCATGTTGATTACCTTCCTGGTATTTCTATATCACCCCTTTTTTAATGTATTCCCTAATTTATCCCTTTAAAATTTAGGGGATCGAATGGATTTTAGGAGCTCAATTTTGGAAAAAAAATTAAAGATTGCATTTTTATAGAATAAGAACTTATCATCCAAAGACACTATGACTTTAAAATTGTTGTGTTTCAATTATTTGATATTTATAGTTATGAATCACATAATAAAATGTGCAAAAGAATTTTGTTTAAAAACCAATGGACTCAGGTGACTGTAGGTTGGGCCTTTTAGGTCATGTTTTAGTCTTTAATCCCACCTGAGTCTTTAAGACTTATTTCATGGCAATTTTTTCCCTTTGGCCGACTTATTTTTTGTAATGTGACCCCTTCACTAAGAAAAAATAGTGGTTTCTTTGGTCTATTAAGTGGTTCATTTACCAACTACATATTTATAAAAAGATACTTTTAAACATATTTTTATTCCAAATATAATATCTCAGAATCTTGAAATTGAGAGTAAGTAGTTATATTATAGTGTTAGTAAAAAGTATAATAGTTATTGATGTATCAATCTATTTAGTGGTATTGGATTTCTAGATACATACATACATGATACTTGAAAACATTAGATACAATATCAACATATTTCAAACCATTATTATTCCATCTATGATATCACTGAAAGTTACACGTATCCCTCCATTAGTTTTCATAGGGAACAGAAAAAAATAATGGTGAGAAAATATGCTTAAAAAGGAATAGCATACTATGTAAAATTATAGAACATAAACATAGAATAAGTGATATGGAAGGAATAAATGAATAACATGATGTTATAACCAACTGAAACTGACAGAATTCTATATAAATGATAATAAAATAAAATTTAGATAATAAAAATCATTGATATAATAATTAAAAAATTATTAATATGAAACATATAAAAATTAATACCATGACATCATTCTAGTCCACTTTCCTAACAAGGGAAGAAGAATAAAAAAACTAAACCTATTTTTCAACATTAAATATTTCAATGCATTTAATGAAAGCATAATTTTGGGCCCCACCTCTCACTTGTTTAAGTCCAATTAATTTTATTCCCTGAGAAACCTATTGAAAAAAAACATAACAATATATATATTTAGAAATATAGACATCTAATAATTCCCCATTAAATAGACTAATGTTGATGTCTAGAACAACAGGCCTTCATAGACTATGAAGTTGTTGGATATCATCAAAGTAAAATAAAGTAACATTTTCAATGAAATAAAGTGACTAGGGTATAAAAATGTGATTGATTATCCATGGAATAAAATAATTGGATTTAGTAGACTGAATTTATAGGAGACCATGTTAATGGAAAAAAATAATTCATCATGGTTCATTAAGAGCATGTAGATATTCCAAATCATATCACAGGGCAGTGTCCCACTAGTTGTAAAATCCTACTCTGACTCCTCATACATTAGGGTAATGATTGATAAAACATTCAACAAACCTTTTTTGTGGTGGGTAAACCCAGGTGAATCTTTTCCTTATATGTAACCACATACAAGTATCCATATAGGGATGTATTTTCTTTGAAATTACACACTCTTTTACTTTAGAAAAACATGAGATATTTTTTACATTATAGAAAACATAACTCATTAATTATTGAATATGAGATTGGTATTACAATATCAACCTATAAATACATTAAATTTTATGAGTAACATGTGAAAATTATTTTATTTAAATGTGTTCAATATAAAAAACATGATAGGTGGTGATTATAACATGGCTCCCAAAGAATGACAATTTAAATATAAAACCCAACATATTTATTTTGTATAAATTCAATTATAACCACATGAAAAATTGAGAATAAATATTATCTCAAAGTACAAAAAATAATTTAATTTCATTATATTGTATCTAAAATAAGAAATATATACACCACATAAATTTTTTTGTGTGCATTATAATAAATGTCCCAATAATAAGACTTTGATATGGAAAACCATTACCCCCTAGCTAGAATTCCATGAATGTACATTTAACCTCTAATAACATAAAAATATATATATCTATAAATTTATTCATAACTTTAGTAAAATATATTTATATACATGATCTCCATAAATGGTCATTACCTATATTAATTCTTCTTTTTTCACATCGGGTGTTTATAGTTTTGATTGTTTATACTAGTTTCATAATAATAGTTTTAATAGTCATTATTCAAAAAAATTTAAATATTAATAACTCATTAATGATACAATTATGAATTATATAGAAAAATTTAAGATGTTTCAAATTCTTTTCCTGAGTGAATTAGACCTTATTCTTGAAGATTAATTTGATTGTATGCATCTCTTTGTGAATTTTGATGAACGAATGGGTTTTCATTAATTGATGAGTTAGAAAATGATATAATATATTAATAACCCAAAAAAATATTTACACATTATTGTCATATTATATCAGAAATATGGTTCCCAGTTTTTAATGGTATAAATTCAAAATATTTTTTATGTGGGTTGTTAAATAGACCCAAAAAATTAAAATACTTGTATTTAATGAATGAATAAGCGGTTTTTTTTTCAAAAATCATTATAAAAAAGAATAATAGTTTAATTTACTAATTATTAGTGAAATATTTAATAATTATAATGAATTATATGAACATAAAATGGAAAATATTAAAATAAATAATTTTTCTAATATATAATCATCTTGGAATACATATTTAAAATGTTTAAAATAAAAATGATAATTTGTAAATCATATTAGCAAAATGTTATCAAATTTTTCAATCGAAAACCTTAATAAACTAATAAACCAATTATTTTTCATTTAATAGTTTCCTTATATCCAAACATATATTTTTGTCAATGGAAAACAAAATATGTTACATTGTGGAGGTTGTAGTTCGGCAATGGACGGACCCTAGTTTTTTTATTAATGAATGGGGTATATGAATAAATATTTTTAACGAAATTAATATCATAACATTATAGTACATAAATGATAATAATATCATTATATTATTTTTTATAGAATAAATTTTAAAAGAATAATATTGAGAAGGAAATGTTAAGTATTTGAAAATACCCTCATCGTTGACTTGAATTTTCCTAGGAAAACTCTATGGAAATGAAGGCCTTTGGTTATGTAATCGGAAAAAAGTATTTTGAATACGGGAGAGTGATATAGGAATATAAAAATATATGATTTAAATATAATATTTTAATGAAACATCAGTCTTGTAGTGATGAATATGTTACCATTCTATAAATGATGTAGCAGGTAGAAATGGGGGTATCTCTTACATTTTCATTAAGGTAAGGTTATTATTGAAGTGTCAAACAACATAAAATGAAAAAAACCTGGGGGGTGCAAGATTTTGTGGTCAAAACGCATCTTACCCACTTCTTTCTTATATATCTTTGAATGGTATTGGAATTTTTTTAACTTTACAACTATTAACCTAACTAACAATTACCTTGGTTATTAATTTCTATTCTTAGAAAATAATGTTTAAAGAAATAATTAAGATTCACCCAATTACATAAATTTTTTATCCTAATTACAAATAATAAAATAATTTAATAAAATATTACTTATAAAGTTGCATGAAGTTAATTTTATAATTTTTATACTTAATCTCATAAAAACAGTTTCAGATTAGTGTCATATTTAAGCATAAAATCTATATATATGATAAAATTATTTTGGAACTATTTTTAATCAATTAATGTTATTAATTAGATTAAAATAAATTATATAAGGATTTAAATGTAATAAAAACCAAATCTCTCTTAAAATGCATGACTTGGTTGAAATATTGAAAAGTGTTTTATAATAATGTAACGTTTTAATTATTTTTAGAAATGTTTTCCAAGGGTTTTATAATATTAAATATTATTTTAAAATTCTAATTTTATTCCATAAATTAGTATTGATAACATAAGTATTTTTTAAACATAAAAATCATTCTTATATAAAGAAAAATAATACAAATTAAAAGATTCATGAATGTAATAATTTTCTATGAAAAAGTGTCATTTTAAAAAAGTGATCAAAACTTCACACAAAGCTAAATTTGAAATAATTAAATCAAAAATAAAATTACATTGTTTAATTTAAAATTGATGATTTTAAATTTTAAATAAATTATTGAATGAAGTCTCTTTAAAGGGGGATGTTTGAAGTAGTTTTCGTTAGTAGAATTTACCTAATATAGTATAATCTCCAATATTATAGACGAATTTCTTTTACAATGTAAATACATATTCTATAATCAATTGTGATCTTATAATACATAAAATCTTTTATCAACCCAAACTTTTATCAAAGTAATTTATTCCTCCCTATAGTAATTCCATATAGCATAAATCTCACAAAATCTTTTCGAGGCAATAATAAATGCTTTGTAAATATATAATCAATGAAAAATATATTTATTTATATATTTAAAGAAACCAATACTGATGAAAAAGAAACATGGCCTTAGGAATATTAATATAAACCTTATGAATTTTAAATTAAAGAAGTCAATAGTAACGTTTCCATGAAATTATAAATAAAATGTCAACAACTTATAAATATAAGTATGATATAATTATATAAAGTCATTGTAAATAAATGTATTAAAAATTATTAATTAATTGTTGGTATTTTTTTAATTCTGTAATATATAATTAATTTTTTTTTATTAATTTTATTATTAAATAAATAATTTATTCCCATAAAATTTTATTCCTAAATTAGTATTTTTATGTGTTTTTATTTTATGATAATTTTATGAGACCTTAAGTAATTTTTCAATGTGTTATAAAAGAAGTAATAATTTTAAAATCAATATTTTCCATGTAAATGATGATATTAATTAAAAATATTAATCATATGTAAAAAATTATTTTCATAAAATGGAGTTAATTTTTTATTTTACATATCCAATTATGTTTAGGGTTAATTTTTGAGATTTTTCTAAAATATTTGAATTTTCTAAGAATAATAAAATACAATAATTTACAATAAAAATTACATGGATTGTGGATTCAAATACTATGTAAGACTATTGTTAATACAAAATCTCTAATAGTACTTAATTATTTTATTATTTTTTGTGATAATTCTAAAACTATTCATAGTCTTGATCAAAAATAATAAACTAGTGAATATAATAATGAGAAAACACACCTCTCTTCCACTACTAAAACCACCCCTCACACCCACTTCTCCTCACACCTATAAAAATTTGATATTTTCCAAAATTAATTCTAAACCTCTCCCCAAGACCCTATCCAACATATAATATCTCTTGGTATCATCAAAATTTTAAATCTATTTACCTAAGGGGTGTCTCAAAGAGGATTTATTCAAGAGGCGAAATCCCCTCCCTTTTTCATTTAATTTTTTTTTCAATTTTATTTCTTCTCTTATACTATCTATTTCATATCCAAAGGGTGTGATATAAAAATTATTATTTATATACCTTATGAAGTCATGTTAATGGAAGATACATTATCAAACTTTTCCCTCCCTCACATTTATTCTAAAAATGAAATTGTCGCTCGTGATGTATCAATATACTAGCATCGTGGGTGATGCACATCCATTTTTACGTTAATGCCATTAAGTACTTTAATAAATCCATTATAATGGATGAAATATATTTCATTGTATAGGTTAAAACCATCTATATATCATGTAACTAACATATATATGTAATATTAAATGATAAATCAAATCGAATTCGTTGTGATTGAAAAACCGGAAAAATTGACCTAGGATGATCATCATTAAATTTTATCTAATGGTTCATCCTAATAAAATATTACTATTTTTTTAAAATATCATTTAAAATTATTTAAGATAATTAATAACATATTATGAAAA
This sequence comes from Viscum album, assembly GCA_963277665.1. NCBI lineage: Eukaryota > Viridiplantae > Streptophyta > Magnoliopsida > Santalales > Viscaceae > Viscum > Viscum album. The sequence goes on along the minus strand of OY728165.1, from coordinate 344,072,213 downwards.
TTTTGGATTTTTAAAGTCATTTTACATGATCTTCCAGTCATGTATATAAAAAATCCAGGCATGGAAACCATGAAAATGAATGCTCCTAAACGATGAAATTAAACTCTATAACTTTAAAATTTGTATATAAATGAACTCAATAAAACCATAAAAAAACAAATTAATTTATTAAAGGTAATATATTTGTTAATTAATTAATATAATGTGATTATATAGGATATTAAATTGAATAAATCATTTATACATAATATAAAAATAATTCTCAAACTCAACTCACTTTCCTTGGGTTTTACCTATATCACCTCATTTTTAGAATGTATATTTGTAAAATATCATTTGATAATAATTATATTAAATTATATATGATATAACTTTTTTCTACTTATGTTTGTGAAAACCCTAATGTTTTCAAAAATAACCCTTCTTTAAAAAAACACACCCTTTACTTCTCGAGATTGTTTCTTCTTCACTCAGTGTTGATGATTAATATATCAATTATATTAATCCCTATTTCATTTTGGAACCCATGTTATAATTGTTTTCTATATAAAATGAAACTCATTAAATTCCACGACTTATTTTATGTCTAATATTGTTATCAGTTCTTTGTGGCGTGCATGAAAATGTAAATATTATGATGTGAAATATGCACCCAGAATTATTTACTGTAATATAAATGTTATGATATGTATGGTTCACCAAGACTTCTAAATAACTCCAATACATTGGGTAATGTGTTTTATCTCAAGATAAAAGTGAAATATATGTGAACATGATGTTATCTTTGTTCACAATTATGTGTTCTAGTTTACCACTAAGACATGATTTTTTATTTTAATGCATTTCCACATTACATGATTTTTATTAATGTTTCCTATCATCATAATGATCATATGATTATGCTATGATGATGATGATTTTTCTCACCCCATGTTATATTGACTATGTTTCTTATCTATCCTCTTGTTTGTCTTTTACCTCTACCTTTTCATTGATGTATATCCTTATGTGACTACTTGTACAATAATGATTTCAACGGCCTATAAGATTCAATAGAAGAAGGAAATAAGTAAATTCTTGAATTTTATTTTTTAAATGTTTTTTGATGGTCCTACTTTTACCAAGACACTATAACTTTCAACCCTGGCCATCTAATTCTCTTTTTATCATTAAAATGAATTAATAGTGATGTATGAAAAATCAGGGTCACTATTGTTGGAATCCTAGAATAGTTCAGATTATTTTGGGATTATTATTATAGATCCTTAGTGGACACCCTTACTATGAGACTAAGAATATGTAAGCACACAATATTATTTTCTAAACATATGGTCCCATAATATATTCTATTAGAGTTAATTTTACCATGGGATACATTACTAATGACTTCTTTTTCTTATGTTTGTTCTAAAATTTTCTATTTTATATAATGGTAAGAACCAAGAGAATATAGGCCAACAATCCATGTGATAGAAAATGTATAGATTGCTTGAATGACATCACCAATTATTTGGGAGGTTGGTTTCAAAAAATGTGGAAATTTTTACCCAAATGTCTTAGGTTATGAACAATAACAAAAACAATGTGGCACATCCACCTTCACCGAATAGGGAGAAACTAATTGTTGAGTGTTTTATGTGGAAACAACCATTAATGATTAGTTTATTTTATGATCCACTAGTCATGTGATAGTGGGTAAACTCAAAGGAGATGATATTTCAGGTGCTTCACTTTTCTGAGATGGAGAATGTAACTCATTCCATTTTCCATTTAAATGGAGAGGTCACTCAATCATGGGATTTTATTAAGAACCCCAAGCAAAAGGATGATATTGAAGATATGCAGTGGGAACACTTTAAGATAATTTTTCTATACAATTTTTTCCCTCAAAAACTCTGATAAAATATGGAGATATAATTCATAGATCTAAATCGAAAGGAAGGATAATCTTTCATGAACTTTGAATAATATTTTATAAGACATTCAAGGTACTCTTTGGGTTTTGTTATCAACAATGATATAAAAATGAAAATTTTATTTAGTGGTTTAAAACCACATATTCGAACAGCTCTAGAAATTTTTAGACTTTTGGAGTCTGGAAGATGTTGTTTGATGGGCTATCAAAGGGGATAATGGTACCATCACTATGGTTATAAGAAGACAAATATGGTGTTTTATCCCTAAGTATCTAATGAAAATGGTGTAATGAAAAATACACAAACCACATATCAGAAATATGGGATGATTCATTATGGGAACTACCTCAATGGGATGAGGAAGTGGTTCATGTGTGAGAGAGAAGGTCACCAAAATTGTGAATTTCAAAAAGATGTCAAGAAGTTGGAATATGTTGTGGATGAAACTAGAAATAAACCTAATGTACAATGCTATAACTATATGAAGTATGAAAAATATTAAATCCAAGGCAAAAATCCTTGAGTTCTTGAGTGTAATCAGCGTTATCTGCCGCCATATCTAAATGAGCAAGGCATGGATTATGCTATCATACTGTTGAAGGGGATCAAGAACACAAAGTCTTAAAAGGTTCACTTCTTATTCACTCAAGAATGGAAAATGTATTATTTCCTTCTGGTTCTATACATGCCTTTATATCTTTCATGTTCTCTATAAATATTGAACTGAAGCCACAATACCATGAAGTAGATATATCTACAAAAACCTATTTTTGAAATAATTATAAACCAAGACATTTAATCTTATCTTATTAGTTTTTGTGGAAATATTTTTTTTTAAAATCTCATAATACTTCCCTTGGGGGGATACAATGCTACACAGGGGATGTGTTGGCTCTCGTTATATAGATAACATATCAACTATAAGGAAAAGGTAATATCCTATCATATATTGAACCATCCCATGCTCCTTTACATGTTCAAGGAGTATCGTTAATCGCATTTTAAAAAACCTTCATCATTATGGGTGTTGATTCCTGGTGATGTAGCATGCCACACTCAAATGGTTGAGTCAAACGATGTTATCAACCAAGGGAAAATTTCTATTGTGAGGGAATATAGTGATGTATTTCCTAAAGAGTTACTCAGACATCAGCCAGATCATGAAGTAGAGTTCCCAATAGAACTCATACCCAGAGCAACTCTTATCTCATCGAGTCTCTATAGGATGGATCATGTCAAATTGGAGGAGTTAAAAATTATTTACTAGAGAATGTAGGCAAAGGGTTCATACAATTTAGTGCATCACCTTACTCTCCACCAATTATCTTTGTCAAGAAGAAGGATGGATCAATGTGGATGTTTATCAATTATCATGAACTCCACAATATCACCATAAAGAAAAAGCTTCCTCATCCCAGGATTGATGAATTCGTTGATCAGTTGTGAGAATTTCTGTACTTCTCAATGGTGGATATTTGTTTTTGATACCATCAGATAAAGGTAGAGAAATAATATATTCATAAGACTAACTTATATATAAAGTATGGGCACAATGAGTTTCTAATGATGCCCCTTAGTCATACTAATGCTGTAGAAAAATTCATGTATTTTATGAATATTGTATTTATACCTTACCATAAAAAACGATAATTTTTATAGATGATATTATTATATACTTCAAGATCAGGGAGGAACATTAGGAACATATAATTCTGGTATTAGAGACATTATTGAAGGATAAATTGTATTACATGTTCAGTATGTGCGATTTTTTCATGCAGCAAGTCTCATTCTATGGACCTGTGATAAAAAGTGAAGAAGTTTCTATGAAACCATAAAAAACAAATGCCTTTGAAGAATGGACTAGACCCTCTATTGTCACAAAAATCTAAATTTCTCTTAATTTATCTAGGTAGTACTAATGTTTTGTGCTAAATTTCACCTGATTGTATCTCTTGATGACTAGGTCAATAAGGAAAAGGGTTAATGTATGTATGGATGGATGAATGTGATTAAATTTTCAAGGATCTAAGAGAGAAAGTTGATCACTGTACATGTACTCACATTACCGAAATGTGGAGAAATTTTTGTGAAATATATTGATTCACAAAAAATGTATTGGGTTATTTACTCATGAAAACTGAAAAGGTGGTAGCATATTCCTCACGAAAGTTGAAGATCCCTAAGTAGAACTAACTAACACATGATCTAGAACTAGTATCTATGATTTTGTCCTTAAAAATATAAAGGCACTTCCTTTGTAGTGTGGAGTTTGACATATATACCAATTACAAGAGCCTAAAGTATAAATTCGCACAAATGGAGCTCAACATGCCACATAAGAGGTGGTTAGATCTTATCAAAGACAATGTTTGCTCTGTTCAATATAATAGTGGAAAGGTAAATATGGTAGCTAATGATCTTAGTATAAAAGAACTGACTATAATATCCATGATGTGGATTGATAAAGACTATATTTTTTGGGATATGAAAAGGATAGATTTTAAAATCATAACAGATAGTAATTCATCCTACTATGACCAAGGGATTAACCGACCAACTATCCAAAATAAGCTTAAGGAGGCACAAAGGGATGATCCAAAGATAAAAAAATTTGGTGAATGTAGTAAAATAAGGGAAACTAATATAGTTACATATAATTGATAATTGTGTGATTTGGTTTGTAATTAGTCAATGTGTGCGTTCACCACTTTGGAGAAAGAAGGATCTATTGGATAATGCACATATATCAACTACTTATATCTATCTTGGGAGTAATAAGATAAACTATGATCTATGAGAAATTCTGGTGGGACAACTTAAAGAAGGATATGTCTCAGTATATCTCAAAGTCCTTGAAATGTCCGAATGTTAAAGCCGAGAGACATAAGTACAAAGGGATGAGGCAAAAATTGCCTATACCCATGTGAAAATTTGATAATGTCACTATTTACAATGTCATGGTACTCCGGAATTCATCCAAATGAAATAATGTGATATGGGTTGTGGTAGACATACTCACCAAGACTACCAGTTTTATATCTAAGAGGTAAGATAAATATCTAAAAAAACATGCATATATATATGTCAAGGAATTAGTGTGGAAACATGGAGATACACTCTCGATTTTCTCTGATCATGATCTCATGTTCACATTTAAATTCTAGAAGATTATTCAAAATTCTTTGAGTATTGAATTAATTTTTCGCATATCCTATCACCCCCAAACATATGGACAATCTAAGAGGACTATTCATAAGTATGAAGATATTCTAAGAGTCTCCTCTTTAGGATTCAAAGTTGGATGGTATCAACATCTTCCATTGCTTGAGTTTTGTTACATGAATAACATTCATTCTAGTATAAATATGGATCCATATGAAGCTATTTATGGTCAGCGATGTTGAAATCTAGTCAGTTGGTATAAAGTTATATAATGAATGCTAAATAGACATGGTCTTGTCAAAGATATTATAGAGAAGGTTCAAGTCATACAGTAATAAATAAAACCTACTCAGAGTCAGAAAAATAGATATGTTCACAACCGTTGATGGGATATGGATTTCAATATTGGAGATAATATCTTCCTTCAAATATCACCATGAAATATATCCTTTTAGTTTGAAATGAGAGGGAATCTAAGCCCAAGTTACATTAGCCTCTTTGAAACCCTTGATCAAATAAGATCTATGGATTACCGGCTTGCACTTCCACAAAATATGGAACAAGTTCATGATGTGTTACAAGTATTACTCTTGAGGAATTACATACTGGATCCCTCACATGTACTGAAAAAAGGGGGAACAACTAGAAGAGGATCTCTATTATGAGGATTAGCATGTAAAGATTCTGGATTAGAGAGATAAAGTTCACGCAACAAGACATCCCACCATGTCATAGTGTGTTGGAGGATCCATAAGTGCGAATAAGCTTATTGGGAACCATTGTAGGTGATTTTGGAGACGTACCCTCAACTGTTTATGTAAAAGAATTCAAGGGATAAATTTCAAAAGGGGGAAGAATTTAATGACCCGAATTTTTATGAAAGTAATTTCATCCTTCAAATAGAAATGTTCTATCTTATAAATCTCATAAATTCAAATAAAACCCCAAACAAGATTTATAAATTAAGAATAATTGAAAAGAAGAATTATTTCTACATGTTAAGGAAAAAATACTAATTAAATAGTAACTTGACTTTAGGAATATTATTATGAACCTTATGAATAGTAAACCAAAAAAATGGATAGTAACCTCATCCATGAGTGTATATATAAAAATTAGCATCTTATAAATGAATGTCTGATATAATTATATCATTGTATATGTAAATAAATGTTTTAAAAATTAGTAATTATGTGTTGTTATTATTTTAATTCCTAGATATTTAATTTTAATTGTTTCATTAATTTCATAATTTATAACAAAAATTTATTTTCGAGAAAAATTATTCATAAATTAATACTTTGATGTCTTATAATTTTATGATAATTTAATGACAAGTGATATTCAATGTTTTTAAAAATCTTTTACCATTTTGAAATCTGTATTTTTCATGTAAATGAAGATTTTAAATAAAAATAAAATTACTAATATTTAGAAAATTATTTTCATAAAATTGAATTCATTTTTCACATAAAAATGTTTAGGATTAATTATTTTGATTTTTTTTCTATAAATAAATTTTTTTATGGATAATAAAACACGAAAATTTACAATAAAAGCTAAATTCAAGAATTTTGGAGTTATAGATGATATAAGGTGGATGTAATACCATAATCTCAAAATATTCACCTTTTTTAATATTTATAGAGATAATTTTCAAAATATTCATATTATTAATCCAAAATAATAAATTAATGAATATAATAATGTGAAAACACCCCTCTCCTCCACTATAAATACCACCCCACAGAGCCTCCCCCTCTCACACATCCCATTATTTTTAACCTACCAAAATTATGCCCAAAACTCTTCCCAATTTCTTATCTATGTCTAAGAGTTGTTGTTCTCATCAAAATACCAAAACGTTTTTCCTAAATAGATTCTCAAGGAGAATAAATCCAATGGGTAAAATCATATTCCTTTCTTTTTATTTTATGTAAATTTCATATCTTCTCTTCACATCATCTTATCTTATCGAAATAGAAGAAAACCTATAATATTATTTATATAGTGGTATGCTATCATGTTATGGTAATATCCATTCATAAACTACTTCCTCTCTCAGTTTTATTCTAAAACTGAAATTTCCACTTGTGATTTGTCAATTTACCAAAATCGTGGGCAATGCACATTAATTATTCCTTTAAAACATAATAGGTCAGTAATTCCATTATAACAATTGAAATAGTTTTAAAATATTATTTTATAACAATATTTTTTATGTATCTAACATATTTACATAATACAAAATGGTAATACAAAATGAATTCATTGTGATTGAAACACCCCAAAAATTAACCTAAAATGATCATCATTGTGTCTTTTATGTTGATTTATCCCCATATCATTAAACCAAAATATTTATAAGATGATTTAAAAATATGTATGATCATTAATAATATATGATAACAATTCTAGAAATTTATACTCATTTAACTAATACTTCCATTCATGTATTGAAGCAAACAAATCATGAAAACTATGAAAATGAGTGCTCCAAAATGATGAAATTAAACACTATAACTCATTGAAAAGTCCATAAATGATCTTAATAAAACCATAATGAATAAAAATAGTTTATAAAATAGTTTATATTTTTTAATTAATTATTCTAATGTGATTATATAATATCTTAATATGAATAAAGTAATCATATATAAGGTTAAGAGAATTCTTGAACCCAAATCTCTTTCATTGGGTTTTCCTTATTTTACAACATTTTTAGTATAGATATTCCTTAAATATCATTAATTCAACATTATATTAACTTTTATTGGATAATTTTATTTACATGATATTATGGAAAGCTTGATTTTTTTCAAACAAACTCTTCTTAAAATAGCACCTTTTACTTCTCGAGACTATTTATTATTCACTCAGGGTTGATGATTCTTTAGAAGGTATGTTATTCCCCTTTAATTTGAAAACAAATGTAATTAATATATGACTTATTAAATGGATTCCATTCTTTTCATATGTTATTTAATGTATAAGATGGATATATGTTCATTGTGGCATGCATAATAAAGTAAATGTTAGGATTTGATTAGTGTGCCTAAAATTATATAACCAAATCTAAATGTTATGATGTGATGGGTGAACATATAATTAATTTGAAATAAAATTAATTGGTTATTTTGATTTATCTCATGAGAAAATTGAAATATTTATGAACATGATGCAATCCTTTTTCACAACTCTGTGTGGTAGTTTACCACTAAGACATGATGTTTTATTTTTTTTTCATTTCCACATTCCTATAATTTAATTAATGCTTCCTCCCATGATTATGATCCTATTAATATGTTATTATTATGATTATTATTATAAAAAAATGTTATATTGACTCATGTTCTTATATAGCCTCTTAGTGGGGATTTGCCTCACCCCTTTCATTGATGTAAATCCTTATTGGACTACTTATACTATGAATAATTCATGTTCATGTATGAAACTAGAGAACAAATATTTAAATACATGTTTATGTTTTATTTTGGTAAATGTTTTGTATTTTCTTAATTTACCCATGAAACAAAACCTTTGTATCTTGTTCATAAAGTTCATTTATGTTTCTTATCCTTAAAATGATGTAATAGTAATGTGAGAAAAGGTAGGTTTGCTATACGGCCTCCCTAGGGTGTCCAAAACCCACTTCATACTAATTCATAATCACATATTATTTGATAATATTATATTTTTTTTGCAATGAATCCTTGCAATAAGTGGTTTTAATACCTCACCACTATCATAAAATGGATTATTTTTACATGTTAAGAGCACCCTAAAAGTCAGTTTTGATTCCATTATCCATGGGTAAATCCCTTAAAAATGTAAAAGATAGACCTTATCCCAAACCCCCAACATATATGCTCAGGGAATTAACACTAGTGTTCACATCTTAAATCATGTTTTCCCTTGATTAAATGAGGCTTGATAATTTTCAATCCTTATGGGTAAAACCATTATGGTGATCACATTTTATATATTCCCTTGGTGAAGAGGATCCCATAACGATGTAACTAGACTGATCTCTCATAACTCGCCCTACATATCTTGGATCTCAATTCTTGTTAATGGGCCAATGTAAAATGGTATTAATTTCTATGTGTTATCCCCATAAACTTCCCATTGTATATTTCATTTCTAGGAAAAAATTGAACCATGAAATTCAAAATCCAGGTAGCACATAATCATACATAGGCCCCAATGATTGTATCTTAGTTATCGAATAGCACCATAGGCCTCCTCTTAAGTTTAACCCCCAATTATGGTCTCACTAAAGGAAATCACCCTTGTAAACTCAATAAGAAATTCCCCAACATGGTCTTCCCGAATTAATATTCCCCACTCAATATTTTATTTCCACCACTTTCATGACATAATAGTCTTTACCACCTATGTTAAATTTCTTTGTATGGACTGTAAGACTCAAACTACATGATCTTTGATTCATGCCAGACTAGATATGTTGGATACCACCATGAGGATTCAACCATTCATCCAACACTATTATCCATTCATTGGTGACATATTCATTATTTACCTTTTTCATTAACTTATTTTCCTAATTAGAATACATATACCAACAAAACCAAAAATCAAAATTCATCTCTCAATTGGGATATATTCACAATGAAATATTTTTTTCCAGGTAAATAACATATCATTTCTAGTTGGACCATATTCCCCATGAGACCATATTATACCTGGGGAGACATATCCCCACAAATAAACCCCTCATGTACCTTATGAGGCTATATTACATATGAAATTAATTCACCCACATTGATATATGTACCATATGAGGCCAAAGGAAGATGAAAACTCATGTGTAAGTCCCACAACAAACATCACTATAATATTTCACCTAATTAAAAAATGGTCAAAGATTATAGACCTTAAAAGGAAGAAGAATGTTCCTTATCACATGAAATTAATGGGAATTGTATTTTTAATTATGTGTTCCAAAACAATTGGGTTTATATTCTAGTCAAAGGTATATATAGGAATAACTTATTATAGGCCCTTTCCCAACCCAATATCCTTAAACCTCCACCCTTGATGACATTGAATTAAAGAGTGTCCACCTAGGTGGCCTAAAAATAAATCTTTAATAATTAAAATTTTAAATGATTAAAAAAAATTATATATATATATATATATATATATATGTTTAACTAGATTTATTTAAATGATAAATTATTATCACAAGGTTAACAAGTCCTATACTAGGATTTGAGAAGCATTCATGAATATGATATAAATATTTAGGATAATCTTAACATAGGAAAACATTATACATAAAAGATAGATATGATTATAACAGATAATCTTATAAAAAACTCATATAAAAAGTGATGTAAGCAAAGATAAACATGAATTAATTGTTATATTAATATTCTTCTTTATATAGTACATCTCGTATGTAGTAACACAACTCAATGACCTTTATGTTTTCTATCATCAATATTAACAACAAAAGTTTCTTATTTTATAGAACATGAAAACATCAATTCATAATTATTCTCTAGTGAACTTGTTTTCCTAAAATCACATGATATAAAAAGAATCATAACCTAGGGATAAAAAGTAGAACATAGGGGTGAGTTTAGATGCTCCCTAAGTGAAAAATATATCATAATTTCTTTGTTAATAAACATAAATTAGAACATTGGGAACATATAAATATATTATTAAAATTTCATAATACTATATATGATAATCATAAAACAAGTTTTACCATTATAAAATAATAAAAATATTATAAAGAAAGAAGAAAATAGTCACATGGCTGAAAATACATCTCAATTATTAATGAAAAAAGAGAACATGACATAAAAATGTGAAATTTTCTAAAAAAACCTAATCATGAAATCATATCATTTCATATAAAATAAATACATATTAAAAATATGTCATAACATTATTAACAATGTAAAAATATTTCACAATCATAGGAAATGGAAAACCATTATGAGAAAACCCATCATTATCATGCCTATGTGAAAAAACTCATTTGGTTAATGCCTAAAAATGTGGGCAAATCCATCAAGCTCATTTATGATTTAAAAAACTCATTAAATCCATTTATTACTACATAATGAGATATAATCATAAACCAATGTATTGTATTGTGATATAGGAACCCACTTATCATTGTCAATATATATGTGTGCCACTAAAAATCAACCATAAACATGTCTTAAAGAACCCATGGAAAGAAGAGTGGGTGTTATGAAACATTAAAAAGTGTTACATAACATGAAATTGAGAAATAATAGGTTATAAAATTACCATTTATATATGGAATCATATCATAATAACATATATATATATAGATAAAAATTCTAAAATCCTAGGATTATCACACTTAGACATTATATATATTTTTATGAATATTCATTACATTACAAAAACACATGCCTGAGGACCATAATAGTTTATTTCCTTTGGATTCGTGGAATAAAAACATATTAATTCTTGAAAGATATAAAATATCACCCATAAAGATCTTCCCTATTAGTAATCATGATAGAAACATTTCTCCATATCATGGGGAAAGGAAACATAAGAAATAGAGAGCTCATATGCTTTATAAGAGTAAATATGGGAGATACAGAAGCGTAACATGAAAATAAATGTATTAAAATATGAACATAATATTTTAAAAAAATTCCCAGTAATAAATGATCATGATCATTAGTTTTGGAATACAAATTACAATTTCATAATACATGAATCCTAAGGGATTCGAAGAACATGATTCATTAGAACCTAACATTGTCATCTGACATTGAATTGTGGGATATATATAATCATAGAAACTCATGAGTCAAGGAGACCTACGAATATAATGATAAAATTGTTGGTTTGAACTAACCACCCATGTACCTACTTCATGCATGGGAAAACCACCCAAGTACCCTATTCTCGGTCATGTTCTAATCCCCAATGTATCCTCATTTTCATTCTTTGGCTAACCACCCCTATACCCACTAGCCTCATAGAATATTTATTACTACTCAATGCCTTGAAGTTATATATAGGTACCACCTATAGTATTATTATAATTATACACATATATTCCACAAAATCATAAAACATTAATCATAGCATAATCAAGGAAATGAAATTGGTTTCATAAACATTTCATATTATATTATAATTGGGAAAAGTGAGAGGTTTTACAATCAATTCATCATTTCATGAAATCATAACCCTTTAAAAGAATCAAGATTCATTTATTTTTATCCAGGTACAACTCATGGAAAAGAAATGTGTTTCATAAAAATTATTTCATCATAAATACAAACCATTCATTGAAATAATAATAATTATGTCCATGGATCATATACCCCTAAAAACATGTATAACCTTAAGGGATTTCATCTTATAAATAGAAGGATTTGGGAAGAAAAATCACTAGGAAATTTTCTTGAGGATGATTACATTTATTTTGAAATAATAGGTTAAAAATAAAACATTTATACAATCATTTTCATTAAAAATAACATTTAAATATTGTAAAGGAATCATTAAAAAATATTTAGAACATTTCTTAGAGAAAATATCATTTCCACAATGAAAAACACTTTTTAATACATAAAATATTTTTGAATTCTTCTTAGTTAAAATTAACATTGAAAACCTACAAAGAATCCCTAAATGATAATAGAGTTCATCATGAAAGTAATAATAGTTCATGTCTTACACATTAAAAAAATATTCATTTTACATTTTTGGTATAGGACAAATAAAAATTGTTTAGGAAAAGACATGAAGATTCATTTGAAAAAAAATTCAATAAAATAAAAACATGGGTAACATTTATTTTCAAAATCATATGATAATAATAAAAATAAATCAATTAATTTCTAAAAAATGGTTTTGTAAGAAAACGACTTCCATATGAAGAGTGAAATAAAGTTGGAGTATTTTAAAAACATTCTATCAATTATTTTAAGTATCGAAGAGTGTGAAAATGGTACTATTACGTTAAAATATCATGAATAACCATATTAAAATAAAATTCATGATTTTATTGAGAGATGGATCCTAATATTTTATAATCAGAAATATAATCACAAAAAATCCTAACAAACGAAATTGTGATAAAAATCCCTTTATGATTTGGTAAATTTTGAATCATAAAACCCTTAAAAGAGATATCCAAAAATTTATATTTAAATAATAATAATTTTTAATAAAAAAATAATCAAATAGATACATGGGAATAAAATACTATATCCAAAATAAATAGCCTATGATTATGGAATGCATCTCGCAGAAGTAAAAAAGTGAAACAAAAATCTCTTACCTTAATTCATGAATTATTTAATACACATTCAAACATCATTAATAATAAATATATTTTTATAATAATAATATTAATGAAAAATATTTATATATATGATACCATAGATTTTTTTTCTGACCTTTTATTTCCCATTTAATAGAAATTTTGAGTTAATGCAACATTTTAATTTATAACCACTTTGTTTTTCATTTATGTTTTAATTTGGTATCTTTATTCCTATGACATTGATCAAGGTTAAATCATCTCAAAAAAAATTTCAATGAATAAAAATAATACATATTCAATATATATGTATTCATTGTAATCAAAAGATTATATAAATAGGATATGAAATCCATTGTTCCTTGAGACAGCATGTCGTACATATGCATGAATGTTGATTCTTTCTCCCAACTAATTGTAAAAAATAATTGTAAATGATATATTATCATTAAAGAATAATTTTTATGACATATATATCAAATATTTTCATTAAAATGTTCCATATTTATTTTCGTATACATAACAAATGAATCACATCACTTTGTGAAGTGTTGTTCTGTCATACACATGGTCGACAATTAGTATTCCCACGAAATAGAAATTATGATGGTATGTGTGATATAATAACACCATAAATATAATAATATCATAAAAACTATATATAAAAAATAAATCAATTATTATTTCAAACTATGAGAGTTGGTAATGGAAAAATGAATGATATTTGATCATAAGGAAGTAGACTACCGTGCACATGAACATTGATTTCATAACCCATTTGATGTAATTGGAGTGGGTTTTACGTCATACAATTTGCATAAAAACAACAATGTGTATTCAATATACTTATATTATAATATAATATTTTTATAATAACTATTCAATTGGTTTGAGGATGAAATAAAATAATAACACTCATTGATGAACATTTCCTGTAACACCCCAAGATTCCATGGTACGCTCCTCTTTGAATAATAGAGCACGTGTGTTGTACGCAACCTCGAGTTTTAACACACCACGACCAATAAAGGTAGCAGTTATGAATAGTAATACCCACATTTTGAAATTATATAAATTTTATATTTTAAAATGGACTTCATTTTTGGAATCGGAATATCGAAATTAGACTATGTTGATTTTTTGGTATTTTTCTGAGAACTTCTAATTTTTGATTAATAGTGAAGAATACTTAAAAAAAACTTTTTTAATCAAAATAATATATAGTGATAAATTATACAATTGAGTGGTTTTAAATTTTAATTAGAATATACTTTTACCATTTTATCCAATGGTGGTCATTATAATTAATTTCACATTGAAATTGGACATAAACAATTGTCAATCTATTGATTGATATTCTTTCTTAAAAACACACTATTTGTTGTGACAGCAGGATTAATTATTAAATTAATTAATTAAACTTATATGTTATGAATTTTGTAAAATAGACATCATTTTTGAACTAGGAATATCAAATATAGCTTAGGGTTAATTTTTGGTGTTGTTCTGAAAACCTTAAATTTTTGATGAATAGTGAAACCACTAAGTGGTAGCTAAAAAACTGATTTTTTGTTTAAAAGAAACATTACCACTTCTGTGAATTGATTTTCAAAAATCTGACATACATGGTTGTCATTATGAAGTAAAATGTGGTTAAATGGGATTAAAATAATGTTTTGGTGAATAGTAACTTTTAAGATTAATTAATCGCGATTAAAGGTAATTAGTGAAATTTAAGGTAAAAATGATATTATAAAAATATGAAAATACCCTTAAACTTGTCATACCCTTATTGGATGAGTCATGTTCGACTAAGAAAATACATGGGTCAACTTGGGGACCCCATCCAGCCAAATGGGTAAGAAAATGACACTAATAACTTTTTATTTAAAGTAAAAAATAAAATTGTCACAAACATGTGTTGTTTTACTAAAACAATTATTACATGGGGTTATATAAGTTAAATTTTTGAATATAAATCTAAATTGGGAATCTAAAAAGATTTCCTACATCATGGTATTTTTTTATGTTTTTTAAACATTAAATAAATAAATTTTTTTATAACACCGTGATGATGCAACAATTACCTCATTAATTAACGATTTAAATAAAATGAAAATATAATGTAAAATCTAAGAAATAAACTTCTCAAAAACCAATTGGATGAGTTTATTTCGAACCCTTATCACCTTATCCTTGAAATATAAAATTTTGGGACCTCTAAAATCCGAAAATCATTTCATAATAATGTAAAATTTCATGACTTTCCAAGAGTTCACCTCCTATCCACTTATAAAAGGACCCCACCTCTACCACCTTATTCACACATTCAAGCCATTTGTATCAGCCAACCTCTGCCCAAATACTCTCTTAAATTCCCTCTATTACTCCTAGAAGCCTCACTTTGGGCAGAATTCTTCCCAAGGAAGCCTTTGGCTCAAATAAAAAAAATAGTTACCCGATTTTAAGGTAATGTGTTCTCTTATGTTATTTTGTTTTATTTTGCCTCTCCAACCCCTTAAAATATTTTTATTCCATTATTTTGTAACAACACCATTATATTCAATATACTAGGATGTTTTTATGAGAATTATTTTATTTACACTTACACACACCTTTGTCTTATGGTAAAAGAACATACTGTTTCTGTGGTTGGTGAATTTCTGCCTCACGAAACGATGAATGTTCAATCTTCATTTAACACCTCTCATGGTGGCCATTAAGATGTCACTATATTTATATATGATATATATTATTTTTATGTTTTCATTATGCTTCTTTATTTCACATGTATGGAATACCTTTATGATTTCCATTATGGGTAAACACGATAATTTCATTTTAGGAAGTGTGGACTACCGCCCCCTCAAAGTTATTTGATTCGTTAATGCCATATGTGGGATGTATAAAGGATGTATTAAATGATATTATATATGATATTATACTGGAATTATAATATACATTTATATAATTATGATTTAATTACATTAAATACAAAATAGAAATGAATGTAGCGTTCATGCGTACGTACGGCTTAACGTCTCCATGAACGATGCATTTCATTTCTTACCCCTAAATGTTATGTAATATTATGAATGAATGTATATACTGGATATATATGATATATATGATATCTAAATCATGAATATACTCTTGGAGATAATGGATATTCTACCACATAAACAACTTGTAATTATAAGAAGTTATTTTTAACTCAAGTACCAAAGATCGACAAAACGCCCATTATTAACTTAAATAATTACATAATGTTCATAACATGGTAATAAGTGATATAAAAGGAATAATGAACATGAAAAATGTTATTAATCAATTAGAAATTAACTACAGTTTATTATTCGGGAGGATATTGAACGATTGAGTCGAGTCAGGCCCGAGGTAAGGGAACTTCTTAACCTAATTTCCATTCTTTGGGTTAAACTCCTACTTTCAAATTATGTCATGATATTATTATGTACTATCTTGTATTTTTAATTTCATTATGTGTACTTATAGTGAATACACATAATAGATTTATTTTAATAAAAAAATATCTTTGTAAGGGTCTTCGTCTCAATCTCCTTTCATTGAGGCATATTTTATTTTATACACAACTTTATTTTATACGGTGTATAAACCCCTTTGACATTTACATTTATTCAAAAGAAATATTTTTTATAAGAATAATTTTACTAAACGAAAAAAGGGAATGTTTTTTTGTCGTATGTATGTGGATACAATGACATCTCTACCGTCGTGACCATTATTTGAGTTTTGGATTCCTCTAGAAGCCATAACTTTTTTAAATGAAAAATAAATACAAAGTTTTAATTTTCTTTTATTTTGGTTTTGAAAATGATTTTGAAAGTTTTTTTATTATATCAATGTATTGTATTGATATCTTGTGATTTAAATGTGGAAATGTTATGTTTCCTTTATGCATGTTTTATGTGATACGATTATGTTATGGTTTGTGATATGTTTAAACATGTTCATATGAGGAATGAATTGGACTTAATAAGTGACGGGTGGAGCCCGCTATAGCTCCTCAATGCATCGGAAGGTCTCATGAGACAAACTAGTTTCTTGGGACGAGGCCTTGACAAAATATTATTTGTAGTCTTGGCACGAGGCCTTGGCTCCGTGGTTGTGATAGTCTGGCATTATGCATTCCATCATTATGAAAGTGGTTATTGATATTGCATGTGATTATTTGACTAGTAGAATATCCATGTGAATAAGTATATGGAATTATTTCATTTTATTTTTTCTATATTATGCTGATGTTCTAGTTTAAAAGGATTTTGTTTTATTTATACATTGCCTTAAATGTTAATGTTTATTTATGAAAGCTTCTGCTATATTGTTATCCTTATTGAGCATCTGAGCTCACAGCTTTCAATGTTTTAATTTTTTTAGGATGTGATGAAGTATATTATGAATGACCGGGAGGGATTGTAGGAGGGGATATGAAGACAAGATGTTTTTTTAGTTTTTTTTGACTTTATGATGTAATGTAAGACTTATGAATGTATCTAGTGTTTACAAGGCTGCTAAACTAATAAGTGTTTTGAGACTTGATATTTTATGATCATGCAAATGTTACTCAATAATGCAACGACTCTGGTTAACTGGGGTTGGGGTGTTACAGTTGCTATCAGAGGCAGTTTAGTACTAACCCTGGAAGCTAGATTTAGACAAACTCTGATTAGAGCACATAGACCAAAGATACACTTTGAGGATTAGTATAGAATAACTTCCTACAATTTTAATATTATAGAGATTTTGTGAGTTTTCCGAGAAATACATCACTATATGGATACGATCAGGTAGAGGCGGCTCTGTCATAGGTGTACCTAGGGGTAAAACTCGAAAACACCGCTTTGAGCTAGACTCGAACGGGAACCGGTGCACGACAATGGGCCTTGCTGCACTGTTGGTTACGACACTCCTGGGGGATATGCTTAGGATAATTCTCATTTTCTTTACAAACCACTATGAAGCGTTATGAGTATATACTTCCTCAAAGAATAAATTTTTATGATTATGGATTATATCCATATTTAGTTCAATTTATGTTAACTGTTTTGCAAGTTTGTAATTATGTATTTTTTTTCATAAACTAATCTATTTTATGCCATTGTTTAGAAATGGCTCTAAGTGGAAGGAATGAAAACTGTATCAATGTATGCACTCCATGTAGGTATTTCCCTCCTTCTCAAGATAATTATATTGGGGATGGAGATATAACTGGTACTGATCAACTTATCACCATACTAGGACAACTCACTCAGGTTATTAATAATAACCTTACTCGTATGGAGCACCCTGATCCGCAACATGGAGGATCAATGTTAGATCGTTTCATGGGGAAACAACCGCCAACATTTAATCGGGGTACAAATCCATTTGTAGCTGAGCAATGGATGAAATACTTAGAGAAAATATTACATGCCTTGGGGAGTAACGAAAGGGAGAAGGTTGTCATGACAGTTTACCGCCTCACTGGAGATGCCGATCAATGGTTTTCGCTGATTCAAAACACAAAGGAAGATGAAGAAGTATCAAGTATGGAATGGAGAGAGTTCAAATAGATTTTGATAGAAAAATAATTTCCACATGACCATTGAGCAGATCTGGAAAGGCAATTTATGAGTCTGAGGCAAAAGGAGGATGAGAATGTCGCAATATATGAGGCTAACGTTACAAGGTTAGCAAGACATGCTACAGATTATATAAATAACCCTAGATGTAAGATTGATCGTTTCTTTGATGTGTTAAAACCATTTCTCCATCGAGCATTAGTATCACAATCTTTCTCAACATACGAAGATATAGTCTCGTGTGCTATCAAGACAGAAAAGGAATTCTCTAAGTCTTTTGACAACAAAGTAAAGAAAAAGAAGAACAGAACGGTGGAACAAGATACAGATAAAGGGAAAAAGGGAAAGAAGGATTTTCCATTATGCGATAATTATGGGAAGAATCACCCTGGTACTTGCCTAAAATGAATGGGAGTTTGTTATAAATGTGAAGAAAAAGGTCACCAGGCTCGTGATTGCAAGAGAAAGAAAAAGGATATCAATATTGAATGCTACAATTGTAGGGAAATGGGGCATTATGCAAATGAATGTCCTAATCGGCAGGGAAACATACCTCAGAAAATTCCAAGGGATCAATGAAAATCTTATTCTATTACTACAGTTGAAGTGGAATAATTAATGTATTGGTGATTTTGGACTCAAGGATTATATTATAGTTATTAGAATAATGTGATATATATAAGGATTGTACTGCAGTACTTGTTGTTTTCATTAAGGTTTTAATATGATTAAGGTAATCATATTTTTATATCTGAAAATAAGAGAAATTTTACTTTGTTTGAGGAATCTGATGATACAATTGATTTTGGAATTTAGAGACCTTTTAGAGAAATTCTAGACGAAGGTATTTTGGATAACTATAAATGTTGGAATGGATTATGTTGAACTTTGGATAGTATTTTTTAAGCTTAAAACATTTATGAAGATTATTTTTTGAATATTATAATACTATAGTTTTAGGAAAAGGACAACCTGCAGGTTAGGGGATAACCCGTCGCGTCAGACAAAGCTGCAGGAATCGAACCCACAACCATAGTGTGACAGACCTTTATTACCTACCACTAGCCTACAGGAAGTCCCTGGTTATTTCAAAAAAGTTTTCATAATCTAAATGGTATGTGTTAATATTTGGAACCTTATTTAATTATGATAAATAGAATATTTTTTAGTTCCATTACATTTTAGAGTGAAATATGGGTTTGTGGTAAAAAAAATTTAAAGAATGAAAGTCTACATGACAAGTAAGTATATTTCCTTACGTTCTTAGTAAATCTCCAAAATAAATTCCTCAACTTTATGAAAGGTAACTTAAAACAAAAATGTTGTCGGTTAACTTTTCCAATTGGGGAATCAATGACCGTTTAACCAATCACAAGTTTGTGATTTTCTTATAGTTAACATTCTCCTAATCCTGTTTTATAAAACTCTCCATCAGACCTCGATAGTTTTTTTCCTCCATATACATATTTTCATAGAATCCTATTATGGGCTATCTCGGGTGACCTTTATAATTCTCTTTCTGTCTTTTAAAGTTATATTTTTAATAACCAATTTCTGACGTGGGTTTTCCACAAAGGTATTTTTTATTTTCAACCATTTATTTGCAAATAAAAATTTAAATTGCGAGGACACAATTTATTGAAGGAGGGGAGAATGTAACACCCCAAGCTTCCATGGTACCCTCCTCTTTGAATAATAGAGCAGTGTGTGTTGTATGCAACCTCGAGTTCTAACACACTATGACCAATAAAATTAGAAGTTATGAATAGTAATACCCACTTTTTGAAATTATATAAATTTTATATTTCAAAATGGACTTCATTTTTGGATTCATAATATCGAAATTAGCCTATGTTTATTTTTTGGTATTTTTCTGAGAACTTTCAATTTTTGATGAATAGTGAAGAATACATAAAAACAACTTTTTAAATAAAAATAATTTATACTGATAAATTATACAATTTAGTGGTTCTAAAATGGAATTAGAATATATTTTTACTATTTTATCCAATGGTGGTCATTAGAATTAATTTCATATTGAAATTGGACATAAACAATTGTCAATCTTTTGATTGGTATTCTTTCTTAAAAACACGCTATTTGTTGTGACAACGTGAATTAATTATTAAATTAATTAATTCAACTTATATGTTTTGAATTTTGTAAAATTGACATCATTTTTTAACTAGGAATATAAAATATAGCTTAGGCTTAATTTTTTGTGTTGTTCTGATAAACTTCAATTTTTGATGAATAGTGAAACCACTAAGTGGTATTTAAAAAAATGATTTTTTATTTAAATGAAACATTACCAATTATGTGATTTTATTTTAAAAATACTATATACATGGTTTTCATTAGGATGAAAAATGTGGTTCAATGGGATTAAAATAATTTTTTTTGAATAGTAACTTTTAAGTGTAATAAATCGCGATTAAAGGTAATTAGTGAAATTTAAGGTAAAATGATATTATAAAAATATGAAAATACCCTTACACTTTTTCTAACCTTATTTGATTAGTCATGGCTGACCATGAAAATCCATGGGTCAACTTGGGGACCCCATGGAGACAAATGGGTAAAAAATGACATTAATAACTTTTTATTTGAAGTAAAAAAATAAAATTGTCACAAACATGTGTTGTTTTACTAAAACAATTATTACATTGGGTTATGTAAGCTTAAATTTCGACTATAAATATTAATTGGAAAGATAAAAATAATTCCTACATTATGGTATTTTTTTATAATTTTTAAACATTAAATAAATTAAATGTTTTATAACACCGTGATGATGCAACGATTACCTCATTAATTAATGATTTAAATAAAATGAAAAGAAAATGTAAAATCTAAGACTTACACTTGTAAAAAACCAATTGGATGAGTATATTAAGAACCCTTATCACCTTATAGTAGAAATATATAATTGTGGGACCTCTAAAAACTGAAAAGCATATCATAATAATGTAATATTTTAGGACATTCCATGAGTGGCCCTCCTCTACACTTATAAAAGGCCCCCACCTCTACCAACTTATTCACAGA
The DNA here is from genome assembly GCA_963277665.1 of Viscum album. Classification (NCBI taxonomy): domain Eukaryota; kingdom Viridiplantae; phylum Streptophyta; class Magnoliopsida; order Santalales; family Viscaceae; genus Viscum; species Viscum album. The sequence continues at coordinate 344,050,185 of OY728165.1, read as the reverse complement.
TTCAAGCCATTTGGATCGGGAAAACTCTTCCCAAATACTCTCTCAACATCCCTCTATTACTCCTAGAAGCCTCACTTTGGGCATAATTATTTCCAAGGAAGCCTTTGGCTCAAATCAAAAAAAAGAGTTACCCGATTTTAAGGTAATGGCTTCTCTTATGTTATTTTGTTTTATTTTGATTCTCTATCCCCTTAAAATCATTTTATTCCATTATTTTTAACAAAACCTGTATCTAAAATATACTAGTTTGTTTATATAAGAATTATTTGATTTACACTTACACACATCTTCGTATAATGGTTAAAGAACATACTGTTTCTGTGGTTGGCGAATTTCTGCCTCACGAAATGATGATTGTTCAATCTTCATTTTACACCTCTCATGGTGGCCATTAAGATGTCACTATATTAATATATGATATATATTATGCCTATGTTTTCCTTATGATTCTGTATTTCTCATTTATGGCATACCTTTATGATTTCCGTTATGGGTAAACACGATAATTGCATTTTAGGAAGTGCGGACTACCGCCCCCTCAAAGTGATTTGAATCGTTAATGCCATATGTGGGATGTATAAAGGATGGTTTAAATGATATTATATATTATATTATACTATAATTATAATATCCCTTTATATCATTATGATTTCATTCCATTAAATACGAAATATAAATTAAAGTAGCGTTCATGCGTACGTACGACTTACCGTCTCCCTGAACGGTGCATTTCATTTCTTAACTCAAAATGTTACATAATATTATGAATGAATGTATATACTGGATATATATGATATATATGATATCTAAATCATGAATATAATTTTGGATATAATGGATATTCTACCACATAAACAACTTGTAATTATAAGAAGTTTAATTTTAACTCAAGTACCAAAGATCGACAAAACGACCGTTATTAACTTAAATAATTACATAATGTTAATAACAGGGTAATAAGTGATATAAAAGGAATAATTAAATTGAAAAAGGTTCTTAATCAAATATAAATTAACCCTAGTTTATTATTCAGGAGGTTAAAGAATGATAGAGTTATGTTAGTCCCGAGGTAAGGGAACTTCTTAACCCAATTTCTGTTCTTTGGGTTAAACTCCTACTCTAAAATTATGTCATGATATTATTATGTACTATCTTGTATTTCTACTTTCTTTATGTTTACTTATAGGGAATACACATAATAGACTTATTTTATTAAAAAAATATTTTTGTAAGGGACTTCGTCTCAATCTCCTTTCATTAAGAGATATTTTATTTTATACACAACATTATTTTATACAGTGTATAAACCCCTTTGACTTTTATGTTTATTCAAAAGAAATCTTTTTTATAAGAAGAATTTTACTAAACGACAAAAGGTAATGTTTTTTTGTCGTACGTATTCGGAGACAATGACTTCTCTGCCACCGTGACCATTATTTGAGTTTTGGCTTCCTCTACAAGCTATAACATTTTTAAATGAAAAATAAATACAAAGTTTGAACTTTATTTTATTTTAGTTTTGAAAATAATTTTGAAACTTTTTTTTATTATACCAATGTGTTATATTGATATCTTGTGATTAAAATGTGGAAATGTTATGTTTCCTTTATGCATGTTTTATGTGATATGATTATGTTATGGTTTATGATATGTTTAAACCTGTTCATATGAGGAATGCATTGGACTTAATAAGTGATGGGTGGAGCCCGCTATAGCTCCTAGATACATCGGTAGGTCTCATGAGACAAACTAGTGTCTTGGCACGAGGCCTTTCCAAAATCTTATTTTTAGTCTTGGCATGAGGCCTTGACTACGTGGTTATGATAGTCTGGCATTAAGCATTAGATCATTATGAAAGTGGTTATTGATATTTCATGTGATTATTCGACTAGTAGAATATCCATGTGAATAAGTAAATGGAATTATTTCATTTTATTTTTGCCATATTATACTGATGTTCAAGTTTAAAAGGCTTTTGTTTTAGTTATACATTGACTTAAATGTTTATGTTTATTAATGAAATCTTCCTCTATATTGTTATCCTTACTGAGAATCTGAGCTCACCCCTTTCAATGTTTTAATTTTTTTAGGATGTGATGAAGTATATTATGAATGACCTGCAGGGATTGTATGAGGGGATATGAAGACAAGATGTTTTTTTCGTTTTGTTTTACTTTATGATGTAATGTAAGACTTATGAATGTATCCAGTGTTTCCACGGCTACTATACTAATCGGTCTTTCGAGACTTGATCTTTTATGATCATGCCAATGTTACTCAATAATGCACTGACTCTGGGTAACTGGGGTCGGGGCGTTACATTTCCTACTCTTTGGGTATCCTCATTAAGTTTGCACCAAAGTCCTTCCTAAGATGAATTTATTCCCAATGAAGGAATATAAAATGAAATTTAGAATGTTGTAAAGTTATTTGGGTTGGTATTTTATGAACAAAAATGGATTCACATTTTGAAAAATAGATAAGAAAATTATTCCTTTTTATAACTGATCTTAGTGGCACACTTGTAATATTTTTAAAACATGAATTATACCAAATATATTTTGTGTCACGAGGATCCAATAATAGAAAATTATTAATAATAGTAGGTATATGGTATAAATAGTTTCATGAAATTTGTTTTTGATATGTTTTGGATAATTGTTTACCCATATCGCTTTTTATCCCATATAGGAAACCCATTCAAACCTTAACTTTAGTAATTAAATTTTACTATTTAAATAATAATTTAAAAAATATTATTTTATTTTATTATATAATAAATATATTATTATAATTTCTAATATTTAATAAATATATTTATATTCTATTAACATAATTTGAAACTTTTAAATAACAATATATTTCATTTAAGAAATAAGAAAGCAGGTTTTTAATGTGAAAATGTTCAAAAGTTTACAAAGTTTTTATTTATAATTTTAATAAAAAAATAATTAGTATGAAAGAGATTTTATTAATATGTATATATAATTGAACTATTTCAAAATTAGATCCATATTAAAATATTATTTAACTTTTAAAATAATTAAATCTAAAAGGAAGTTTCCAATAAAAATTCAGTATTTTTAACAGTTCATCAAAAAATGAATCTTTTTATAAGAATCCCACAAACTAACCCTAAGATAATTTTAATATTATTATTTAAAAAACTAAATTAATTATGTAAAACAATTTTTTTTAATATTTTAAAAATGTGTTTTAAAATAAGAGCACAAGAAGGTAACAAAACTGATTTTTTGAAATATGTAGTTTTTAAGCAGAAAATTGGATTTATTCTTATATATTATCCAAAAAAACATAATATGAATGGTATATAGTTTATATTATATTTAATATATATATTTCAGAAAAATTATTCCCCAAAAATTATTTTTAATATATTTTAGGTAAACCATGTTTTTGCGCATAAAAATAGTTTTTTCAAAAAAATGGCTTCCATTAATTTAAAATAATTTTATTTTAAATTATAATTAATTTGTCACAAAAAAATTAATTTAATATACATATGTGAACCATATAAACTTTAAATAATATTCATACTCCCATATTCCAATTTCTAGGTGATAACTATCATAATAATACATTAATAATATGTCATGTTTCCTTTAAAGTCAATGTTGTGTGCAATGCAAGCTAAAATAAGTGTTTCATTTAATGCAATATTATGTTAGAGTTGTGAGTAATTAAGGATTAAATTATATTTTTCATTTAACTTAATATAAAATCCCCATTTTTTATAATGTAAAATATATAAAATATTAAATTTGATTGAAATATATATATATATATATATATATATCACAAAATCTCATTGTGTTGCATTTGCCCACCGTTAAAATGAATTTATCCCTCAAAACTAATCCATTTGTTATTAATAAATAAGTATAATTCTACCTCATTACCTCCTTAGGTTCCCCCCTAAATTCACTAATCATGTGTTTTCAATACAAATCTTTGACCATGTCATTGTTGTTGTTTATTTGTAGAACTGTATCTATTTGATACATAATCAATATCTAATGTTCCTCATAAGAACTCTCATGATCTAGAGGTATGAAGTCCGAGTTCAATAAATTAGATGGATCTAGTATAAAATAACTTTGGATTTATTCATGGAATATACAGTGATCCTAATATAGGTTCAGTGGAGGTTCAAAATAATAATACAGTTTCCCAATATGATCAAGAATTTCCAAGGGATCTATATACCTTATGGTAAATTTAACATTCTTTACAAATATCAGAACCTTTTTCTATTGTGAAATTCATATAAATGCATAATAATGAACTCAAAATTATAGACCACTATGATTATTTTAGTCACAAATTCTCCTATTATTCTAAGCTTTATTAATGTTTTGTTTAATGGATTTAACATTTCTCTCTACTTCTTCATCTACCTTAGGCCCCAATAGATTTCATTCTCCAAATTCATTCCATCACCTTGGAGCTCAAAATTTCATCCCATCTAGTTCTTTATATGAATCCATATATGGGATGGTGTTTATATAAACTACCATTGAAATCCATTTAAAAAGATCTCAGCATATCCTATAGTGTTGGAATTATTCTCACTGTGTTAAAACTAAAATTCATATCAATATTTTTATTAAGGCTTTGCAAAAACATTGAAGTGAAAAACAGTTCCCAATCAGATATAACTTGATGTGGTATAGTATAAAAACCTTCCAATTCCATAATATATACTATAATAAGTGGAACCAATGTGAATTTATATTTTATTGTAGTGTAATGTGCTAACATCATTAGGTTATTGAATATAACCCATAATTATCTCAACATTGAAAATAAGATAAAACCTAAAGGATTATATTACCTTTAATCATATGTCCTTAAAGAGTAATGGAATTCCTCCTCAAATAACATTGTCTTTATATACAAAACTAAGGGGTTTCACTTCCATAAAAGTCTCTTAAAACATCCATAATTTTTCAAAACTCCAATCACATAAAACATCAAAAAGAGTGATAATTAATTTAAAATCTTGATCAATATTAAACTCATAAACCAATGATGGTATCCATAAATATTATCTTAATATTTTCGTATAGAAAAAAATTCTTCCTAAAGATAAATCACATTCTCTTCCATGAAATTTTTTTCTATTGGAAGCATCATTGCAACTTTTTAATAATAGAATATGAAAGGTAATTTGGTTATTCCATAATTCAATTAGAGGGAGATAATAAAATTAAATTTCACTAAAGTATAAAAAATATTATCCTCATAGTTATAATTCATACAAAATCAAATATTAAATTACAATTACTAATTGGTGGATTATTGTTCCTTAATTATCATGATTCACTTATTCCATTTTGATCACATAAACATTCCCTTTTTACATTATATTCAAAGGGTGTTATTGATGATCATCACTATTAACCATAAAATTTAAGAACCTATTAAAATAATTATAAATATCCAAAAAATGAAACACTAATGTTTTAGAGATGTATTTTTGGGAGATTTTTCATTATTCACATCATTATCTACTTCCTCCCATCACTTCAACAGTCAGTCACTCGATGACCTTCCTTGCCCCACTTGAAATATATATTAGTCCCTTTATTATAATTTCCCATATTCTATTCTCAAACTTTGATAATGAAGAAAATCCCAACTTCATATCTCTATAATTATTATATTTTCCTTTATATTAAATTTTACTCTTCTTATCAAAACAATTATATTAATACACAAATCCAACCACCAATTTAATCTTCATAAAAAAATATAAAAATATAATCATATCAATGGATTTATCTTATGGATAGTTTCATTCTAATAATTGGTTTTATTCCCTTGAATAATATATGTTCCATACATTTAATGAATATGATAGTACCAGAAGTGTATCACACAAGTCTCATAAAATTTTCTTCATATGTAACAACAAATTGATCATCATTTTTTATTTAACATGTGTAACTCCTTCTCAGTATCTGTATGAAAAATATGAGGAATTTAATTAATGAAAATTAAGTTTGTGAACTCATCCCAAACCATGGATTAAATTTAGTCTTGTTTCATATTATTCTTGATAGGATTTTTCCATTTATCTATTTCACCTTCAAAATGTTAGACATCGAAAATTAATTTCTCTTGTTCATATTAGTAGAGAAAATAAGATATCTTTTTAGTAGTTTTGATCCATTGTTTAGAATCATGTGGATCAGAATTCCCATTAAATGATAGTGTATATTTCCTCATGAAGGACTCAAAATAATGTTATTCTCCTCGTTGTTTGGAATTCCATCAGGATTTTTTTTGAGAAATTTGTGTGAGAATAGAAACCAGAATTTTCATTTCAACTCCTATAAAATTTGGTTTCTCATAAGGAATTTCATTATATTATGTATCACACATGGAATTAAAATTATTCATTCATGTTCCATATATTAAATAAAACCCAAAGGAATAGTGTAAGAAACACTAACCATAGTGTAATACCACATAATCGAGAAAATTCCCAAACAAGACGTCTAAATAATGAAACCTTCCCATAAATCTATGACCCTTATTATTAACCAAAGATTTCGATGATCATCACCTACATAAATCATTCATCATTATTTATAATGATTTATTATATTTCAAATGTATATCATCATGAAGTGTTAAAATATATCTACAATAAGCACATTATCAAGATCTGTTTGATGATCAAATCAAGCTCAATGCTCCATTATTTTAGATATTACCCATAGTTACCTATATCCCAGATCCACATCCTCTTTCTATATCCATATAGGGATTTAATATCTCATAAACCACTTTCTCAATCCTTTACTAAAATTCCATGAAATTTTCTAAAACATTGGCACATACATAGACTTATCCATAGATACATCCCTATATATATCCTTATAAATATACATAGGGGTCTTAATAATGTTCTCTCATCCTAGTTTTCAAAGGATAAGTAAACCTTTACATTTATACCATCTACAGTTACCCAAGATTCTCATAGATGTATATTACATCTTCTGAGATGAATACTGAATACATTACACAAACACATGCCTGAGGATGGTAAAATTTTGGTGCCTTTATAAATATGTAATTCAATATTGTTAACTCGTGAAACATATTCAACGACTACCATTGAGATTTTTCCATTTGGTACTCCTATATAATGATCATTCCTCAAAACCTGGGGAAATGAAACATATGAATGGATGAGATCAAATGCTCAGTTAGGGTATACAAGGAGATACCTAATCATATATTGAAAATATGGTATTAAAACCTAAGTATTATATTTTAAAACAATACCCTACAAATCGAATATGATAATATGGATTCATGACATACAGATTTGTAGTTTATAATACATGAATCATAAGTCAATGAAATAACATGATACATGAAAAAATAACATTATAGTAATACATAGAATTCTAGCATTTAAATATTAATTAAAAATATTAATTCAGGGATACCTTCGAAGAAAATCATAAAAATTATTCCTGGATGATCCACCTGTGTACCAACATTGGTCTTGAGCTAACCACCCATGTACCCTATCGTTAGTTCTTGGGATAACCACAAATGTATGCAAATTTTCATAAAAGGGATAACCACCCATGAACCTTTCGATTTCCTAGATTATTTATTATTACCCAAAGAATTCGATGGGCACATAGGTACTAGCCATCACAAAATGAATATCACGCACATGTTTTCTAAAATATCATAAAACATTTATCATACCATAACCCATGAAATAAAATGGGTTTAAAAAACATTAATCTTATCATAACATTTAAAAAAATTAAATGTTTTATAATCATTTCACCATTCATAATAACATAACCCCTGAAATGAATCAGGGTTTTTAAGAGTTCTATCATGTTATATCAATTAGAAGAGAAATGTGTTTCATAAACATTATACATTATAAATATAACCAATTTAGATAATTAATAAGAATTATAACCATGTATAACATCCTCAAAAAGAATAAACCATTACAGATGTAATATTATATGATGAAATATTTGGTAAGAAACTTCATATGGAATGTATCATATTGAAATTAAAAATCCATTAAAAAATTTGAAATATAAAACATTTTCTAAATCGTTTTCTTGTAAAATAACTTTGAAAATTTTAAAAGAAAGCATAAAAAATAATTTAAAATAATTCTTGTCGAAAATATCTTTTCTGATTTGAAAATCAATTTTCAAACTGACATATTTAAAATAATTTTAATTGAAGATAACATTGAAAATTTATAAATGGAATTTCAATGAAAATAATGTTCATGGTGATGGGAAGTTTTGATAATGTTTTAACCGTTAAAACCAAAAATCTTTTTAAATTTTTGATTAAAGAAAATTGGACATTGTTTGGAAAGTGACAAGAGTTTTCCTTTCAAAAAATATTTGTAAAAATTTTAGTGAGGGAACATTTTATTTTAAATTTCCTAAGATCATAAAAAACATTTATAAATAATTTATAAATAACATGTAATAGGAATAAAATGTATTTTGGCCATAGAGATAAATAAAGTCATATTTTCATATAAATATAAGTTATTTTAAGTATAAAATAGTTGATAAAGGGTAATATTACATGAAAATATCATCAAAAATAATATTATAAGAAAATTAATTAGATTTACTAAAGATAAATCATAATATTTTATCATTAGAAACATAATCCCAAATAATCACGATAACTGATGATATTGTAACATAAAATCATTACCACATGATTAAGATTGAATCATAAGAACCAAAAATAAATAACATTAAATTTACCATAACATATCATGTGGATAAATAAAATCATGATCTTACATTTTAATGGGGCTGTATATACACCTTGTAAAAGAAAATCAGTGCATAAAATAACATATGTCTCAAGGAATAAAAATTCAGTCAAAAACCATTAATGATTTAGTATCTTCTGAACTGTAAACCATATTATTTTTTTTATCCAAAAATGGATATTTTGATATTAATAATTTTTTTTATATTAATCAAAAAATAAATTAATTGTAATTAAATATAGCACATAAAATAAATATGTGGTGAATATGGAATTTTATTTGTAGATGTGAAAGCCATATGGAAATCCCTTACTTTAATAATTTCCTTCCATCATATAATTTCAAAACTCATTTATAAAAAATATGATTTTATTATATATCTATTATATAAAATTATTTAGATATATCATACCTTATATTATTTTTTATCACCTTTTTATTTCTTATTTATTAATAATTCCTTATTAGAGTTACATTTTATATAATAACTAATATGTTATTCGTATATGTTTTGATTTCTAAATTTTTGGGCATATTACTTTGATCACGGTCATATAATATTTATAATTTTATCCAAGGTATAAATATCATATATATTCCCTATAAATATAATTATAGTAATATATAAAATATAGAGATAGAAAATGTAATACACCATTCATGGAGATCGTAGGTCATAAGTACACATGAACAATGTTTCCATTTTCTTGATTTATTGAATAAATGAAATGTAAATGATATATTTTAATTAAAAATAATAATTTTTATTCTCTATATATCACATATTTTTATAAAAATCATATTTATTATAGTTTATTTAATGTGTGAATGAATCACATCAAATCATCTGGTAGAAGTCCATCGTACACAAGAGCGATGTTATCATACTACCAAAAAATGGAATTATTGAAGATTTGTTTGATAAAATAATTTATTAAGTATAATAATAACTATAATATTAAATATATATATAATCTATAATTATTTCCATCTCTGAGAAGTTTTAATGAAGAAATGAATGACATTGGTTCATGAGGCAGTGGTTTTTCAAACACATGATTGATGATTTTATATCCCATTTGATTGAATTAAAGAAGGTTATAGGTCATTAAAATAACATGAAAAAATAATAATTATATAGTGTAATGGCACGGACCTTTCTGGTCCATTCCTTTGCAAAACTGTGGTGTTGGAGGTGTTCCGGGGGGTCAAGGTGACTTAGTGTGCGTTTGGGTGGACTTTTGAGGAAAGTTAAAGGGTTATGGCCTTCTCATAGGAGGTGCACGGTTTGTCAAACCGTGTGGCGAAACCGTGCAAGGTTGGTGTTGGAGGCAGTGGCTAATGCACGATTAGTGCACGGTTTTTCTAACCATGAGGACTAACCGTGCGAGGAGTGTTTAGCAAGGCAGAAGCTAACGCATGATTAGCGAATAGTTTCATTAACCATGCGGACTAACCAAGCGGTCACTTAAAGTTAGATCCTAAAATTGTGGATCTGAACTCTCTTTCCAATAAATGGTTAATTTTAGCCTCTAATCATCCATAACTCAGGATTACCCTTCCTTGGAGGTAGAATAACCTCTACCAAGCATTTTGGAGGTGATCTGTAGGCTTCTCTTCATGAATAAAATCCGGTTTATTGAGGTATGTGATCGTTCTTGCTTGGTTTCATAGATCTACATAGATATACTCCTCCTCTTCTCTCAGATTTTTAGAAATTTTTCTGTTATGGGTAGATCTAAGTGAGAGGATGTCGAATATGATGAGCTTTAGTCTTGGTTGTGTTAGGAGAGGAGATCAATGGAGGATTTGTGGAGAATCAGCCTGGTCTTCTTGGGAGTTCTTCGACCGTTGTAGTTTCCGTCAAAACTGTTAAGGTAGGGGATTCGTGGTTTCTCTAATGGTTTTTGTGAAATCATTGAGTTATCATTATTTGGCCTTCAGATCACAATGGAATCGACCTGATTAAATACCTGAACCAGATTAATATAATTGGTTTGATCGCATGTTGTGGATGTGTAACGTGATAATGTTTTGCCTCTTGATTTGCTAGATAGTGTGATATATTTTCCTTCCATGTTATCATGTTGTTCTTGATGAAATTGATAAATAACGTAAAGCCGGAATTAATTGATAATTAATTGTCTAAAGATAAAGAGTCATGTAAAAGAACTTGGTTGTTTTTGTTGTGGTTGTTGATACAAATTGATGTTAATCAAATTGATGCCTATGTATGTGATTAATTCAGTTGGTTAGTAAACCTGAAAACTAGTGCTTCTTGTTGTTTGAAAGTAAGATTCCTTGTTAAGGGGCCAAGAGCCCGATTTGATGTGATGTTTGTTTTTTCTACTGCTTGTGTTGTGATGTGACCCTGGAGGGGTGTTGTGATATGTGGAGGCATGGAGGACTTGTGGTTGTGGTAGTGGATGACGCCTAGAGTAGCGAGATGCATCAGTTTATGAAAGTGGGTGTCGGGGAGGACACTAGGGATGATGGAATGGGATGGATGTGGTTGTTGGATGCTTGTGGATTCTTTTGTTGTTTATCTCATTTTATTTTACCCACTGCTCAAGGCAGTTGGCCTTGCTTACCCTTCTTCCAAAAAGGGCGAAGACAGATGGGCTATGCCACGTGCTTTCCGTGTTTAGCCTCTCTAGGGAGAATGGGACAACGCTATTTCTATAGGCATCATAGACTCGACGGGTAGTACATCTACTCACCGTGTTGATCCCCCCTTGTGTTTAGTAGCATAGGATGCTTTTCTAGAATGCCTTGGAATATGGGAATGTAATTCTGTAATGAATTTTTGAATATTTTTTGTTAACCCATGGGGATAGAGATGCTGGAACATAATGATGAAGTTGTAACTTTGAAGGAAATTTTGACATTGGGTGGGATGTTGATGAATTTAATGTGGTTTTGTTCATGGTTAATTAATGTTTTAAGAATTAATTAACGTATAGTGGAATTGATAAAAATGTAATTAAGTAATCTAATAAATCCCTTTAAATGGTTGTGTGCTTATAGAATACGTAGTCTTGGAAGTGGAAGGCTGGATTCCGGGAGACGTTAGCTGTATTTGTTTCTAAGACTAGGTTATGCCCATAGTTTGGTTGTGCATTATAATATATTCTGTACTTTTTGTGTTTCTATATGCTACTCCATCCTGTCAGTAAGGTAAACTGACACCCTGTGGATTCTTAGCCCTGGGGGGTGTTTTTTATAACATTCTAATGGGAGGGTGAATGGATTACTACCCCCTTTGACCCCGCTCTCTTCTCTTGGTAGATAATTGTGCCAGTAGGAATAACGGTTAGTTACCCCGTATATGTGTGTAGAGGGATGTAATGGCTTGTGGTTATTCACACACATATATTCTAGATATAGTATCATATAGACTACTATAGGTGTAACGTGTATAGGTTTTGATGGCTTGAGGATCCTTACTCGGAGTATGGGCTGTAACAGCTTGAAGTATAATACCTGACGTATGAAACACGATATGAAAGTTTTGGTGGCTTCCGAAAACTACCTAGTTACTTTTGGTTGTGAGTATGGTGTGGTGATTTGCCCAGGTGTCTGCGGGGAAGAATTTGTGGTGCACGTTGTGCAGATTGTGGGGCTTATCCCAGGAGTATACGCTCAAGCCTTTGGAGAGAGATCCACATGACATTTGTCATTGGGGGAAAGCCGAAAACCAGTGGGGAAGTAGTAGTGGGGTACCCTTGATATTCATTACTATATGATATATTCTTGTATGCATTACGTGGTGGGAGTATCCATGGTGAGGTTTGGAACCTAGTATACATGTTTAGGTGACGTGTTAGTTTCACTTGTTGTTCACTGTGATTTAGCATGCCTTCTTTACCTTTTCACGAGAGGATTCTGGGAGGATCCTATTGAGTATACTGTTATACTCACCCTACATATATATAACTATTTTTCAAGTCACGTGGAGGAGGTTTGTGATCAGGTTGGTTACTACTAGCTTGTGGTTGCAGGATCTGTTCGGGCATATGGTCGCTGATGTTTTTACTTTCTTTTGAGAACCTGTTGTTTTCCACTTTCTGTTATAGTACTTTTTCATGACATTACATATGTGCACATGGGTTTTCTTTTATACTTCAGTTCTGAGTTTGAGTTTGTTGGTGTCTATCTTATCTCTCTCTTCCACACGTGTTCTCTTAGAGGGTAATGCCTCCCATTTGTGTGTTATTTATACCCTCGGTGCTAGTCGCCAACCTGGGGTCTACTGGAGGTGGGACTCGGGGGTCATTATCTCCTTTCTCACATTGCCAGACCAAGAGGGGTACACATTGTTGGGAGTGGGTCGTGACAGAGTGGTATCAGAGCTCTGGTTGAGGGATATGATGGAGTTTGGAGTTAGGCACATGCGAGGTTGCATGGGTGGTAGGGAAACGATTCCATTGATGATTAGAAAGTGAGGTAAAAACTAGAAACTGGATGAGACATAGGCATTTAGGTCCCCCTATGATCGGATGCACAAATCTTTAAGTTTACAATGGCTACTAAACAAGGTGTTACTGGTTGCAGGGTAGAGACCTAGGAAAGGATCATGCATCATTCTTCGTTGTGCCTGTGTTTTAATGGGTAGACCTTGGGATAGGATAACCTAAAATGAATAAAAGAAAACAATTAATTAATTAATGTTGAGTCTTCCATATTCCAATCTTAGGAACTATAAGGGTTTTTTATTTTGTAGGTATGGCTCCAGGTCGACGTCCTCATCAGGTTTGTGTAGAAGTTGTCCAGCAGGCTATTCCATCAGGTCGTCGCAGGGTAGAGGTTGACGACAATGACACTTGGAGGAAGACACTCTGAGAGTTTCAGTGCCAGATTCTGTAAAAGTATGAGGGATCTGTTTCAGATGCATTCACGGAATACTGGTTGGAGGCAGTCGAGATAGGCTTCAGTTCGATCTGTGCTCAGAAGGAGCATTGGGTGTCCTTAGCTGTGACGATGCTATGTGTAGTAGCAAGGCAGTGGTGGTTCTTATTCCTCGGGCATCGTGAGGAGTTAGCAATCTCATGGGAGGATTTTCGAGATAATTTTAGAGTCGAGTTCCTTTATTCGCATGCAAAGGCGTCCATTCTCTAGGATCTTCTTACCCTTCGACAGTGGAGATCTTCTTTTTGAGAGTTTGGAATCTGTTTCATGAACCTACTACGATATGATTCGGATCTATTAACCGATGGGGAGGCCAGGGCGGGGCATTTCGAGGAGGATTTGTGTCCAGAGATCTAGCGCCAGGTCACCCCATTTATGTTGAAGACATATCTTGAGGTGCTGGCGAGGGCAGAGGTTGTTGAGAGAACTTTGGCCCGGACCAGATCATCATGAGAGAGGAATCAGCAAGATTCCTCATGAAGTAGATCTGTGGTCTGTGGTTCCCTGTTTTCATGGCAGAAGAGTTTCCGTTCATCCGGGGGTAGGTCCCAGCCACCAATATCTCGTTTCTCCGGAGGTAGCAACTCTTAGGCCTATTCCAAGAGATCAGGCACTTGTTTTTGTTATGGTGGTCATGGTCATCAGCAGCGGGAGTGCCCGACCTTTCAGAGTGGTCATTGTGTACAGGGCGCTATGCTCCAGGTTCCCCCTTTGAGACAGTTCCAACTGAGGCAGCAGCAGTAGCAGTTTTCACCAGCTTTAGATCAGCTAAGAGTAGATGGGGAAGGCGGAGGATAGCCCCATGATGCTCCCCGTCCTCAGATATCATATCACGGCCATGGTGGTGGTTGTCATCAGGGTCAAAGAGGCCATGGTGGATGTCGTGGTCAGCTTCATTCTCTAGCGTTTCTAGCGCCAGACGAGCCACATGTTGTTTGAGGTCCCTTTTCTTGTTTTCTACCTTGGTCTATGCCTTGATTGATTCAGGAGAGACACACTCTTTCATATCCCTTACCCTTGTCCATGCATTGGGACTTGAGGTAGAGAGGCTTCCAGTTCCCATGGCATTGACTATGCCAGTTGGAGGTCGAGCTGACTTGTTTTAAGTACGTAGAGATTGTGAGATAGTGTTGGGGAATCACTGATCTTGGGGAGATTTCCTATGTTTACGAATAAAACCATATGATGTCATTCTCTGCATGGATTGGTTGTATTCCATGGAGGCTATCATGGATTGTTTCAGGAAGAAGGTTGTTTTATTTGGTGTTGATGGAGAGAAAGTGGTGTTCTTTGGTGTGCGAGATCCTCGGATGTGTCATAGGCGCATTCCATTCTTATCATCCATGGTGGCAGAGATGATGTTGAGTTCTTCAAGGGTTAGACAGTTGGTGTTTCCTAGGGTCGTAGAGGAGTACCCTGATGTCTTCCTAGAGGAGGTTGAAGTAGTACCCCGTTGACGAGAGTTCGAGTTTGGGGTCAAGCTACAGCCAGGAGTGTCTCATATATCTATGTCTCTATATAGGATGACCCCTTATGAGTTATGAGGGCTATATATATCGCATGATGGTATGTTGTAGTGCGGTTTTGTTCGACCAAGTGTGTAACCATGGGGTGCACCAGTTCTATTTGTGAAGAAGGCCGATGGAATTTTTCGGTTGTGTGTCGATTATCATTTCTTAAACAATGTGACAATAAATAATTGCTATCCTTTTCAATAGATTGATGATTTATTCGGTCAACTGAATAGTGAAAGTTGGTTCTCAAATATCGATTTGAGGTCACGATATCATCAGATGTGTGTAAATGATAGGATATCTCAAAAACTGCTTTCTATTGTCGTCATAGGCATTATGAGTTTGTTGTAATGTCGTTTGCTGTGACGAATGCTCCAGTTGTGTTCATGGGTTTGATTATTTCTATACCTTGTGAGTTCCTGGACATGTTTGTGGTAGTTTTCATCGACGACATCCTTGTGCACTCCATATCTGAAGAGGATCATATAGAGCATCTACGTGCCGTTTTGGGAGTTCTTTGTCGACATCAGCTGTTCTGGAAGTTGAAGAAGTGTGATTTTTGGGCACGAGAAGTCCATTTCGTGGTGAATGTTGTGTCCCAATAGGAAGTAGCTATGGATCCATTGAAATTGAAGTAGTTGTGTCTTGGATAGCCCTCGTGACAGTTTTAGAGGTGCAAAGTTTCCTTGGTCTCACATGCTACTATAGGAGGTTCATAGCCAATTTCTCATGGCTTGTGACTCCTCTGACAGATTTGACTAGAAAAGATCATGCTTTCATATGGACTTATCAGTTACATTCATCTTTCGAGTATCAAAAGGAGAAGTTAGTAAGTGCTTCATTCCTTTGTCTCCATCCTGAAAGAGTTTAGTTTGATGTCTTCTATGATGCTTCACATCTGGGTTTAAGCTATGTTCTTACGCAACAGAGGTAATTCATTTCTTACAGGTCTCCACAATTGCATCCCCATGAACAGAACTATGCAACCCATGATCTTGAGTTGGCAGCTGTGGTGTTTTCTCTGAAGTTGTGGAGACATTACCTCATTGGTTAACGATTTTTGGTTTTCACTGATCATAATAGTTTGAGGTATGTTTTCTCCCAGCATGACTTTAACTTATGAAAACGTCGGTGGATGGAGTTCTTACATGAATATGACTTCAAAATATCGTATACACCTGGAAAAATGAATGTTGTGGCTGATGCCCTAAGTTGAAAGCCACGTAGTGATGCTATGCATGAATCTGGTGATTCCTGGAGAGTAATGGAAGAATTGTCCGCATTACATCATGATATGGGAGAAGTTGGGGGTAGAGGTTGTCCTTTTCAGATGACGGTGTAGTCATCCCTAGTAAAGAAGGCGGAAGAGTCCCATTTGGGGGATCTTGAGGTGGAGGTCTAGAGAGATCAGGTTGTTTGTGGTGTGGCCCCTGATGGTTGGTCTGAGGATGAACAACACAAATTGTTGTGTCATGGAAGTCTTTTTGTTCCCATGGAAATGAAAAATACGGTCCTCATAGAGCTTCATGGTTCTCCTTTAGCGGTGCATCCTGGTGTGACAAATATGTACCGATCCTTGAGGAGTCAGTTTTGGTGGCCTGGGCTAAAGCATGTGGCTGCGTAGTTTGTGTCTCGATGTTTAGTATGCCAAAAGGTGAAGGCCGAACACCGTGTTCCTGGTGGTCTTCTCCATCCATTAGATATTCCTTAGTGGATGTGGAAGGACATCTTAATGAACTTTTTTACTGGTTTTCCTCGAGCTCCGGGAGGTTATGATGCTATTTGGGTGGTAGGATCATTTAACAAAATCAGCCCACTTTATAGCAATCAAGGAGTCAAGATCAGTGGAAGTTTTGTCGAGGCAGTATCTTGAGGAGCTGGTGAGACTTCATGGAGTCCTTAGAACGATCATTTCTGATCGATATCCTCTTTTTACATATAGGGTTTAGAGAGGTCTCCAACATGCTTTTGGTTCTCAACTATGCCATAGCACTACTTTTCATCCTCAAACAGATGGTCAGACGGAGTGAACCATATAGACTCTTGAATACATGTTTCGCTCTTGTGTTCTCTATTTTGGAGGTTCATGGATGCGGCACTTACACTTTGTGGAGTTTTCCTAAAATAATAGTTCCCAGTCCACCATTGGTATGGCGCTGTTTGAGTCTTTGTATGTCTGGCCTCGCCATTATCCTTTGTGATGGACTGGGGTCGGAGAGTCTTCAATTCTCGGATTATAACTTGTGCAGAATTCAATAGAGATGGTTTAGGGGATTTGTGAGAGGTTGAAGATAGTTAAAGACTGTCAGAAATCGTATTCTGATCTAAGGAGGAGAACCTTGGAGTTTAATGTTGGGGATCATGTGTTTCTGAAGGTGACTCCCAATCATGGGCAGTGATGGTTTGGTCGTGGGGGTAAGATTTCCCCCTGCTTTTTTGGGCCTTTCGAGTTGTTAGCTTGTGTTGGAGTTGTGGCGTATCGAGTAGAACACCCCCCTCAGATGAGTCGGATACATGATGTTTTCCATGCATCACAGCTCTATTGTTAGCTTCATGATGACTCTCACATGGTCAATTTGGGAGAGATCGATGTTGATGATCATGAAACCTTTGAAGAGCGACCTATGGAGATCCAAAACAGCAGGGATAAGGTGTTTCACGAGCATTCTATCCCCTTAGTTTGTGTCTTGTGGAGACAAGGTGGCATGGAGGAGAGTACCTGGGAACGTGAATCCCATATACGTTCTCAGTACCCAGAGTTGTTTGATGTTTAACTCTTTCCATGTATCATTGTAACTAATGTGGTTGTAGAAATTTCATGCTTTTGAGAGGGAACCCTTTGCTGCTTTGGTGGCTTGCCCTATTTTGAGAGGTATCTCAATGGGTGGTTGTTCAGACCCTGTTTCATTTTCTCTTTAGGTGGGTTTTGGATTCTTGAGGATGAGAATTTTTTTGAGAGTTATCTTATGTAATGGCTCAGACCTCTACGGTCAATTCCTTTGTGAAAATTTGGTGCTGTAGGTGTTTCGGGAAGTCAAGGCGACTTGGTTTGCTTTTGGGTGGACATTTAAGGAAAGTTAAAGGGCTATGGACTTCGTGCAGGAGGAGCACAGTTTGTCAAACCGTGCAGCTAAACCGTACAATTTTGGTGTTGGAGGTAGTGGCTAATGCATAGCTAGTGCACTGTTTGTCTAACAGTGTTGGGTAACCTTGTAAGTAATGTTTGGCGAGGCAGAAAGTAACACATGGTTAGCACACGGTTTCTTAAACTGTGCAGACTAACCATGTGGGCACTTAAAGTAAGATCCTAAAATTGAGGATCTAAACACTTTTGCCTCTAAATGATTCGTTTAAGCCTCTAAGCGGCCATAAATTGGGATTACCTTTCCTTGGAGGTAGATGAACCTCTACCAAGCATTTTGGAGGTGATCCGGAGGCTTATTTTCGAGAATTGAAGCCGGGTTTTTGAGGTATGATATCATTATTTCTTGGATTCTTAGATCTACTTAGATCTACTCCTCCTCTTCTCTCGGTTTCTTATATCTATGCCCGTTATGGGAAGTTATAATCATGTGGATGCCGAATATGATGAGCTTTGGCCTTGGTTGTGTTAGGAGAGGAGATCTAAGGAGGATTCGTGGAGAATCGGCCCAGTCTTCTTGGGCGTTCTTTGACCGTTGTGTTTTTCATCAAAACCTTTGAGGTAGGGGATTTGTGGCTTCTCTAATTGTTTATGTGCAATTGCAGAGTTATCATGATTTAGCCTTTGGATCACAATGGAATTGACCTAATTAAATACTTGAACTATATTGAATAAATTGGTTTGGTCGCATGTTTTTTCCTTGTACCGTGATAACGGTTTGCCTCTTTAATTGATAGATAGTGTGATATCTACGCCTTGCTTGTTAGCATGTTGTTCATGATGAAATTGATAAAGAACGTAAAGATGCAATTAATTGATAATTTATTGGCTAAAGATGAATAGGCACGTAAATGAATCTGGTTGTTGTTGTTGTGGTTGTTGATCCAAATTGATGTTAATCAAATTGATGTCGATGTATGTGATCGATTCAGTTGGTTGGTAAACATGAAAACTATTGGTGCTTGTTGTTTGAAGTCTAGATGCCTTATTAAGGGGCCAAGAGCCCTATTTGATGTGATGTTTGTTTTTCCTACTGCTTGTGCTGTGATGTGACCCTAGAGGAGTGTTGTTATATCTAGAGGCATGGAGGCCTTGTGGTTGTGGAAGCAGATGATGCCTAGAGTTGAGAGATGCATCGTTTTATGCATGTGGGTGTCGAGGAGGACACTAGGGATGATGTATTGGGATGGATGTGGTTTTTGGATGCTTGTGGATTATTTGGTTGTTTTTCTGTTTTTCTTTTCCCCACTGCTCAAGGCAGCTGATCTTGCTTACCCTTCTTCTGAAAGGGGTGAACACACATGGTGTATTCGACATACTTTCCGTGTTTAGCCTCTCTAGGGAGAAAGGTTCTACGCTCTTGCTATAGTTGGCACATAATCGACAGGTAGTAAATCTACTCACTATGTTGAGCCCCATTGTGTTTAGTAGCATAGGATGCTTTTCTAGAATGTATGGGAATATGGGAAAGTAATTCTGTAATGAATGTTTGAATAATTGATGTTAACCCATGGGGATGGAGATGCTCGAACATAATGATGAGGTTGTAACATTGAAGGAACTTTTGAATTTCAGTGTGATGTTGATGAATTTAATGTGGTTTTGTTCATGGTTAATTAATGTTTGAATAATTAATTAATATACATTGGAGTTGATAAAAAATGAATGAAGTAATCTAATAAATCCCTTTAAATTGTTTTGTTCTTGTAGGATACCTAGTCTTAGAAGTGGCAGCTCGGAGTCCGAGAGACGTTAGCTGCAGTTGTGTCTAAGACTAGGTTATGCCCGTAGTGTGGTTGTGAGTTGTAATATATTCTGTACTTTTTGTGTTTCTATATGTTACTCCACCCTGCCAGTAAGGTAAACTGACACCCCAGGGATTCTGATCCCTGGGGGGTGTTTTCCCCAACATTCCTATGGGAGGGTGAATGGATGACTACCCCCTTTGACCCCTCTCTCTACTCTTGGTAGATACTTGTTCCATTAGGCACAACGGTTAGTTACCCCATAATTGTGTGTAGAGGGTCGTAATGGGTTGTGGTTATTCACACACATATATTCTGGATATAGTATCCTATGGACTACTATAGGTGTAACGTGTATAGGATGTGATGGCTTGAGGATCCTTACTTAGAGTATGGGATGTAATGGATTGAGGTATAATACCTGACATATGATAAAGTTATGCGAGCTGTGGTGGCTCCTGGAAACTACCTGGTTACTTTTGGTTGTGAGGATGGTGTGGTGCTTAGACTAGGTGTCTTCGGGCAATCCCTTGTGGTGCACGTGGTGTAGATTGTGGAGCTTAGCCCAGGAGTGTATGGGCAAGCCTTTGGAGAGAGATCCACATGACGTATGTCATTGGGGAAAAGTGGAAAACTAGTGGGGAAGTAGTAGTGGGGTACCCTTGATATACATTACTATATTCTATATTCTTGTATGCGTTACATGGTGAGAGTAGCAATCGTGAGGTTGGGAACTTAGTATACCTATTTAGGTGACGTGTTAGTTTCACTTGTTGTTCGTTATGCTTTATCAAGCCTTCTTTACCTTTGCATGAGAGGCTTCGGGGAGGATCCTACTGAGTATACTGTTATACTCACCCTACTTATAGATAACTATTTTTAGGTCACTTGGAGTAGGTTAGAGATCATGCTGGTTATTACTAGCTTGTGGTTGCAGGAGTTGTTCGGGCTTGTGGTCGCTGCTATTTTTACATTCTTTTGGGTACTTGTAGTTTTCTCCTTTCAGTTGTAGTTCTTTTTCCTAACATTAAATACGTGCACTTGGGATTTCTTTTATACTTCAGTTCTGAATTGGAGTTGGTTGGTGTCTATATTATCTCCCTCTTCTGCACGTGTTCTCTTATAGGGTAATTCCTCCCATTTGTGTGTTCATTATACCCTCAGTGCTAGTCGCCAACCCGGGGCTTTCTAGAGGCGGGACTCGGGGGGTCATTATCTCCCTTCTCACTTTGCCGGCCCAGGAGGGGTAAACATTGTGGGGAGGGGGTCATGAAATATAGAATATAATATGGTTATTATATCATCATGTTATAATTGTAATTTAATTTAGTGGGGTAATAAATAAAACGAAAATTCTAACTGATGAACAAAGCATCTTCTTCGGGTATCCTCCATAGATTTTCACCAAAAGTCTAACTATATTTGATTTATGTAAAAAATAATGAATATAATATGAGGGGAGGTAATTTGGAAAGTTATTTTTCCTGGTATTTATTGAACCATAGGTTTTAAAATATGTAATGAGAAGAGTTGAAGTGTTTTCTTTCAAAATCAAGGTTAGAGGCACACTTGCAATTATATTAAAGAATGAATTTCTCAAAAAAAAATTTCATGTCACAAGGCTCGAATGGTGGAACATTCTCAAGAATATATTGTAAAATGTTCAAATATGTGCATAAAAGTTTTGTTATAATTGTGTTCAATAATTCAGAACACTTTTTTTTAGTCTAACCCCACCCCCACCCCCAGTAAATCCATTTTTACAATAACCATGGTAACAAATTTTTACTATTTTCAATATTAATTTTTTTTAACAATTAATTTCACATTTTTAGAAAATATAAATTATTATTATTAATAATATGGAATAATATTTTCTAAATTCCATTAATATATGTGAATAAATTAAAATTAAAACTAATCTTGGAGATACAAACCAAAAGCATGTTTTCAAAGTAAAAATATTGAAATTCTTATAAAGTTTTCATATCCAATTTTAATTTTAATTTTCATAAAATGAATAAAATTGAATTAATATATAAATAATTAAACAAATTATACTTTAAAATCAATTTAAAATTTAAATTAACTTCATGAATAATTTAAACAAAAAGTTGGTTTTCAATTCTAATTCAGTATTTTTTAATATTCATTAAAATTTAAACTTATCATAAAAATAAAAAAAATTCATTATAATAAAATCCTTTTATAGTGATATAAAAAAATAAATTTTATTTTAAAAAAACATTATAATTTTGAAAAAAATAGTTTTAAAATAATTTTTAAAGAAGGAAACACAATTATTTTTTCTAGAGATAAACTTTTTAAGCATAAATATTTGAGTTCTCATTATCTCTTATCTAAAAAAAAATAAGATAACTTTTAAATAGTTTTTTGAATAATTAATACTTAAATTTCATTAAAAAATTCACTAAAATTCATTTAATTAATTTATCTGACTTAAAACTTGCTAGTTCACAAAAAACAACTAAAAAATATTTCTATTATTTTCAAATAGTTTTTTTTCATTTATAATTAATTTTTCCCCAAAGAAATCATTTAAAATATTTTTTTAAAACATAATTTTTTTAAACCTAAAAATACCCACCTATTAAAAATACTAGGTGAGAACCATCATAAAAATATTTTAATAATATTTCATGTTTCATTAAAACTCTTTGTAGTGTGTAACACAAGGTAAACTTAGTATTTTGTGTAATGCAGGTGTAGCTCAGTGTTATAAGTGATGAAATATTAACATATTGTTCTATGTGAGGAAAATTAATCATAGTGATTCATATAATGAGAATTATATAAATGATTAAATTTATTTTGAAAACATATTTCACAAAATTGTGAGGTGTTACAAAAATATTACTTCATGTGAGATAAATTTTTAAATAAAAAAGAAGTGAATTAAAAAACAATTTAAATATTATTTTAAATTATAAGATTAATATTAATTTAAAAATATTATATTGAAGATGTTTTAAATATATATTATAGAAATTTTGGAATATATGATCCTCAAAATGTAATAAAAAAGAAGCTGATAAATATTGTGTGGAAAATAATTAAAATAAATGCCTTTGTTGAGCTTTTTATGCCATCTTTAAAAAACATAATAAAATGAAAATTGAAATAATTTCATTTCATAAAATCTGTAATTGAAAATTTTAATTATAAAAAATTAAATACATACATATAATAAGTTGTAGAAAACACTATTTATTGAAAATAAGGGACATGAATGAAAATGTACATTGGTAAGAAAGGGAATTATTCTTTCCAGTGTTTTAATTTTATATCAGAAAACATTGTTGAGTGATGTGTTCATTGATTGTGAGGATAAATTTCTCATAGGATAAATACGAAATACCATATAAAATATTTCAATTTTATGATCAAATCATGTTGGAAATGTTCTTCTCATGTAAGATAGACTATGACATGATGAATCAGAACTTTGGTCGATGAAACCCATACAACTTTGGAATCTTTTTAGTAAACAACAAATGAGATAAATAAATTGGAATATTAAATTGAATATCCTTAAACACAATATAATAATGTTAAAAAATATTAACTAGAATTTTTTTTCATGATATTAAATAAACCATGGTGTATAATGACAAATGTGCCTTTAAAGGTGAAATTTTTTATAATAAACTCTTAACTTAAATTCAAACTTTGTTGAAACTTCATCAATTAAATAAAAATAGTTAGTTATTAAAAACTTATTCATATATTTAAGAAACATATTCAATTAAATAAATATATATATATATATACATCATTTATGATTGTTATCTATATGTATAATTGTTGGTTATTATCAATTTTTAGTTACCAGTGTTAGTAATATTGACCTTTTTGTATTAGTTACATAGTTAGAGTGTTTTTGATCAATATTCTCACAATATTAATCCTTTTTATATTATATAATGTTCTTATATCTATGATTTAAAATATTTCATAACGTTAATGTTTTATTTTATAAGAGTTTTTGTTATGGTTCGTGTAGAGGAAATTAGTGGCAATCATGTTTCTGTGATTTTGAACAAATAACTTATGTTATCATAATTGTTGTATTTAATGTTTATATTAATAATATAGAAATAAAATTTCTTTAATGAAAATTTCATATCCTATACTATTTTTCCAATTCCATTCTTAATGTAAACTTATAAATTTTTTTAGGTTGGTAGTTAAACCAACCAAATAAGAATCTACGTCAATCTACGTGAAAGTTTGGATATATAATAGATTATGTCATTAAAATATCACTATAATGATTGTATAATGAAATTATTTATATTACATATAGGTGATTAAAAATATTTTTTAAGACTTATAATAATAATTTAAATGAAAATAGGTGTTCACATATAAATAAATAGATGTTATTCTTAGTATATTAATTTTATGTGGTTAGTATTAAAATGATCATTCGCTACAAATATTACATATAGATTACATAATTTACATTACCATAGTATAAATAATTACATTAATAAAATTTATATTCACTAAACCCATTTATAATATTATACTTTTTTGTTGGTGCGGAATAAAATGTATCGTTCTAGGTTGAGGTAATCTACATGTGCGCGTGACAAATGTTGTCATTTTTTTATTAAATGGGAGGGGAATAACTAATGGTTAAACAATAAATATAATATTATTTTAGTATATTAATCATATATATCTTATTATATACATATTTTTAGAATGGTTTTCTCGATAGTTGATTATAATGATTAATAATTTATGCAAATGGGTAAGTAATACATTAGTTAGAGATTTGGAACATCACATAAAGTTTCCTTTGGAAATAAAGGACTTGAAGAACATTGTTGAGGATAGGGGTTTGGAAAGATATATAATTTATATATGATATGTTAATTATGAATATTTTTAACCATATATTAAAATAGTGTGGTGTCTTGAAAATGTTGTAACTAGGATCCATTTGTATGTAAAAAATTTAGGAAAAATGTTGGGAAAAATGTTGGTTAAACTGCAAGAATGGGATTTCAAAATGGTGAGGTGTGTTAGGTGAGGACATGTTGGTGAGGCATGTTGGTGTGTATTTGAAATATATAAAAAAATTATTTCTGTTTTATGTGTAAAAAATTATTAGTAAACATTGAGCCAAGTTAGATTATCCATTTGAACAGATTTTTTATGTTGATTAAAATTTTATCATTATAATAATTTTATCATGAAAAATAAAAAATTTCCCTTATTATTAAATTTTTATGTGATGAATAAAAAATTTTACTCTATTTATCCTAATATATCTTCTGTACATAAATAAATTAACATTATTTTTATCACATTTAATGTAATAAAAAACTATTTTTTATAAAATTTCATTCAAAAAATGATGTATTATTAATGGTTTATGACATTAATTACAAATTAAATTAATGTTAATTTTGTTTTATATATTTCTAGACAACAGATTAGAGTATCAATTTAAAATATATAAACTTCATGAAAAATAAAATATTTATAAAAGTTTTATTTCTATAAAATAATGATTTTAAAATTATGACTAATATTTACCCTGGTAACTTAATTTTATACAAATAATTGAAATTAATAGCATAAATTATTTTTTTACATTCCGATAAAAAAATATAAAATACGTTTTATCAGAATCAATTTAAAAAACTGTTAAAATCTTAATTTCATATAAGTGTGCAAAACACAAAAATTTTCTTATGAAACATATATGTTCAAATAATTTGACTACATTTTTATTATTAATCAAATTTATATCGTTTTTATAAAGTGGTTAAATCTATTGAATCCATCAAAGTTAACATCCATAATATAATTACAATATTTATGAATTTTATTATGGTAACATGGTTTTTTAGTTTTTTTCAGTTTCTTGAGAAATAAATGTTATCCGCACAATATTTTATAAAGTAATAAATTACTAAAATTATAGATCATTACATTCTACCACCCTTAAAAATAATTTTATCCTAATAATATTATTACATGGGTGAAAATGAATGGAGATACTTATATATAATCACATGCTTAGGTTCCCACGTACCCTCCTCAAATTTAGGTTTCTTCTACAGATCTTTGACTAGATGGGTGGTCATGTTCCACAAAACCTTGTATTTTTTATCCAAGATTTTCAATTGTTATAGTTAATATATAATTTCATACTCCAATTTCACAGATTATTAACTTATTTATGTGATTTCAATAGTATGTACATCCTAAAATTGGTATATAGGGAACATCATTCACCATATAAGGGATTGGATAAATTATTAAGCAGTAGGATATAACCCTTACATGATCAAGGATCTCAAATAGAATGATGTATCTAGGGATGAACATCAATTTATTCAAAAATATCATAACTCAATTCATTCAATGTATTTAAAGGATAACCTTATACTAATCTTCAAACTCTATATCACATTTATGATTATCTACATAACTCTTTAAGAAACATTTTAAATCTTTTAAATGTAGTTTATTGGATTGAAAATTCACTTTAATTTATTAGAAAATTCCATGAAATATCATCTTCCTCTTTTAAAATTCATCCCAATATAATATATTTTTATATCGCTACCTAGGAAGATCCATATATAATGTAGTCTGAATACTAGAATGACTTCTGTTTTCAAATTATTACTCTATAAAGAGGAGGTGTTGATCCAATAATATTTAGAATTTAGTTGAATAATATTTTACAATATACTCTAGTGTTTTAATTTCCCTATGGAATTGACCATCTTTCTAAGGATTATAATTAGTTCTAAAACTCGACTATGCCTCCAATGATTTTTGAATACATATTTAGAACCTTGTTGTAATCCTCAAATCCAGATTACATACAACTAATATAGGATCTCCTTCATACCTTAACACATCCTTAGGTAAATCATGGGGTTTTTTACATGGGAGATGTTTTCATTAATGGGATTAAAATTTTCTAACATGTTATGGTCATTCACTAAATCACAAATAGCATTT
This sequence comes from Viscum album, assembly GCA_963277665.1. NCBI lineage: Eukaryota > Viridiplantae > Streptophyta > Magnoliopsida > Santalales > Viscaceae > Viscum > Viscum album. Next base: position 344,023,044 of record OY728165.1, on the reverse strand, counting down.
TGGATTTTAGATGTTTTTGTGTGTCCTTTGATAAATCCTATTGTGTTGGTTTCAAATTTCCAAACTACTATGGGTAATGGTTGAAAAATACACTTTTAATTTTATCATTCATCTATAATATGAAATAATAGCAATCATTATGATATGTATTGTATAATTTATCTCTTCATACTATCCCCGCATATGTTTATTTTTGGATATCTATAAATCATTGTTCTTTTAGAATGTATGGAGAATGATTATCTATATGCCAAATCCAAATTTTCAATATTTAGTTAATTATTTAATGGGACACATATATGGGTTCCAAAACCTATAACTCCATATTTATTAAAGTTGTACTTTTTAGTATTCACAAACTTTTTATAAATCTACATCATATTTCTAGGATTCTCTGGTCTTCACAGGTATATAAGACAGAGCAGTCAATTTATAAAGATATGATTTATCACCTTGCATTATAAATTCAATATCCATCATTCAAAAATCCGTATGTATTGGGTCTTTTTTAATAATATTCATTGGTAGAGTAACATGGTTTCTCTTTCATAGAGCATCATCCACCATATTTTACTTCCCCTACATCATCCCCACCCTTATTCACAATGTACAATATCTGGACTACATCACTATTGTACCTCAGCCCCCCGCCCTCATATGACATCTCACTAGCAGAACAAGTGTCTATAGTGGTAAAGTGGAGACACTATACCCACTTACCAGATTAAAAAACATTTTAAATAACATCAAATAGATAGAGTATCTAGGTAAAATTTAAAATATAGAGTTGGAAAGTTATGTAAATAATAAAATAGTAAAAAAATCCATAAAAAATATGTATATGGTACAATCAAGGAATTTATAAAACTAAAAACATAAAAATAATTGAACTAAAAATTTAAAAATCAAGGATCACAATCCTAGAACGGTCTTAAATTAAACGATCCATCTGAGTTTCCCAACAAAACCAAACACCTCCTCTGGTCCCATAATTATACCATAATCCAAATAGTATCTCTTCGGGTACCCAAGTGGAATAGAATATTAAGAAGGGTGTGAGTAAAACATATGAAACCATAAAAATGGTGTACCTAAAACAAACCGTCCATAATAAATGCATGAAATTGTTCTACAAATAAAAAATACATTTACAATCACTTATTTCATTTTAAAACAAAAACATACACACACATTGATCATAGGATCAAGGTTCTCCCATGGAATGGTACATACACTCTTCATCTAGTGTCGAGGTGTCTCTGATCATTCCATGATGATTGTGCCTACCTTTTCTCACCCCAAAAAGGTTAACATACCCATCCTTTATATAAACTAATATCTGGTGATATTATACCCATCCATTGTGTTATGTGTCCACTAGACTGTGATTGTCACAATTTAACTATAATATCATCACATTTCCCAATGTTCCATGATCAACCATGGAATAACAAAAAAATAACCACATCCCTAAAGGTTCCATATTCTCTCTTCGGTTACCCATTTTATCATTATCTCCCCCGTGGGTTCATGTCCACTCCCAGTTAACCATAATATCACTACATCCTCGGGGGTGTGTTCACCCCTAGGATAACCATAATATCCAAATCAAAATCATTTACATCATTTCAAAATAAATCATGACCAATATTAATTTTGTTTCATACACAAAACAAACTATTTAAAAACATAACCATTTCAACAAAAACAATTATTTATAATCGACTTCAAAAAAATTACAAAAACACCGCATGCATGTGGAAAACCCCATCACGCATTTCTATTTAAAAAAACAACATGACTTATCATTTTCAAGTCCATTTTAAAATACAATAAATCCAATTTATCATTTTAATTACCACTTCCAAAAATACTAATTCAAGATCAATTCACTTTCTCTTAATGAGAATACCCATGTTCTATTTATTACCTAGACTCCCCACATGGGTTACCTTTAATTTGGACCAAACGTTTATTAGGGGGTATTGTAAATTATGGTGTTGTTATGAGTATGATGTATAATTTAAACTGGTTTGATGAATGTCTAATCTAGATAAATGGAATAATGTACTACTAAATAACAAGGTGATATTTTTGGAAATTTTAATGGGACCACCTACCTTAATTATGAAAATTTTCATTTAACTCTCACTATGGAATACCTCTTCTCAAACTTGTCCAATATATAAAATCGAGTATCATACTATATGTGGATCTAAATAACATCGAAAAAAACAAAATTAGTTTTTATAATTTATTTAATATTAATAAATAACAATAAAAATTTAACCATTCTATAACATAAGAGAATAAACTACCGTATACACAATTAAGTATTCTAATGCACTAGAACCGAGTACAATTCTACATCATATATCATTTAGAAGAATCACACACTACCTTATGCCAAATACATATAATTATATAAATCCATAATAAAAAATATATAATTAATCCCCAAACACTTCAATAAAATTATGGTCAATAGTGTGTACATGTACACAAAAATCCCGTTCATCTAGGTATTATCCCCCAATCCATTAGTGAAATCATCTCAAATATCTAATTGAGAGAACCAATGTTATATAATGATGCATTGGAGAGGTAATGGAGCCTCAAAATATTCCATTTCCTTATGACTAAAAGTGATGAAAACTCTAGCAGTTAAGAATCAAAGGAAGAAAACATTAGAGAATTGGGGGAGGAGGAGGATTCGTTGGACGATACTAGATTTATTGAGGAAAGAAAATGTGAGTTTTTTGAGTTAAAATAATAGAAGGTAAAATTGTGCAAAATTAACTTTTCATGTGGTTTAATGATTTTTTATGTAAGGTTTTTCAAACATTGAACCTACCTTGTGATTGTCACTATATCCAAAGCCATGATCTCACAGGGTTAGGTGCATGATTTGACAAACCACGTTCCATCCATGTGAAAAAACTCTGAAACACAACTTATACATTTACAACATTAGTAGGTACCCTTCACATGGTTTTACAAACCATGCTCTATCCTTAGTTGACACATGTAATTGGAGTTCACTATTACCACAAAAAGTCCTGTAATTAAGCTCTCTATGCTACAACTCCAAAAAAACATTAAATCCATACATGAAGCTCTTGAGGATTATCCTGGGATATTGAGGCCCCTTTTGGTTCTCATGAAACATTTAAAAAATTTCTTTTAGATTACCAACATATTAATTCCATTAAAGTCACTGAGTCAAAATCTATCCCATCCACTAATTTATTATATCAATCATTTCTAGAAAATCACACCCAACCATATACCTATATGGACACATAGTTTTACAAATTCCCACATTATAAAACCAAGGAATGATATATCATAATGGACATCTAAATATATTATCAATCCTATGATTTGTTATGTCTCTTTTTATGGGAGTAGTTGCTAGAGGTGGTGAATATTCATTATTGATTTGTTAGTATAATTACTAATTTATTATATTTAGATGAGTTTTAGAAATATATAATAAATAAAAATATATTACATGGGATATTTTTTTATAGGTGTGAATCACAAATATCCTTGTCCTCTCATTAATATCCTCTACTTTATGAGGGTACTACTATTAACTATATTTATACTTTTTAAAGGGAGTGATAACACAATTACATACAAATACAATGTACATTCTTTACACCTGGAGACATAACCCTTGACATTAGAAGGATTCTTATCCTACTTTCCTTTTTTTGAGAGGAAAAATCTAATATTTCTTTTATGTGAGAGGAATATCCCTATGATACAACTTTTAGATGGTAAAATCATAAAGAAAACACTATCAGAAAAAAATATTGAAGGATGAATTACAACGAATAAAAAAATTTAATACAATAGATCCGAAGATGATGTATAAATTTTGTGCATCTAGTCTTATTTGACCATTCCCATGGTGGACAATGAATGACATGAATATTCTCAGTGATTAGAATATAGCAACAAAAGTTTAATAAGTCTCTCAGTCAATTCATATTAGGAAAATTGTATCAATGTACACTCATGGAATTATTCATTTGTACTGGTACATATTTTTTTATCCTTCAAGATATATCTCATATCATTAAATATATATCCTCTAAGAGAATTTCAATATCAAATATTTTCATGACACATTTTAGTGTATAACTATATTATAATATTGACCTACCCTTTATCTATTGAAGTTACTATATAACTAGAAAATAATCAATATTTATATAGGTTCATAAAAAATTTAATATTTTAAGTATAAAAATTATAAAAAATTCCAAATTAAAATTATAAAATTAAATAATAATATAATATTCTAAAAATAACAGAAAATAGATTGTTTTGTGAAATAGTTCTTTGTGTGAGTATCAAACTGCATGAAAAAATGAACATATAATAAAGCTAATATTATATTTTTTTTAGAAATTTGAAATTAAATATAAAAAATAAAAATAAAACATATAAAAATACATTTATTTTAACAATTTCAATAAAAAATGAAATACAAATTTTAGAAAATAAATTTAACTAACTATTTCTCAACAAGATACCATTGAAAATAGAGAATTGTGGCTCATGACCCACCATTGATAACAGTGAATGGTGTCTCATGACCCACTTCTAAAAACATTCAAAATTTATACCATTTAAATTTTTCACAAAAATAAAAAGATCCAAGTAAAACAAAATGTATTTCAGGATATAAAAACCCAAAGTCTTCAGGAAAATTAATAAAAACATTATTATCATTAAAAATCCCACAATGACTCAGGACATACCAATTGGTTCCAAAGTTGACTCATTAATTAAAAATAGAAATTACCAATGGTGTTTCACAAAAATATTATTTAAAAATAAAATTATGAAATTACAATTTATTATACATGAACTATTATTTCCCAAGGAAGTATAAAATAATAAAAACCCTTATAATGATATTAATGGATGTTTCTGCCAAGATTCTATGATTCTAATGAAATAAGAAACCCTAAAAAGTTGTAAATAAAAAAAATTAAAATGTTCTAATAAAAAATAAAATAAAATAAAATAACTACAAACAGAATAGAACATTAATTCACTTGATGAAGGGGAAAGAGATAATGTTAGAACTTTGAAAAAGCCCCACCATATCTATGCACAACAAGATGAAATAACACCCAGTGAATAAATGGAAAATAAAATTGATGAAGAAATGGATTCTAAGGAGACACTATATAGTAAGTTCCACGCCACTAAAGGGTAAATAATAACCCACCTTTGATGGGTGGTGATACGTCACTAATCCACCATTGGATTCTAGTGATTGATCATGACTCGCTATTGGGATCCAATGATGTCTTGTGACTTGCAATTGGAATCCAATGATGAACTGTGACACACCATTGCGTTCCAGTAGTGACTCAAGACTCACCATCAATCATTAAATCGAGGAAGTACAAATAAACAAATAATCATTCCATGTAGGAAGTGGGCATATTGAAGAAGAATAAATTGAAAGATGATATCATAAGAAACACCTGACCGGTGCAGAAAACTTATATAAAATTAATGGTCAAACTAGCTCCACATGGTAGGAATGAAAATAGAAGGTCTATCTGATTTTTAAGAGTTTCTTATGATAGTATTTAGAAAAATAGAGATACACTAAAGGTTAAGAAAAAAACACAAAAAAATTGTTCAGGGATGGCCTGGGAGGAACATGAATATGTTCATTTGATTTAAAAATAGTTCAAATATAATATATTAGAATAAAATGATGGATGAGATAATATCTGAGTTTATAAATTGGATGAAACGTGAATACAAAAAACAATTTCCCACAAAGAATTAAAGATAATTCAACCAAGATTTATATAAAAAAAGATACATTGAATATTAGTTAGAATAAAACCCAACACACAAACACAGGCCTTTAGGCCCAACGGGCAATGCATGCTCAACCACAACACTCGGTAGATGAGAAATATGGTCCTTATACATAGATATGGACATGAATTGTTTTCACTAAGAATGGCCCAGGCTCAGTGTGGGCCATGAGGGTCGCACCTCCAATGGTGTTTGACCTCCAGGTCCCCCTAAATGTTATTATAGGATTATACTAATGGGATTGTAGAGAGAACCATATTTTTTACAACACTAAACAAAAATAACAAAAAAAGAGTATAAAAATAAAAAACCAACAATAAAAAAGAAGAGAATAGAACATGTAAATGAGAAAGATTAGTATTAAACTGTATTGAATTTAATTAAATTTGATTTATGAGAAATTTATCAAAACAAACAGCAGTATAAAAGTGTTAATAACCAATTATAAACATGTTGATCATTAATTATTCTTAAAAACCACTGACCAATTCCAAATAAAAATTGCAGTTCAAGAGAAAGATTTGTAATTCCAAAATCATGGACAACCAAAACAAAATTCCCCTCATAATCACCACAGTAAGGTACTGATATGGCACCCACCCATACCCATATACCTTAAGAAACCCGTGGTGTCCCCATCCAACATTCTTATTTCCCTATGGTCCTCCCAATCATATGATTATATTAATATAGACCAATTCCAATCCACAACATCCCCACCATTGAGATTTTATTATGTAATATGGCCTCTGTGTCTAAATGATACCCCTAATTTCACTTCCAAAAACACCGCCGCCAAGAATTCATGAAATCTCATATCTTAGGCTAACATCCCCTGTCATTATCAAATGTTCCAAAACAATTAGGAAAACCACACTCATATAATTAATGATCCAATATTCTAACCATTTCCTCCATCATTTCCAAATTGATGAACCTAATGTAGTTTTCAGCTAACTACATCCCTCTCCAAGAAATAATTCAAGTCAAAGCATTATACAATAACATTACCAAAAACTCTCAAACTCATCAATCGATTCACTTCAAACCCACATGTCCATGATGTTTTAAACCATTAAGGCATCCCATGACCTTCCAAAATTCACAAGGAAGTATGTACTCAACTTCTAGTATCATCATGGTATCTAAGATCCACCAATTTTTATCATCGAGTTACAATAAGTACCAAAACACCATTGACCTGAACACATTTTAATCACTTCAACTGTCTTTGTCCTATATATGAATCCCTAAACCCCATTCTATTTCCATGACTAATTTGAAGCCTAGTATATACTAAATAACCTCTTGGCCTTGGACCGACTTACCCACCATCCTCAAAAAGGGCATAATGGTCACCACCAAATTAATCAGCCTCATGCACCCCCAATAATCCTCCCATGAGGGTCAAACCACCAAGCACAAAATCCCACACCCCACCATTGGAGCATCCTAGTAATCATATCCCAGAAACGCATTCCAATTCCAATAGTTCATTCTAATTCCATCTATAAACATGATGAATGAATGTGGCAGAGACATCTCATCATTAGGAAACACTATGATATGTAACATATCACCACCTCATAGCTCACATAAAAATTACCCTATTATTTTCATTTAAAATATCACTAAAGAAGAAGGATTCACCCTTAATGATGGTTTATCCCTCAATAGTCATCTTCTCCTGTATCGCTTTCAAAGTGATGACATAAATGGGTCTTATCAGAATCACCAACATAATTCTCATCCCAAGCCATACTCTAAAATACATCACTGAAACCCCATTAATCACCATCTAGGTTCAACCTAGACTATTGTGTTATAATATTAGATCCATCTACATTTTTATTTCCATTATAAGAAGTCTCAACATCTATAAGGAGGCCTCGTTCCACCATTCCCTCACACCTCTCACTAAACTTACTCATGTTACTATCCTCAAACATGTCCGCATACTCATTTAAACATCATAATGTCCTCTTAAATACCTTTTGATCCATAAACTAAATAGAATTATGAACCCCATATGTGTCCCTTCATCATAGATTCCATTTAAGAAAAATTATTTCATGCTCCTTTGAAACCAGGTCATGATAACTAACCTCAACTCTAATGTGCCACATTTTACCAAAAATCTTCCCACACATCCTAACCACTTCACATTACGTTCCTACTTTCCATTATTTCTAATAATTGTTAACCCTTTTTTATTTTTATAACCATATGTATCTCACTGAGATAAAAACATTTACTTGAAAACCCAAAACTCTAGAATCATTTTAAATTTCTAGTTGGTTCATTTAGATTCTCACTGAGATTCTAAATATGAACTCAAAACCTACATGGTCATGAACATAATTAGTTCCACCATAAAAGATTGTATATTCTCTCAAAGAACCAACTCCCATGGTGATTCACCTATTAAGTGTGTCATATTGAATGTCAGCTCCATAGACCCAACTAGTGAAGGTATTTCTATTACCACCACATGTATCCTATTTGATATATAATTATATTTTTATCTTTCCATAATAGTGTTGATAGTTTTATGTCCACTATGTTGATAGTATTTCCTTGGATTACATGTCATATCAAAGGGTTATAGCATTTCCCAGGAAATAATGAGAACCAATAGATACAATGAATGTGATCATAATATAATGCCTTCTATTCAAAATACACCATAAAAATTGGACATATATGATGCGTGACTATCAGGTGTTGGGGATCCTAATCATTAATAATTAGTCTCATGAATTTATCACTTTATGAGCTCATGTAGCTGAGATCAAGGGTATAAACCCTCCAATAGTTACACCAAAAGTTTTGAGTGTCATTGATTGTTCCTATATACGAAGATGTTTATCGGTCTCTTTACATGATATCATTATCAATATAATTCATTTTATTGTGTACTTAGATGAAAGGTAAATTCCTTGAAAATTATGTTGTGGAAAGGAGGTTTTTATTGGGTGTTTCAATGGTAGCATGACATTAGTTGAATTATCAAGATGAAATTTTCTGCTTCCAAATTGAAGATGTGATATGTTCGGCCAGGTTGGTCAAGATGATAGTTCCTCCATAAATACAAATCCTTAGTTGTCAAAGTTTACGATTTCTAGTTAGATCAACAAATAATAAACAAATGGGATGGTGAAACAAGTTTTCTTCCCTCTTTTTGAGATATCAGATGGTAAAAAGATTATAGTACAAAAATCGTGTTCATAAGATGGTTATTGTTTTAATAAAAATTCCTTTCTCCTTATGGGTCATGATAGGTTGCTAGAATACACTATTATTCTGTGAATATTGTTCACTATAACTTAGATATGGGAATATAGGTTCTCACATAACAACACATTCAAGATTATTCCATATTCTAGTGAATATGTATATAGGATATGGCAGGACCCACAATGGTGACTAAGATGTGTCTCAGTTTTATCGGCCACCAATAAGTAAATATATTCATTATTATATGGGTATAGAATAATTGATATTAATTTATTTATTAAAATTATTTATTGATTCTTAGGTAAATACATTAAATGATATTTTTTTAAAGAATATTATTTTAATATTAATGGTACAATTAAAATTATTAAGGATTATGAGTCAAGTTGAGGACTCATGTTTATCATGTAATATATTTAATATTTATCACAATTATATGATAAAATTTAATTAATATTTATTTTGTAACAAGTTCATCATAATTATTTAATTATTATTTTTTAGTGTATTTTCTATATACAGGGGACTGGGAACCATAACCTATTATTTTTCACATCCTCAATATAATATATGGAGGAGCTCATTTCAATTGTGAAATTCATTTTCCAATGTATATAAAGATATTCTCTCTTCCGACATCTCCAAGAGAGAAATATTTCTTCCAAGAAATAGATTCAATGATGTATTCATGCTTCGAAAGAATAGAATTTAGGTGATCATCACAACATTAAACAGATCAATGTTGCTCTTCCCTAAAACTGAAAATTAGATTATTGGGATTCACACATGCTCTTGAAGAAAATATGGATGACCTGGAGGGATTATCATTATATCCTTTGAGAAACAACCCCTGAAAACAAGATAAATTCAAACGAACTACTAAATTAAATGAGGTACATGTTAATTTCATCATCAGTCCTTATTAAATTCACAATAGATCCATGAACCTATACTAGGTCTTAAATAATAGGAGATGATGAAGTTATGTCATTACAACGATGAAGTTTATTTAATCACTAGCCCACCAAATTCCACTACATGCCCTTTTATGTAAAACATGTATCATAGGTATCATGTGATTTTTTTGATAAAAGATAAAAAATTAATTTTCAATAAATTTAGTAGATGTATTTTAATTGGTCCTAGTGGAAGAGAACATGTGTCAATACAGTTCTGGATGGCTAGGATATGATGATATAAATTTTTTGGTTTTATATCGAAAAGGAATTTATTTTGGTTTATAATTTATGAATGGTATAGTTATATATTTTGTTGGTGTTTTATATTTACAAGTATCAGAAAAAAATTACCTTCTTCTAAATGGAATATGATGTCTATAAACATAGTTACCTAAAACAATTTTTTACTAGTGATATGTAGGATTACACTAGAAGCTTAGCCATTTTATAATAATAATAATAAATGAGAGGAAATAAGTATCCTTATTATAAAAATTAAAAAATTTGGAGAAGGGATAGGTTTCCCAGAATAGTTTTTTTATATTCTGTTTTTAGAAGACCTAGAATTATAAGTAAGAAAAGGGTTCAAATTATAAAAAAAATATACCTATCACAATAGGCCTTTAACAATTATGAAAATAAAAAATGGTGTGGTTTTAGTTTTCTACAATAGAAAAAAACATTCTTGTGGGGCCTATTAACATATCCAATCTTAATGCTGTTATTTTTTTGGCACCACTACCATAGAAAGTATATCTAGAATTCCCCCCCATGCACCCCTCCCCATATCTATAACTGTGATCAAACACTCCCTCATAGACCAACACTCCACCCAGGTTTAGTGTATGCTCATCCTCCTCCCTCGATCAATATCAGACACTACTCAAATCCCCCATCTAATTGAAATTGACTTCTAACTAGGGTAATCCCAATTAGGATAGGTCCTCACCTAACTCCCTTTTTGTACACCCAGCTAAAAAATCCCATACCAGCCCACGGGCTTCCCCTCCACTGGATAGATCCCTATTGAGACACCACTATATAAACTCCCTCTAGCTATCACAGAACCACTTCGATATGATGTTTTACCTCTAAGATTTCTTGTCCATATAATTCCACCTTCATTCACATCCATTGAGGTTGCACCAATGACCCATCCATTATGGGTATAACAGAATACTCTTGAGAGTTCCTGACAACTATCCATTGAGGGGACCTCTACCAACTGGTAATGGAGTATCATCACACCCTCTGTCTAGATGACTACTTCTATATAGGATTGTATCATGTTCTAGGCCACACTAGCCACTGCTCTCCCCATTTTTCCATCATGTTCAAGTATCATCCCAATTGTATATCATAGTATCCCCCAAAAATGAGGTATTCCACCAACATCAGACTCCTAAGATCTTGTTGGACCCAATCCACCTTATAAAGGGCTGGGATAGGGTTTACTGACCCGAAATAGGGCTTGATGAACATTCCAACCTCGAACATCCATACATTGGGTTTCTCTAGTGCAAAAAAGGTCTATGGGGTTACAACCCAACCAATAATGGGCATGTGATGGGCTTTCGTGGCCCATAAAATACTATCATAATAAAAAAATTATTTAATTGAATTAATTTTCATATTAAATCAAACTATTTAAAATAGAATATTGGGTTAAAAATCATATTTTTAATATTCCAAAATATTAATTTATTTTTATTACTAAATTATATTAATGATGGAACCGAATATAATATGTTAATTGAATTTTAATACTTCATTTAATTTAAAAAAATATATGAATTGTTAAATTTATTGCAATTTAATTTTATCATAAAATTTTTATTATATTCAATCATGTTGAGATTGTAATAGTACATGTGTATGTCTTTGTTAGTAGCTTTATTTAATTATATATTGCATGTGATGATTGTAATAATTATTTAATTAAACAATGTCATATGAATTTTCATTTCATGAAAAATGTATAAGGGCATGTACGTCTGATTTATCTATTGTACACATTTCCCCTACTCCACCTCCTCTATGTGTGAGTATATTTAAACATCAAATGATGATTCATTAAGGACCAATCCCTACCTAGATGTGGTGATACCTCCAATAGGAATTCTATAAAATAGATTGAGGTTTCTCTTTGATTGAGTGAATATTCAACTCTTTTATGATGACCTTAGGTCATTGTTTATCCATTGAGTTTAAATGTATGAATCATTATTAGAGGACCAAGACCAGTTGGGTAATTATTTTCCAATATAATTTTTTTTATTTTTGTGAATGTTCAACTTTAATACTAGAACATATAAAACAATAAACAAGAAAAAATTAATAATTTCATGATAAATTTATTATATTAAATGAATTTTTTGTTATGAATGCGACAACATAGTATAAATATATATATAAGAAATAGATAATATTCTTCAAAAATATTAAAACCCTAAAAATAAGTTATTAGGTCACAACCATCTTTCATTGTATGAATTTGAATAGAACTGGGTGAACCAGGTGCTTGATCTACTATATTTGAGGGTACATCCAACTAACAAAGTGTTATCCTGATATTGATGGGTTTACATATCTAATTTTGGTACAAAAGGTGTAATCATAGCTATATTGTTGTAAAATTACAGGCAAGCATTATGTATATCATGTTTCATATTTTTGATGTGGGGATTTCACTCAAATGTTCAAGGATCTGCAGGTTAATGTTGTTAGCTAGTTAAAAAACTAACTTCAAATCTCCAAGTAGTGGCATAGCCATAGAATTTTGACTATGAGAATAGATTCACTGATTGTTGGTACAATAATACTCAATTTATAATGTATTTTAATTATTTTATATATGGGTTCTATAATTAGATAAAATTGTGGGAGTCATTTAATGATTTAATTTGTAATTAATCAATAATATATATATTTGTAATCCAGATAAAGTACTATTTGATGAATTTTTTTGAAGATCAAAATTGAAATCATGAACATGTCATGAATATTATCACTATGATTCATATTGGATAACAAAACAATTATGATCATCCTTATCTTCTAGGAGAGTTATAGGAGTTTGACCATATTACTATGCCATGAAAGGAAGATTTATGTTCTTGATTCCTTAATTCCTACTATTCCCCCATAGGTAGATAGAATGGTAGGTAAAGAATTTTAGATAAAAGAATTTATATGATTCACTAGACATATAGTTTATCAGGTCTTCATCTATCTCTAGTCAATAATATAAAATACATGAGGACAAAATTTCCTACAAGATGATAACATGTTTCAATGAACTATATCAGGGGAAAGTGAGCATGAAAGTTATGAGATATACATTGTACTATATATGTGGAGTATATAAGTGTGTAACAAATAATCCCTTCATGAACTCAATATTATAGGTTATATTGAGATACATGACTGCCTTAGGTTCAAACTGAACCCAGAACTAGTGGCTTATCTCATTCTTACCTCTTCACCAGAAATCATATTGACATTAATTATTAATTATAATATTAATCCCTAGTAAAATTCACTTCCATATATTTCAGATTTAGTTCTCCATGCAATTATGAATGTGAATAATAACAGTTCTTCTATCCTTATGGTGAATAAGAGGAGGAAGGGAAAGGCTAAGTAATATAAGGTTTACTACAAGTCAAAGAGGCCAGAGAACCATCATTCTAAAGAGACAAAGATACATAGTGAAGGAAATGAGATAGAGGATTTCTTCCATTAATGTGGAGAAAAGGACTCTAGAAGAAAAATATCATATCTAGGAATATAAATCATGTTCCCAAATATAATTTAGTTATTTTTGACATTGAATGCAATCTATATTCATATATATGATTCATATTAGTTACAACATGTAGGTCAAATATTTTTATTCTAATATTGGAACCAATTATATTATAAATGAATAAAAATGTATGGCAGGTCGATGGGTTTCAAATAGTGTGAGTATACCTGCCTTAGTAGTGGGAGATTTCACCTAACATTTCCTAGTGGCTTGGTTCTTGTACTGAATAATTATTCTAATGTACCTTCAATAATCAAAAACATAATCATAGTGAGAGTTTTGGATACTAAGGGGTTTTATTTCATGTTTTGAAATAAAATTTTTCTCTTTTATATTGATGGAATTTTTTATGGTATGAAACATCTAAACAATGGTTAATATTAAATTAAACATGGAAACCCTGTATTGGAAATCAATGAAAAAGCCAGTGAACAAGATAATATTAACACCCATCTATGGAACGTAATGCTTTTTCATTAATATGAGAATAAATTATAGAAATTAAATCAAGCATGATATTTATACTCAACTTGGTTAAAAACAATTGATGTTAATCAAGCTTATTTAGAATAGAAAATGACCTAAGCACCATTTTCAAAGAAGGTATTTTGAGAAATGGAACTACTATAATTGATATAAACTAATTAATGTTATCTATTTTTTAGTAGATTCAAGTGGTTGGTTTTCATGTTTAATTAATTCTATCAATGACCAAAGTAGGAATGGATATGTCTACTTAATGTGGTTTTTGTAAAAATCCATTAAAATTTTTAATGAATATATAAATGAAGTAGAAACCCATATTGGTAATAATATTAGTGTAGTCTGATCTGATTGACATAAAGAGTGTCTTTTCCAAATGTTCATTGATCATAAGAAGGAGAGTGGGAAAGTGTCCCAAATCATTCCCCCTTATACACCACAGTGGAATGGAGTTAGATAAAGGAGGAGTCAAACCATTCTATACATTGTAAAATAAATGATGATTTAGGAAACTCTTCCATCATGTTTTTGGGGATATTTCTTATAGATAGTGGTATACAAGATTAATTATCTATAGACTTAGCCGACTAATTAAATTATACATAAGTCTTGGTATGCAAATAAACACATTATGTCACACATAAGTTCATATAGATGCAAGTATTTTTTTCAAGACAATACATAGTGATAATCCGACATCCCAAATTAGGAAGTGCATCCTTATTAGTTATCTTAAAGAAACTAAATGGTATTATATATAACCATTTATAAAGAAAATTGATTATGGAAAAAAATCTACATTTCTAGGAATATGAAACATTTTCAATTTAAATAGTGGGAGAAATAATTAATTTGATGAAATTGATGATCCAGACTCATAAGAGTTGGTACAAGAATGATATCCACAATATACAATAGAAGATGAATATGTTCCTGAAACATAGGTATTGTATATGCCTACTATAGTAGTTATAGAACTAGAGAATTATGTTTTCTACTCATTGAATCTGGTGACACATTACTCCTTACATATTACAGACCTCTAACCAACAAGGATGTAATAGAAGGAAATGGTGTTTCTAAATGGCCTATTTTTGTGAAATATGATATGGATTTCATGTTCCAAAATTAAGTTTGATTTTTTTTATACCCTCCATATGATGAAAAAACCTATAGGTGAAAATAGTCATTCACAAAAATGTTGGAAATTGATGGTATGGTTAACACCTATTTGAAAAGACTGGTACTGAAGGGTTTTTTAGAACGTCAATAAAAGATTAAGATCAAACCTTCTCACTTATAGCAATGTTAAAATCCATCAGAGTTTTTATTATAATAATTACCTTCAATGATTATGAGATTTATAAAATAGATTTTAAAAAATATCAAAATGGAAAGTTTATTTAAAACATCTATATGACTCAACCTAAAGGTTTTGTTAGGACTAAGAATGCCAGTAATGTGTTCAAGATATAGAGACACATTTATGAGTAGAATCAGAAATCATATTCATGGAATTTTTGTGTTTATGAGGCCATAATTTAATTTTGTTTCATTAAAAATGATAGTGATCCATTTCTCAATAAAAATGATAATGGTAATTCCAATGATTTCCTAGTATTATATATTGATGATGTACTAATAATAAGAAACTAAGTGAAAATATTATAGTTAGTTATGACTTGGTTAACTGAATGATTCACCATGAAAGATTTATATAAAGCATACAACATTCTAGGGTTCAAACTATTTCAAGATAGATTTCACATTCTTTTTGGGATAAATCAAAGAACATATATTTACAAGGGACATATAAGTTCTATTATGGGACGATCCAAGTGATGGTCATTGCCCATGTCACATCATATCAATCTCTTCAAGAAAACGTGTCCAAAAACACAGGATAAGATTGATATAATGAGTATAATATCTTATTCCAGGACAGTGGTACCTACCATATAGTCCACACTATGTTCTAGGATTTTTGTTTCATTTTATTTATACATAGTGGTGATATATCATGTAAATCATGAAGGGATTCTTTGGGTAGTAGTCAAAACACTCTTGATGTATTTTAATAATACAAAGGATATATTCATGGTGAAAAGAGGAGATGAGGAACTAGAACTGAAAGGATTCCCTGATTCTAGTTTCCAAACATATCATGATGATATAAAGTCACAGTCAGACTAGATATATATATATATTGAATGGTGATGTAGTTAGTTGGATAAGCTCCAAAAAACTAGTGGTATTTGATTCTACAATAGTATCTATGTATATAGAATCTTCCAATTTATCCACGGAGGTTGTCTAGATACATATATTTTTTTTATCCATCATTGTTATGCAAATAAATGTAGAATTTGTTCCTATTTACTATGATAATACTATTGTATTTGTTCTTTCCATGGATCCCATGTCACACCGAGGGACAAAGCCAATAATTTGGATATTTCATCTCTTGATGGATTTTATTCATAGAGGTGAGATCAAAGTCAGTTGAGTATCCACATATGATAACATGTAATACCCCAATGAAAATACATATCATGGGAATAAATTATTCCCATGTGATATCTAGTGGATTGTGACTTTATAGTAGTTGGATCTAGTGCAAGTGTCATTTATGAAAGTTAGTTCTCTAGACCCAATATGTGGATGTTCTTTTCTTATAACTACAGGTATACAAATAGATATGCATGGGTGTGTTTGTCTATCGGTCTGTCTCTCTTTATCTTACCATAATTTTGATTATAAATTTGCTTCCACTATGTTTTTGGGAATTTCTTTGGATTATATATCGTATAAAATTTTATATAAGTTTGTATGATATAATGAGAAACCATATATTACACTACAATAATCTTAACATAATTTCTTATGGGTCATATTCATCATACTAAAAATACACAAAGGATGTGTGATTTCCAATTATTGGGGAACCATAATCATTGAGACTATTTCTCCTAAAGATTGCACATGGTGATCTCTAGTTGTTAAGATCATGAGGACAAACCCTATGATATGAAAATAACATGTGTTAGTTTCATTGGTTATTCTTTCCAAGAGATATGTGTATTGGTCTCTTTAGATGAAATCATATTCATTGTGTCCCATTAGATCATGTACATTAATGAAAGTCAAAAACCATGATAATGATGTTTTGGTGATGTAGTATGTGAAGGTGTATCATTGGTTTTATGGCCTTGGTGGAATCATCGAGATATAATTTGTCTCTTCTAGGTAGAGGATGTGATATTGTGAGCTTGGTTGATCTATATGATAGTAATATCATAAATACATAGCCATTATAGTCAAAGGTAAATCTATTATGTTGGATCGATAAATAAAAAACAATGAAATTACAATGACATGGGTATGAATATTTCATTATGATATATCATATGAATAAGTTATTATATTACATTGTATGTAACTTTAGAATGGTAATCATTCCAATGACTATTCCTTGTCTTTTTAGGGGCCTTCATGGATTTCTAGACTACACTCTTGGCCTATAAATATTATTCAATACTATTGAGAAAAGTTCCTAGAGGGTCACAAATAATAAAACATTCAAGATTCTATTATATTCTTGTGAATGGGTATATGAGACATGGTGGGACCCACCATGCAATCTACATGTTTTCCATATTTTATCAATCACAGATAAATAAATAAATTAATAATTATTCCAATATAGAATAATTGGGATAAATTTATTTTTTAAAAGTACCTAGGTGTGTTTAAGTAAATATAAGGAAAAATGTTATATGATGGAATATTTTTTTAATATTCAGGGTTCATTTATTATTTACGAGAATTGCAAGTTGATTTAATGACTCAGGTTTATCAGGTAATATATTTAATATATATAAAAAGTATGTGATATAATATATAAAATATTTATTTTTTATTTTTTCTACCATATTTATTTATTTACTAATTATTTAGTGTACATTAAATATATAGGGGTCAGAGAACCTGTATCGGGTATTTTTCACATCCTATATATAAGTATAGGAGCATATCCTTTGGTTGTGTAATTAATTTTAAAATATATCTAGAGATCATATCTTTCCTTACATCTTCGAGAGAAAAATATGTCTTCTAATAAATCTATCCATGTATTTCTTCATGGATTTTAGCAGCATAATCAAGGTGATCATTGTGAAAATGAAGAGACTATTGGTGCTTCATTCTAGAACATGAAATTTGATGATTTTCATTCATGCATATTAATGATGCATGTGTGGACAATATAGAGGGGTTAAACTTCATATCCTTTAGTAAACGATCTCTTAAAACAAGGTACAATAAAACATGGTTCTGAATCAAATGAGGTTCCAATTTATTTAATTTTCTATTCTTTTTAAATTCTTAAGAAATCCCCAAACCACTACCGAGGCATGAATAATAAGGGAAGATGATGTTACATCACTCGGATGATGAAAATGTTTAAATCATCAACCCATCAGATTTTTTCCACACAATGGTACCTACATACCATGCATTACCGTATTCCTCAAACTAAAATCATTCATGTATGTACTTATCCACAAAAACGAAATTCTCAAACCACCTCATAGTCACCAAGGATGCTCTCCTATATTGTCATTATTGAGTAATATCAATGCCTAAAATCACATAATTTCATGTACCTCAGGAGTAATGATACTCAAAAATAAATTTATCCACACCACAACAATTATAGAATGTTAACCCATGATTCTAGAAAATTAACCCACTAAAAAACACACGTTGGAGTCAATAGGTCTAGGAATCTAATGTGACTACCTTACTCACAGAAAAAGCTAAGACATCCTCACCGGCATCACAAACATAAAGGGAACAAAAAACTCAGTCAATTCATCATTTTGGTCACCTTAAACTATTTTAGACACCAATTACCTAACCTAGAGTCATTAGAAATTAGTTATTGGGATCTCCCACATAATAATTAATTGCCCTCCCAAACAGTTCTTAACTTCTAGATTTCCACTCACCCCTTCTCGAGGACTAACAACACCTCCATCCATCACCCACAATAGGTTCCCAATCTTAGTCCCAAAACTAGACTAACCTTCCCACTACTAGGTTTGGCAAAACCCACATGATGTCCATCAACCTCCAATAGGTCCTCGGACTCATGTTCATGGAGAATAACACATAGTTTAAGAACTCTCACATCCCTAACCACTCATCCATCAGGTATAATCTGGTTACCACTAGGTCCATATCATATATATATATATATAAATATATATTCTCCAAAATTTTTATTATTACCATTTTTTATAAAACTTTATTTTCAAAACAGAGGCTCGATTAAATGATAAATTATGTATACATTATAATGGAAAAGTATTTATAAGTTGTATGTGGTATTTTTTTATTCCCAATAAAACCCCAAAAATCAATCCCATAAAACTCAATCTCATAACCATTATCATTGACAAAAAATTTAGATAGGTTATTCTCTAATAAAGTTTGCTTCAATGATATGTTATAATATAAAACACTCTTCATTTTCTAAATAGAATTTTATTTACAGGAGACCCCATAAAAATCAAACAATGACATCCACAAGATCTTACTTTTGTCCCAATAAGGGATAATTCATGTAAGCCTCCACCATACATATATATGGAAGCTCCATATAAATGGATACATACACATAAAATAACATATTGTGTTCATGGTCCATGTAAACTGTCACATGAAATCATGGATGTGAACCTTATGTGTATAATATGATGCATGAACACACATTCTCTTTCCATACCTAGACAAGAGATAAAATATCATAAATTAATAACCTTTATAATCACGTACATTACATGATGTGAATTAAAATTAATTATAAAAGGAAAAATATGAATAAAAAACCCTTCCCCGGTAATATAATCTTTCCTTACACATTGGGTAGCCTGTCAGAGGGAAAACATCCATACTATGTTTAGACACATTCATATTCTATTTTTTGGCATACCTAAATTGTAAATAAACAGTAAAATCGATGATACCATGATTTAATTTCCTTATTATAGTTTAATATTAATAGTAAACAAATTCGGTCATAATCCCAGCTCAGACACACCTCCCCATATTCAATAGGTGGAAGTCTAAAATCACTAGTACATAGTGGTATAGTGGGGAGTCAATACCCACCGATCAAATTAAAAAATAGAACAAATTATATTGAATATATATATAATCAAGATAAAATGGAAAACATAGAGAAATAAGGATCCAACAAAAATAAATTGTTAAAATAGTCCATAATGAATGAAATTCATATGGTTTAATCTAGGAAATCATAAAACTGAAACAACAAAAATACTAGAACTAAGAAAAAACCCAAAATGGATCTCAATCCTAGCCGAGTATTATCTCACGTGATCATCCAAGAATCCCAACAAAAAAACACCGTCTCTAACCCCAAACCTATACTTGATACTGAAGTTCCTGGATCAGTGTGATCACTAAGAGGGGGAGGGGGTGAATCAGTGATCCTTTTAAAAATTTTACTAATTGATTCTTTATCAATTAAACCTCTATGAATTTTTAAGGCCTCGATCCACTCTTCTTGTATCTCTTATCCTTTTCTTGAGTGATGCAGTAGATGTAAAGGAACAAGACACAAGGATTTACAAGGTTCGGCTCCAAAGGCCTACGTACTTTCCATGTTGGTTAAATGCCCCAACATGGTTTCCCCGCTATAATTTGGTCAGTAATTGCAATGGTCGATACATAGTCACATTGTATCTCTCCGGAGTCCCACCTGAGGTTCTTTATACTACATCCCACAGTGTTACCAGAGTCCCACTGGCCTGCTTCAGCTTTCTCCAAAGACTTCTCCACCCTAAGTCTCACAAGGGGTCTTCTCCTGGCTCCTTGAGTCACACGAGTAGCCCTTCTTCTTTTGAAGATCTACAAGAGTCTTCAATAGCCTTGGATAAGGTCTGATGGACTTTCTCACTTCTTCTGATCACTTGTGGTGATCAGGACTCCTCTTCTCTACTCGGGATTTATCTCCTTCTTCTATGGATGACACAGCCTCTGACTTCAAGAATCTTGATGGGGAAATATTCTCCTGCACTGAGTATTCCCACTCAATCTTCTTGGTCTTCTCAACTACTGAAAACTGAGATGAATGATGTCTTTAACATAAGTATGGGTTCAGTCTCTCTTTAATTAAACTTCATGAACTGAATGCATGGCATATCTAAATCTTCATGCACCGATTGCATGGCTTCTCAATCATCATGCATTACTTGCATGGAATCGCAAATATCTTCAAGAACCTTTGTTCTTGGACTGCTCAAATGCACAAACACTGATTTAAACTTTGTTTACATTTGCATGTTCATGTATGCAATCATTCTCTCCCATTTTCTTCTTTGTGTGATAAACCCTTAATGGGTGTAATCTCTTTTAGCACACACGCCTTCTTCTTGGAGTCACACTCTCTTATTCATTCTCACACACACCAAATTGTGTGTTGTTCTTAAGTGTGAAATTATCCTTCTCTTTTTCTTATCAAGGTGTTCACCCATGTGTTTACTTATTCATACATGCCTGGACATGCATGTATCTTCTTCCTTCACTTGGTCACACACATGATGTATGACCTCCTTCACCTGTCCACACACTAAGGCTTCGGCCTTCTTGTTTCTTTGCACACACACACTCAAATATGGTGTGGCCTTCCTTTCCATTTTCACACACACAAATGATTCTTTATTTCCTCTTCTTCAAAGTGTGCACACTCCAGTTCTGCACACACACAACCCGTAGGGTCTTGGGCATGCACTTTCATGAAACCTTCACCCACACGTGTTCTCCATTAGGACAACTCTTCTTATATGCACACACTCACCCGAGATGTGTGTGGCCTTCCTTCTTCAACCCATGCACACACAACTCGTAGGTGTGCACTTACTCTTAAACACATACACCTCACCAATGAAGGGCCCGCAAAAGAGGCGGCCAACTACGGTCTTCCACTATGCAGGGTGCTGGAGCAGTGGGCACGCAGGTTCCGTGGGCAGAAGGCACGGAGGGTCGCGTGGCTCGGCCTCTTCCTATCATGAAAAAGGGAGCACACAGAGTGGCACTGTCATCCTTCCTCCATGCAAGGGTTTCGCGATAGGTTCCCACGGAGCCTCGGGTGACTTCGGAACACCCAGTCGCGCTCGGGGGAGATTCTTCCTTCGTGTTGCACGAAGCTTCGCGGGACACCTTCGTGCGAGGAATGCACGGAACTCCTTCTTCGTGGATGAGTTGCGTGGCCCTTTCATGAACCAAGGGGTTTTCCCTTATCCTCCACACAAGACCTGTGTGGGGCTCCTTCGTGTTGTAGGGATGCGCGGAACTTTTTGGGAAGTGCTCTATTTCTTGGAGAAACAAGAGATCTCTCTCAATAATAGCATCACTTTTTCATGGAATGGACTCCTCCTTTTTATAGACAAGGAGAGCGTTAAAAATCTATCTGAGATTACGCAGTATTCAAAACATTGAATAACAATTATATTCAGTTTTAGTATTTTAAAATGTGGATGAGATATCCCGGAAATCTCAGTTGTTTCCTTTTTCTTTTTCAACGACTAGATCCTTCGTTCTTGGTGTGCGCATCACGTGAATGCATTTATGAATGCGTGAAAAGACTTTCCTTGTACGTCGAATGGGCAGTGCACCCTTGGAAACTTCGTTTGCCTCAGGCTCCCTCAAATTTCTTCATCTCTTTGCATGCATGCAACTTTTAATGCATGTATGTATTCATGAATGGGAGACGAACACAATGAAGGCCTCATCTTCATCAGAGGTGGTTGTGAGCTCCTTATCCCTTGCTCGGTGGCTCTGGTTTGTGGGAGACGTCGCTAGATGTCCCTCAACCAGTGGGAGATTGAGGATGAATCCAGCGCCATTGGATCCATGTTTAATGAACACAGGCGGCCATGATTATAACGTGGAGCGGCAGATGCATCGGACGGTTCCGATCAGCGCACGATCAGATGAGCGGCTAGGATTAGATCCGTATCTCAAAATTTCCATCCCTCATCGAAATGAAATGAGTTTTTTTCACGGTTTATCAATAATTCCCTCCCATCATCAGTTCAGAAATCTCCTCTCCCCCCTCTGGTGCCGCCCCACACTGGTTCTCCTGTGGGCGCGCTGTAGCGCCCAGTATGCTCTTGCGGGCGTGCCCATGGTGCCCACGCTGCACGGGCTTGACCTCCGTGTGGCTCAAGCTTACAAACGGCCCAGCCTCTTACGGGCTTTCTCTACCTAGGCTTTCTCATGGGCGTGATCAACCCCTTGTGGTCCCACATGTGCCTTGGGTTGAAGCTTGGGTAGCTAGCTCGTGTGCAGGCCCTATTTTTTATATAGCTCCACTTGTATACATGGTTAAATAACCAAGTGGGAACAATCCTTCTTCATGCCATTCTCCACTTCTTCACCTCTCCATATTCTTAAGAACTCCATATATCTTCTTTAACATCTCTTCTCCTTCTCCTATTATGAGATGGAATCCCCTAGAATCTCTCAAGTGTCTTTATCAACCATTAATCATAAATCACTTGATCTTAAATGTTCCTATTTGATCCAATCATAGATGAGGATGGATCATCTTCAAATCCACCTGCACTAAGAGAGAGTGCATGGTCTTCTTCAAACCACTTCATCCACTTAGTATCTTTGGATGGTTCATCTTTTCACTTCATCCACTTAGAGGTTGTGGATGGTTCCCTTCTCATTCCTCATCCACTTAGTGATAGTGGATGTCACTTCTTTATCTCATCATGCATTTTGAAGACAATTCATGGACTTATAATATTGTTGTGACACTATATCTTCTTGATAAAAGTTCATTGAAATTAAGATCAGCTCTACAATCGTCTGATTTTTTATGGAGAATGTTTCAACCATTACCTCCTATGCCACTTAGTGATTCTCCTAAGTGACATGCTTCTCAGTACCATGGTCATTCTCCAATCATCACCATCACCATCACTTCCTTAATCATTCACATATTGACACTCCTTGTTATCCATTCAATCCTTGACACCTTATTGACAACATCACCATTACCACTACTTTCTTTGTCATTCACATATTTACACTCCTTGTCATCCATTCAATCCTTGACACCTTATTGACAACAAATGCAACAATGTGCACAACAATCTCCCCCTTTGTATTTGTTGTCAATATCACTAGAGCACATATGAATAGGTCAATTTGTGTTCCAAGATTTTCTCCCCCTTATTGGAAACCAAATGCAAAGGTGTTGTGTGGTTCTCTTCAAAATATTTCTTCCTCCCTTTGAATATAATCTTCTTGAAAATCACTAAGAGAGGGATGATGTCACATGTTCACTTTAGCCAAGAGACTTTAGTAAATCATCTCTAAGTCTACTTGGGCTAACCCGGTGTAGAAAACAAGAGTAATGTATCCAAGGAATTCAATGTTGTCCACAATTCACTATATATGTGAGATCATGATTCGGCTTTAAGGGGTTGAAATGTTTTCAGATATATCAATGAATTGCTAAATCCTGCACATACTTCACCAAAATCATTAGAAAGTTCAGGTGCAATGATAATGCTCCCCCTTTCATCCTTTTGTCTTCAATCAAACACTCCCCCTTAATTGACATGCTAAATACAATTAAGAAACAAGGGATGAAAATGTGATTGGAATACCTTCATTCTTCACAAGATGATATGAATATCAAAATATCATCTTCTTCCGATTAGCTCCCCCTCAAGGAGTGCACTCCATTATTTCCATACCATTATAAATTTGAGATTGATCATCATCTTCAATTACCTTAAATGTAAGCACAATTATATACTAGTGATTAGGGAATAAGATGGAACCTCCTTGGTTCATCAGTTTGAACAACAAGGTTGAGAAGATTCTCTCAACCGAGATGTTCCACATTCTCCATTCTTTACACTTGCACATTTGATATTCAATGATGTTTGTACTGGTGTGGATCTTAACACCTCTTCAAATTTTTTGTGTGTGACTCCTCACTTTCTAAATTATTTCTAAGCACTAGAATATCCTGGTGCAATCTTCATTCTCTTGAAGAATTCTTTTTGAGTTGTAATGAAGGTCATGCATTTATTACTAATATGACCGGCTTTATTGCACCTCACACACAGAACTTCATCTTCATGTGAAATCATTTGTTTTTATTTTTCACTAGATTTGAAATTTTTATTTTCATCCTTTCTCATTCTTTCCAAATCATATGTCCAAATGATTAATATGTCATTTGGAAGTGAGGCATCATATTTGGATGTTCCACATGGTTCCTTTGATGCTTTTAAGTTACCTTTCTTAGGCCGATTATTTTCAACCAATCCCTTCTTCTTCTTATGAATTGATTGTCCAGTTGAGTGCAGTTTGCTTCTATTTAGTTCCATGGATTGTTTACAAAGATCCATGGTATGAACTTTTTTCCACAGTAGAATAATTTTTTCTTGGTGGTCCTTCTAGATGCATCAACATTCTTCTATTTTGAATCCACGAACTTCTCTTTCTTTTTCAAAATATTCTTGGGAGGATTTTCAACTTTCTTCTGCTGGACTCCCAAGGATACTTCTTCTTTCTTAGCCAGGTTCTGTGATCTTCTCTTCTTTTCAGCTTTGGAAACATTTGGAGATAGGTATGTATCATTCTTGTGACCACTTGTGCATACACCCCAAATGTTATCAAACATTCCAAATCTGTTTGCAGTAAACAGATTTTTCTGGACCTGTGAATGTTGCTTCTTCTTCTCTAGTTTGATCCCCCTTGGAATGGGCTTCTTTTGTGATTTTTCATTTAGAGGATTGTACCAACAATCCATTGTACAATGCCCATACCTGTTGCAGCACAAACATTGACCAACAAATATTGTCTTCTTGACTTCTTCTGATTGTTGTGTCTTTCTCTTGAATTACTGTGCTTTTTCAGGAGATCTCTCTTTCTTCATCTTCTTCATCCATAATTTTTTAGAGTTATTCTTCCATCCAGCACTTTTTGTGGAAACAAATTTAGAATCATTAGTACAAGATGGGATGGATGGTACCTTGTTCTTGGTAGATGTTTCCCTTTCATTAGAGGATGTCCTTCTTTTGGAATCATCCTTCTGAATGCACACTTGAGTGGAAACATTTCTTCTTCTAGCAGATTGGGAGGTTTCAGCTTTGACTGATTTCTGATTTTTCAATATCACATCTAGTTCTAAGCATTTCATGTTGAGAGAGTTCTTCTCATCCTCAAAAAGTCTTAGATTTCCTTCCCAATTCTCTTTCAGTTGTTTTATCTGGTCTTCATGCACCTTCATCATTTCTTGCAAAGAATTTTCAAGCTCCTTTACCCATTTTACATTGTCATCTAGTTGATTATCATTGAAAACCATTGAAACTCTATTTCTCTTTTCCAATGCATGGAAAGCTTCTTTAAATACTATCTCAAAGAATTATTTCTCACAAATTCTTCTTTGTAGTTCTTCAGTGACATCATCAATTCTTTCACTGCAAAAGGGAATGGTTTCATCTTTAGCCTTCACCAGCTTTGTGAGTGTGTTGGTTATGCCAACCCTTCTTTCCAATTGATCTTCCATAGAATTGTCTTCTTCTTCTAGATGTAATTTTTCTTCTTGAAGATCACAGATGCATGTAGTAATACACATTGCCACTTCCTTGGGGACTGTCTTCCAAAGATATTTGAGTGAATTTAGAAGATCGTTGATAGTTCCATCATCATAACAACTAGAGTAGGCTTCATCAGAAGAGTGATGAAAGGATTTTTCATCTGTTGAGACTTTTACATTACCTTTAATAGAAGGTGTGTCTCTATTAGTAACAACCATCTTTTTCATCTTCTTGGACTATTTCTTCTGTCTATTTTTTTTGATTCTTGGAAGATATCACCATTTGAGGTTGTTCACTCAATTCTTCAAATCATCACTTCATAAAGACTCCCTTGGATCTTTTAGAGGCAACCTCCCTTTAATACCAATTGAAGTGCCCGGATCAGTGTGATCACTGAGAGGGGGAGGGTTGAATCAGTGATCATTTTAATCTTTTCACTAATTGATTATTTATCAATTAATCATCTATTGATTGTTAAGGCCTCCATCCACTCTTCTTGTATCTCTAAGACATTCCTTGAGTGATGCAGTAAATGTAAAGGCGCAGGACACAAGGATTTACAAGGTTCGGCTCCAAAGGCCTACATCCTTGCCATGTTGGTTAAACGCCCCAACATGGTTTCTCCACTATAATTCAGTTAGTAATTACAATGGTTGATAAAGAGTCACATTGTATCTCTTTTGCGTCCCATATGATGTTCTTTATACTGCATCCCATAGTGTTACCCGAGTCCCACTAGCCTGCTTCAGCTTCCACCAAAGACTTCTCCACCTTGAGTCTCACAGGGGGTCTTCTCCGGGCTCCTCGAGTCACACGAGTAGTTATTCTTCTTTTGAAGCTCTTCAAGAGTCATCAACAGCCTTGGATAAGGTCTGCTATCCTTGTTCACTTCTTCTGATCACTTGTGGTGATTAAGGACTCCTCTTCTTTGCTCGGGCTTTATCTCCTTCTTCTAAGGATGACCCGACCTCTGACATCAATACACTTGATGGGGAAATATGTTCTTGCACTGAGTATTCCCACTCAATCTTCATGGTCATCTCAACTACTAAAAACTCAGATCAATTATGTCTTTAACGTCAGTCTGGCTTCAATCTCTCTTTAATTCAACTTCATGCATTGAATGCATGGCATCTCTAAATCTTCATGCACCAATTGCATGGATTCTCAATATTTATGCTTGACATGCATGGAATCTCAAATATCTTCAAGAACATTGTTCTTGGACAGCTCAAATGCACACACACAGATTTAAACATTGTTTACATGTTCATGTGCATTCATTCAATCATGCTCTCCCATTTTCTTCTTTGTGTGATAACCCCTTAAAGGGTGTAATCTCTTTTAGCACACACACCTTCTTCTTGGAGTCACAGTCTCTTTTTATTTCTCACACACACCAAATTGTGTTTTGTTCTTTAGTGTGAAGTTATCCTTCTATGTAGAGACCCTAAGCCTGGCATACATGGACATTACATTACATTTTCAGAATACTTAGTACATAACAAAAACACACACACAAGGATCGTAATAGTTTAGTGTCTTTGGAAACTCAGAATATAGTCTTCTAATACTGGTGAAAGATCTTCAACATCTCCCATAAAGATCTTCTTTTTTTATACATAAAACCTTTCTTTATATCCTAGGGAAAAGAAAACATAAAAGTGTGAGCTCAAATGCTCAGTAAGGGTAACCAAAAGAAATATCAATCACATCATATACATAAGAACATAACTTTTGGAAATCTTAACCTGTAAAAGAGATCATAATTTCATAACCTGGGATAACTCATGGCAGTGAAATGTAATCACAATAATCATAACTTAAAAAATTAAACTTTGTGGAATACACACATAATCATAGAGAATCATTTATTTTTAGTGACGACTCATTTCCAAGACTATCTTAGTGGACAAAGTCCCTTTCTGAACTGAGTCACCCTCATTTCAGTCTTGTTTCACTGAACCGGTATAACCTACCATTCCAATGATGCTTATCTCATGAGATATAAAATCTTTACCCAATGCATTGGAGGGAGATTTAGGTCCCACCCATCTCATAATGATACCATTCTTATGTGTGCCACAAAATCATAAACCATACATCATAGCATAACCCATGTAATAAAAATGGGATTCTTAAACAACATGACATCATAAAACAATTAATATAAGATAAAGGAATTCATAAAAATATTTCCATCACAACATAATCAAATCAATGTAATAATAGGGATAAAACAGAACCCTTTATTATCTTAAATGGAAAACAATTTTGATAAAACACTTGAACTCCATTCTTGAGGAAAATATTATTTCTACTTCAAAAACATTTTCCTTTCTTAACATGTCATACAATTTTAAACTAAAAGAAGTTGATTAAAAATAAACATGAAAACTGGTAATGGAAGCTTCTTGGAAATAATGTTTTAAAAATCCATTCATGCCGTATATGTTAAAAAAACATTCTTCATACTTTTGTCAGAAAAGTCAAAAAGTACCTCGTACGAAAAATGACAAAATATTCCTTTCATATCTTTTACTAAAAACTCACCGAAGGGTAAAAATGGATTTAAACAATTCTAGGTGGATGGAAATAATATTACATATTGATGAAACGTGGATGTGGATGATAAAATACACCCCAGTAAATACCAAAGTTTAAACAATCTCGGATAAAATGAGATTGTGATATATTTCCTTACCTTAGGTCCGACTTGCTTTGTAAGTGTCCGAAACTCCTGTATAATGCTTTAAATAATGTTATTGACTTATTCGAGAATAATACTTATTTTTATGATATCATATATGGTCATATTCTTAGCTTCTTAGTAGTAATATTTCATTGCTACTTGTTATTCGGGTGTTTATAACTTTTTGTTCTTATGCGTGTTTTGTCGAATAAATTCTTATTCTTTTATTTAGGTTAAAGATAACTCATTTACATAATGGTATTAGTGTAATATATATCATATTCATTCATTGAATTCATTTATATAATCATTATGAAATGAAGATCATGTAGAACGAGTCGCATCACATCGTGGAGACGGTATTCCGTACGTACGCACGAGTGATGATATCGTTCCTATGATCATGGAATTGTATTGGAGTATATGTATACTATTTCAGAATCAATATCACTTTATAATAGTCATATATAGTCATTATTTACACCATTATACCCATCCAAGTAAGGTGGTGGTGGAAAATAGATTACACCACGGCGTGGAGACGGTATTCCGTACGTACGCACGCGCGGTGATTTCTTTTTCCGTAGGATGGATATATGGTTAAATAGGGTTGTTTCATACTTATAATAACATATCAATATATTAGTGATGCTTATGTTATTTCTTCAGAATGAAACAAATAAAGAAGAAGAAGTGTAAGAAGAAATAAAGATGAAAGAATCGGTAACTGACATTACCTCTTCTTTGAAGTTCTTCTTTAAGACCTTCTTTTAGGGCACTAAAATTGGTCTTTGAGGAAGGCCATAACCTCTAAGATGTTTCTAGGGAAGTGGAGAAGAGAATTTGGCAGGGTTCGGCTGAGCTTGAAGGCTCAATGATGTGTGAGGAAGAGAGGGAGGAGGTTCCCTTTTATAAGGGTGGAGAGGGGCTCCTTTGGAAAAACTAAAAATATTATTTTATTATAAAGTCAAGTTTGGTTTTAAATATCTCCAAATCGATTTATTTCGAGGCTAAGGTGGGGATGGGTCCAAATCCTCTCATCCAATATAATTTAGACATGTTTAGGTTCCTATTGTAACCTTATCATTTAGATTTAACATTAAGTTAAATAATTTTACTTTTACTGTGTCTTCTTGTGTTCTTACACTATAAGGTTAATAAACATACTATAAGAAGCCAATCGAACCAAAAGTTGTTTATTATTAACATATATAACCTTATCTAAGTCATTTTTCCGAACCTTAGATCTTTAATAATAAAATAACAATTAATAATATAATATTTGTTTTAAAAACTATTTTATGTCAATTTTGACACTATTTAGTAATTGATTTTTGTGAAAATTATAACAGAATTATAAGTTCAAAAAAAGTTAATTAAATCAATAATAACATG
Organism: Viscum album; assembly: GCA_963277665.1. NCBI lineage: Eukaryota > Viridiplantae > Streptophyta > Magnoliopsida > Santalales > Viscaceae > Viscum > Viscum album. The sequence goes on along the minus strand of OY728165.1, from coordinate 343,991,949 downwards.
TAATATTAACCTATAAAATTAGTGGAATTCATAAAAAGTCTCAAATTATATCTATTTGGGTATTTATAACATCAATTATGTCAATATTTCATTAATAAGATAATTACTGCATCATCGTTGTGTCATAAATAAATTATATTATTTAATGTCTAAAAATTACAAATAAAATACAATTATGTGGGAAATATTCTTAGATTTCAAATAAATATTTATAGTCTAATTTATCTTATGTATAACCCCATATTAAAAATGTTTTAGTAAATAAACTTTGATTTTAACTCTTTTAACCCTTCTTTAAATAAAATAATAATAAATGTCCTAATCTAATCCAAGTGGTCCTAAATGGTCATATTTTATTCCTAAGTTTGTTTTTGGTCGAATTACACTTGTCCAATAGAATTAGGACATGTGTTAGGGTAATAATAATATCATTTTTACCCTTAATTACCCTATTTACATTTAACCGTGGTAAAAAAAGTAAAAAGTTACTATTCACAAACAAATTATTTTCATCTCATTGAATCACATTTTACTTACTGACATCAACCGTGTCTCTCAGATTTTTTAAATTCCACTCACAGAAGCGGTAAAATTAAGTTTTATGAAAAATTCAGTTTTTTTTAACTACCACTTAGTGGTTTCACTATTCATCAAAAATTGAAAGTTTTCAGAAAAATACCAAAAATCAGGCCTAAGATATATTTGATATTATGAACTCAAAAATGATTTCTATTTTACCTAATTCAAAACATATCAGTTGCATTAATTAATTTAAAAATTAATTCCCGTCGTCAAAACCAATAGCGTGTTCTTAAGAGATAACAACTATCAAAAGATTGACACTTATTTATGTCTGGTTTAAATGTGAAATTAAATCCAATGACCAATATTGTATTAAATTGTAAAAATATATTCTAAATATACTTTAAAACCACTCAAATTAATAATTTATCACTATTAATTATTTCGATTGAAAAAGTTTTTTTAATTAAAATTTAGTAATTTTCACTATTCATCAAAATATGAAAGTTATACGAAAATCACCAAAATTTCACCCTAAGCTAATTTCGATGTTGCGAATCCAAAAATGAATTCCATTTTGAAAAATAAAATTTACAAAATTTCAAAAAGTGGTTATTACTATTCATAACGGCTAGTTTTAATAATATTTTAATAGCATATTGTTGTTTGGTGAAACTCGTTATTGCGTACTACACACGCTATCGAGGAAGGTCGCGATTGCGTGTAATGCATGGAAAGTCAAGGATGCGTGTTGTGCAAGCTCCTTTTGGTGTATTGTACAACACAAGACGTTAATGAAATCAAAAAGAATATTTTTCATAAAATCCCGGGGTGTTACATTCTACCCCCCTTAAAATGAATTTCGCCCTCAAAATTCGTCGGGGTTATAAATGGTTTACTACTCGAAAGTTTATTTAATAGAAACCCACATCATAAAAAGGAATACCAAAACCAATCATTAAGAACAAAAGTATGAAACGTAACGGTTACCCAAATAAACTAATCACTGGGTTTCCACATAGGTGGTGATATGGATATAGACGAAAAATCTAACCATCATGTTCTGATGGAGAGTGGTAGAGAACATGGCTATGGAAAAGCCAACAATCACAAATCCATAAATTTGTGACGATCTAAGGTACCATCTGATTAATCAGATATAAGAGCACTAGGACAACATTTTTGGTTTTCAAGATCGTTTCCCTAAAGTTGATGAATTAAAAGAAATACTTGCATGATTTTGGTACAATCTCACTGTTGTTCGTGAATTGAACAATTTCCACTTCATTACTTAAATAAATGAAGTTGAATTTGTTATTCGTGATGTGTTAGTAGATCATGTGATAGAATGATGGGTCATTCCATCTCTTTCAAACAAAAGATTAGCAAAAGTTATAAGTCCATCTTATGGTTAATCGTATATGGTTCCAAAAATTAACTTATACTTCATATATAATACCGCTTAATAAAATAAAACTAGTTTCTACTAACCAGGGACTTCCTATAGGCCAGTGGTAGGCGATAAAGGCCAGTCGCACTTCGGTTGTGGGTTTGATTCCCACAGCCTTGTCCGACGCGATGGGATGTCGCCCGTCCTGCAGGTTGTCCTTTTTCTAAAACTACATTACTATAACATCCCATCAATAATACTAACTTATGTCCAACATAATCCATTCAAATATTTAGGCTTATCCATAATACTGCCATCCACTCTCAGAGATTTAATACCATCATTGATCCCCATATATCATAAGATATATCTTTTTGGTCACATTCCAAACATTCAAAGGCCGCAATCTTGTACTCTCTTGAATACCCATTGAACCTTATTGAAAACATGAGTGCTGTTAAAAGTTAACACTTTCCACATACCAAAATCCTCAAAATTCTATATAGTCAAACCATGATATCACTTAGTCCTTATATCAATCATGAGCTCATGAATACTGTCAAACATTTCATTTTCTACTTATCCCTTCATTACGCGCATATCATCTATATTGCAAAAAAATATGAATATCCTTTAATTGATACTGGTACCATTAATCATAAACTTTCAAAACTCAAGGAAATACAACAGTGTGACAATCCTTAGATGTCTCTTTATTCCATAGTACCATGAGATTTCTTATACAACATTACACATGATAAACATGTAATCATTCCACTACATTCTGAAACCATTGACCGAGCTTCAACAATTCTTTCATCTCACATATCAGTTGTAGTCTCTTCATCATCATCAACATAAATACTACCCATACGACCATACTGATTCTATTCATGAGACTTTACCTTAGGGAATTGGTTTTCATAATGCCCGTACATTCCACATTTAAAACATTTAACCATTGTTGATGTCGTACCAATACCATTATCCTCATCCTTGGTGTTAACTGAACCTTTTCCATTGCAATTACTGGCTTTGTTTCCTTCTTTTCCACACCCAAAGCATCTTCCATTTCATTTGAAACATTCTACTTGATGCCTCTTCCCACATGATTTACATAAGAGAAATTGAACTTTATTTCCTCTATGATCATCATGAAACTCCATCTTTCTCTTATTATCCGAGTCAGGAAACTTACCAAATTTTACTTTATTCGTCATATTATGAGATTGATGATTCGGCATAATAATGATGTTTGGACTTCCAAATCCCATTTCATTTGGTTTTTCATGAAAAATATCATTCCATTGTCCATCATATCCTCCATTATCGTGAATCACCTTGTTTCCAGGCATTTTCTAAAACCCAAAAAGAATAGTGTTAGAGGCAAAAATCATAATAGGGAAAAAACATAATAAAGGGGGAGTACCCTCAATATCTAACATCTTAGGTTAAATTCTATGATCGTTAACGCAGTTCTAGGACTATAACCTATACGTATACTTAACCTTAGAGACATCCCTAGACATACCTTAGAAATATCTTTAGGGATCTCACTAAAGTTCTCGCATCCTAGTTTCCAAAGGTTGACTAAACCTTTCCTCTGATAACAACTGTAGAGACCCGAAGCCTGACGTATATGGACATTACATTACATTTTCGGAATACTTAGTACATAACAAAAACACACACACAAGGATCGTAATAGTTTAATGTCTTTGGAAACTCGGAATATAATCTTCTAATCCTGGTGAATGATCTTCAACATCTCCCATAAAGATCTTCTTTTTTTTATACCTAAAACCATTCTTTATATCCTGGGGAAAAGAAAACATAAAAGGGTGAGCTCAAATGCTCAGTAAGGGTAAACAAAAGAAATATCAATCACATCATATACATAAGCACATAACTTTTAGAAATCTTAACCTGTAAAAGAGATCACAACTTCATAACTTGGGATAACTCATGGCAGTGAAATGTAATAAAAATAATCATAACTTAAAACATTAAACTTTGTGGCATACACACATAATCATAGAGAATCATTTCTTGTTAGTCAAGACTCATTTCCAAGACTATCTTAGTGGACAAAGTCCCTTTCTGAACCGAGTCACCCTCATTTCAGTCTTGTTTCACTGAACCGGTATAACCTACCATTCCAGCCATGTCTATCTCATGAGATATAAAATCTTTACCCAATGCATTGGAGGGATATATAGGTCCCACCCATCTCATAATGATACCATTCTTATGTGTGCCACAAAATCATAAACCATACATCATAGCATAACCCATGTAATAAAAATGGGATTCTTAAACAACATGACATCAGAAAAACAATTCATATAAGATAAAGGAATTCATAAAAATATTTCCATCACAACATAATCAAATCAATGTAATAATAGGGATAAAACAGAACCCTTTTATTATCTTAGATGGAAAACAATTTTGATAAAACACTTGAACTCCATTCTTGAGGAAAATATCCTTTCTACATCAAAAACATTCTCCTTTCTTAACATTTCATACAATTTTAAACTAAAAGAAGTTGATTAAAAATAAACATGAAAACTTGTAATGGAAGCTTCTTGGATATAATGTTTTAAAAATCCATTCATGCCGTATAAGTTAAAAAAACATTCTTCGTACTTTAGTCGGAAAAGACAAAAAGTACCTCGTACGAAAAATGAACAAAAGATTCTTTTCATATCTTTTACTAAAAACTCCCCAGAGGGTAAAAGTGGATTTAAAAAATTGTAGGTGGATGGAAATAATATTACATATTGATGAAACATGGATTTGGATGATAAAATACACCCTAGTAAATACCAAAGTATAAACAATCTCGGATAAAATGAGATTGTGATATATTCCCTTACATTAGGTCCGACTTGCTTTGTAAGTGTCCGAAACTCCTGTATAATGATTTAAATAATGTTATTGACTTATTCCAGAATCATACTTATTTTTATGATATCATATATGGTCATATTCTTAGCTTCTTAGTAGTAATATTTCATTGCTACTTGTTATTCGGGTGTTTATAACTTTTTGTTCTTATGCATGTTTCGTCGAATAAATTTTTATTCTTTTCTTTAGGTTATAGATACCTCATTTACATAATGGTATTATTGTAATATATATCATATTCATTCATTCAATTCATTTCATTTATATAATCATTATGAAATGAAGATCATGTAGAACGAGTCGCATCACATCGTGGAGACGGTATTCCGTACATACGCACGAGTGATGATATCGTTTCTTTGATCGTGGAATTGTATTGGAGTATATGTATACTATTTCAGAATAAATATCACTTTATAATAGTTATATATAGTCATTATTTACACCATTATACCCATCCATGTAAGGTGGTGGTAGAAAATAGATTACACCACGGCGTGGAGACGATATTCCATACGTACGCACATGCAGTGATTTCTTTTTCCGTAGGATGGATAGATGGTGAAATAGGGTTGTTTCATACTTATAATAACATATCATTATATGAGTGATACTGATGTTATTACTTCAAAATGAAACAACTAAAGAAGAAGAAGTGGAAGAAGAAATAAAGATGAAAGAATCGGTAATGGACATTACCTCTTCTTTGAAGTGCTTCTTTGAGACCTTCATTTAGGGCACTAAAATTGGTCTTTGAGGAAGACCAGAACCTCTAGGATGTTTCTAGGGAAGTGTAGAAGAGACTTTGGCAGGGTTTGGCCGAGCTTGAAGGCTAAAAGTTGTGTGAGGAAGAGAGGGAGGAGGTGCCCTTTTATAAGGGAGGAGAGGGGCTCCTTTGGACAAACTAAAAATATTATTTTATTATAAAGTCATGTTCGGTTTTAAATAGCTCCAAATTGATTTATTTCGAGGATAAGGTGGGGATGTGTCGAAATCCACTCATCCAATATAATTTAGATAATTTTAGGTTCCTATTTTAACCTTATCATTTAGATTTAACATTAAGTTAAATAATTTTACTTTTACCGTGTCTTCTTGTGTTCTTACACTATAACGTTAATAAACTTACTATAAGAAGCCAAAAGAACCCGAAGTTGTTTATTATTAATATATATAACATTATCTAAGTCATTTGGCCAAACCTTAGATTTTTAGGAATAAAATAACAATTAATAATATAATATTTGTTTTAAAAACTATTTTATGTCAATTTTGACACTATTTAGTAATTGATTTTTGTGAAAATCATATCAGAATGAAAATTTCAAAAAAAGTTAATTAAATCAATAATAACATGTCATATTAACCTAAAAAATTATTGGAATTCATAAATAGTCTCAAATTATATCTATTTGGGTATTTATAACATCAATTATGTCAATATTTCATTAATAAGATAATTACTGCATCATCGTTGTGTCATATATAAATTAAATTATTTAATGTCTAAAAATTACAAATAAAATACAATTATGTAGGAAATCGTTTTAGATTTCAAATGAATATTTATAGTCAAATTTATCTTATGTATAACCCCATATTAAAAATGTTTTAGTAAATAAACATTGATTTTAACTATTTTAACCCTTCTTTAAATAAATTAATAATAAATGTCCTAATCTACTCCAAGTGGGCCTAAATTGTCATATTTTATTCCAAAGTTTGTTTTTGGTCAAATTACACTTGTCCAATAGAATTAAGACATGTGTTAGGGTAATAATAATATCATTTCTACCCTTAATTACCCTATTTACTTTTAACCGTGGTAAAAAAAGTAAAAAGTTACTATTCACCAAAAAAATTATTTTCATCTCATTGAACCACATTTTACTTACTAACATCAACCATGTCTCTCAGATTTTGGAAATTCCACTCACAGAAGCGGTAAAATTAAGTTTTATGAACAATTCAGTTTTTTTTAACTACCACTTAGTGGTTTCACTATTCATCAAAAATTGAAAGTTTTCAGAAAAATACCAAAAATTAGGCCTAAGCTATATTTGATATAATGAACTAAAAAATAATTTCTATTTTACCAAATTCAAAACATATTAGTTGCATTAATTAATTTAAAAATTAATTTCCGTCGTCAAAACCAATAGCGTGTTCTTAAGAGATAATAAATATCAAAAGATTGACACTTGTTTATGTCTGGTTTAAATGTGAAATTACATCTAATGACCAACATTGTATTAAATTGTAAAAATATATTCTAAATATACTTTAAAACCACTCAAATTAATAATTTATCACTATTAATTATTTCGATTGAAAAAGTTGTTTTTAATTAAAATTTAGTAATTTTCACGATTTATCAAAATCTGAAAGTTAAACGAAATCACCAAAATTTCACCCTAAGCTAATTACGATATTACGAATCCAAAAATTAATTCCATTTTGAAAAATAAAATTTAAAAAAATTTCAAAAAGTGGTTGTTAATATTCATAACGGCTAGTTTTAATAATATTTTAATAGCATATTGTTGTTTAGTGAAACTCGTTATTGCGTACTACACACGCGATCGGGGAAGGTCGTGATTGCGTGTAATGCAAGGCAAGTCAAGGATGCATGTTGTGCAAGCTCCTTTTGGAGTAGCGTACAACACAAGACATTAATAAAATTAAAAAGAATATTTTTCATAAAATCTCGGGGTGTTACATTCTCTTTTTCTTCTCAAGGTGTTCACCCACTTGTTTAGTTATTCATACATGCCTGGACATGCATGTATCTTCTTCCTTCACTTGGGTACACACAAGAGTTATGACCTCCTTCACTTTTGCACACACTAAGGCTTCGGCCTTCTTGTTTCTTTTCCCACACACACTCAAAGATGGTGTGGCCTTCCTCTCCTTTTTCACACACACAAATGATTCTTTATTTCCTCTTCTTCAAATTGTGCACACTCCACTTGTGCACACACACAACCCGTAGGGTCTTGGGCATGCAATTGCATGCAACCTTTACCCACACATGTGCTCCTTTGGGCAAACTCTTCTTATATTCACACACTCACTCGAGAGGTGTGTGGCCTTCCTTCTTCAACCCATGAACACACAAACCGTAGGTGTGCACTTACTCTTCATCCCGTACACCTCAACAACGTAGGGTGCACAAAATATGCTGCCAACTCCTATCTTCCACTGTGCAGGGTGTTGGAGCAGCGGGCGCGCAGGTTCCATGGGCAGAAGGAGACTAGGGTCGCGTGGCTCGACCTCTTCCATTCGCGCAAAAGGGAGCGTGCAGGGTGGCCCTGTCCTCCTTCTTTCACGCAAGGGTTGCACAAAAGGTTCCCTCGGAGACTTAGGTGGCTCCGAAACGCAAAGTCGTGCTCGGGCGCAACTCATCATTCATGTTGCATGAAGCTTCATGGGACACATTCATACAAGGAATGCAATGAACTCCTTCTTCTCGCAAGAGTTGCGTGGCTCTTTCATGAACCAAGGGGTTTGTCCTTCTCCTTCGCACAAGACATGTGTGGGACTCCTTCGCAAAGCAGGGATGCACAGATCTTTTTGCGCAGTGCTCTGTTTCTCAGAGAAACATGAGATCTTTCTCAATAATAATAGCACTTGTTCATGGCTTGGAATCCTCCTTTTTATAGGCAAGGAGCGCGTTCAAAATGCATCTGAGATTCTGCGGTATTCAAAACATTGAATACCCATTATCTTTGGTTTGAGTATTTTAAAACACGGATGAGATTTCTCGGAAATCTCAGTTGTTTTTTTTTCTTTTTCAACCACAAGATTATTTGTTCATGGTGTGCGCATCACGTGCATGCATTTACAAATGCATGCAAAGCCTTTCCTTGTACATAGAATGGGAAGTTCACCCTCGGCAGCTTCATTTGCCTCGGGCTCCCTCGAATTTCTTCATCTCATTGAATGCATGAAACTTTTAATGCATGTATGTATTTGTGAGTGGGATACAAACACAATGAAGGGCTCATCTTCATCAGAGGCAGTCGAGAGCTCCTTATCCCTTGCTCGGTGGCTCTGGTTTGTCAGAGACGTCGCAGGATGACCCTCAACCAGTGGGAGATTGAAGATGACTCCATCGTCGTTGGATCCGCGTTTAATGAAAGCGGGCGGCCAGGATTATAGCGTGGCGCGGCATATGCATCGGACAGTTCGGATCAGAGCACGTTTAGATGAGCGTCCAGGATTAGATCCACATCTCAAAATTTCCATCCTACATCAAAACGTGCTGAGTTTTTCATGCGGTTTATCAATCATTCCCTCCCATCATCGGTTCAGAAATCTCTTCTCCCCCCTCTGGTGCCGCCCCACACCGGTTCTCCTGCGGGCGCGCTCTAGCACCCACTATGCTCCTGTGGGCGCGCCCTTGGTGCCCACGTTGCGCGGGCTTGACCTCCGCATGGATCGGGCTTACACACGGCCATGCCTTCTGTGGGTTGGCTCTACCTAGGCCTCCTCATGGGCGCGGTTGACCCCTTGTGGTCCCGCATGTGACTTTGGTTGAAGCTTGGGTAGCTAGCTCATGGGTAGGCCCTATTTTTTACATAGCTGAACTTGTATACTTGGTTAAATAACAAAGTAGGAACAAGTCTTCTTCATTCCATTCTCCTCTTCTTCACCTCTCCATCTTCTTAAGAACTCCATCTACCATATTTAACATCTCTTCTCCTTATCCTATTAGGATATGGAATCCCCAAGAATCTCTCAAGTATCTTCATCAACCATTAATCATAAATCACTTGATCTTCAGTGTTCATCTTTGATGAAATCATATATGAGGTTGGATCATCTTCAAATCCTCATGCACTAAGAGAGAGTTCATGGTCTTCTTCAAACCACTTCATCCACTTAGTAGCTGTGGATGGTTCATCTTTTCATTTCATCCACTTAGAGGTTGTGGATGGATCCCTTCTTCATTCCTCATCCACCTAGTGATAGTGGATGGAACTTCTTTATCTCCTCATGCATTGTGAAGACAATGCATGGACTTCTAACAATGTTGTGGCATTGTATCTTCTTGATAGAAGTTCTTTGAACTTAAGATCAGCTCTACAATCTTCTGATTTTGTATGGAGAATGTTTCAACCATTACCTCCTATGCCACTTAGTTATTCACCTAAGTGACATGCTTCTCAGTACCATGGTCATTCTCCAATCGTCACCATCACCATCACTTCCTTAATCATTCACATATTGACACTCCTTGTCATCCATTCAATCCTTGACACCTTATTAACAACATCACCTTTACCACTACTTCCTTTTTCATTCACATATTGACACTCCATGTCATCCATTCAATCCTTAACACCTTATTGACAACTGATGCAACACAGTGCACAATAGACACCTTGTTTCTTGTAATCAAGTACCCAAGTGCCATGGTTTTTTGATCTAGCTCTTAGTACAAACCAGTAGTCCCCCACCAATGGTTTCCCAAAAATAAATAGTCCAAAACCAACACATCCGTATTATTTATACATAAACAAATACAATTAACATCATTAAAAAAAATTAAAACTAAGTCATACAATCAAATCAAATCTAGAGGCTATATTTACCCACATTAGTGTAAAACATGATTCAGTTTGTGTGGGGTCTCTATGAGAATGTCGTGATGACCATTACAACTGTATCACTCATGACTAAGGGAAATAAATCCATCCCATCTCCAAAATATAATATAGTAGTAATATACCCATCCCAATATCCTTATTTTTTTCTAGGGGATGTCTTGACCCAGTTTTCACTATAATATACAAATTTCCCTTAGGGGTGGTTTTCACCCCCAGGGTTACCATAATATCACCACCTCCCTTGAGGGGTGTTTCTACCCTAGGGTTAACTATAATATGACATCTTCCCTTGAAGGGCTTTATTCACCCCAAGACTATCCATAATATCCATTCATCCTATATGGGTCTATCTTCACCCTCGTGTAGCCAATAATATCAAAAAACAATCATTTATTTGTTTTCAAGATAAAAACACTACAAAGGTAATTTTCATCCATATAGAAAAAAACATTTAAAAAATTAAAAAAATTTATAGAAGCTCTTTTTATTTCACTATTTAATAAAATTTCCCCCAAACACCACATGTATTACAAAAACCCTTCATTAATTCCCATTTCAAAAAAAAACTTTATTTACTATTTTTAATTACAATTTCTAATATAGAAAAACGGATTTACAATTCTAATTTCTATTATTTGGAATACCATTTCAATATATACTCAATATTATTCATTTTGAAAACCCACTATATATTTATTACCATGAGAATACAGTTGGGGTTTCCTTTGATTTGGTCCAAGGTAATATCAAGGGGGCGTGTGAATTTTGGTGTATCTATTATTAAAACATTTAATTTAAACTAGGTCTCGGTATAGATAATCCATCTCGACCATGAAATACTATACAAAATAATATATTGTTATTCTAGGTTATTTTAGTGGGTTCACATCCAATAATTATAAAACATTCAGTTTAAATATTATTAATGTAAACCACTCGTTCAGATCTTTTGAGATTAGTGATCAGTGATCACACCACTAGCAACAGTAACATGAATCCAAACCCAAAAAATAATTAATTATAATCAAATTATGATTAATTAATTAATAAATTTTAGCAATAAAACAAGCCAAAAATATTTAGTATAAATGACCATTTAGTCACTAGATTCCTGTGACGCACCATAACTGTGTCTAACTCTCTTTTAGAGACCATTCCCAAACTCTAAGAACTACCTTGGTCCAAATGCCAATAATTTTAAATTGAAACCATTAGAGAGAACATTTAATTAAACCAAAAGCACTATAAAAATCACATGGACACATACCTACTATAAAACTAAGTTCATTGGTTTGCATACATTATCTAGATATGTCCTTAATCCAAGTAATGTGAAAGCCCTATCTTCCTAAATTGATTTCACCATGCTTTGGTGGCATCATCTCTCCAATCAATAACCTAGAGAACTTATGTTAGTAAAATAAAAAAGTATTAGAAAAATGATTACTAACCATAAAAATGGATCTTCATTGTAATAGATGGTGGCTCTAATGACCAAAGGTCATGGGAGGACCACCTTTTGGGGAGGGGGGAGGAGAGAGGGATTTGGCATAGAGTGACGGGTGAGAATGATATTGTTTCGTTTACAATATAAGTAGATAGAAGTTGTAAAATACATTTCTTATATAATACATGATTTTTAATAGTGGTAGGTAATTATTTTCACTATATTTTCTATCAACGATATCTAAAAAACCCATAGCACATAGTTAGGGGTTTATTTTGAAAAAACATATGCCAACTATGTGAAATAGATTTTAAACATTATATATAATTTCACATGGTTACTATAGTCAATTTTATGGTTTAAAAACTGATCTTCTTCTTTGATTGTCCCATGTTTTTGTGATATATAATTCACAAAAATAATGTATCAATTGTGTCCTCTATGTCGCAACTCCAAAATACTTAAACTCCATGGATGAAGCACCCAACGCTTATTCGAGAAACCAATGCACATATTTTGTTTCATGACATATCCAAAAATAGTTCTTTGGACATTGTAATTTTCATTCTAGATACTAAGTCAAAATATATCTCATCCCCCAATTGCAGAATTTGAGCATTTTTTGAAAATAAATCTCAATTGTACACTCATACGGACATGGGTTTTTACATCCTTAGGTGGTAATATTTAGATAAATATAAATATTTTATCAAATAAGACCATATTTTATTGGCTCATACACAACACCTAATGTGTTTATATATATTTTAAGATCTTGTTATTAGTATATATAAATATCAATATTCTATCCATAGAGATAATTTTTCTAAATCATTATTACATATATCATTTCCATAAACATTAAATAATATTTTAGGAAATTTTTCTCCTGAGTATTTAATTATTGTATGGAATAATAATTTCCTTATAATTCTTTATAAGGATGCTAACCATGACCTTATTTTAAAACATCACTATATATTACATTCACTTTCCTGCTATAGGGTAATATTTTTGAAGGTGAAATAACCCACCAATTTTTCATTTCATTGAAACATTATTTACATTCAACTACAGAAAAGAACTTCACCCACTAATGTGTTAACATCGATATTGGATTTGATTTCTATAAAAAATTTATCAACAAGTATTGTTAATATTATGATAATTCACGAAAATTATATATCTTCCTCATTGTGGTTGTTCTCATCCATTATATGATAACTCATGTAATTGATCGATAAACTGAAATTCCCATTATCGAGATCACATGACCATAGTATGATACTTTTTACTTCTATAATTAAAAAATTCTAGATTTTCAATTATGTATATCTATCATCAATTTCATTAACTTAGTCTATAAGTAATATTCATCTTCTTACTTACACAATCAAAATATTAGAATATCATCTATAACGACAACCAAAAATTGATTAAATAGGGCCATAACGACTCTATTAATTATATTGTTGAAGATAACATGAGCATTCATAATTTCAAAGGGAATAAATATAAATTAATTATTTCCCTACCTCATATGGGAATATTTCTTGGAAATATCTTCCAATTTTACCCTAAACTCATAGTATCGAAATCAAAATTGAAATTTCAATAACTATTGATATCATTATGTTTGATTGAATATATCATCGATATGGGTTTAGGATAATTTTTTTGTCATGATTTTACTAACCTCATGATAAAAAATACAGAGATTCATTTATTCATCCTTACTTTTTACAATGCAGATTAGTCAACCCCATGATTATAACTAGATAAATTAAAACAGGTGTCCAGATTTTCATATTGTTTCTTTCTTAATTCCTTCAATTTTCTAGTATCTATTATATATGGATTTTTTGATATATTCATAGATCTATGTATGAGTATGATAAAAAATCAACCTCAAGATCTATGGGAAAACATGAAAGATCATTAAATAATTAGTTATTATTGTCCCATACCATAATCATGGAATCACTTTTGACTTTCCCCATAATTATTTGAGAAATGAGTCCCTCGTGTTTTGGTAACAAACCCCATTTTATAGAATATTCTTCTATAAGGAGTTCATAATCATCCTTTCATTGATACTTTATTAATAGGATTATTTACAATGTGAAATGATATTTCCTTATCCCTATAGTTGATATGTGATTTATGTATGGAAATATAATTCATACCAAAAATTATGTCAAACTCAGAAATATAATAAGAATTCAATCTGTAGGGAGTATCTTAGAAAAAATGTCAATTAGAGAGGGTTTTTAAATCATTTATGTGATCATTATACCACCATGGGATTTTATAGATAGTTAAATATCCATTTATTGGGGTTATGATTCCACATTTTAGGAAACAATGATTAATATGAAAGAATATATATGAATTTATGTTAAAAAATTTACTAAGGAAAAACTATGAGTTGTGATAAAATAACTCAAAAATTATATGTAAACCCTTGCTAGTAAATCTCTCAATATGAATCTAGATTATACATGTTAACATAATATTTGTTTATTTAAAATAAACATATTCAAATACATAATAATGATTCAATAATATAGTTTTAATAAAAAAAATCATATCATTTAAGAGTTTCAAACTAGGTATGTAGTTGTTTTAATTTTTTATGAACTATGTGATAATTAAATTAATTCCCAATATTCTATTTTTGAGGTTATTTACCCATACTACACAAGTTCTATAGACTTCATCTAATCCTTTTTACTCAACATTGATATAATTTATAGGAAGACTATATACTTATGACTTTACCATTATTTCATGATATTATCCTATATTTAGACTCATCTCTAGGTTCTTCATTAAGGTTATCAAACCCTAATACAAAAGTTTACTAAAGTAATATAGAAAAAATGAAAAACCCTACTATGATACCAACTGAAGAGACCCAATTTATATGTGACATATATAATACATTGATCTCATGATTTAAATAATACATCTCATAAATATCTACACAACCCAAGTAAAAATATGGTTTACTGTCTTGAGAATTTTCTATTTAAACATGTTTTTTACAACACAAGAAATCATTTATCATAAATCATGTTCTTTTGAACCATTTTCTAGACATATCACAATGATTAATCATAATCATATCTTAGTGAATGGAAATATAATAATGGGTTGACATTATATTCTCAGTAAGGGGAAAATAAATACTAATGCCTCAGAGGTTAAACATGAACTAGAACAAGGGAAATCATAAATACATTATTTCAATATTATTATATCGAAGTTGATAATTATAAATTTTTTTTAGATATATATGATCATAAAATATCATTAATGATGAATAAATGTAATTCCATGAATCAAGATATATCTCAATAATCAAAAAACATGTAAACATGACCTTATTGAGTGATATAGGTTAAAAATACGGATTAACCAAGAATAGCTAAAGTTTCATAGGAAAAAAATATTCATGAAAATATAGAAAAGCTTGATTAAAAAACATATAAATATGGAACATACATAATCATAGTAAATACACTATGAGAAAACCCATCATGTCAGTGCATATGTAAAGAAACTCATTATGCCGACACTTGAAAATTTGATCAAACACATCAGTCTCATTCCTTGAAAAACTCATAATGTTTTCACCTAACTATATCATAAAATATAAACATAAACCAATGCATTATAGTTTTTTATAAGAACCCACCCATCATCATTCATAGATATGGGTGAATCTTAAAATCCATTGTAATCAAAACTTACAAAACAAATGAAAAAATAAGGTGTTTTATAAAATTTTAAAAATAATCTGACTATATGAACTAAAGAAATAATAATATATAAAAATAGTTTTACAAAAGTTTTATTATAAAATTTACATATATAGTGTTATAAAAACATCACTTCATCAGATATAATATTTTGATAAAATAAATTTGAAATGCGATAGATTTTATAAAACCTTTTAATCATTACATTGAAATTTTAACTACAAATTATGCTTAAAAATTAGATTTTAAAGGGAATAAGTCTCAAAAAATTATTATAAATAGTTATAAATAACTGATATTTAACTATAATAAAAATAAAACTAAAAAATATAGTGTAAAATAATGAAATGTATTCCTTTATTATATTCCTAGGCCATTTAAAAAACCATAGAGGGAAAAATTATAATAATCCTTTTCAAAAAATAGGTAAACGAAAATTTGAATAAAAAAAAATATCCTCATTTCTTTAAATAGAACACTTTTAATATGAAAAAAATTTTAATGGAAGAAAATATACGTTATTGGGAATGAGAATTATTAATATGAAAGATATGCATTAATTTTGGAAAAAAAATACAAAGAAGTAGTCGTTGAGGATGTGATATAATTTACCCAGAAAAAAAGTGGGAAAACCTTATAGAATAGGGTAATATTATTTTAAATGAAATATTTAAATGGCATATTGATGTAATAATGAATATGACCCCATGAATCCAAAATTGAGTCTATAAAACCCTTACACATTTTATAAATTTTTAGTCAAAGCCCCATGAGATAAATAATATTGAATTGAAAATGAAATAATATGAAATATAATTTAATATTGATAAAGAATGTAAAATGGGTATTAGTTACACCATTCTAAACAAAACATGGTGTTAAATGATAAATATATAATAAGATTTGAAAATTCGAGACAACATTCCTTTAAACTGAATTCTCACATAGTTGATCACACTATAGACTTCTGTATACAAAAAATTACTTTATAAATCAAATATTTAATAAAATTAATTATATCCATGATATTTCAATGGAATTATTTTATATTTATTCGTTATATGTATATTAATTAGTTATTATCTATTTTCAATATGAAGTGTGAGTAATCTTGATTATTTTGGACTAGTTTCATTATCGTGGTTTTTTGATTCATTACTATACAAAATTTCATCTGTCATAGATCGAGTAATTTATTGTAATTTATGTTTTATTATTACTTATAATGTTAATTTTCTTTTTTATGATAGTTTTAGTTTTTGTTCTTCTATATGGAATTATTGACAAACAAGTTTTAGTGTTTCTTAATAAATGAACTATTGTATCCTAATTAATGACTTTAACGTATATATTAACAATATAGTACCAAAAAAATATATTTATTTATTTATTAATATCCATTATTAATTTTACACATCCATATATGATATAAATTTATATAATTTTTCAAGTTGGTGGATAAACCTTTCCAACACGTATAGGCATTGATATATGTGAGGGTGTGTCTATAGAAGATATTATTTTATTATAAAATCACTAATAAAAGTATAATTAAATTATTAGGATGTTATTGTTGTAATTAATTATAAATATAAGATGTTTAAAGAATAAGTAAAAGGAAAAATAAGTTTCCAATTATAAATAAACTCTTTTTCCTCTTGCTATATCCTTTTTTTGGCTGTTAGTTTTACAATGTACGTTTATGGCTAATATTACTTATAGAATAAATAGTTTATATTTATAAATTCAAAATATTAACATTAATAATGTTTATATTCTCTAAAAAAACTTATATATTAATCATTTAATGGTGGTAATGAAAACCAAAACATGTTATTCAAGAGGTGGCAGTTGACACATGCACATGGGAAATATTTTCATTTTTTTTAGTTGAATGGGAAGGGAATAAATAATGGTTATACCATAAATAAAATAAAATATCAGTATTTTAATTAAAATTATTATATTAAATAAAAAATTTTATAATGTTTTGGGATAGAGTGTATGAGAATTAAAAATAATAGTAGTAAATGGGTAAGCAATACTTCTGATAGAGATTTGGATCTTCTCTATAAGAATCATTTAGAAATAAAATACTTAAGGAACTTTATTGATGAAAGGTTTAGAATAATATGTATAAGGGATATAGTAGACATAAATTTTTTATTGTTTCATTTTAATTCTTAACTATATGTGTGTCTTAAAAAGGCTGGAAGTGTTATTCTTTTATAGGTTAAAAGGAGGGAAAATATTTGGAAAAGAATGCTGGGGATGGGTTTAGAATAGAATATTTGGAGAGTTATGTGATTTAGGTGGGAAAAAATTGTGGTGAAAAGTCTGTATGACTTTAAATATGAAAAAATGTATTATGTGATCTATAGTTTTCAAATTTTTTTAGTAAAATTCAAAACACATTAGGTTACCAATTTTAACACTTATTATTCTTGATTTAAATTCAACTATGAAAACTATTTTATTACTAATAATATAAGATAAATCTAATTACGAAATTTATATGTGATGAATCCAAATTTATAATCTATTTAATCTAATTTAATTTTTAAATATAATTAAATTAACATTAAATTCAAAAAAAATAATGTATTAAAATTTTATATGGCAAAAAAATTCAATTTTAATCATTAAGTGTCCTTTATTTTATTTAACATTGATAACAAATTAAATGTTTGCTTAATTAATTTTTATAAATGTTTAAACATAATATTATTCTCCAAATTTTAAATATATTCAATTAATATATAAATAACATTTAATATTGTGTAATTCTAAAAAATAATGATTTTTCTTTGGTGACTATTATTTTTCATGATTACTTAATTTTATAATCAGAAATTAGTTGACCAGATTACATTTTTTTCTATCCTAATTACAAGATTTAATGTCATTTTATCTAATTCATTTTATAAAATTGTTAAAAATAATTTTCATATAAGAACATATAATTCATATCAATTATTCAATGACACAAATATCTTCCTAGCATAAAATTACCTTTTTTATAACACCCCCTTATGTAGTAATTATGAATATTTTACATATGGTGATACCCACCAATCAAGGAGATATAATATTATTTTATTTATTATTAATTATATTATGACAATATAATTTTCTACAATTCTTTTCCACTGTTACATGGATGAAAATCTACAAATATGGTATTTAAAAACAAAAAAATATAATTAATGAAATCATGGGTTGTTATATTCTTCCACACATACAGATAAATTTTTTGTTAACATTTTATTACATTAAAGATGAATGTAATCGTACTTCTCTCTCATCACATCCTTTATTTCCCATTTAACAGCCTAAAATTTATAATTCTTCCACTAAAAATTGACAATATGGGTGGTGTTGTTCCTTAGAAAATTTCCTTTTGTTCCAAGGTTTCCACATTTTGTTCAAGGTAGAATGGTAATGTTGTAATTGTAGAGTTTTTGAGAAAAATGAATCTGATGGATGTGTTATTTATTTCCGCAAAACTGATATGTTGAACACATAATTTACAAGGGAGACATTTGGAGGCAGTGTTATGCGATAGGCTACAACCCAAACAAGATAAAAAACCTGAAAGGAAATGATGTATCTCGGGTTCAACATCCCTTTTCTCTAAATATTATATCATAATTTCAAGGATATATTTGAAATAACACATAATGAAAAACTCTAATATTTAATTCATGAGGACCATTATATGATGATAATTTTTTTGAACTATATCTATCATTTCTTATAAAAGGTCAACACCTATTAGCTTACTCTTTACAACATCATCACATCTTGATGGAGTACTATATCTCTAATAATAAATTTCATCATATTGTTCCTTATACATTATAAAATAGAAACTATTTTTATATGAGAACTATTCTATGAGAGGTATTTATCCATTTATCATTTTAATTCAATTAAAGAAGATCTCATAATTTCCTTTATAGGTTGAATTTTCCTCTCTAACTGACAATCTGTCTAAGGATGATAAGCAGTGCTAAACCACAAATTTGTATCAATGTCTTTCTATAGATATCTCCAAAACCTGAAGATAAACCTTGGTCCAGAGTAGATACAATAGGTATTGATACCCATTACTACCATCCCACATCCCTTATGTATATCCTAGCGACTTAGTCAAGAGAGATATCTTCTTTGATGTAAATAAAATGTTCTAACATTGTAAGGATATCTACCACCAAAAATATATAATTATAGACCTTAGAAATTATGGGGAGAATTATATAAAATTATTTGGTGATTTATTACAATTTTTTTACTAGAATGGGTAATGGTTGCAACATATCTAATACATGCTTCATTAAACCTTAAAATCATAGAAAACAGATTACTATGTTATGTATTCTCTAATTTCTCTCTTAATGTTATCATAGAAAAATATTTTTTTAAAATCTATATATCACTAAATTCTTAAAAGTATAGAAAAAATTAATTATGTAAATAAAAAAATGTTTTATTTTCAATTTCAATATTTATGGGACACATAAATGGGTTAAAAACATTATAACTCAATCTTATACAATGTTGAACTCTGGAATATTTGCTACATTTTATAACTCCACATACACATTATGTGATTATTTAATATTCCTGTGGATGGATGGTTGGGATATCAGTTTGGAAAGATATGATTTCTCTTCACCCATTATGATTTCAAGATTCATCATCTACAAATCCATGAGTATTGGGTCTTTTTAAATCCTCATCATATAGAGATTAGCATGGTTTTTCTTACTCATAGAATCATCCACCTTATATTCCTTCCCTATGTAGTATTATATTGAGTAATCATAATATTTTAACAAATCGAACCATATCATTTGAAGAAATATTCAAATAATTATAAATAATATTTATTTAAAACTCTTTTATTTAGATATATATCAAACTATTTGTTATAGAGATAATACTATTAAATATTTCATGGAAAGGTCACTTCCAAAAAAATAAATTATATGTAATGTAACATTAATCATGAGTATTTAATTGGTATGAGTAATAATTAATTACATTTTCATCCTATATGAAGACAAAACCCATTCCTTTTTTCAAGCATCACTATATATTTTAAACCCTTTCCCAATGCATGGTGTTGAAAGCACAGGACATGTGACCTGCCACTTTTTTTATTCTATGAAACATTATTTACATTCATTTTTACAAAGGAACTTCACCCCATCCATATTAGTTTTGTTAATGTTATTGATATCCTTGAGAAATTTCTCACCAAGCATCAATAATATCATGCTAACCAAATAATACCACAGATCTAAGTATAATTTATCTATCTTGGTTATAACTCAATAAATTATATCTTTGATGGATATACTCATTTTCCCATTCTTAATAGTACATTTCTAAAGATCTATTATTTCTACAACCATACATTATATGTTTAATATGTTTCATATAAATAATCTTTTCTAAATGTTTGTAACTCGATCTAAAAATGATCTTCGTTCTCTTCCATTCCCATTGAATATATAATAATATCATCATTAAATACCATGGAAAATTGATCATGGTAACCTCAAATGACCATTTCATTATATACATTAATATATAAGTATAATTCAAAATTCCAAATGGAATCACTGAAAATTTATAATTTCTGTACACAATAAGAAATGATTTATTTGAAATATACTACCTTTTGAATCTTACCGGATTGTATCTGTATCAACATTCAAAACATGAACAATAATTGAGCTCATTAGAGTTAGTCAAATAGATTATCGGTACTGGGTAAATAAGTCTTGTTTTCAATCATGATTTTATTAATATCATTAAAAAAATAAAAATCTGCATTGATCTATCTTCTAACGACCTAGTGCATCCCACGATCATGATATTCTCTCCTTTAGGCCTATCCCACCCAATTTTTCCTTCCCTAGGCTTTAGCCCTTAGTCATCCCCCAAGAAAATTCCTCATGATCGGAGATTTATCCACACCACCTGATAAAGTGGTCCTTTGTGATCCTCCTCCTTCGATGTGTGATAGCCATAATCCATCCCTAAAAGGTCCCAACATCCTTACTGGCACATCAAATGGACACTAGACCTAATTCCATTTGTAACGGCCTAATCCAGCCCACAATCATGATATTTTCGACATTGGGCCTAGACCACACAATTGTTCTTTCCCTGGGCTCTATCCCTCAATCATCTCCTCAGAAATTGGCCTAATGATGGGAATGGTATCCACATCACCTTATAAAGGGGTGTTTAATGTTCCTCCGCCTTCAATATTGGATAACCATAATAATCATGTCCCAAAACATCAAGGGTACCCTAGTAACTTGATTACCAAGACACCCTGACATAGCGTGAAGGGTGTTCCTAATCCCCATCAGTCAGCGACTAGCACCTGACATCATACAAAAAAAATTCTGAATAATATTTCCACAATAATGTGGAAGAAAAAGAAAACAAGTCAGTATGCATAACAAAATAAACTCTACTCGGTGTGAAGTACCAAAATACAATAAGGCATAAAAATCCAAAAGTACTACAACCCAAGTAAAAAAATGGAAAAAAAACCCTATGGTTTCTAAGGTCACAACTCAACAAGACCAAAGCTCAACTTTTGGATCCACATACAAGATATCCATTCCCCTTGCTCGAACCAAGAAGAATAAAGTCCACAAACACCCAACGACAAATGTATTATGTGAGACTAATCCTAGTAGGATACCACCAATGCTTCCAAAACAGATTCCAAATATATATTATAAAAAAAATATTTCAATTATTAAATAAATGGGTTTGGAAATATAGATGAATATTTAATCATGACATTTTATACATTTTAATATGATGGAAATAAAAAATTTATCAATGATTTTATAGATTATGGAATATTAATAAAACAATAGATTATGTAGAACAGTTACATAAAATACTTTATAAAAAATAAGAATTCAGGTAATGTAGTTCAAAAAAAACATTCGAATACATTTATATCTCAAATATATAAAAAAAGAGAGAAACAAGGAAATATTCCAAAAAGGTACGATAGTATTAACCATCTATAGGATTATGAACATTGTATGTGAACTCATTGAAATGTGAACACACATTTCCCAATGACACTGGCCGAAGGAAGCTCATCACCAACTCGTCGGGTGTGTGAACCTCCGCAAGAATGTTTTAGAACTTTATAATTTCATAGAGTGTATCCAAATTACTCACTAACTACCTAAGGCTGGCATACACTCTTCCATGATTGGAGAACTATTTTAAGACATCTTAAAATATGATCAATCCCATCATTCCATTTCAAAAGTGCCAATTTCTATCCCTTTTTCAATTAAATTGAATGAAAAATTCAACCAATTTAATTTAAATCAACAATTCAAATAAATCAAGAAATATAAAGATAGTCAATATGGACAATAGGAATGGAACCACCTAGCTCATGGTCGCTAATGTCAACAACAACAATAGTCCACCTAGTGTGGTTCAATACATCTCCTCACAAAATTTTGATCATATGAATCGGTACACCAAGGCTCGATTCTCATCAAGGGTTCCTAGAACCAAAACATGTATTTTATTTCACTAGTAAAATGTTATATGTGCTTATATTTTCCCACTTTTAGATAATCTATGGATTATCATTTAATTTTAACACATGAAATTGAAAAAAATAATATCCATTGGATAATTATAAATCTCATTCGATAATTATATCCCTCTATTTTATTTCACAAGGAAAGAAGAAATTACATGTTTATATATTTTATATTTCATGGATAACTAAAATTTATTCATTAAAATATTTCATATTGTAATATTTTATGTCTCATGGATAATTTTAAATTATCAATTAAAATATTAAATGCAATAATATTTTAACTCTCTTAGATATTTTCCACATTATTATTTTAATTATCAAATTCTATGATAGTTCCAACCTCTTTGATAAAACTTCAAATTATCATATTATGTTAACGAATATGTTCATAATACTTTCCTCAGAAAAATTATAAACCACATTCGATATTATAATATCTTTAAATAAAAATGATAACACAAGTGGTAGTCTTTTATAATTATTCATTTATAATATATAATTGATATACTTAGATAAATTATTTTAATAATATAAATTTGTCAATCTCGTGATTATCTCATGATTATTAAATCCAATTATCATTTGTTAATTATTTATAATTATCCTTTTAACAGAAAGAAGAAATTATCAATGCTCAATTTTTCATAATTATTATTCAAAAATTTATCCTAATTATCTATTGTTAATACAAGTAATTATTTATTGAAAACAACCCATTAAATATGTGAAAGAAATATTCAAAACCATGATGCCTTCAAAATAAAAGCAATATTTTGATTCTCCTCATCAGGATGAATTTAATGACACTAACAGTGCAATATACTTACTAATATCATGAATGATATTGAAAAGAGAAGATTGGATAAAAAATAAAATAATATAAAAAGAATATCATACCTCTCACACACATGAACCACACCCCAAAAGGAGGAAGGAATTTTTTGCAGTTCGATGTGAATTAGATAAAGAAAGACCTACTACCGTGTGCGATGAAGATATGAGTTACATAAACACTACATGATTGAGCTATAGAGAAGGGAAATGTGTTTTCAAATTTTAAGAACCCTAAAAAACGAATGTTTGAGAACCACAATTTAAAACATCCTATTCAATACATGATTCAATATAAATTTAATGATGACGTTGATAATTTCATCTCATTAATGCATTTAAACTTTAGTGGATTAAACTATGATGAAACATGTGGTTATAAAAATAGAATGCCTTTTGATTGGATGATGTGCATGTGGAGGAGATAAAGGAGATTAAAAAAACATTCCATTTAATTTCATTTAATTCAGATTAATCATAAAATTATTAAAAATAATTATTTAACAAAAAAATTAAGTGACCCCAAACATCAGTTGCACATTAAATTTATACTCTGTATAGGGTAAACACCTCCTTTCGGACCCTACAGTTGTCTCATATTACTCATAGGATGCATCGTTTGAGATATATTCAGGATTTTTTAATTAAAAATTGGAATAAATAAATAATTAAAATAATGTTTGTTTTTTTGTGAGTGAGGAATCCATACGCCTGATGTTGATAAATGTTATACATTTTCGGGGGTAAACACCTCATATGGGACCCATCGGTGGTCTTGAATTTTTCATATGACACACCTTTTGAGAGATATTTACTTTTTTTAATAAATAATATATTAAATATTATTTAATCACTTTATCTCATGAGATAGGTGTCCTAAAGTCCAACGCTTTTGAATGTTATACCCCTCCTAGGGTAAACAACACATTTTAGACATAACAGTATGCTCATATTTCCCACACAATGGACCATTTTGGAGTTATTCAATTATCTGGAATAATTTTCTCATGCTTAAAATAATATATTTAATATTTTTATTCCATCCCCCATGAGTCTTGGAAGACCTCGAAAACTCATACATACTTAGTGTTTAGCTACAAAAATATTTAATTGAATATTCTGGATTACTAATTGGTCATTTTACCATTCCACGATGTGTTTAATAAAAACACAACTTTTCAATGATGAACCATTTTTATTATTTAATATAATTATAATGTAACACAATATGGTTTAGGAATACCTGAAACAGTAATGAGATGTTACAACCTCCCCGCAATTGGAACATTCTATCCCCAGAAAGCATATGAAGATGTCTCCACCTCAAAAAGGCAAGGCTATTGTTCTCTCATTAGTGTATCCATCTCTTATTTTTAATGAGAATTATAACCATGAATCAATATCATACATACCATAGGTATCGTCCTCTCATGAAGTTCCTTGTTCTCATAATCAATGAGTATGATTGGTCGTTCTGCCATAGATAAACCAATTTCCACTTCAAAATCAGGCCATCTCAGAACAAGAAATGGGTAAGATAAATTATTTAGAAGATGTGATACATTAAATACATTATATATTTACATTAGTTGATTTGGAGGTGCTAAATGGTAAACAACATTCCCCACATAATCAAAAATCTCAAAAGATTCCACAAAACAAGCAGAAAGCACCTCTTTTCTCCCAAACAATTGATAACCCAACTGGGGTGAAACCATCAAAAATACATGGTCACCAAAATAGATTCTTCAAGTAGTAAATTGACATAGTGCTTCATGGATGCACAAGCTATTTGAAAATCGAAAAATCTCCCATTATTCCCTCCCTTGTCTCTAAGAGTAAAAACATAATGGTTCTGATAACATAGAACACCATCTTTAGAGAATGACCATTGGGAATCAGTATCTCCACCATAAAGAGTGTCTAATGATTATGTAATTATTCAACAAGATTACGTTCCTTGAGAATAATATCAAGAAGAGAAGATATTAGAGAACCATCATCTTTCAGGGCAGATAGAATCGGCGCTGCCCAAGGTTACACACTTGGGTGAATAAGGCTTTATAAAGAACAATGTCGAATTAGAACATTAGTTCTTAAAATTTATTTGGAGCCATTTGATATGAGTGAAAATAAACTAGTTGAGTACCATGAATCAAGTAAGTGGAAAACTCAACCTCTCTTACCATTGATAAACCAAATAAATCAGAAGGAAATGATCTGGGCAACTCAAAGGAAACTAGAGGGAGATCACTACTATAAATTAAAATCAAACACTAATATAACCTTCCCTAACACCCGATAGGATGGTATGTCCCTACACGACCATGGGATCCATTATTTTTGAAATACAAAATACACCCTATAACTTGTGGTAAGGTAGACCCATCAAAGATAACAATCAATCTAGCTTTATTAGTAATGATCCAATTGATCCCAAATATTACATCAAAATATTTCATGTCGAGTACCAGAAAAAATCCATGAATGTTTAGAATATAATAGAGATAACACACAAGAAAGACTATGGAGACCATTTTCTACCTTCATACAAAGAGGTGATGTGATATCAATTTCAGAACATAAAAGTATCACAAGAATATAAATAATATTAACATTACGGGTTGAAAAGAAAATGACTGACATGCAATAGTATCAAATAGAGCAGTCACTAAAGGCGAAGCTAGAGTAATGATACATATCATGGTCACTGGACCTATATTATCTTCCTTGAGAGACTCTTACACTATGTGAAAAAGCATCGTTCTGAATTCCTATGGTTGGAACACTTTTTTATGAGAAGTATTTGATTGACCTGCAGTTTTGGAAGGTTCTAATGATCTCATCTCAACTAGATTCTGATCCACAACATGATTTGGTCACTAAGGTTCATCATAATCCTCCTTCTGGATCAATTTCACATGTCTTCTCAGGAGAATTTAGTTACACAACCCAAGCCTTGAATAAGAAGAAATTATTTTATCACATAGACTGAGTAATGAGAGAAATTATTCTAAACAAAATGAATAAACAAGATTTGGATTTCACTCTATCCAAATAACAATAGGGAAAAGACTAGAACTAAACCACAATATGACTTTCCCTAACCACCCATGGTGACATAAGTTTTATTGTGGTGAGATATTTCTAGAATTCAATCAAAACTACATCTTAGGTCCCAATAAGATTTCACAAATGCATACTAACATCAAGACAATGGCTCTACCTCCCTCTAAACAATTTTGTCATGAAACAGCCTGGGTACCCTAGAATCCTAATAACCAAGGTAGCTCTAACATATCCCAAAGGGAATTCCCAATCCCCATGGGTTGGAGACTAGCACCTGGCATCACAAAACAGACAAGTGGGAATGATTTTCCTCAATAATGTGGAAGCTAATGAAAACAAGGAAGTATGCTTAACGAAAGAAACTCTACTGGGAGTGAAGTACCAGAATACAATAAGGCATAAAAACCATAAAGTACTCCATCCCAAGTACTAAAATGGGGAAGACAATCCCATGGTCCCTAAGGACACAACTTCCCAAGACTAATGCTCAACAGTTGGATCCACCTCTAAGAGATCCCTTCCCTTTGCTCGAACATGGAAGAATACATTCTACAAACACCCAAAGAAAAAACTAACATGTGAGCCTAAGACTAGTAGGATACCACCAAAGATTCCATAAATGATGCCAAATATATATTATCCAATTAAAAGCTTTCAATTTTCAATTAAATTATTCTAGAAATTAAAAATAATATATAATCAAAACAAGAATTACATTTTAAAATAATAGAAATAAATATTTTAAGAAATGATTTTACAAATGATGGAATGTTACTAAAATAGTAGCTTATGTAATACAATTATATAAAATATTTTATATAAATAAAAAATGTATGTAAATTAGTTCAAACAGACATTATTATACATTTA
Organism: Viscum album; assembly: GCA_963277665.1. Taxonomy (NCBI): domain Eukaryota; kingdom Viridiplantae; phylum Streptophyta; class Magnoliopsida; order Santalales; family Viscaceae; genus Viscum; species Viscum album. The sequence continues at coordinate 343,963,919 of OY728165.1, read as the reverse complement.
TATGTCAAATATAAATAAACAAGTGAGAAACATGGTCATCTACCAAAATGTATGATAGTATCAACTAGCTATACAATTGTGCACTCTCAATGTGAACTCAGAAAAATGTGTATACACATGTCCCTATGACACTAGCCAAATGAGACTCATCCCTAACCCATCAGGGATGTGACCCGCCACATGTATGTTTTCGAATATTGTCGTCATATAGAGTGTATCAAACTAACTCACTAACTACCTAAGTCTTGCATGATCTCTTACATGATGGGTGAACTATTTTATGACTGCTTAAAATATGATCTATCCCATTATTACATTTCCAAATTTATAATTTTTATCCTTTTAAAACCAAATAGGTTTTATTCAAAGACATTCCTTTTTTACAAGATAATGCTACTGGGTTTCGATCAAATCATTTTAGGCTATTATCACCAATTTGAAATCTTTTAAAAACCAATTTCATTATTACTAAATTTATTTCCACAATTAAATTCAACAATTTAATTAAAATAATTTTTATAAAATAAACAACTTAAATTATAAAATTTAAGTCATCGAATTTCCATAAATACACCCAATTCATTGGAATTGGGGTTTTCCAAAATTCCATGCCAAAACCATTTCAAATGTACAAATTCACTAGAATCGGGTTTTTATCAATTAAATTGAAATAATTTTTTTCTATTTAATTTAAATAAAAAATTGAATTAAATAAATAAATATAATGATAATCAATATTGATAATTAGAACGGAGCCACTGACCTCAAGGTTGTTGATGTCTGTTGCAACAATAATCTACCCAACCTCATTCAATACACCTCATCACGACATTTTTATCATATGTGTCGACACACCAATGCTTTATTCTTGTCATAATTACTAGAACGAAATTATCTATTTTATTTCACAAGTAATATGTTACAGGTGATTACATTTTCTCTCTTCTGGATAATCTCGGGATTATAATTTTATGTTATCACTTGAAATAAAAAAAAATATCCATAAGAATAATTATAAATCTCATTCGATAATTATAACCCTCTATTTTATTTCTCAAAGAAAAAAATATTAAATGATAATACATTTTATCTTTCATGGATAATTAAAAATTATTGGGTAAAATATCACATACGATAATATTTTATCTCTATTAGAGAATTTTAAATTATCAACAAAAATATTAAATGCAACAATATATTATCTCTCTTGGATAATTGCCAAATTATCATTTTGATTATCATGTGCGATGATAGTCCCAACCATCTTGATAAAATTTGATATTATCATTTTATGTCAGCGAATATGTTCATAATATTTTCCTCAGAATAATTATACACCACATTTGATATTGTATTATCCTTAAAATAAAATGATAACACAAGTTCTACTACTTTTTAATTATTCTTATATAATTTAAATAAATATACTTCGAAAATTATTTTAATAATTATCATTTGGTAATATCACGATTAACTCATGATTATCTCATGATTATTCATTATACTTATCATTAGATAATTATTTATAGTTATCCTTTCAACAAAAAGAGGATATTATCTTTTGGTTATTCATCATAATTATTATTAAATAATTTTACATAATTATCTATTAATAATACAGGTATTTATTTATTTAAAATAACCCATTTAAAATGTAAAAATTCATATTAATCAAAACCTTAATTCCTTACAAACAAAAGTATTATTTTCATGTTTCTCGTGAAGAAAAATTCAGTGAAACTAACATCGTATAAAACCGACCAATATCATAAAAGATATGTGAAAGGGAAGATTGATTAAAACTAATAAAAATAAAAACAATATCATACCTCCTGCGCACATGAACCACGCCCCAAATGCAGAAAGAAATTATTGGCTGCTGGATGTGAATTAGATCAAGCAAGACCTACTACTGTGTGAGAGAATGATCTGAGTTTTATAAACTCTAGGAGATCAGGAAATATAGATGGAAAAGGTGGTTGTAGATTTTAATAAACCTAAACATGCAGGTTTGAGAACCCCAATTTAAAAAAACCTACTAAATATTCCATTCAATCTAAATTTAATGATGGAGTTATTGATTCCTTCTCATTAATGAATTGAAACTATAGTGGATTAAAATTGTGATGAAGGGGGGGGGGGGTTTAAAATCGAATGGCTCTTAAAAGGAGGATGTGAGCATAGATAAGATGAAAGAGATAAGAAAATTACATTTAATTTCCTTAAATTTAGATTAATCATTAAATTAATAAAATTAATTAATTAACATAAAAATTAAATGACACCAAACTTCTATTTTGCATTAAATTTTTACCTTATTTAGGGTAAACACCTCCTTCTGGACCTAACGGTGGTATCAAATTTCTATTAGGATGAACTGTTTGAGATATATTGAGGAGTTAGTAATTACATATTAGAAAAAATAAAAAATTAATAAATGGGTTATTTTTATGATTGAGGCATCCAAACGTGCGACACTAACAAATATTATACCTTTTAGAAGGTAAACCACTTCATTTTAGACCCATCAGTGGTATTATATTTCTTATACGTCACACTGGTTGAGAAAAATTTAATTATTTTTTTAATAAATAATATATAAAATATTATTTAATAACTTTACATCATGAGAGATGTGTCCAAAAGTCCAGAACATTTGAATATTATACACCTCCTAGGTTAAACACCACATTTCAGACATAAGTGTACGCTCATATTTCTCATATGGTGGAATGATTTGAAGTTATTCAATTATTTTGAATAAATTGCTCATGATTAAAATAATATATTAAATATTTATATTGTAACCACCATTTGGATTTTCAGACATCAAAAAATCATACTTAGATAGTATTTAACTCAAAAAATATTAAATTGAATATTCTAGACTATTAAATGGGTGTTTTACCATTCTGTGATGTGTTTAAAAAAAGTGACAATTTTCACTGATAAACCATTTCTTTTCATTTAACGTAATCATAATTTTACACAAGATGGTTTAGGAATACCTGAAATAGTAAGACGATGTTACACATCCTTTTTTAAATTATTGGACTAGTAAACCCCATGATAAATCATTTGGCCCAATAATACCCTTATCCATATTCTCTTTTAGAACCTTGTATAATTATTTTAATTCAATAGAATCCATTTCACATGGAGTTTTTCAAATATGCATGGATATAGGTATGATATCGCTTAAAATATTAACCTCACGGTCTAGGGGATGACTAGGAATTTGATTAAAAAAATACATCAATATACTACCATATAATTGGCATTTCATTGATGTTGACTTCCTCTCTAATTATTTGAGCCTAGAGCCTCTTGTTGTTTAGTATCATAACCCATATTATATAATTTTCTTCTAAATAGAATTTATAATCATCCTTACATTGATACGTGATAATATAATTATTTGGATATGAAATGATATTTCATTATCCTGATATATGATATGCGATTTTTTCATGTAAATCCAATACATACCCAAAATAATTCATAATTCACCCAATGTAAGACAAATTCGATCTCTAGGAAGTATCTTCCCATAGATCACGATTGTTGGATATTTATATATCATAGATGCATATACTGTGCCACCACGGGATTTCATAGAAAGTTCAATATCAATTTCTTAGGTGGTGATTCCACATTTTTAGAAAAAATTTGTGATATCAAATAATTTTTATGGAATTATATTCATAAATGTACATAGGTGTGACAATGAGTATCAATTAAATAAATAATAAATGATATACATAACCAAGATTTTCAATCTATTATTTTCAATATTGAATATCTATGTTACCTTTTTATTATGTTATTGAACATAAACATTTTCAAATACCATATACTATTTTACAATGATAGAGTGAATTAAAAAATGAATATCCCTTGGTAGTGTCAAACATGTTGTATTGTTAGGCCTCTTTTGATGGTTCTGGGAATAGCAAAAGAATATGGTGGTTGGCGATATATTAAAATTTATTTCAATATTTTTTGTGATAAACTAAAGAGGGGATCTTGAATAACAAATTTATAATAATGTTATTTAGTATTTAATAAAATAAATACCTAGGATTAGGAATTTTCTATGTTGATGACTATTAGTCATTCAAAAAAACCCTTTTCGGATTGCATTGGTTGTGTTTTTAGTGTCCAATTACAGAATTCCTAATGAGGTGATCCATGCGTGATCCAATGATTTCAAAGAAGCACCACTCAATCATCGAGTGCAAACTCAGATAATTGAATTTCATTTATTGTTCATTAATGATCTCTTGTACTTCAGTCTTGAAGAAATATCTCCTCCACTTCTAATTCTTGAGATGGAGAGGGAAGAAAGAGTCAAGAGATAATTCGTTGTGTGAAAAAAAATATTCTATTCACAATTTTTGGATGCAATATAACGTAGGAATAATCATCTATTTATAGAGTTAGTGTTTAGGTTAAAACAATAGTTAACCACATGACAACCATTAAAAACCATTAAAACCTTTAATAAAACACATACCACATAATAATAATTTTATTATTATTATTATTTTTTGGAACGTGCCAACTTATACAAGAATAAATATTATATAGTGGTCTTCTTATATAATATTTCTCACCTGACTTGGCATTGGTCCATTATAACTCCTCAAGAAATTTTTAAACAAATGAAAAAATAATTTATACAAAAATAAATAATTTATTCATAATCTACCAGATATATATTTCTTAAAATTTAAATTAATTAAAATAAATATTTTATTCACTCTCTATAACATTAATGTCTTATATATATTCACATAATAAAAAAATATTTTAAAACCTTATGAATATTGGAGATTAATACTAATTGATTAAAATTATTCCTCAGTCTTGAAAATAATATTTATTCGAATAATTCATTTCAAATAGAAATTAATTGGGATAAATGGAAATATGTATTGTATGCACCTCTAGGATTATTTGTCATTGAAATTGGGGGGCCATGCCCAAAGTCCAAGATTAATGTCTAGTAAAGGGCCAAGACACCCAAGAGAATGAACTTAATGTCGCAATGAAGAATGCCACATATGAATGTTTACTATGTAATATATTACCCTAATCTCAATATCTCATCTTCTCAGTCGCACATCTATGTCACCAACCTATATGACTGATACATATTTCATTGATTAATAAATAAACACATCGTTACACCACAAAAATGTATTTTAGAGTGATTTTTCAATTCTAATCAAAGGGTTGTGATATAAATTTCCAATAATATGGAAAGGAAAAATAATTCCTTGGATTATCCACTAATGAAATGACACTCAGAATGCACACAACATATATATCCTCACCATGAACTTTTATCATTATAGATTTGTAAATACATATATTTACATGATCTATAACATACATTAATAATAATCCAAAAGTCTGAGGACCACTACACATGATTTTGGAGATGAATATTTGTTGACAAAAAAATAAATAGAGTTCCTACTGGAGGGTATGTTATTATAATATCCCGCATTGTAGATTACTTGGTGCGAACAATATGAGAAGAAACATCATCTGTTAATGAGTACTCGAACATGAATTTATATTTACTATTTTTTGAGTCATAGTACATTGTCTAACTGTTGATCATTATTTAATCATATCATCATACCACATCAAGGATCACATCATAGTGGGGAAGTTCTCTGACTTTATAAATGTGACATATACATTATGAAATTTTTACATTAAAGATATGAATAACTTCGATAAATAGGTAATAATAATTTATATTAATAATAAATAAATCTAATTTACATGTAATAAAATTTAAAATAGTTGGTCCTATAAAACACACTCAAAATAATACTCACTTGTATTTAAGACAACATCCTAGGGCCTTCGTCCCACTAGACCTAAAATGGTTGTCTTGTTTCTACTAAGTCAAAGATTTATTCATGGGGCCCTCCACATTGTCTTCCATGGAAATATTTCCCACTATAAATTCAACTCTTTATGAAAAATCACTCAATAGATTCTTCATATAATGTATTTTCTTTATCTATTGATGTGTCATTGGATGTCTTGAAAGCACCATTGCTGTATTATTATCACAATAAAGTATGATAGGATATTTAATATTAGGTACCAAATCACTCTCTTGGAAAATGTTAGAAATACATACTTCTTCATTAGCTTCCTCAGAAGACACAATATACTTCGACACTACTATAGAATATGCAACCACAACCAACATTGAGATCCTTCAACTCACAAAAACATCATTCAAAATATGGATTTATATTATTCATGAAATCATGTTCTCTTGATCAGTTAGTAAATTGGCATCACCATATCATTTTATTAGTATTTTCACATATCCTCCATTAATTTGGAGCATGCCCTTAGTATGCCTCAGTTACATAAGGATAGTCCTGACTACCATCCAATGGAATTCATTGGGATCATCGTGATATCTCCCTACCACCTTAATATATTGGTGACATATTTCCAAGTACATGGTATAACATACATGAATGACCTAATCAATGATGCATATGGAATCAATGCCGTTTTATTTCTTTCTCCATGTGCCTGATGTCACTTTTTCCATGAATGATGAATACCATGTGATGATAGAAAAGATACCCTATTATATTGTTCCATACTGAATATTTTTGGTATATTGTTAATGTATGTACTTAGACATAAGCTGGGAAAACACTGGGATCTTTCACGATGAATCTTGATCCCAATAATATATGTCTTCTCATCTAATAAATTCATAGGGAATAATTTATTTAACCATTCCTCAACAAACTATAATAGTGGTATTTCATTTACAAAGAGTATTATGTTATCAATATGTAATTAAAATAAAACTTTTTCACTCCCACTAAACATTCTATTGAAAAACAGCTCACATTTGGTCACTATGAAATCAAATTACATTATACCCTCATAAAAATGAATGTTCCATGACCTAAATGTATTATATAATAAATAAATGGATATTTTCAGCCTTTATACCTTGTAATAATCCTTTAGAGTCATAAACCCTTTGGGTTGTTTCATATATAAATCTTCCGAAAGGTTCCCATTAAGGAAATATTTATTGACATACATTTTCTAAATCTCATAATCATGGTAATATGTAATGAAAAGTAGAATTATGATGGATTTTAGCAATGAAATTGGTCAAAAGGATTTATCATAGTCAATGTGTTGATGTTGTTTAAACCATTTTAAACCTATCACACCTTATAGGCACTAACTTACCCTTCCATGTCTGGTTTCTTCTTTAGTACCCAATTCCAAAAAACGGGTTTTACATCTACTGGAGTGTCTATTAAAATACAAGGCTTGTTATGGTATATTTTATTGATTTCAGAATTCATTTCCTCTTGACATGTGGAATCATATATAACAAATACTACTATCTTTTTGGTTATCTAATCATTGTTATCTTCTAACAAAGTGTCATCATCCTTAGTGACTAGAAAAAAATAACATTCCAGTTCCCTAATATCTCTAGTACTCTGATGAAATGATTGTTTCTTTGAAACAATTTCTTCTTCAACAGGGCTTAATGTATTTTTTTTCCTACTCTAACTCTTTCATATTTGTATCTTGGAATTCATTGATGTTTTAATATCACCCTCTATCCCTTTTATAGATAATTTCCTTCTCTAGAAATGTGGGATGTCATTTTACCACAACCATTTTATATGAAATATTTTATAGTTAGTATCCCTTTATTTCATTGTGATATCCTATAAAGATACACTTTGTGCCTTTGGATGAGAGTGTGTTACCTATATATTCCTTAACAAATTGTTCACAACCTCACACATATGTGTAAGACAACTTGGGTTAGATTACATTCAATAATTTGTATGGTAAACCATCTATTTCTTTATATGGTAATCAGGTTAGTACATATTATATTGTTTATAGTGTGTATCCCAACAAGGATAATTGAGGGCTTGAATGACTCATCATTGATCTCAACTATTACAATAAGTTTTAGTTATTTCTTTCAATTACACCATTCCATGGAGCTGTATAAGGAGTAGTGAGTTTAGATAACATCTAGAACTACCATAAATAAATAAAAATTGGATTAAGATATTATCCACCACAGTCTAAGCGAAGTTTCATAATAGTCCTACCAAGCTAGATCTCATCTTCATTCTTGAATTACTATAATTTATCAAAATTACATTACTTATACCTCAATAATTAGACAAATCCACATCTACTAAAATCAATAGTAAGAGTTACAAAGTATGAGTCTTCTCTCCCCAATTCCCTTATAGGAAATGGTCCACACACATAGGTGTGAGCCCACTAAAGAATCTTATTTTCCCTTTCACATTTACCACTAAATTTGGATTTGGTCATTTTTTCTTTAAACATTCATTACATACACCAATTCTTTTCATTTCAAAAAAATCTAAATATCCATATAATGTAGTTAAACCTAGTAAATCTCATTTACAATACCTAACCGATGATGAAAATTTTTGGTTTGTTATGATTTATGTTATGTAACATCATTATCAATTACCGTTACTTCTTTTGTGTAATCCAACACATAAAGACCATTATTTAAATTTTCAATACAATAATAAATTCCATCTTTACAAAATAAGAAAAATTTATTCCCATATTGGAAAATTAGTCAATTTTTATCTAATATGCATTAAAAATTAATGATTTTGGTAACTATAGGCACATAATAACAACACTTTGAATCCAAGATCATTCTAGTTGGAAATGTGAGGTGGTAGCCCCTAGTTGTTATATTATCATATTTAGCTCTATTGGTGGATTTTAGATCTACCTATCCTCAATGAATCATTTTGAATCTACTTGGTTCATTTATTTGAATACATATGTGAGAACCACAAGATATATCTAATACCCAATTTTGTTAAATATATAAATTAAACTTGATAATGAACATACAAAAAATTTCCACTTTATTACTTGAATGGGTGTAGTTTTTCGTTTTATGGACCTTCATGACATATGTGAAACAGACACCATCTTTTTTCCTTTACCTTCCCTGGATCGTCCACTTCATGCAATGGTGTGAAGAATATTTGGACTCAGAGATATTAATATAACCATTCAATTTGTTCAGCATAAGGAGGAAATGATTTTTTTCATAGAATTTCATTATCTTGTTGTCCAAAATAAGTGAGAATATCTGGAAAATAATTTCCAATATATTTCATATTAAAATTCACAAAAAATATGAGAAGATCTAATATAGTGATGGTAGAATGAAATCGGTTCCCAATAATTTAGGGGGTTTAAACCCTAGAACCTGTAAGTGATCAATGTTTCCGATGAGCTGACTACATGAAATCCATATAGAGAAACTTCTATATGAATGATCTGAAAGAGAACACTAGAAATATAAAACCATTTTTGTATATCACTCTCCTTATAAATAACATGGGGTTTCTCAATCATTCTATACATTTACATTTGGTTGAGAATTCATTAATTTATTAGATATCAATAAAATAATTAAAGATTTAATGTTGACCATTTCACTCAAATTTTTTCTATAGATAGAGACCTATAAATCACACAACTTTATAGTAGGTAGACCAGGCACTGAGGATTTAAGAACTTTTGATTTTCATTCATGGTGGTGCACAACCCAAAGGCATCTAAACCCTCCATAGATGTTATGGGTAGTTATGAGGTTGGGTTTCTCTAATATTGATCATGTTCAATCTTTGGATGATGATCTAAAAATTTTATTCTACTATTATTAGATTATATATTTTTTACATTCCTTGACAAAAAAATTATATGTGAAATAATAAATAAATAAGTTAATTTTATTAAGTCTCTCAATAATTTATCAGGTCCCAAAATCCATAATCATCAAACTCATAATGTCTAGTTTTTATGACATTCTAATGAAAATGATCCACATTACTTCTCTTAATGATCTATAAATTGGCAATGAAAACCATAGGAAATAACTTAGGTAGTAAGTCTTATCAACTGTGGGTTGCAACTCCTAGATCATTTGATTGGATTCCCCAATCATAAAATCATGAAATGGATTTCCACTATACATTCATTAAAATTTGTATTAAAAATATTTTTCTTATTAAACAAAATTCATGTTTGGTTATGACATGCAAAAACTCTCATGAGAATGTTATGATAAAATTATCTACACAAGATTTAGCTATATACTATTCATAGTTATATGGTTTCATTTCCTATCATGTAATGGAATGATTAGTCTTGATTAATATTTGGTTGTTTAATTTTAATTAATATATAAATAAATTGTATCATTTTTTATCCTCTACATATCTTGTAAATATTAATGGGATATTACTTAATTAATTAACCATGTGGGATAAAACATTTACCCATTATTAATTTATTTAATTTCCATAATTTCATATCAATTCATTAGTTTATGTGACAGAAGTATATAATGCATGAAATAAATAATTAATAGATATAAATAATTAAATAACATAAATGACCTGATCAAAAGATTATCAAATTATTGATTTAACCAACATACATTAAATCAAACTATTACCTTGGGGAATAATTCTATTTTTCATTCATGGAAAGTGTTACAGAATTCCACCTATATATTTTGATATCACTGATATGGCCTCATCATGGTTCAATCATGAACTGCCTCCATTCCCTTTGGATTCTGCATAAATTAAAAGTATTTACTAGAAACATAAAGTTTAGGGGAACCAAAGGATTGGTTAATGTGGATTAAATAAATATCCCTAGACACATTGGTCCTATATAATACAAAAGAGTGGTATGACCCACAAGACATATATTAATTTAATATTAAATAATTGAAAAAACATTAAATAAAATAAATTAAAATAATTTACAAAACATACATAGGTCTTGGTTAAGCTCATAATAAGTCAAACATGAAACGAATAAAAAAAGTAATTGGTTATCATTCTTTTCTTTATCTATTCTTATCATTAAAACTATCATACTTAAATTAATTCAGATATTAATTAATTAATTCAAATCCAAATTCATGATCATTATATATTAATTGCAGATACCCATAGTTTATGGAATTTACAGGAAATAAACATCATAACCAAAAAATGACATATTAATTAAAAAAAATTATTTGAACAATCAATTTTCTAAACCATCATTCAATTCATAAACACACATTGGTGTGTCAATCAATAAAATAAGGTTTTAATTTTGTAATATTCAATGTAATGTATTTTTTTAAAATGTGATTATTGGGATATTAAATTTCTTATACAGTCCAGTTACATAGAATATATCTTGGATGTCATGTATTAGAGTCTCATGCTAGGGACATTAGTGTGTTAACTCATCAAGACAACATAGTGTGAACATGAAACAAGTATACCATGTATCCACTTATCATGTGCAAGGTTGTCCCGGTCAAATTGTGGTGTGAAATAAATGCATCACATGTTATTAACTACTTGAAACATATAGGTACAATTCACATAGGTACATGGCATGCACTTGAATAACAAACCATGTAACACATTTTTATTGGCCAGTGATTTGGAACTTCTTGATAGCAGTTCTAGTCATTCTTCATCTATTCACAACCCATTAAAATAATGAAGCACAAAAATAATATGATTAATATGACAAGGAATTTTACATCAAATCAGATTAAATAAAATATAATATGAAATGAAAATTCAACAACGGTTTCATATTGATAAAAATTAAATAAAAAATTATAAATTTTAATGTTACCACTCAAATACCACTTGATTGTTATAAACATAGTAAAAGCCTCAAGTAGATGAAAATATTTTTAAATTTATTTTAATAATGATTTCCCGAAACCATTAGTGACAATCTTGCATGTAAAATTTAAGAATTATTTTTTTAGTAACTGAAGAAAGAAATACCAGATCATGGGATATTTATTCATTGATGATTTTTTATCTTCCAAAAGTACCCATTCAGATTACCTTTGTGGTGCTATGAGGTTCGCATGATAGAATCCTTCTAAAGGCAACTGAAATGTTCTCAAATGATCTTTAATCCACACCACTTGATCATTTGGTACTATCTTAGCCAAAAAAATATATTTAATTGTCCCTTTTTGATCTCTCACTCATCGATCATGAATAAATCTCTCTTGCACTTATCAATCGTGAGAGGGAGAGGGTTGGAGTCAAGAGAAAATTAGTTGTGTGCAATATTTCTCTATCAACAATTTCTGGATAAAATATAAAATATAAAAAATAGTTTATTTATATTGATAGAGTTGAATAAAAATATTAATTAATTTTATAGAGACCATTAAATGACATTTAAAACCCTTAATAAACCTCATTCTTCTTAATAATAATATCTATATTATTATTTTGTGGTTCACACCAACTTGATCAAAAAAATATTATATAATGATCTTGTTAATAAGTATTTGTCACTATACTTGGTCTTTCTCTATTCAAAACGCTCTATAATTTATTGAAAAAGATAATTAATATTTTATTCATAAATAAATATATATTTTCACAATCTAGAAAATAATTATTTTTTATAATATTCAATAAATAAAATTAATGTTTTTTTCACAATCTATAGAATATTATATATATATATATATTCACGTATTCCAATAAATTAATTATTTATATAAAAAATATTTTATTTATTCCTTTATCAATATTAGGGATTAAAAAACAAGAAAAAAAATATTCTTCACGATTGGGAATAGTATTTACTACAATAAATAAATTCAAATAGAATTTAAGAAAGATAAGAAGAAACACATAGTTTTTGAACTTCAAAGATTCAATATCTTGGGAATTATGTGGGATTGAATGATGTTCATGATTAATATATTGTAACTCATTAAGGAACTCTTGAGAAAGAACATAATTCCTCAATGACAACAACCACATTGGAACACTCAATGTGTAATTTTCTCTCTTTGTCTCAATATCTCATCAATTATTTTTCAAATTAGTTTAACTAAAATATATTCCATATAGGCCTCTCTTTGAAAATATTAAATAAACTCGTCATTACACACTAGCCATGGAATTTATTGTTAAGGTTCCAATCCCATCAAAGAGACTAGATATCAGCTTCCATAAAGATGGAATTGGGAAAATCCTTCCTCAACTAATCCATTAATGGAAATCCACTCATGACGCACTCGTTAAAACTAGATTCTTTATGAATTTTTATCATTATGGTTTAAAAAATACCTTTATGTACATGAGTTGTACAATGAATTAATAATAATCACAAAGATTAAGAACCATCATTGATGCTCGCATATGTGAGAATTTTATGACGGCAAACGTAACGTCTTGAAAATTTATGTGTAATTTTTTTTCAATTATTTGGAATTATTTTGATACCACATAATTCAATCACACGTGATTCAGAGGACCAGAGAACCCGGAACGGAATATTGATGTTTTGTTATGGTACGTTTAGTAAATGTGTGAGCATGATTTTATATCTTTTGAACCGGTGCTCGAATCAAATATTTAAGTGAACCGATGAATTCAGAATACTAGAATTCCCCTTGAAATGACTTAACTTCGGCAGGAAATGGTTGAGTGGAAAAGTTATTTATTGTAATTTTTAAGAAAATTAAAAAAAATATGTAAAAAAATTATAAATTTCTTTCTCACCGTTGAGTGGAGGACGTAGATGTTGTGGTACAATGACAAGGCATCAATGAGGCACAATAACTGGGGGTCTATAATAGATCGTTTGAAACTGCAATGTTATTACTATAATAGATCATTAAATGTGGAACATTAAATGAGTCTAATTTAACGAACATTATTAGTTGTTGCAGTTTAGCTTCACTTTTTGTTTTATTTGAATAATACAATTTCCAGTGTTTGGGAAATATACTTAGAGGATTCGCTAACGAAAATCCAGAAAATTTCCTCTCCAATGAGGAAAACTGGTGAGACTTCACCAACTTCGAGAAACTGTGACGAACAGAGCTGGAAGTGATGATGTCAAAATATTTAATCCTCAATGATGAACGCTTTGGAATCGAACATTAATGAGGTACGGGTTTTATATGTTTTTGATATTCTTCCCTATTCTTATCTAGAAACGATGAATTTGGATCCACCCACAAACATGTTGACTCATGCTTAGTGCATTTATTTGGGAGGGTAACACTATTAGGGATTTATTTATCCGGGATTATGATTATTCTTGTATGATCAAACAAAAAATCCCCAAGCATCCCCCTAGATTATAAACCTCTAACTCCAGAGAGCCCAGGCCAACACGAACAAGGCATGAGCACCTCTGTTTGTGCATTCTTCATGGTCACATTTTCAAAATGACAGTGAGGGTTATTTAAGGCCTTCACAGTGAACTAGGTGAACTCTAGAGCCCATAGACGTAGGTGGCATGAATAAAGGACCAGTGGTGAATGTGCGGTGGTCTGCCGAAGGATCCTCCACCATGATGCAGCCACCGTTGGTGGCCCGTGCTAACCACGTTTTGGTAAGAAGGATGGAAAAGCACCTGCAAGTCTAGTGTCCGGGTAGAACGGCAAATAGTAGCGGATGGAGGACACAACAATTAGGCCCCTACAGTAGAGGATGTGATGCCAGGTGGGGCGTCATGTGAAGGTATGTGGCCTGCGTTCAAGATTCTCAGTTTGGCTAGAGGTAGCAGACACAGTTGGTCGACCCCATCAAAGGTTCACAAATGCTGCACCATGTTGTGTCTTTTGTTATAAGTCTTAGTTTCTCAACTACGGTAGAGGAGGTGACCCGTGGGGAGATGGTGGCGGACGGGACGCAACATCTAGTCGTGTCCAGCAAGGCCGAATGGTCCGCCCCTTACAGATCAAGCAGCACGTGAACCACCCACCATGCTAGACCAACAGCTCACTAGGCCAGACCCACCCCAGCGGGTGGGTCTAGTGTTGGAAGGCTGTACTCACACCCATTGGGACGGGCCAGACTAGATTGGGTGGCCGGGTGACCTGGTGTCCTAGACCCTCAGCTAAACTGGGCAGGGTCTAGAAAATCCCATTTTCCAGATAGGACCCGACCGACCTAGAACCGAACCAATTCTGGTTTAGTATGTCAATCTTAAACTGAGGTATGAAGGACCTCTGGACCTAGTTGGTCAGGTCGGTTCATCCAGGTGTTACTGGGCCCCATCAGAACCGGCCCCCTAGTTACAAAAATGCACATATCTTACAAACCGTGTGCCCGATTGATGAGACGTTTTCAGTGTTGGGACACTCTAGATGAGGATGATCTTTTGGAAGGATTTATACCAACTTTAATGGAAGTTTAAATGATAAAATGGGCTTGAGATATAGTTCTACCATGCGCTCTATGTATGGAACCCTACGATTGGTTGGGATCTAGGGACTATTGACTTTCAGCTCTATATGAATCGTCCATGGCCCAATGGGAAGCACATTTATAGTAATTTGTAGGCCCATTGTGGGATTCACTTATATGTGACTTTGAAAACCCATGGTAAAAAATGAGGAGGAGAACCTCAGTTGGCCACAACTAGTTAGAATCACTTTTATGTGACATTGCAGGACCAAGGTACGTGATAGAGAAGTGTACCTAAGCTTTCCATAATTAGTGGGATGAATTTATTTATCACATGGCAGGCCCACTGTACTCATTAGAGGAAAAGTTCTGTTGCATCTGAGGTTTTTGATGATTTGACATACTACATTATTTTTTCAAACCTAGAATATACCTGGTGTGAGTTTTCTTGTGTTTCCTTCATTACATTGAGGAATTGATGTGTGTTGTTTTCTTTTTTTCTGGGGGGGTGGGGCTACTAAGTACTGTGTTACTCACCCCTTCATGGTATTTATTGGCACATTTTGTGTCATGTGCAGACGATTGACTTTTCATCATGGGTGCTCGGGGAGATGGGACTAACGGATGCTACAATGGTGGAAATGGTTTCCTAGGACCAGTTGGGGCCTAGATTGACCAACCAAATATGACATAATACATTGGAATCTAGAAGCATCACTACTCTCATGATTAGGTGGAGTTTTCTATGGATGTCCATCAGAATTTACTTTTTATACTTGCTGTTTTAAATTCCTTGTTGGGTTTTTATTCTACCCCACATACTATCAGTTTTACTTGCACTCAACATTATTATAGTGGTAATCATTTCCCCCTTTTGGTGTGTTGGGATGTGTTTGGTCATGTGTGTGCGTACTGGTTCTATAGGAAAAGGCCTACCACTTGTAGGTTGATGCCTTCGATGCTTGTTGCTAGCCCCTGGCCTTCAAGACATGATAATAGGGTAGTCAAGACACTAGTCATGGGGG
This sequence comes from Viscum album, assembly GCA_963277665.1. Classification (NCBI taxonomy): domain Eukaryota; kingdom Viridiplantae; phylum Streptophyta; class Magnoliopsida; order Santalales; family Viscaceae; genus Viscum; species Viscum album. The sequence goes on along the minus strand of OY728165.1, from coordinate 343,947,583 downwards.
ACGGTTCTTTGGGAAGTTTGTTCCCCCTCAATGATTGGGAGTCTTTTTTTTTTTTTGGATTAACAATGTTGAATGTTGCCAATCCGGATTTCAGATTTGGGGAGTCCAGTGTTGGTGTGGCGACCGATGTATCCATACATCGGGACCTTGAATTCTGTTTTCATCTCAATACAAGATAAAATAGTTCTATAAGTGTCTCCTTATGTTATTTTGAATAAATGTAAGCTCACTAGGTTTTACCTTATAGCTGTGATACATATTAACCTATCTCAGGATGCGTCCATGTGGACATCGAGGTATGATCCTGAGACGAGGTCAGGAGGAAAACCTGCCAAGCAACTTGGCATTCATTCAGGGACCAATTATAGATATGGCCCCACTGAGTGGTGAACCAATGCTACCACCACCCGATGGTCTCAATCTACTCCTAGTGGTTCTAGAAGAGGACAGTCATAGGTTCTGTTCCCTATATGAGTTTCAGAGACATAGACCTCTCATGTTCAGCGGAAAGATAGATACTGAAGTCACTGATGAATGTCTGGAGGTTGTGATGCGAGTCTACCAATTAGTGAGGAAACCTTCAGACCAGATGACGGTCTTGGATGTGAGCCTTCTACAGGTCTCGTCAAGGCAATGCTAGAGCTTGACCACCCAAACACATGATGAGTAGAGACATCAAGAGGCATTTTCGAGAGGGGTTTTTCTCCATGACCTTGTGCTCTGTGCACATCCAAGAGATGCTTCACCAACACGATGGCGGCATGGTGATGGAAGAGTACTTATTGAGGTTCAACGAGCATTCTCGCTACTCTAAAGACATGGTACAAGACTTTTTCCTTAGGGGTTGAGTCTTTGAGAAGGTACTCGTGTGGGAGATCAGGTCATCAGTGTTGTCTCTCAACATACCTACCTAGGCTGGGGTGTTAGAGTGATCCATTCTTATGGAAAGCTTATTGGTGGAGCAGGAAAAGACCACTAAAACATCCAAAATACCCCTGCTGGAAGATTCTTTTGTTGGCAGCAGACAACAGAAACGGGGGAAAATAGGATAGTGCTTTCAGAGGAGGACCCCAGGAATCAGGGTCATCCGTGCAAGGATCCCAAACCCGAGGGAGTCAACCGAGAACCAGGATTTTATTCTACTGTGGTAGTTGGGGACACATGGCTTGTGACTTCCTAACATGCTATATAGATGACCAGCAGATAGTAGATGGGTTGTTGAGACAAAGGTAGCAGTTTGAGTGAGGAGGTTCACAGAGTGAGAGATGTGGAATGATAACAGGCTGATCATCTGGCAGTGGGCAGCTGTTCGAAGTGTTACCGCTACCACCCACAGGTGTTCGACCCTAACCTCTGAGATTCGGAAGACAGGGGCGAGCATAGCTTTAAGAAGTATAGGATTATGACAACGACACTTCAGAGTTGATCCACAAATCATTATGTGCCTTCTCCACCCTTTTTGTTGTTCCTATAGATGTAATTTCTAGTCACTCCTTTATTTCCATGGATCTTATTCAAAACATGGATATTCTGGTGGAGTTGTTGGCTCGATCATTACAACTAGAGACTTCTAGGGGAAGGGATTTGACAATAAAACACGCGTACCGATAGTGTGATCTTACTCTATGAAGCAAGAGCGTCAGTTGGGATCTTCTAGTAGTGACATCGGGGCCTTACAACATCATCTTGGGATGGGATCGGTTATCTATAGTCCTTGCTCAGATCCACTGTTTTAGGCATACTGTGTTGTATGTTTGCAAAGATGGGACCAGATTTCCCCCCATTGGGAAGTAGGAAACCCATTCAACAGAGGACCAAATTTCTCAGAAGATGGTGTGGCATATCACTCACCATTTGGATATCATCACCCTCACTGTAGTGGAGGGTAGGGGTCCATGATATCATGTAGTGGTGGATGAATACGAGGATTTGTTTTATGTTGATGTTTTACGACTACATCCTCACAGGGAGGTAGACTACTGTATAGAATTGTACACCAGGAGGATCTTAATATTCACACTGGCATATCGGATTACTCCTACAAATCTCTGTGAGGTGAGGGTATATGTAGAGCACATGCAAGAGAAGGGGTTTGTTAGGCCCATCATTTCACCAAGGAAAGCCCTGGTGCTTTTTCCAAGAAGGCAGATGAGAGTTTGAGGTTGTGTGTGGACTTTCGATTCCTAAACTAGGTGAACATGAAGAACAAGTATCCATTGATGATAATTGATGACATCATCGACCAACTGAAGGGGGTGAAGTTGTTCTCAAAGACAGAACTTAGATCAGGCTACCACCAACTTTGGGTACATAACAAGGATGTAACAAAGACAGCCTTTTTCTGCTGGCACGAACACTATGTGTTCTTGGTAATGCCTTTTGGTATGTCCAATGCCCATGTATTTTTCATGAGCCTCATGAACATGATCTACCAAGCTTATCTTGAACGATTCATCATGTTCTTCATTGATGGCATGTTGGTGTACTCGTCGGAGGAGGAGGACCTCAATACACACATGAGGATTATCCTGAATACACTCTAAGAGCACCAGCTTTGTAGTAAGCTCTTGAAGTGTTAGTTTTGGATTCAGGAATTCGACTTCTTGAGACACATCATCTCATAGGCTGGTGTTTCTTTAGATCCATCAAAGATATATTTGGTGCTTTCTAGGGAACAACCTAGAAGAAAGACTCAGGTGTAGAGCTTCTTGGTATTGGTTGGTTACTATCGTAGGTGCGTACCTGACTTTTTTAGGTGGAATAACCCTTGTCTTCATTAAAATGGAAGGTACAACCTTTTTTGTGGATGGAGAATTTACAGTAGTGTTTCCTGGATATGAGTTGAAGACTGACTACTGTCTCTATCTTGAGATTACCAAAGGAGGGTGTTGGGTATGTATTTTACTATGACGCATCAGAGAGCAGACTGGGTTGTGTCCTGATGTAGGAGTGGGAAGTGATCACCTATGGCTCATGACAGTTTATACAACAAGATCATAACTACGTGATCCACAACCTGTTTATTGTAATAGTGTTTATTAATGATGTGGTGGCACCACTTTATGGGTGTATGGTTTAAATTATACTCCTACCAAAATAGTTTTTGGTTATATCTTTTAATAGAAGGACATAAAATAGAGGGAGTGGCGATTGCAAGAGTTCCTCCCGGACTATGACGTTGAGATAGTATATTCTTCTAGAAAGGGGATACTGGTGGTAGATGTGCTCAGAAGGAGGTCCAGTTTTCAATTGCTGATTGATGTGATAGCGGAGTTAGTCGTGATGTAGTTATCCTTTATGGATGATGTTGGAGGATTTTACATTCAGTCGATGACTGTTACTCCCCCACTCTTACACCTAGTCAGGGAGGCATAATTAATGTTTGTTGACTGTGAGGCCAGACATTCTTAGTTATCCTCAGGATGGGATCCTGATGAGTTTTCAATAGGTGGGGATCACGCCATTCATTTAAGATGGAAGACATTATTACTAGTGGAGCTGTGGTAGGAGGTGTTGAGAGAGATTCATACATCTCCATTAGTGGTACATCCTGGGGTTAGGAAGATGTACTAGGACCTCTGACTTTAGTACTGATGACCAGGGATAAAGAAAATGGTAGTCAAGTTTCTTTCACGATGACTAACTTATAAGCAAGTGAAAGGCAAGCATCGACTTCTAGCAGTCTTGGCCTAGCCATGTTAGGTACCATAGTAGAGTGGATTGGTATCTCTATGGAGTTCGTGATGAGGTTAACACATATGTCCAGGGGCCATGATTACATATGGTTTATCATTGACCAAATCACCAATTCATCTCCCTTTCAACTCATCTAGGAGCAGGGACTGTAAATGTTCATGGAATGCCTCTATGTCCAAGAGATTTTTAATCTCTAGGGGTTCCTTCGATGATCGTCTCGGATTATGATGCTCTCCTTATATCTGGGCTGTGAAAGGGACTACAGGAGGCGTTCAGGATGTAGCTGCACTTGAACACAACTTTTAACCCCCAGATGGATGGTCAGACGGAGTAGACCATACAGACCAAGTATGATATGATTCGTGCTTGTTCATAGACATTGTTCATAATAGAGAAGACCACCTTCCACTACTGGTGTTCGAATACAACATCATTTATCACTCCACCGTTGGCATGTCACCATTTGAGGCCTTTTACAGGGGTCCTTACATACCACCCCTATGCTGGACAGACCTAGGGAAGTCAGCTCTAATGGGTATAGAGTTGGTACGACCTACCAATGAGAAGGTGAAAATATTCCAGGAGTAGAAAAGTATTTCACATAGTAGGCAGAAGTCTTATGTGGATAAGAGACAGAGACCCTTGGAGTTTGAGGAGGGTGATCATGTTTCCCTTCAGGTCTCACCTCGATTAGGATTGAAAATATTTGGTCAGTGCGGCAAGATATCTATGAGGTCTATCAGACCCTTTTAGATCCTGACCAAAGTTGGTTTGGAGGAATACCGCTAAGATTATCCCCCACATATGCATATGGTGCATGATATTTTCAATGTGTCACAGTTGAGGTGATATGTGCATTATCCATCACATATCATTGACTATGGGGAGCTAGACATTAATGGTGGTGTAACATTTGCAGATTTCCCAGTTGAGATAGAGGATTGAAAAGAGAAGGTCCTACGTGGGTGTTCAGTTACGTCATTGTGCGTCTAATGGTAGAATGAGAATCTCTAGGAGAGAACATGGGAGCGAGAGGCTCAATTCGTGCTCGGTTCCTCCATCTGTTTGTTTAGTTGTTTCTTTGGCATTCAAGGATATATATTCATAAGTTTGGGATAATATAATGTCTCAAAAATTTAGTGTAATATTATTATGTATACTTAGAAATTTTGAGACTTTAAAATTTTATGACACGTGATTCTGAGTTTCAGAGAGGCCAGAATTGAATTTTGAACATTTTTTTCAAGTACATTTGGTAAACATGCGAGTGGGTTTTTTCTATCTATTGAACGAGTGTGTGGATCAAAAATCTTTGTGTACTATTGAATTCATAATGCTAAGATTCTACTAGAAATGGATTATCGTCCACCAACAAGGCATGAACAAAAAGGTTATTTTTCAGAAATTATGAGAAAAATAATAAAATAATTTAAAGGAATTATTTTATTTCTTTTTCACCATTGCGGGAGAATGGAGATGTTGCGGTTCCTCGACAAGGCAATGATGATGCACATTAATAGAGGGTTAATAATGGTTAATCTAAAACTATGGCCCAATTACCTTAGTATCACATTTAATGTGGTTCCTTAATTGGGGATAATTTAATAAGCATTATTAATGGGAGCAGCATCGCTGAACTTTTTTTATTATGTAATTAATTTTGTGGAGTTTGAAAATTTTACTTGGAGGATTCTCTAATGAAACTCTGGCTAATTCCATCTCTAATGAAGAACGACAAATAATGTCGGAGAGAGTTTATCAACATCAAAGAACCACGAATAACGGAACCAGAAGTGACAATGTTGACATATTGAATCCTCAAAGACGAACCCTTTGGCATTGAATGTTAACGAGGTAGGGGTTTTATATGATTTGGATGTTCTTCTCCATTATATTCTAGAAATGAAAAATGTCAATCAACCCATGAACAGGTTGACCCATGCTTCATGCTTTTAAGTAGTAGGGTAACACTATTGGATATTTCTCTATCTGGAATTAATATTATTCATGTATGATCAAACAAAAAATCCCCAAGCCTCCCCCTTTATTATAAACCTCTACGTGGAGGGCCTGAGCTGACACAAACATGGACTAAGCACCTTCACTTGTGTGTTATTGGTGGACGCATTCTCAAAATAATAGTGAGGGTTATTTAAGGCCATATTAGTGAAGAAGGATAACTCTAGAGCCTGTAGATGCAGGTGGAATGAAGAATAGACCATCAATGCATGTCTAGTGGTCCGCCAAAGGATCTGTCATCGTGTCGAAAGCGGAACGCGGCCGTGGGTGTGGTGGCGGCAGTGGAAAAAAAAAGACATAGGCCAGTCAAGAAGATAGAAGGCTGTTAGCCTCACCGATGGCCAGGTGGAGCGGTGTTCCCATCATCATGTCGTGAAGGCTGGAGACCATACCATCAGTCCACGACAACAAAGGTTGTGGTGCCAGGTGAGGCCCCTTTTGAAGGGAGGTGGCCCGTGTCTGGGCCTCCTAGTTTGACTGAAGTCAGTGGATGCAGTCTCTTGACTATGTCGAAGGTCTATGGTCATAGCAATGTGCCTCATCCCATGCAATGGGCCGTAGTCACTCGACAGAGGCAGAGGATGCACCCTGTAGTGACTTGTAGGGTGATGCTGGCAGATGAGACTCGGCATCCAGCCTCTTCCATCGAGGTCAGCTAGTCCGCCTCTCGTGGAAAGGGAAGGGCATGAACCTCCCAGTGGGCCAAACGTAGGGATCACCGAGCTATACCCACACTGGTAGGCTAGACCCGCACCCTTCGTGCTTGGATGGACTATAATGGGTCATTGGGAGACCTAGCAGGCAGGACCCTCAGTCAAACCGGGTCTGGTCTAGTGAGTCCCATTGTCCAGACTGACCTAGACCCGAATTGGGTCAACTCGAGTCTGTCGATCATAGATTGGTGTATGTGGGTCCCTCGGGCTAGTTTGGTGGGGTCAGTCCGATCAGATCGGACTGGGCCCCATCACAACCAGTCCCCTAGTTACTAAAACACCAATATCTTGCCAACGTCGTGTCCGATCGAATGGAATTTTGTGCGGTGGGGACCCTCATGAAGTGATGGATATTTTAGCATGCTTTATAGAGTCTTTCATGGAAGTTTAAACTTGATGAAGGGATAGAGGATGAGTTCTCCTAGGTGCACTACATACAGAACACTATGGTTGGCTGAGACCTAAGGACAGCTGACTTTCGACTCTTTATGACTCTATTGTGGCCCGGTGGGAATCACATCACTCTTAATTTGCATGCCCAGGGTGGGAAGCACTTCTTTGTGACTTTGAATTCACTTGGTATGCAATGAGGAGTGCCACAGTTGGCCATGACTAGTGTGAAGCACTTCTCTGTGAATTTGGAGGCCCATTGTACGGGATGGAGAGATATACCTTAGCAGTCTAAGGTTAGTGGGAATCACTTATTCATGACTATGAAAGACCATTGTACTACTTAGAGAAGTATTTCTCCAGTAACCATGGTGTTCGATGATTTTAATGATGATTCTATTGTTACTACCCGAAAATATACCAAGTGTGAGTTGTCTTGAGTTTTGTTCTTTAATTTGAGGAATTGTTATGTGGTATTTTCTTTTTTTTGGGGTCCCTACTATGTATTTTGTTACTCACCCCTACATGGGCTTCTCATGTACGTGTTATGTCTATTGAAAACTACTGGAGTTTCGACAGAGGTGCTCAGGGATATGGGAGTGACTGGAATTACAATAGTGCACTTGGTGGGCTAGGACCAGGCGAGGCCTAATAAGAACGGTTAGACATGAAATATTACTTAGGATTCTCATAGATTCACTACTCACATGATCCGGTGAGGTTTTCTGTAGATTTCTATCTGATTTTACTATTTTTACTTGTTTTTTTCAGTTCTATTCTATGTATGTATTATGACCCACTTATATTCAGTTGTACATGAACTCAACATTGTTTCAGTGGTACTTTTATCCCCATTTCTTTGTGATGGGAATTGGTTGGGTGTGTTTGTGAGTACATGTACATAGAAAAATTCATGCCACATGCCGGTTGACGCCTTCGCCGCTAATTGCCAGCCCCTTGCATCAAGAGGTGAGCTTGGGGTAGTCCTGGAACGGGCCCTGGGGGATGGGTCAGGAAAATAAAACATGTAGAATTACTAATCTAAAGTTGGTTCTCATAATATTTTTTCTTGGAGATTACCAAGTGAAAAAATAATGATAATAAGTCTAATCAACTTATGAGTACTCTCACCAAATAGTCTAAGTATAATGTGTCCCATCATTGTATGTTTTCCATCCAAATAACATTATTTTTTAAAACCGGCATTGAATATCAATGTTTTACTCATTTAGGGATACTTATACGACCTCATCAATGCATCATATACTCAAAGACATTAATATATTAGATTCATAAATAGGAATGATCAATAAGTTATAATATGTTTTATTAATATTCAATACATTAAATATACAAGTAATCATTGTAAAAATAGTTGTTCATTAGACACCAACTCTGACATCTTTTTTTAAAACCATTTTCTAATTTAGTTAATAATGAATAATATCTTTTCAAGGGTTCATACCATAGTAAAATATGTATCAGAGCCTAAATCAACATGTGTTATTTAGAAATTTATTTAATATCAAAGAAAACCCATTTTCTATAGGCATTATAAAAAATTCATGATATCATCTATTACACTGACACATTTCTAGTGTTTTAATTAAGTTTCTCTAACCATAATGGAAAATTTAAATAAAATAATATCCAAATATAATTAAACCCTTCTCTAATACTAAAAAAACACAAGATAAAAATTACTATAATAATATAAAAATATCATGATTTAAATGATATATATCAAAAAATTACACACAAACTAATTACCCAAATGTTTAGTGTCTTGAATATTACCCACATAAAAATAATATTTTCTAACACTTTAAAATATTTATCAATAATCATGATACAATAAATTATTTTCAATAAATATCACATGATAAAATCATCTTCATAACCTATCTAACTAAAATTTAAGAAAATTAACATCTTAGATTCTTGGTATGTGAAAAACATATTATAATGTTTCATATCATATTCATGATGTTGAAAATTGGGTTGAAATTAATATATTATTACAAGATCATAATATCATAGATGATAATCATAAAAAGTGATAGAGAACATAAGATCATAAAATTATCATTATGGAGTCATATATGTTATTCCATGGCTCAAAATACATATCAATAATCATAAAACATTTGAACATGGAACAAAAGTCTAAAATACATTAAAAATAAGGCTTAATCACAAACACATGGAATTTCATAGAAATAAAATGTATCATTTAATTATTTTATAACAAGATAAATAACTTGTAAATTTGGAACGACCATTATATTAGGAATTTATTTATGAAAAATCCTATCATGTCCATTACAATATGAACAAATTCATTATGTTCACACCTTAAAATTTGATCAAGAGAATCATTCCCATACCTATTAGATCAAACTCTCTGTGTTGAATCATAATAATATAATGAGATATAAACATAAACCAATTCATTAGAGATTGATATAGGAACCCACCCATCATCATTAATACATATTTTATACATTTAGAATCAATAATAATTATATATTAATGAACACATGGGAAAAGAATGGGTTTCGTAAACATTCCAAAAATATCATATTACAAGAAATTAAAAAAATATTAATATATAAAATATTTAATTTTCTAAAAGTAATCAAACCATTATATAATATATTGGGTGATCAAAAAAACATTTCTTGAGTATTAATCATTTTAGGAAAAATAAAATTTGAAAACAAAGCTATTATAAAAACAATTAAACATTTTTTTAAATGATGACGTGAAAATAAATTTCCAAAAAACATTTTGAAGAGAAAAGGATGCAATTTAAAATTCATAATATAAATATTTATAAATAAAGGTTCCTTGAAAAGAATGAAAAAAATAATAATAAAAAAATTAGAGTGGTAAATAAAAAAAAGTTTCCATTTATTGAGGTTTTTAGGACATTTAAAAAATATATCATTGTACTACCATTTTAAGAAAATAATTACATAAAATGTGTGATGGAAAAATTAAGTAATTTAAAATAAATTTAATTATTTTAATTCCTTCAAGAAAAATCTTTCAATTGTTAAAAACTTTTTATCGAAGAAAATAACCATTGGTAAGAATGGGATTGATTTTTACCAATGTAATGCTTTTATTTCAAAAAAAATTCTCTAAACTAAGTGGCCATCGATTATGATAATTTATTTCCACAAATAAAAATAGTTAATTAAATAATGAAATTAAATAATCAAATAAATAATGAAAAATTATATTCATGAATGGTTGTAACATAATAAATAATAAAATGAGTTGATGAAACCCTAACAATTTTTAAATTTTTTATTGAAAAAACCATGATAGAAAAACATGGATTATAACACTGAATATCATGAAATTTAATAAAATAATGATATATTATTTTATAGGTTAGGTAGTTATATAATTTGAAAGAAAATTTGGTCTGTGATGATTAATGTGTCTCAGGGGAAGAAAAATTGAATGAAAAAACCCTTTCCTTTAATTCTTGAAGTGTTCATTGCACTATAAAATCATGTATAAGAAAGATAACTTTCATAGTACAAGTTTTAATAACCTTATTAATATCTATAAAATTTTATGTAATACATTTAAAATTATTTTTTATTTGTATATAAGTTAGTAATAATCTCTTTCACATATTTCAAGTGAGTAATCTTGAATTTTTTGGACTACATACATAATTTCAGTGTCATTATTAACTCATCTCCCAATGTTCGTAAAACCATGATTATATATGATTCGTGAATTTATGTTTTCGTATACTTTATAAAGTTATAGTTTAATTTTATGAGAGTTTTATTTACCAACCTTATTGATGAAATTTTTGACATGCATGTTCCCATGATATTAAAAAAATGAATTATGGAATCTTAATAAATGAGTTTAATTTTTATATTAAAAAATAAAAAACACATTATTTATCTATTAATATCAAATATTATTTTTACAATTCCATACTTGATATAAATTTATATCATTTTTTATATTGGTGGTTAAACTGACATAATAAAAATATGCATCAATTAATGTGTGACTATGGCCACAGAATTGATTATTTTGTTATAATATAACAATCAAAAAATTAAAATGGAATTATTAAAATTATATTGATTTGAGGAATGAAAATTCTAATTCTTATAATAATATGGTAAATTATGAAGTATGTATCTCTTAAAAATAATTTTTTTCCACTTACTATATTCGTTTTAGATGGTCTGTTTTTCAATGATCATTTACTACTAATATTACTTATATAAAGCCTAATTTAAATTAATAGAATATAAATCATGACATGATTACCAAATATATTCACTAAAATCATTTATATACCATTCCTTGAATGGTTGTGATAAAAAATGAAACATGTTGTTCATGGGTGAGGTATTTCACACACTCACAAGAGTAACATTATAATTCCTTTATCAAATGGGAGTGGAACAGAAGATCTTTATTCTATTAATAAAATTATATTTTATTATATTATATATATTGATGATATTATATTCAAATAGTTATAATGGTTTGGATTATGGAGGATGATAATTAAAAAGAATGGATGTAAATGGGTAAGTAATACATATGTTTCATGTTCAAAACTTCTCTTGAAGTATCCTTTAGAGATGAAGGACTTAAAGAATTGTTCTCTGGAAAGGAGATTAAAATTGATTAAAGTGGCTTTGTAAGTGGTCAATTCGATTGATTTTTATGGGAATATCAAACTAGAGGTGTGAAATGCAATGGGTGGAAGTGAGATCCATTTATAAGTGAAAATGAGAGATAAATCATTAAAAATTAATTTGGGTTAAGGCAAATGAATGGATTTTCAAGAGAGTTAGGTGATTTTGGTGGGAAATTGTGGATGAATAACACCTTAGGATTTGGGGACCAATCTAACCATCCAAACTATTTTTTCTAAGAATACCCCTATATATGTGCATACTACATGAGCCAATTATTTATATTATATATATATATTTTATATGATATTTGATAATAATTTAAATGTATGAAAAATGTAAATATGTATATATACATTGAAACTATTCTGAATTTTGTAACGTTTATTATAATTAAATTATTATATATTTTTTATTATTTAAAAATGGAAAATAATAGTATATATATAATTTCTATATGTGTGTCTAGCATATTACATAAAATTACATCGAAAAATTTTGTTGAAAATTTACAATGAAAGTTTATATTGAAAATTGACATCAATATAAATTTCTATTGGAACCAAGGATGCTCATTGCTAATAATAGAGGTTGGATTGTGTTTGTTGTCAATCTACACACGGTGAATGCATGAGGAACACGGTAATGACATGTGGTATGCTCTGAAGGTCTGAGGTATGTGGTGAAGGCATGTCATACATGGTGAAGGCCTGAAATAAGAGGTGAAGGTGTGCCATACATGGAATTGTGCACATAACTGAAAATAGATTGAAGTGATGGTACACGGTGAAGGCTTGAGATACGCAAAATGCTTCCAAAAAAGGTTTGTAGTGACTGTATGCAGTGAATTGATGTAGTATGCAGACCAACAAACATACGGTACATGAAAGGACAATGGTATGCGATAAGGGTTCATAGTTCAGAGGATTTCAGTGCAAGGTGGTGGCTAACAGTACACATATAGAGTTCATATTTTAGTGAATATTACCCCACGTTAAAAATTTGGGTAAATTAGATAACCAAAATTTTCAGAGTTATGTGCCTATTTAAGGAGAATTAAGCCCCTTTATTAAGGGATCATATTGGAGATTAAAATTTTGGGAAGAAATAAAGAGAAGTCTGATGTCATACGTGGAGGAGAAGATGGTACACTGAGAGAATCATCCACATAAGGAAATCAGTTCATGAAAGAGTGTGTCGTTCATGTAGGAAGCTCTAGTAGTACGCGGCTGAGAAATGTAGTACATGGAGTAGGATGATAAATGGTGGAGTGGAGCAGTATGCGGAGAGAGATAGTTCATGGAGGATTTGGATGGTATGCGGAAATAGATGGACGATACGTAGAAACAGATGGATGGTATACGGAAATAGAAGTGGTACGCAAAAACAACAGCAGTACGCAGAATAACCAATGAAGCCTGAAAATTGACCAAATCAGTTTGTGAAATAAATTTCCATAACATATCAGTGTATGTGATAATAAATTAGATCTGTAGGTGATTACGGGACTTCTACAGAGCATACATTTATAGTTGAGGATGCAAGATCTAATGTCAAACCATTGAAGCGACCTTCATGTCGTTAAATTGAGTGAGTATTCTTCCAATGCAGTGAGAATGGGGGAGTCAACGGAACTGATCTAAGGTACGTAGTTTGAAAACCCTAAATCCTTATAAAGGTTGTGTGCCTCGCATAGAGTGATTGTGCTAAAATCCTGTAATCTAAAACTTGTGAAGATTAGTGGTTTTTGGTACACCCATCAAATTTTTGGCATGAGCTCCTTGGAAATAGACCTTAGTGGTGAACCAAATAAAATTTATTTTTCTTTATGTTTCCTATGATTGTTCAATTTCATCACTTCCTCTTCAGACAGGTTTAATAGGTTTCTACCAATGTGGGAAAAAGATCCATCAGTTAAAATAAAAAAGTTAACACCCTGATTAACCAATCCCCTCTCAGGGTTTGACGGGGTCGTTCAAGTAGTGTTAGTGGATAAAGGTTGATGGTGTTGAATATTTTTATCATGGTGAATCCAGTCAATGTTATAGGAGTTCCCCTCTTTAGTGGAAGTAATTTTCAAATATTTAAAAACAAGATTAGATCTCACCTATGATCTCTTAGAATGGAAGACTTGTTTTCTACTATATAGGGAATACAAGTCACTGATCCTATAGGTGTAACACCCCAATATTTCATTCTACATTATCTATTTAAAGTAGTTTAATAGATTATATTTCATACAACACCGACATGGCTTGTGTTATATGAAAAATTGAATGTATTCGAAACAACACATTAATATAATAATTATTTCAATTATATATTTATTTATTAGTTAAATATTGTAATATGAATAGTAACTGATAAATTTTAAATTTTATTTATAATGTTTTCACAGAAAAAAATTTATTTATAATAAAATTTATAAGTTTTGATAAAATGTTTATATATTTAGACAAATTATTATCTGAAAAGAACTAATTTTCATGTATTTTTGTGATTAATAATTAAATTTATTTTAGACACTCTTAAAAATTTATTTTGGTAAAATATACTTCATTTTTAAATTTAAAAAACCAAAATTATATTAGGGTGAGTTTTTGGTATTTTGAAGAAAACATTGCATTTTTTATGAATAGTGAAAAACACTACATAGTATATAAAAACCGACTTTTTCATTTAAAAATTTATTTTTAATTAAAATTTATCTCGAAGTAAAAATACATAAATAATACATATATTAGTACAATTTATTTCAATTAATACATTTTATAATAATATTATATATATATATAATTTTATTGATCTTTTTAATGTCTTTTGCACACCTATTAGGAACATTTTCAAATTTGCATAAAATATAATTTTACCACTTCTGTGAATTGAATTTCAAAATTATAATAGAAAATGTTTTCACCAGTATATATAATTTGGTTCAATAGTATGAATTAATTTTTTGGTGAATATTATCTTTTGAATTTTATTTACAACTGTTAAAAGTAAATCGAGTAATTAAAAGTGAAAATAATATTATAATGATATAAAATTACACCAAATCATGTCCTAATTCTATTGGATAATAGTATGCCAACCAAAACCAATGATTGGGAATGAATTATATTTTTTTTGATCCATTTGTGTTAGATTAGGACATTTATTAAATTTTATTTAATTAAGTGTTAAAAGGGATAAATTCAAATTTTAATAATGAAATAATTTTTAATAATGGGTTATACATAATATAAATTCAAGTATAAATATTAATTAGAGAGATATAATTATTTCTTACATCATGTTATTTTATTTATAATTTTTATAAATTAAATAAGTAATTTTTATTATGAATCAATAATGATGCAGTAATTAAATTTTCAATGAAAGATTAAAATAATTGATATTATAAATATTAAAATAAATATAAATTAAAAATTTTGATGCCATCCACTAATTTTATAGTTGTATATGACATTTTAGGTTTTATTAAATGTATTTTTTTAAGGAATCAACTTGTTATGACATTCAAAAAAAATACTAAATTGTGTCAAAATTGACATAAATGAGTTTTTAAAACAAAAACTATTTTATTAAATGATATAATAGTCCTAAAAATATAAGATTCTGAAAAATGATTTAGATTATTTTATATATGTCATTAATGAAACACTTTTTATTCTATTTTCATTTTATTGTAACTATATTAACCATATAGTATACAAAAATACAAGAAGACATGGTAAAAGATAAACTATTTAACTAAGGGTAAAGTCTAATAGATAAGGTTACTATGGTGACTTAAACATGTTTAAAACCTATTTTTTGAGAGGATATAGACCCATAACAACCTTAAAATCTTAATAAATTCATTTTTATCTATTATAAATCGAGAATAATTTTATAATAAATTAATATTTCAAGAAATTCTTAAAGTTCCCATTAGCTCTCTTATAAAAATGCACCTCTCGTCCTTTTAATTCACACCTCAAAAGCCATTTGGATCGGCCAACTCCTACTCACATATCTTCCCAACTACCCTCAATTCATCCTATAAGCCTTAATGGGGTCATAAATCCAACCTGAAGAGCCATTTTGATGAAATCAAAAGCAAACACTATAATGACCCAAAGTTTTTCAATGGAAATTCCCTTCTTATAATTATGTCATAAAATCACATGAAAACACAACATAATGAACTAATAATTTCTAAGTGACCTCTAAACATAATTTTGTCACTTATATGTTTTGAATTTTGAAAATCCTACATACACGGTTGTGTTTGAGATGTTTTTTGGAGTCTAATGAAACAAAAATAATTATTGGTGAATAGTAACATACCATTATGAAAAGTAACATACCCTTATGAATAGTAATATGACCATTATTAATAGTAAATCATCCAACATAATAGTAACCTTGCCCATGAATAATTAAATAAAATTTATACATCTTAGAAAGTTACAGTTTGACCTTAGTAAATGTATTGGTATTTTATAATTCATAAATAATTATTTATAATTAATTAATTAATTTAAATAAAATTTATTTTCTTAAAATGTTTCCATAAATTATCGAATCAACATCTTATAGTTTTTAGATAATTTTATAAGACCCTACATTATTTTTGAAAGCACTATAAAAATAGTTTTAATTTCTCAAAACTATTTTTTAAGTAAATTTTGATTTTAATTAAATATTGAATTATTAATATTTAGAAAATTATTTTTGAAAAATTAATTTCTTTTTTGGACTCAACATGTTGAAAAATGGTTGGGGAAAACTTTTTGGGATTTTTCTAAAACACATGGATTTTTGCTGAATAGTAAAATACATTAATTTACCATATAAATACATTATAATTAAAACACACTATTCTTGACATCACAAGTGATGTAAGCACAAAAATATCAAACTCAAATTCCTTATTTACTATTCTTGGTCATGGATGAATCACTATTCCTTATCTTAGGGTAAATTAATAGATAATGAATTTTATTTTATAGAAACCCCTCTCTCATGCACTATAAAAACCACCCTTCACACCCTCATTTCCTCACACCTCTCTAGCTCCAAGCCTTCTATAAACTCTACCCAAAAATCCTCCATAGCCCCTCTCCTATGTTCAAGATCTTCTAGTCTTGTTAAATCACCATGACTAGTGTCTTTAAAGAAGATTTCAAGAGGAAGATTTAAGAGGTAGTTTCTCTCCCTCTTCTTCTTTAATTTCTTTTCAAGTTATAGTGCATTTATGGATCTCCTTACAAGTATCTTCATTAAAATCGTATTGTAAATCAATTATTATATATCTAATGGAATTTTATGATTCTAATGGGATATTATATCATCCAAACCCCTTTCCCTCTTCCTTTTATTTTATCAAGGATATCATTGTTCTTGAGGTGTTAATTTATCATTTCATGAAAGAAGAGTTTTCTTTTTCCATTTCTACCTTCAGATCTGGTCATGAAACCATTATAATAGTTTAACCAGAACATGTTATATGTATTATCTCTTATTTAATGTTCTGGAACTAACTTATGACCATAGTTCTAGTGATAAAATAAAACATGTTCATTATGATCGAAAAATCTCTCAAATTAACCCAAAAAATCATCATTTAATTCTTATCTTATGATTCATACACATGGATATAATAGAATTCATTATAATATCATCCAAAATCGTGTAATATCATTAATAACATGTAATATCAGTTCTTTATGTCTACTTATGTTCTACACAAACTTCAATTTAAGAATACAAGTGAACCACTCAAGAAAACCATAAAAACAAACCTTCCCAAATAATGTTTTTAAAATCTATAACTCATAGAAAGGCACATAAAATAACTTAATGAAACCATAATTAACCATATTAATGTACAAAAGGTTTAGCATTTCTAATTAATGAATATAATTTCACTACACATGACATTAAATAGAAATAAGCATTCGGATACAAGGTAAGGGGAAATTCTCAAACCCAAATTTCATCCTTCAGGTTATCCTTCATTCACTCAATTTTTGATATGGTTACTCCTAAAAAATCCTTTTTTTCATCATTTTCTTTCCTTTTCTAGGATATAAATGTTTACCACTATTTTTTATGTCAAAAACGAAGTTTTCCAAAAGAAATATTCTTTCAAGAAAACACCTTTTACTTCACATTCAAGATTTACGGTTCGTGTATCATGTATGTTATTCCCTCTTTCTTTTGGGAACCCAATGTTTAGGAATGTGTTATTATGAGATGATACCCAATCCTCTTCATGGGTTAGTTATTTTCATTTATTATATATGTTCATTGTGGCATGCATGATAATTATAATGTTATGATGTGACGGGTGCACCCGGAATTATATAGCACAATATGAATGTTTAAATGTGACGGGTGCGCCCAGAATTATACATCGATCTAATGCATTGGGTAATGTGATTAATCTCATGAGTAAATGTGAAATGATGTGTGAACAAGATTCTGGCTTGGTTCACAAGTATGTGTGTTATTTAACCACTAAGACATGAGGTTTCATTTTTATGCTTTGCCACATTTCAAGTCTTATATGTATGATTCCTCTCATGTTCATGATCTTTTTCCAATGTGATTATTATGCTCACCCCATGCTAGATTGTTCTTATCTATCCTTTTACTGGGATTCTGGCTAACCCCTTTTTATGTATATCCTCAGGTGGCTACATGTTCTAAAGAGAGTACATGTTCCAATAAGAAGCTATAGAAAAAGAAATTAAATAAATGTTTATGTGTGATGTTGTAATTGATATGTATGGTCCTAGTTTTCCCAAGACACTAAAACATTGGATCCTCTATGTGAAATACTATTATGTTGTTTATCTTTAAAATGTTGTTATAGAAATTTAATAAAAGGTCAGGTTTCTATAGTTGGTATCAGAGGAAAGGTTTAGTTAATTTGGGAATTAGGATTAGTGAACCCTAGAAAAAACCGATAGCATTGGACTGAGTATAAATATGCATAAAAGAATATTTACATAGAGATACCATATGTTATTCTTTTAGTATAATTTTTTCAAATGAATAAGTTGTGTATTCATGACTTGTTTACTTATGTTTTGTTATAAACTTTTCTATTTTAGAAAATGGTGGGAACTAGGAGAAATCAGGACATCAAATCGTACGAGGGCCAATACAATGATTTCCCGAACAACATCCCCAATGATTTGGGAGGTGGAGTTTAGAAATGTATGGCGATGCTTACCTAATTATCTTAGGTTATGAACAATAACCATAATAACTTATAAGACCCTCCTTCACCAAAGATGGAGCATCTGGATATCAAGTGTTTTATGCGGTAACGACCACCAACGTTTAGTGGATCCCCCATTTCACTACTTGTGGAACAGTGGGTCAACTCCATGGAGAAGATCTTTTCTAGGCTTTAATGTTCTTAGACGGAGAAGGTGACTCTAGCCGTTTATCGTCTAGATGGAGAGGTTGATCAATGTTGGGATTTGATTAAGAACACCAAGCCAATGGAGGAAATTGAAGAGATGGGATGGGAAGAATTTAAGATTATGATTCTTAATAAGTATTTCCCAAGAACTATTCACACGAAGATGGAGAGAGAATTCATAGGGATCAAGAAAAAAGAAGGAGAATCTGTGACAACCTACAAATCGAATTTGACAGGGCTTGCAAGGTACGATTCGTGTTTTGTTATCAACAATGATAGAAAAATTGATAGATTACTTATTGGATTAAAACCACACCATCGAAAGGATCTTGCAATCCAAGAATCTTTGGGTTATGAAAAAGTTGTTCGATGTGACCTCAATGTGGAGATGGAGTTTGGAGAATGGTCCCATGGATATGGGGATAATAAACGAAATATGGTGTTTCAAGATGCATTATATAATGACTAAAGTTGGAAGAAAACTCAATGACCCACATGCCAAAAATGTGGGAAGTTCCACCATGGGAACTAACTCAAAGGGACATGGAAATACATCATGTGTGGGAAAGAAGTAAACCATGCTCAAGAGTTTCTAAGAAACACGAAAATAATGGATAATGTAGCCGATGAAAGGAGAGAACCACTCATGGTTCAATTCTACAATTGTTGGGAGTTAGGGTACTATGAAAACCGGTGCACTAAATCTCGAGATCTTGAGGGTAATTGTTGTCAGCAACCACTGAAGCCAAAGGAACAATGGAAGGCTTATGCCATCACTATAGTAGAAGTGGATCAAGATAATGAGGTCGTACATGGTACACTTCCTATTCACTCAAGAATGGAAGAAGTCTTATTTGATTCTGGTTCTACGAATTCCTTTATATCTTACAAATTTGTGAGAACTATAAAATCAAATCCCTGAAACCTTGAAGTGGGTATATCTTTAAAAACACCTAGTGGTGCAATCATTGAAACCCAAGTGTTTTACTCTTCTCCTATTGGCGTATGTGGGATGATTCCTTCAGAAAATTCGTAATACTTCCCTTGGTGGAATTTGACGCTATAATTGGAATGGATTGGATCTCGTTTTATAGAGTAGATATCAACTGTCGGAAAAAGGAAATATATTTTCATATTCTGAACCATCCCATTCACCTCTAAAAATTCAAGGAAGATTATGAATCGCCTTTGAAAAATCCTTCAATGGTGTGGGTGTTGATTCCCTATGAAGGAGCATAGATCGCCCAAATGGTTGAGTCAAAGGAATGTTACAAACTTCAAGAAATTCCCATCATGAGGGAATATGGTGATGTATTTCATGAAGAGTTACCCGGAATTCCCTCTGGATCGTGAGATTGAGTTCTCAATTGAACTCATAATCGGAGCTACTTCTATTTATAAGTGTCCCTATAGGATGGCTCTTATCCTACTGGTGGAGTTAAAGAAAAGCTGCAAGAGCATCTGGACAAAGGGTTCATATGCCCTAGTGAATCACCTTGGGGTGCACTAGTGCTCTTTGTGAAGAAGAAGGATGGGACAATGCGGATGTGTATCGATTATTGGGAACTCAAAAAGATCACCATAAAGAACAAGTATCCTCTTCCAAGGATTGATGACTTGTTCGATCAATTAAGAGGAGCTCAATACTTCTCAAAGGTGGATCTTAGTTATGGATATCATCAGGTAAAGGTGAAGAAGGAAGATATTCTAAAGGCTGCCTTCCGAACAAGGTATTAGGACTATGAGTTTTTGTTGATGCCCTTCGGACTTACTAATGCACCCTCAATATTAATGGATTTGATGAATAGAGTCTTTAGACATTACCTCGACAAATTTCTGGTAGTGTTTATTGATTATATTCTCATATACTCCAAGGGAATGGAGGAACATGAAGAACATCTAAGACTTGTGTTGGTGACATTAAGAAAGGATAATTTGTATTCCACGTTCAGCAAGTGTGACTTTTGGATGAAGCAAGTCATGTTCTTGGGACATGTGATCCCAAGTGAGCAAAATTTTTTGGATCCTTAAAAAAGGCGATTGATAAATGGTCCAGGCCCTCTAGGGTCACAAAAATCTTTAGTTTTTCATAGATTAGCTCGGTACTACCAACATTTTGTGAGAAACATCACCCAATTGTCAAGCTATCCAACTAAGTTAACAAGGAAAGTGGTAAAGTATGTCTGGATGGAAGAATGTGAGGGATGCTTCAAGGAGGTAAAGAGATGGACGATCACTACACTTGTAATCACACTACTGAAATGTGGAGAAGGTTTTTTGATATACAATGATGCTTCAAATAAAGTCTTGGGTTGTGTACTCATGAAAACTGATAATGTGATAGCCTATGCTTTACGACAGTTAAAGATCCATGAGAAGAACTACCCGACACATGATCTAGAGGTGGCAGCCGTGATTTTTACCTTGAAAATCTTGTGGTGCTACCTTTATGGTGAGAAGTGTGACATATACACAAACCACAAGATCCTAAAGTATATATTCACACAAAAAGAGCTCAACATGCATCAAAGGATATGGTTATAACTAATAAACGTTTACGATTTCTCTATTCACTACCATCCTAAAAGGTGAAAAAGGTAGCTGATGCCCTAAGGAGAAAAGAACTTGCTACTCTATCTATGTTATGGATTGAGAAAGACCCTATCTTCTTAGATATGAAAAATATGGATTTGGAAGTCATAGGAGTAGGGGATACATCTTACCTTGACCAAATGATTGTGCAACCATCCATCCAGAATAAGATTAAGGAAGCACAAATGGATGATGTGGAGATACAAAAGAGGGTTAATGCTTTAAAGGAAGGGAAGCTATAGGAGTTACATATTGATGATGATGATGTGATTTGGTTTGGAACATGGCTTTGTGTGCCTTCCTCACCTGGGATAAAGAAGGTGTTATTGGATAATGCACATAGCTCCACTTTCTCTATCCATCCTGAGAGTACCAAAATATACTGTGATCTCCGTGAACACTTCAGGTGGGATAACATGAAGAAGGAGATTGTGGAATATATATCAAGGTACTTGGTATGTCAGTATGTTAATGCTGAGCGACAAAATTCCAAAGGTATGATGCAGCCATTGTCTATACCCATGAGGAAATGGGAAATGTTACTATGGACTTTGTCATGGGTCATCCAAAGGCATCAAAGGGAAATAATGCGATATGGGTTGTGGTTGACCGACTCACCAAGACTACCCATTTTATTGCTATTCGAGAAGACATCTTGCTTGAACAACTTACAATGATATATGTGAAGGAAGTGGTGAGACTACATAGTGTTCCACTCTCAATATTCTCTGACCGTGATCCAAGGATCACATCTAAATTCTAGAGGAGCCTTTAACATGCTTTGAGTACTAAATTAAATTTCAGCATGGCCTATCACCCCCAAATTGATGGAATGTTTGAAAGAACAATTTAGACACTTGAAGATATGCTAAGAGCTTGCTCTGTAGAATTCAAAGGTGGTTGGGATCAGAATCTCACATTAGTTATGTTCTCATACAACAATATCCTCCACTCGAGTATTTAGATGGTTCCATAAGAAGCTCTGTATGGAAAGCGATGTAGAACTCCAACCTGTTGGGATGAAGTTGGAGAAAGAAGGGTACTTGGACCCGATCTTGTTCAAGAGATGACAGAGAAGGTACAAGTAATCCAGAAACATGTCAAATCTGCTCAATGTCAGCAATAGAGCTATGCTGACAACTGTCGAAGGGACTTGGAGTTCGATGTTGGAGATAAATTCTTCCTTCAAAATCTCCATGGAAGAGATTCCTGCGATTCTGGAAGAAAGGGAATCTAATCCCAAGGTATATTGGCCCCTTTGTGATCCTTGACCGCATAGGATCTGTGGCCTATCGGCATGCACTTACACCAAATATGGCTCGAGTTCATGATGTATTTCATGTATCACTCTTGAAGAAGTACATACCTAACACCTCACATGTACTATACTCAGAGGTGGTGCAGTTGGAAGATGATCTCTCCTATGAGGAGGATCCAGTAAAGATTTTTGATCGGAGATAGAAGCTTCTATGCAATAAGAAAACCCATATTGTCAATGTGTTGTGGAGGAACAATAAGTTTGAGGAAGCAACTTGGGAACTAGAAGAGGAATGAAGGAGAAACGTTGTCATATGTTTCTATAATAAGGAATTTGAGGGGAGAAATTTCTTAAGGGTGGAAGAATGTGACGACCCAATGTTTTTCAATGGAAATTCCCTTCTTATAATTATGTCATAAAATAATATGAAAACACAATATAATGAACTACTAAGTGCTAGGTGAACTCTAAACATAAGTTTGTCACTTATATGTTTTGAATTTTGAAAATTCGACATACACGGTTGTGTTAAAGTTGTTTTTTAGAGTCTAATGAAACAAAAAAATTGGTGAATCGTAACCTACACTTATGAATAGTAAAATACCCATATGAATTGTAATATGACCCTTATGAATAGTAAATCATTCAACATAATAGTAACCTTACCCACAAATAATTAAATAAAATTTAGACATCTTAGAAAGTGGAAATTTGACCTTAGTAAACGTTTTGGTATTTTGTAAGTCATAAATAATTAATTATAATTAATTAATTAATTTAAAAGAAAAATTATTTTCATAAAATGTGTTTATAAAATACAAAATCAACATCTTATTGTTTTTAGATAATTTTATAAGACCCTACGTAATTTTTGAATACACTATAAAATCAGTTTTAATTTTAAAAACTGGTTTTTAAGTAAATTATGATATTTATTAAATATAAAATTAATCATATTTAGAAAATTAATCATGAAAAACAGACATCATTTTCGGACTCTACACATTAATAAATGTTTGGGGCAATTTTTTTGGATTTTTCCAAAATACTTGAATTTTGTGAATAGTAAAATACATTTATTTACCGTATAAATACATTTTAAATAAAACCCACTATTCCAGACATTACATGTGATGTAAGAAAAAATATCTTGAACAAAAATTTCTTATTTACTATTCTTGGTCATGGATGACTCACTATTCCTTGTCTTAGGGGAAATTAATAAACTAATGAATTTTATATGAAGGAAACCCCTCTCCCCTTCACTATAAAATCTACCCTTCACACCCTCATTTCCTCACACTTATAAAGCTTAAATAATTCAATAAACTCTGCCCAAACATCCTCCCAAGAACCTCTCCCACTTCCAAGAGCTTCTGGTCTCATCAAAAGACAAATCCTAGCTTCTTTAAGGAGGATCTCAAAAGGATGATTTCAGAAGTAATTTCTCTCCCTCTTCTTCTTTAATTTCCTTACAAGTTCAAGTTCATTTCTTGATCTCTCCCAAACTATATTCATCCAAATGGTATTGTAACTCTAGTATTATACATATACTATACTTTTATGATGCTAATGGGATATTACATCATCCATTCCCCTTTCCCTCTTCATTTTATTTTATCAAGGAAATGTTGTTCGTGAGGTGTTAATTTATCACCTTCAAGAATGACGAGTTTTCTTCTTCGATTTATACCTTCAGATCTTGTCATGAAACCATTATTTTTGTTGAACCAAAACATTTTATATGTATTATCTCCTATTTAATGTTCTGGAACTAACTTATGACCATAGTTCTAGTGATAAAATAAAACAAGTTCATTATGATCGAAAAATCGATCAAATTAACCCAAACAATCATCATTTAATTATCATCTAATGATTCATACACACGGATCTAATATAATTCATTATAATATCATCAAATCTACTGTAATATGATTAATAACATGTAATATAAGTTTTGGATGTTTACCCATGTTCTACCCAATCTTCAATTTTAGAATACAAGTGAACCACTCAAGAAAACCATAAAAACAATCATTCCCAAATAATATTTTTAAACTCTATAACTCATCCAAAGACACATAAAATCACATAATGAAACCATAATGAACCATATTAATTTACACAGGGTTCGGGATTTCTAATTTATGAATATAATGTCATTATACAAAACATTAAAGATAATGAAGCATTTAGATACCAGGTAAGGGGAAAATCTCAAACCCAAATTTCGTCCTTCGGGTTCTCCCTCTTTCACTCCATTTTTGATATGGTTACTCCTAAAAAATAATTTTTTCATAATTTTCATTCCTTTTATGGGATTTAACTGTTTACCAATATTGTTTATGTTAAATAAAGTTTTTTCCAAAAGAACTCTTCTTTCAACAACACACATTTTACTTCTCATTCAAGATTTAAGGTTCATGTATCAACTATGTTATTACTTAATTCTTTTTTGAACCCAAATTTTATGAATGTGTACCTATGAGATGAAAACCTTTCCTTTTAATGGGTTATTTATGTTCATTTATGCTATATGTCCATTGTGGTATGCATGATAATTGATAATGTTATGATCTAACAGGTGCGCCCAAATTATATAGCGCAATATGAATATTTAAATGTGATGGGTGAGCCCAGAATAATACAGTGCTCCAACACATTGGGGAAAGAGAATAATCTCATGAAGAAATGTGAAAGGATATGTGAACAAGATGATAGCTTGGTTCACAAGTATCTATGGTATTTAATGACTAAGACATGATGTTTCATTTTTATGAAGTGCCACATTTCAAGTCTTTTATTTATGCTTCCTCTCAGGTTCATGATATTTTTCCCATGTTATTATTTTGCTCACCCCATGCTATATTTTTCATATCTATCCTCATACTAGTCTTCTACCTCACCCATTTTTATATATATCCTTAGGTGGATACATGCACTATGGATAGTACAAGTGCCAATAAGAATCTAGAGAAGAAGAAATTAAAAAAATGTTTATGCTTGATGTTGTAATTTTTATGTATAGTCCTAGTTTTCCTAAGAAACTAATCCTTTGGATCCTCTTTGTGTAATACTATTATGTTTTTTATCTTTAAAATGATTAAATAGTAATATAAGAAAAGGACAGGTCTCTATAAGCACCCAATGAAGAGGTAATTATGTCACGACCTGACCCGTATTGGGGATCTAGCCGCAACTACCCCAAACCCAACCCCATCGGCTAGGGGCTAGATTGTTTCACTGAAGGCATAAAAAAATATGGGAGGCCTTTTACTATGTACCTGTACACTCACACATATCCAACTCAATGAAAAAGTGTAGAGGGAATGGAAAAAAAGATACAACACTTCTATATATAAACCACAAGCATCCATCAACCTCTAAAAAGTACAAGTACAAAAAATTAAACTTAAATTGAATGGGAAAAAATACATGCCCAACCAGAAAAGTGACACTTCTTGCCAAAAGGTGGAAAATTAAAATATCTTAGAGAGCATCTCTCTTAGATCCCAAGCTATGACCACCGCATATGGTCTATGTACCATGTATTCCTATGCTCCTCTAATGCCACTATCAACTTGTCTTTTGTCTGTAAGGGTACACTGAGTTAGGGAAAATCCCAAGAAGGGGTGAGTATAAAAATACTCAGTAGGATGCCCTGAAGGCTCAAGGGAGCATCAAGTGATGTACTGAAGAGGGAATTAATAGATAGAACATGGTACGGTAAAATAATAAAACTCAACCCAACAATGAAGTGATGTAAGCTTGTCCAAATAGAAGATGCTCGACATAGAAAGAATGTGGCATACCACGTGAATCTTTGCTATTCCAAGAAAGAGAGTAACTGAATCCCAAAGTGTGTGTATTATAATATGATTTATATAGGCTCAACCAAAAGAACCCAAATGAGAGAGTAATCAGATCTTCATATCACTAACTAAACCCAAGAAAAGAGTTTCTAATAGTTCTAGAAGTAAACACCATAAATGCCCAGAATCCCATATGTTTTCCCGGAACTACAAGTTAAGGGGATCAGTCAGCGTATCTTGATATTATCCAATTTTGGTGGTTTTATCTCACCCACATGGTTTTATGTCATGTCTCATGGACACATCATAGTGGGAAAATCACCCCTTATTATTGAGAGTCCAAAGTCAAGTCAAGTATGTATCTTCACTATGGTGTATAGATGAGAGATCTTTTCAAGAAGTTGTGAGCTCATTATCTAGCCCTATTGGTTGATATACTTATAAAAGTCATCGGTGAATCCCACAGCCCAGCTACACTAGAGGGTAAGCTCTGAAAGGTATCGATGAACCCAACTACCCAACTACATTGGAGGGTAATCCCAAAATAGAACAATGAACACCACTGCCCAGCCTCACTAGAGGGTAATCCATGAATGATATCGATGAATTCCACTTTCCAGCCTTGCTAGAGGGTAAGCCAAGATTTTTCTGGTGATTATAAAAACATCACTTTCATGACCTTCAACATCAAGAATTGCCTCAAATAGGCATCTCTCTCCTAAAAAATCGAATTGTATCTTGAAAGGCACTACGAAGGCCACTATCAAGTCATACATGGAGAAACAATCCAGATAGGCTACACGCATTCCATAATCTGAGTTCAAAAGAAAGAGATACGAGAGATATAAGATTTGTAGTAGTACATAGAACATGTGGAGCCCACATGACATGTGACGCCTCTTCTTTTCCTAGTCGTGTACCTAATCCTTTTCAGCCCCCAAAAGAGAACAATTACCACTAGTCATGTAAAGGTACTCCCATACTACATGCCACAATAGTCGCAAAGCCTACAAGCACACCCCGCTCTTCACTAAGTCGGAGGGTCATAATCATAGATTAGCTAAAACATCTCCTCGAATGGTTCCAAAACATCGACCATATTAGTTCACACATCTTCTCATCTCTCATAAGTTTTGGAGCCGACCTATGCCATGGATTATCTTCAAGCACATTAAAAGGATCTTCCACTGATATTCCTTTCACGTTTCCACATTTAACAAGAGATTGCGAATAAGTCTCCACTAATTCTAATGAATCAAACCATCGAGATCCTTGTAGAAAAACATGCAAGATCGACTACTCTCTCATCTGAAATGGAATCCTGATGTATAAGTTGCATCTCCCAGCGTCATATGCAAACAGTGCCCCGTACGACCCGCACCTCGATCCAAAAACATGTCATGGAGATCGTACCATTGCATTCCTTATATATAAACACAAGAGTAAGATATTCATTTTCCCTGAAAGGAATTATGATGAATAAATCATAAAAATGATGCATACGTCAGAACTCCACCTCATGGGGCCCACATTTCAACCCCAAATTTATGCGGGTAGATTGTTCCATTTAAATCCCCTCGAAAAAACACATAAAAACAAGTGCCCGTACACTCTAAAAGAATGTCGGGTGAAATGGTGGAATTTCACCATAAAACTTGTGAACCAGTACCTATGGGCCCACACCTTGTCTCCAACCCCAAAACATTAGAAAGAATCTCAAAAAGTCCACATGAGGACTGTGGTCTTGCTACCACTGACAGCGTGTCAATCGGACATCCCAAACATTATTTAGGTTCGATGCAAGAATCTGGAAATAATTATTATAATTTTTTTCATAGAAGTTAGATGTTTTGTGACATTGTGTGACGAAATCAAGCTGTAAAGGTCCCAAAATGGATTTGGAAGGACCGCCTCATCTCTAGGGTCACCAAACCTATGATGGCGCATCAAACGACCATTCGGTATACCAGATACTGCCAAATAAAGCTTTAATAATAATTTAGTATTATTAAATTAAAGCATTCTAGGACACCTGCATTCGAGCACAAAATAATAAATTCATGAAAATCATTTCAAAATTTTCTTCTCGATGAGACAGCCCCATGGTAGTAGATGGCACATCAAATGGATGTTCCATTTAGGAGATATGCCCTTTTTGAACACAAAGGGACCCAACTGGGCCGGTCCTTCCTGGCCAGCTCGGTCCAGACCGCTGGCTCGTGGCCCAACCGTGGGTTCGGCCTGCTCCACTGCGGACCGCCAACCGTGGTCCACTCCACATCTGCTAGGCCATCTGGCCTGGTCCGCTTGAACTGACTGACCATAGTGGCCTCTCTCTCTCTCCACATGCACCAAGGACCCGCAGGAGGCGGGTCCTTCTCCTGATTCCCCACGAGGTTAGCGCCTTTAGGCTCCCTCTTGAGTGTGATAGGCCAAAGACGCCACACTGCCTTCACACTAGCACCAGCTATCTCTTGCTCTCTGTTGGCTCTGCCTGAAACCCTAACCTTGCCTTGCTACACCATGCGCAGCCGTCGTCCGCCATTCCGCCTGCTCCGCCTCTCATTGCGTCATCGCTGGACTTGCCTTCCACCTTTGCACAACCTCGCTCGTCATCTCCATTTCCCCTGCACGGTGCCAATCGCCAGCTCTGGATCAACCGTGACCATGACTCTGAGGTCCTAACTACCCCAGTGTCGTATTACGGGACATCTCTGCTTCGGGTGCTCCACCGCGTAAATGCTACGGTCGTCGTGCTTTGCCACAACCTCTAGCTGGCTCCACTGCAGTGCCACCTCAACCTCCAGCCACTACCCTTTCCAGAGTTATGCCTTCTGTTAGCATCCAAAACCAGTCTGGCAACTAGATTTCAAATCGAAAGGCTGATTTGTGATCCTCAGTATGAGGAATTCAAACCACCTACCCCCGATCAAAGATCCATCGATGTTTTTGTGCATTTGAAAATTTGGACGAATAATGACGAAGAATGAGTCGAACATGGGATTTAGAATTGGTCGTGGATGATGGTTGTGTTCATTTGGCCATAGTCCAAATTCTCAAATTTTAGAATTTAAACGAAGAACATGAAGAAACCTCATGAAATCATTGAAGGTGCCAAAATTAACAACAATACTACCTCTAATCAGTCTTGTCTCATTGGCAGCGCCTCCACGACGCTCTTGCTTTGATCCGCCAAGGTTCTGATGGAGGTCGCTCCTCGATTCGGTGAAGAATTGTGAAGAATCCTAAAGAACGGTTGGGGGGGAGTGGGAGAGAGAGAGAGAGAGAAGAGAGGGAATGTAGATTAGGGGTTTTTCCATATTTCCAACTCTTATGTGAGTTTATATAAAAACACTGAAACTCTAACAATGATCATGGATTTTCAAACCTCTACTCCCTCTCATTTTATAATACACATAGGAAAAATGCCCCATTTTGAACTCATTGGAAGTATTAGATTTCCATTCCGAGACATCATTTGAATGTTATTAAAAAATAAATCCTGGAATAAAAATAACTATGTCATTATTCCAAAATGATCAATTTTTCCATGGGTGACTTTTCTAACATCGGTTCTGCACTGACAAGGCATATAACACTTCTTGGATAAACGACCTACTCTGAACCCAACCGTGGACTCAGATTTATTATCGATGTTTCCATTTAATGGATATTTGGGTTTGAGCAAATTAATAAATGAATTAAAAAAATTAATTCATCCATTTAGATATCACTAATGAGAAAGGGGTCTGAACATCCTATGCTGACATGATTAATGTCTCACCTAGGGTAAACACTTTTATTCAGACCCAACCATGGTCTCATATTTCTATTTTGATCTACCATTTAAGAGATATCCTATTTCAGATGCGTGAATAGTACAAAAACACTTAATATTTTTGTATAATTTATTCCAGGAACATTGGGCCTCGGAATTGCACTCTATATTATTCCATGGTTCTGGAAACATATGTAGAAATATTCCAAAGTCTTACAGGGAAAAAATTGGGTCTCTAAATTAATCCCTCCTTCATGCTTTTCGTCCCCAAAAATCAAAACTATGAAAAAAAAACTCAGGATACTAATCTCACACCTGGCTCTCCCACTCCCATAAAAACCTGCACAACACCACACTGGCACAACACACGAACCTAAGGGATGGTTTGTACTCATAAGGTCTTCTCCATTCGAGGACATGCAATAGAACATACATGAATCTCATCGTTTATGACATGTTGAAGACATTGTGTTCCCACTCCTATTATTGGGAGGGTTGGGAAATGCTATAGGCAACTCTCCATCTATTGCCTGATTTTTGAATGGCATGAAGAAACTCAGGGGACTTCCCCAGCCAAACCATTATATTCCACATCCCAGTCAGAATCGTAGTTTTTTCATCGAACATGGTCTTGTTATTCTCTCCTTCAGAATATCCATCTGGTGAAACACCAAAGGATATCTGGTCACTCAAGACTTCGTAGTTGGTTCATCACAATTGAGACTCTCTTATGTACTTGACAAGGGATGGAGTCAACACCATATACTTAAGAAAAGAAATGCCCTCTTACTCCAACTGGGTCAAATATAGGGAATCTAACTCCATTGAATCATCCCACACCAGGAAAGACTAAGACTCTTTTCTAAGGGCATCTGCTACAATGCTGCCACTCTCCACAGCGTAGAGTACATCGAAGTCATTGTCTTACAAGAATATCAACCAGCATTTCCATCTCAGGTTCATGTATCGTTTTGTTAATACACACCTGCGACACTAGCGGTCTCTGAAAACCACAAAGCACTCTTCTAGAAGATAGCATCTCCACATTCTCCGGGAGAATATTAACACTACCAGCACCACATAGTGAATCTCGTAGTTCAGTTTGTGCAGTGTCTATCACCTAAACCTATACATGATAAATGTATGAAGATTAACGGTTAGCACACAAGGTACCAATGAACATGGTAGGTGAGTAAACTCATCCAACAGCATGAGGCTAGACACAGAAAGCATGCAGCATACCCCATGTGTCTTTTCCCCTCTTGGAAGGATAGTAATTCCCAAAATAATCACTTTTCCAAACCCACAATTGGTACCTCATGAAAACGGAGGTCAAGAGGAAAGACTCCATGGGAAAGGCCAATACCTACTCGGAAACTCCACTGCATAACCCCTCCATGAACACACAAGTCTAAGAAACTAATCCACCACACCCCAAAACTATCCGAATTGGGTGGAACTGACTCTCCCTCACAATTTTGCCCGCGTTACAAAAATGCGTCTCAGGGGGGGAAGAACCCCTCTTTATCATGGCTTGAAAGCTACATCTGAAAAGCACCAAGCCCCAACCAAATCATCACACTTGGATGGAATTACCAATCTCATCCACTTTCATCGCTCCCCAATGAAGCTTTAGTAGCTTCTGAAACCATATAGAGCATAAGCATGAGGGGTAGTACACCTCAATAAACAAATTCTGGAAGACATCCCATAGATGTACCGACTCATTTTTCATCTAAGTAACTAGGCTCTACCAACACCAAAATGATCTACAAAAAATGAATGGTTGAAAATGAAACCATCTAACTTGTCTGTGTTTGAATGAGGCTAAATAGGTGAACCACTAAATCTTTCCAACCCTTCACTGCCTGAGGGAATGGCTCACCACAGATCCTTAGCAGTATTTGACACCAGAACATCACACAGTGTGCTCAACATGCATTTTCATTGGACTTCACTGCCGGTAATAACTGCTACTCCATATGTGGATGTGCTAGCAGATGACCTTCTGGAGGAAGGGTAATCAAATGATTGATCCTGCACTAAGGCCTCGTCACTCACAAAATCGTCAACATGAACTGGAGGTACTGTTTGGGCAGGCTATCATTGTAGAGGCATCCTGAATCCGATCAAGAAGTATCGTAGTAAAATGAGCACACACACACACACACACATATATATACAATGATGGGGAGATGAACCAAGATGGACAGACAATGAGTCAATCCTACCTGATGCATGTACCAATTAAACCTACAACAAATGTCTCAATATGCTGAGTCGACAAGCTAGTAATCAGGGTCCAGGTGAATGGACACGTCGGCCGCCACACTAACACTGGACTCCTGAGCCTAAGAGCCAATCTCGAGAAACATTGGAATTTTTTTCCTAAAACCCAACCAATTCCTTTTTATGGGTCATCCAAACAATGTCCCAAGGAATGAACCACCATTGAAACCACTTTGTCACGACCCAACCCGTTCCGGGGATCGAGCTGCAACTACCCCAATCCCGCCTCTATAGGCTAGGGGATGGGGACCAGTACCAAAGATAAAACAAACATGTGGATGCCTTTTCCTATGTAACAGTACACACACTCACATCCAAATCCTTGAAAAAATGCAGAGGGAATGGAAAACAAGATATCACAATGCTATATATAAGCGACAAGTATGCATCAACCTATAAATAGTATTAGTACAGAAAAGTAAACAGAAAGGGAATAGGGAAAAATACACACCTAACTAAAAAAGTGCCACAACCTGACAACAGGTGGAAAAGTAATACATATGATGGTGTCTCTCTCAAGGATTCCAATCTAAGACCACTACATGTGGTCTAAGAACCCTACATCCCTATGCTCATGTGATGTCCCGATCAACTTATCAGTCATCTGCAAGGGAACACCGAGTGTGGGAAAATCCCATGTAGGGGTGAGTATGAAAATACTCAGTAGGATGACTTGAAGGCTCAAGGGAGTAGCAAGTGTGGTACCAAATAGGGA
This sequence comes from Viscum album, assembly GCA_963277665.1. Taxonomy (NCBI): domain Eukaryota; kingdom Viridiplantae; phylum Streptophyta; class Magnoliopsida; order Santalales; family Viscaceae; genus Viscum; species Viscum album. The sequence continues at coordinate 343,914,204 of OY728165.1, read as the reverse complement.
AGAAGTAGATGCAACAAGGTATAACAAAAGAATACAACTCAAACCAGCAATGAAGTGAAGTAATCTCATCCCTACATGAGAAGTTGTACCAAGAGATCATGTGGAATACCCCATGCATAATCACTTATCCTGGAAGGAGAGTAACCATATCCTAAAGAGTGGGTACAACAATAAGATGTATGTATAATCAACTAAAGGATCCCAAATGAGAGAGTAAGGGGATCTCTATATTACTAACTCAGACTAGGAAAAGTGTCGCTAAAATTTCTAGATGTAAAAACCATTGATGCCCAGCATCCCACACATCTTCCATGAACTACAAGTCAATGAGATCAGTCACCAAACCATGATATTATCCACATAGGGTGGTTCTGTCTCACCTGCAAGGTCCTAGGTCACGTTACCAGGATGCATCTTGGTGAAAAAAAGTGTCAATCTTTCTTGAGATTCCAAAGTCACTTCAAGTATGTCCCGTCACTAGGCTGCACAAAAGATAGATTATGTCACGAATTCCTGAACCCACTATCCAGCCCTGCTAGATGATACACTTATAAAATTCATCGGCGAATTCCACTTCCAAGCGCAGTTGGAGGGTAAGCCCTAAAAGAGTAACTCGCAATATCCACTGCCCAACTGCGCTAGAGGGTAATCACTGAAAGGGATTGGCAAACACCACTGCCTAGTTGTGTAGTAGGGTAAGCCCAAAAGAGAATGGCTAACACCACTTCCCAACTTCACTGGAGGGTACACCCTGAAAATTATCGGCAAACACCACTGCCCAGCCTCACTAGATAGTAAGCCGGGATTGCTCTGGTGATTTTAAAAACATAACTAGCATCATTTTCATGATCAATCAATACCTAAAATAGGCATCGTGCTCAGAAAATATCAGATAGTATCTAAAAATTTACAATAGAGGCCAACATTTCACCATAAACAGAGAAGCACAAAGGATTGTCTACTCACATGCCACAATCCATGTTCAGAAGAAAGAGATATGAGAGATAAAAGATTCATAGTAGTACATAAGGAATTTGGGGCCCACATGACGTGTGACCCCTCCTCATCACTTAGCCAGGTATCTAACCATTTACAGGTCCCAAAAGAGAACAAGTACCATTAGGCATGTCAAGGTACTCCTAGAGTACATGGAACATTAGTCACAAAGCTGACAAGCGCCGAACTCTCGTCCCTAAGATGCAGGGTCAGAATCAAATATTATCTAACATGCCTCCTCGAACGGTCACAGAATACCAACTGTATCTCTTCACACATCTTCTCCCCTCTCACAAGAGTGTGAGATGACCTAAGGTGTGGATTCTCTTCAAACACTTCAAAATGATCTTCCATTGGTATTCCTTTCATATTTCCACATTTCAAAAGATATTGCAAATAAGGCCCCACTCATTCAAATGAATCACACCGCCACAATCCTTTTCAAAAAAAACCCAAGATTGACTACCCACTCATTTGAAACGGACTTCTGATGCAGAAGCTGCATCTCACAGCGTCATACACAAACGGTGCAGCATGGGACCTGAGGCTCAATCCAGAAACACATCACGTGGATCGTACCATTTCATTGCTTCTAGATAAATAAGAAAGTAGGCAATTAATTTATCCAAAACATATATATGAATAATAAGCCATAAAAATGCGGCATACGACTTCAATTCGCCTCATGGGGCCCATGCCTCAGCCTCGAATTTAAATGGGCATATTTCATTATTTCAATCCCCTCATGAAAACACATAAAAATGATTTCTCAAACACTCCAAATAAATCTCAGGTCAAAAGGTGTCATTTCACTGTAAAACGTGTGAACTGTGACCTGTGGGGCTCACACCATGTCTCCAACCTGAAAAAAATGGAAATCATCTTTAAAATTCCATGAGAGGACTAGGTTCACACCGCCACTGATGGCACATCAATTGTACATCCCAAACATGATTTAGATCCGATGCAAGAATCTCAAAATAATAATAATTTAATTATTATTATTTGACGTTAGGAATTTCATGCCACTAAGCAAAGAAATAAATCATCAAAAGTCCCAAACCAACTTTAGAAGGACATACCTTTCTCCAGGGACATTCTTCCAATAACGATGAATCAAATGGGCATCCATTTTGAGTTATATGCCCAAAAAACATTTAATAATAATTTAATATTTTTAGATTAAAGCGTTCCGGGTCACCCGCCTTCGAGAATGGGAATATAAATTCTTAAAAAATTGTTGAAAAATGTTATTATTGATGAGACGGACCCATGGTCATAGATGGTGCATCAATAAGACACACCTTTTAGCAGACACACCATTTTTGAACCCCAAGGGTCCCAAACAGGCTGGCCCATCATGACCGTCCCAGTCAAGACCTTCGGCCCGCAGCCTAGCTGGGGGTCTGATCCACTCTGTTGTGGCCCGATGGCCACATAAAACTCCAAATACATTGGGCCATTTGACCTAGTCCTCTTGAATAGACCGACCAGTGTGGTTGGTCTCTCTGCATGCCCTAAGGACTTGTAAGAGGTAGGTCATTCTCCTACCGCACCCAGATGTAAGCGCACTGGGGCTCCCACCTGAGTTCGACGGGATGATGTCATCGTGCCGCCTTCACACCCAGTCCATTAATCTGTGCCTCTCCCCCAGCTCTGCTCGAATCCCCAGACATTCCCTATTATAATGCGCCACATCCTCTATCCATATTTTTGTTTGTTCCATCTCTCATCGTGTCCTGCCACTTTGTGCCACCACGCTCATCGGCTCCAACACCACCGCTAAATCTCAATTTTCAGCTCCGGCTTGACCGTGACTATGCCTCTGAACCCCCAGCCACCTTGGCGCTACACCACAGGCCACCGCTGCTTTGTGTGCTCGGCCACACAACTCCTGCAGCCACCACGCTCTACTGCAGCCTCTGGCCGGCTCCACTGCTGCACCGCTCTGACATCCAGCCACCACCTTTTCCCGAGTCAGTGCTTTCTTTGGCATTCACAACCACTATAGCAGCCCGATTTCAAATCTGAAGGGGATTTTGGGAACCTCAGGTTGAGGCCTTCTTAGTGCCTACCCACAATCAATGATCCATCGAGGTTTTTGCACATCCGAAAATCCCGATGAAGAATGCGTCGAACATGGGATTTAGTACAGGTCTCGAATGATGGCCGTGTTCATTTATCTATCTTCCAATTTCAAAAATTATAGAATTCAAATGAAATACTTGAATATGAAACAAGAAATCAAAGAAGGTGTAAAAAGTAACAACAATCCTTCCTTGAATTGGTCGGGCGTCATTGGCAGCATGTCCACTATGCTTCTGCTTTGATCCGCCAAGGTTCTGGCATAGGTCGCTCCTCGATATGGTGAAGAACAGTGAAGAACACCAATTAATGGTTGATAAATAGTGGTAAAGTGGGAGAGAGATATAGAGAGAAGAGAGAAAAGGAAGATTTGGGGTTTTCCATTATTTCCTACTCTTGAGTGAATTTACATTGAAACACTGAAACTCTGTCAACAATCGCAGATTCTGAGCCACCACAACCTCTCATTTTATTCTGTGCCTAAGAAAAATCCCCATTTCAAACTCAATGACAATCTCAGATTTCCCTTCCAATATTTCATTCGAATGTTACTAGAAAAATAATCTAGGGATAAAAATAACTAAATCATCATTCTATAATGACCATTTTTCCCCTGGGTGACTTTCCTCACTGTGGTTCTGTGCCAACAAATAGTATACCCCTCCTAGGATAAACATAACTCCTTGAACATAACTGTGGACTTAGATGTCCGATCTGAGTTTATGTTTGAGAGTTATTTGGGTTTGAGCTATTAAATGAATGAATTAATAAATTAATTCATCTATTTAATTACCACTAACAAGATAGGGGTATGAACATCCCGTGATAACATGATTTATGTTTCACCAATGGTAAACACTTCATTTTGGACTCAACCATTGTCTCAGATTTCTGATCTGATCAACCATTTATGAGATATCCCATTTCCATTTCCTGAATAGTACAAAAACACATAATATAGTTGTATAATTTATTCTAGGCACACAGGGCCTCATAATTTCATTTCCTCTCTACCCCTGGCTCTGGAAACATATGTAGAAATATTCTAAAGTCCTACAGGGAAGAAACTAGGTCTCTAAAAAATATTTAATCACCTCTTTAAATGTTTTATTCTTCTTCTACTTATTCTTTCTTTGTTGTTTCAATATTAAAATAATAACTCTAGTACCTTCTACAGATTGAGATGTTATTATAAATATGGTAAAACTAAATTCATTATTCTATCCATCCTATGAATGACAAAGTCACCATACGTGTGTACGTACGACTTACTATCTCCATGTCATGGTATAGTTTGTTATTCAACAATTAATTATTTAGATGGGTATAATAATGAATATAATTGATGTAAATAATAAATATAAAATTTTTATGATTGTTTATATATAATATACCATCCAATTACATTCTCTTTCACCATAAATTGAATGGCATTGTTGCTCTTGCGTAAGTACGGCTTACCGTCTCCACGACGCGATGAGATTCATCTTGAAAGATCATCTTTCAAAAATATTTATAAAAACATTATATTGATTATGTTTGAGATATATAAAATAATAATTGTACTATAATACTATATATTTATGTAGTTAAATATATTTCATTTACATACTTCTATAGTATATGATATGAAAACGGAATCAATGATCATGCGTACGTACGGACTATTGTCTCCATGAATGGTGTATCCATTTAAAAAATATATATATTATACATATTTATATTCTGAATATAAATGATATATAAATCATTTTTTATATTTTTAAAGTATTTAAATCATGATCTATGTGATAAAATCTTCAATAACAAGTTAAAACACATACGATACAGAAATTTATTATTACCTGAAATGTTACTTTAATGTGGAAATTATTATTAAATTGGTAGTATAAGGTCATAAATTACTCATGTATGATATCTTAAATATGAATATTGTTCTGGGGTAATTTAATAACATACTATTTTCAATATACTGGTGCATAATCATACCCTCGACTAAAGGGAAATACATGTTAAGGGTTAATTCTTGAATACCATTATTATCTCAGATTATTTATTTGTAAGTATTTACTGGGACATATTTATCATCCACATCGATGTTTCATAGAATTTTTTTCAAAGATAATATTTTATGGTTTTTTGGAAGGGAATCTTTAGCATGATCATCATATTAAATGTTTTAATGATTTATTTTTATAAAATATTTTAATTAATATCCTTATTTTCAAAATGATTTTAAGGATATATTTATATGGACATGAATGTTTTAAAATATTAATTCCTTTAAAAAGTTTCATATTTTTATGGGACACTATGATTCAAAAACCACTTTTAAATTACTTCATTAATAAATTGTGTGACTTTTAAATGATTTCTTAAAAAATGATATTTCTCTCAAAGAGTTTTTCTGATTATTTCTAACTATGTTAAGATAATTATTGGATATTATTATTGATTGATGTTGACTTATTATTATACAATCATCCTTATTGTATATAATGAGTTATGATATTTTTGACTGTGGATGTTATATTTTTATACCATTCAAGGTTTATGGTTAAAGTATTGACATTTTATATTCTAGTTTTAATATAATTGTTTATGTTATGTTATACCATTTTCATATGAGGATTGAATTGGACAAAGTGTGTGATGTGTGGGGGCCTCTATAGCCCCTTAATTAATCGGTAGGTCTCATGATAAACACTAGTGTCTTGGCACAAGGCCATGACAAAATATTTGTTAATGGTTTTCAAACAAGGCCTTGACGTAGTAGTTATTATGTCTAGAATTATACAATCGGTCATTATGAAATTAATTATTACATGTGATTATTTGACTAGAAGAATATATATGTGCATGTTTTTATGGTAATGTAATGATTTATTTTTTCCATATTATGTTCACATTTATGTTTTAAAGGATACATTTATTATTATACATCTTTATTTAAATGTTTATAGATTTCGCTAAATTATTTACCCTTAGTGAGCATTTCAGATCACCCCTTTTTAATGTTTTATTTTCCATGAATACCAAGAATTGAATTGTGATTGATATTCAGGGTTAATCTAGGGGAATAATTTCATCCTAGAAAGATTTTACTATTCTTTATTTTATGTTAGAAATTGAAATGTTATGTTCTTTTATGTAATATATCATTCAGGACTATTAAACTGATCGGTCCATCAAGACATGATTCCTTGTAATCATTCCAATGTATTAATATAATGAACTGGATCTGAGATTCTAGGGTCGAGGCATTAGAGTTGGAATTAGAGGATGTTTAGAAATAACTGTGGAAACTATATTTAGACAAACTCTGACTAGGGAACATTACCCTATGATTGAAATTGAGGATCAGTTTATAAGAACACCTAAGGGTTTTTGTAATTTCGTGATTATTTGGGTCATCCCAAAAATACATCCTTGTATAGATACTACAAGAGGATGTGGTTCTAGAATATATGTACCAAGGGGTGAAAATTATGATAAGGTGTTCTAGGCTTGACATCGGGTAACCATGTAAACGACAATAAGCCTTACTGCGCACCTGGATTGACATTTCTGGGGGATATGCTTAGGATAATTTACATTTTCATTTAAAAACAGTTTAAATAATTTATTATTAAATATTTCTATAAAAAATCCATTCTTTGGATTATAATATTAGGTACAAATAATTTTTTTTCAATATATGTTATGTATTTCACTAGTTTAGAATCATGAATTATGATTCATAACCAAATGTAGTGTGTGAAATTATATGGAAATGGTGCATACTAGAATGAATGACTACCCAAAAATGCACATGTTCCAAAGAGTAAGAAGGATCCTATCTTTCATGGGATTATTCCATCATTTTAAAGGAAAATAACATCCCATGTATTTTCCTCATTTAGAAAATAGTATAATCTATTGATAAGATTTGTAAATAATTATCTCTATGTTATAGTTGTTAAGATAATATAGTGATGAAGATGATGGAAGAGAGAAAGTGAGATAATGGGAAGAAGGGATATAAGGATTTTCCCATATTTGATAACTGTGGAAAGAACCACCCGGGGAAGTGATTGAATGGACTGATTGTTTATTATAAGTATGGATAAAGGCCTTATCAGAAAAAATAATGCATATGGAAGAAATAAAAGAATAATATTCAGTGTTATAACGGTAAATAAATAAGGAAATACGCAAATAAAAGTCGTATGAGTCAAGGAAATATAGATCATATGAATCAAAGGGAACAAGGTCAAGAATAAGTTGTTACAAATGTCAACATGGAATAATTAATGTATTTGTGTTTTTGGATTGAATAATTATTTCATTTGATTATTGTATCAATGATGTACTGGATATATGAATTAGGGATATAAATAAAGACTGTACTGTAGTACTATTTCAATATGGATTTGAGATTGAATGGTACTAAGAAAAGGGACTCAATAGAGAGTTAAATGTTTTTGGAAAAAACATGGTTGGGGGAAAGATAAATCATATTATGGTCCTAATACTGAGGTAGTGATTTAGAAATAAGAGTTGATTGATTTAGATAAATTATATTGGATGTTATTTAAAACCTCAGAACTAGTCAATTTTCTTTTATTCAATAATTGTTAGAGTTTACAACATTTTGGGATTTAAGGAGTATATGAAATCTTCTATAAGGAATAAGGGATCATGAAGGTATTCAATATGGTTTTATGGTTATTCAGTGTGGTAAAACTTTTATGAAAATAAAATATGAAGGTAGTCACCTATTATTATGTGAAAAAACATATGTATTCTTTATGATTACCCCCCATATAAATTTTTGGATAGTGAGTTTGGACACAAGTATGTTGGATAAGTATAATAGTTGGAATGGAGTAAGTTGAGAACTTGATATTTTGTTTGAGGTTAATGTATAATTTATTGGATAACATGACCAAACATTTTGGTTTTCAGTAAACTTATAATGGATTAAAGAAATACTTGTGGGTCATATGATTTATAAAATATGTTTTAGGAATTAAAATATTAATTTTGAATATTCATTTCCTTGTGTATGGTATGAAGTGAAAATAGATCAAAGAACAACCAAATGATAAGATTATGATTAGGGAAGGTAATGAAATAAAGTATGTTTTATTAAGTTATTATCATGATAGTAAATTAATCTCTCCTATACAAAAAAAGTATCTAAAAAAGTTTTATTCTAATACCTTTGGTTTTGTTGAACCGATGATTCTTTAAATCATCATAGACTTTTGTCTTTAAGGCCCTAAATTTTCCATTTATTGTTCACTTGTTTGTGATTCATGACCTCAATCACGCCCTATATATATTTACATTTTCCCCAATTAAGTGAATATAATTGCCACTAATATTCTCCTATTAGAAATACTAATTTTGTGGTCACTTCTTCATTTCCTATTCTTTCTTTTTAAGATTAAATTTTATTAACCATATTGTTGATGTGGGATTTCACCAAAGGTATTTTCTATTTTTCAAACATCAATTTCTGAAGAAAAATTTCAAATTATGAGGAATAAATTTATTGAACTAGGGTGGAATATATAACACCACAATATTTCATTGTACGTTATCTCTTTAAATTAGTTTAATAGCATATATTTCACACAACACTGACTTGGATTGCATTATGTAAAAGTTTGAGTTTCTGCAAAACAACACATTTGTATTATAATTATTTAGACAATATATTTATTTATCAATTAAATATTGTAATATTAATAGTAAAAAATAAATTTTAAATTATTTTTAGAATTTTTTCAACTAAATAAAATATATTTATAATTAAATGTATATGTTTTTTTAAAATTGTTATATATTTAGAAAAATTGTTTTCTTAAAAGAACTACTTTTTATGTCTTTTTGTGAACAATAATAATATTAATTTTAGACACTCTGCAAAATTGAATTTGGTAAAATATACATAATTTTTTAATTCGGAATATCAAAATTAGATTAGTATGAATTTTTTGTATTTTTCTGAAAACATTAAATTTCCGATGAATAGTATAAAATACTGTGTAGTACATAAAAACAGACTTTTTTATTTAAATATTTATCTTTAATTAAAATATATATCAATGTAAAAATAGATACATATTACATATATTAGTCCAATTTAAGTCATTTGGGTCATTTGATTTTAATATTAGATATATACAAATTTATTGACCATTTTAATTTCTTTTACCCACCTTCTAGGCACATTTGAAAATTTGTATAAAATATAATTTCAACACTTTTTTGAATTGATTTTCAAAAATCCAATAGACAGAGTTTTAATCATTAAGTAAAATTAGGTTCAATAGGATGAAAATAATTTTTGGTGAATAGTAAATTTTGAATTTTCTTTAACACTATTATAAGTAAATAGCGTAATTAAAGGTAAAAAATATTATAATTATATAAAATTTCCCCAAAACATGTACTGATTATGTTGGATAATTTTTTTTACCAAATCCAACATTAGGACAAAAATAACATCCTTTTTGATCCATTTGGGATAGATTATGACATTTATTATATTTTATTTAATGAATAGTTAGAAGTTTTAAATTCAAATTTTAATAACAAAACTGATTTTAATATAAGTTTATACATAATATAAATTCAACTATAAATAATCATTAGAAATCTAAAACTATTTCCTGCATCATTATATTTTATTTATAATTTTTAGTCATTAAATAATTAAATTTTTTTATGAAACAATGATGATTCAGGGATTATTTAATTAATGAATAATTAAAATAATTGAGATTATAAATAGTAAAATAAATGTTAATTGAAACTTTTGATATTGTCCACGAATATTCAATGTGATTATGACATATTAGTATTGATTTGAAGTATTTTTTTGAATTAGTCAACATGTTTTGTCTAACAAAAACCATATATTAAATAGTGTCAAAATTGACATAAAAGGGTTTTAAAAAAGTATACTATTTTACTAAATGATATAATAGTCATAAAAAATTATAATTGTGAAAAATGAAAAATATAATGTTATATTTGTCATTAATGAACTAATTTAGGTTTTATTTGAATTTTATAATCACTATATTGATCATATAGTATAGAAAATACATAAAGATATGGTAAAAGTTAAACTATTTAACTAAGTGTTAAGTATTAAAGATAAAGATACTATAGTGAACTAAAAATGTCTAAAAACTATTGGTTTAGATGATTTTGAACACTCCACACATTATCATATATATAAATACATTTTAAGCTATTATAAACTTATAATCATTTTATAATAAATTAATATTTCAATCATTTCCTTAACTGCCCCTTCTCTCTCTTATAAAAGGCGACCTCCATTTCATGTAATTAACAACTCAATATCAATTTTCCTAGTCCATAACTAGCTCAAATATCCTAAAAACAACCATCAATGGATCCTAGAGGCATTAATTTGATAATATATCCAACCTAATGAGACCTTTTGTTCAAATAAAATGGAAGCACCCAATGAAGAGGTAATTATTTCATCACCTCCTTCAAAGTTCTTTTCTTCTTCTACTTCCCCTTTATTTGTTTTTAAATACTAAAATAATTAATCTACTACCAAATACATGTTAAGATGTTATTATAAATATGGAACAACCATTATCATTATTCTATCCATCCTATGAATGACAAAGTCACTATACATTAGTACGTACGGCATTCCGGCTCAACGTCATGGTGTATTTTGTTATTCAACATATTATTATTTGAATGGGTATAATATTGACCATAATTGAAGTAAATAATAAATATAACATGTTAATTGTTATTTATATATAATATATCATCCGATTACATAAGATTTCACCACCAATATAATGGTATTGTCGCTCGTGCGTACATACGACTTACCGTCTCCACGACGCGATGAGATTGATCTTCAACAATCATCATTCAGGAATATATAAATATATATATATTGATTAAGTATGACATATATTAAATAATAATTCTTCTAAAATTATATATATTTATGTTTCTAAATATATGTCATTTACTTACCTCCATACTATTCGATAAGAAAATGGAAACAACATTCATGTGTACGTACGGACAAACGTCTCCATGAACATTGTTTCCATTTCTATATCTATCTATTATAAATATTTATATTCTGAATATAAATGATATATAAATCATTTTTTATATTTTTTATGTATATAAATCATTATCTAAGTGATACAATCACAAATAATAAGTTAAATCACATAAGATAAAGAAAGGGATTATTACCTGAAATGTGACTTTGACATGAAAATTATTATTTAATGGGTAGTATAAAGTCATAAATTAATCATTTATGGTGTCAAAAATATGAATATAGTTCTAGAATAATTTAATAATATACTATGTCCATTATACAGGAGGAAAAATTTACCCTCTACTAAAGAAAAGTACAAGGTAAGGGTAAATTCCTCAGTCTCATTATTATCCGAGATTATTTATGTGTATATATTTACAGTGACATCTTTTTCATCAATGTCCATGTTTCATAAAAATGTTTTTGAAAGGAATATTGTATGGTTTTGTTGAAGGGAATAGTTACAATTATCAACATTTTAAATGGTTTAATGATTTATATTTTCTAATTCATTTTAAATAATGTCAATATTTTCAAAATGATTTATTTATTTGGACATGATGTTCTAAAATATTAATTACTTTCAGAAGTTTCAATGTGGTATGAGACACATTGTCTCAAAAACCTCTTTTAAATGACTTCCTTTATTCATATTATGGCTTTTAAATGATTTCATGTATATGAGATATTTCTCTCAAAGAGTTTTACTAATTATTTTCAACTATGTCAACATCCATTATTGGAAATTATTATTTATTGAGGTTGACTTATATAATAAAATATTCCATATTTTATTGATTGAGTTATGATATGTTTGACTCTGAATGTGCTATTTTATACCATTCATGGTTTATGGTTAAATTATTTACATTTTTTATTCATGTTTAATACGATTGATTATGTTATGTTTTACCCTTTTCATATGGGGAATGAATTTGACTTCGTATGTGATGCGTGGGGCCCACTATAACCCTTCGATGAATCTGTTGGTCTCATAAGAAAAACTTGTGTCTTGGCACAAGTCCTTGATAAAATATTTACGAATGTTCTTAGCACAAGGCCTTGATGTAGTAGTTATTATGTCTGGCATTATACATCCCCTTTTATGAAATTAGTTATTACATGTAATTATTTTACTAGTAGAATATCCATGTGAATGTTTATATAGAAATTTAATGATTTATTTTTTCCAAATTATGTTAATGTTTATGTTTAAAAGGCTTATATTTTTATTAAAAAAAATTCCTTAAATTTGTATAGCTTCCGCTAAATTATTTACCCTTATTGGGCATTTGAGCTCACCCCTTTATAATGTTTTATTTTCGAAGGATGAAAATAAGTGAATTAGGATTGATATGCATGGTTAATATAGGGAAATAATTTCAAATTAAAATGATTATCTGGGTTTTATTTTATGTCAGAAATTATAATGTTATGTTAATGTAAGTAATATATTTTTCAAGACTTCTATTCTAATCAGTCCTTCAAGACATTATTACTTTTAATAATGTAAATGTATTAATATAATTCACTAATTCCTGGCTTCTAGGGTCTGGGTGTTACAAAGGACTATCAGTGACAGATACAGACCAAAAATTGCTTAATGCGGATGCAAAATCACAGAATTCTTTAACTGTAGCCCTTTATGATCAGATTTATCTAAAGGTAATGAATTGAAAATCAACCTACTTAATGTTGGATAAACTAAAGAATGTTTATGAAGGAGATAAAAATTTGAAGGTGAAAAAACATCATATACTGCATAACATGTTTAATGATATAAAGATTCACCCTAATCAGAATGCATACACATTTTTTAATAGAATTATTAAAGATATAGGGGTAATCCGAGGTCTGGGTGAAGAAATCAAAGTCATTGGCATAGTGAAAAAAATATTTTCCAGACCTAGACCCCATTAAAATCTAACGGATTCATCCCTTTAAGAAATAGATCTCTCCAAACTCTAAGTCGATGATCTCATGATCAATCTCTCGGCTTATGAAATGAGAATCAAACCAGAAGAAGCTACAACTCGTGTGAGAAAGAAAATGGTGTTGAAAGAAATGGACATACTAAAATATTCAGGAGATAGAGATGATAATGTTGATGAATAAAAAGAAACTCTTTCTCTCATTTCCAAGAAGATCACAAAGGGAACATGGAAATTTGAAGGAAAGATAAATATGTTTTGTTTTAACTATGGAAGAGTTGGATACATTGCCTCTTAGTGATCAATAAAATTTGATGATGAAGACAAGGAAGTTGAAAACATGGAGATGTAGTGGAAAATACTATTCAAAAATGGAAACATTATATTTGAAAATAATATAAAGAAGAAGAGATTTTTCTATGAGGAGGAAGATGAGGATAATGAATTCTATGAGGAAGACGAACAAGAATTTAAGACTAGAAACCATGCCCCCATGGTGGATACAATTGAAAAGTCAGAACCATTGATAGATAAATATAGAGATAAATAGTTCACTAATAATTTTGCTCCTAGTTTGAAACATGAGGATTCTTTTGGTAAGAATTAAAGTAAATATGGGATATAAATTATGTGGAAAGAAATGTTGGAGGAATCATCAAAATATATTGACTTGCGGGAATCTGATATTGAAAATATGGATGAACTGGTGAACATACAATAATTAATCCTTGAAAGCACTGATGATGTTGTGTTACAAAAACCCACAATTTAATAACAAGAAAAGGACATCGATGACCTTACCTCGAGACTGGAGGAGAATTCCATGACCGTTGAGGGAATAGAAGAAGATTTTGATACTCAGAAGATGAGTTTCTAGAGAGAATAAAATGTGGTTCTAATGGATTTAAAAATATCTCGAGGGATCAGAAACCCAAAATAATGGGAAATAATAAAATTGGTTGGGATGTTGAAACATCAAATTCTATAAATAAAGTGATCCGGATTAAATGCAAGTTGATTTTTGATTATGTTGAAAAGCCACAAGAATTGTTGAAAAAAACCCTTAATCAAACTAAAATGAAAACAGAATATTATACTTATCTCTACCCAAATTATATGTAGTCAAACTATTATTTTGAAAAATAACTCATTAAGAGAAATAAAAGTGTGAAGAAATTTCCTTTCATGCAGTGTATTTTTTTTGGCAATCTGGGCCATACCATGTCATACTGTGAAGAGGTAAGGAGTTATATGAATGGGGAAGAGTTAGGAGTTAAACAAAGGAAGACATATTCAAATTATAATTCATATAGAATAAATAATTTCATTGGATACTATTTTCAACAATCTAACTTTAGCCATAATGTATTGTATTGCAGGAAAAGCTATGACTGGAGAAATTCTTTCAATGATCAAAGAAGATTGAGTACTCATCAACTAGACAATGACGCTATTTCAAACATGTTTTCTCTTCTATATGAATAATTTGAATATGAAGAACCCATGTACATGGAATAGGGACTTGAAAGACCATAATTGTCCTACTCTCAACCAAATATCTCATGCAAAGTATATAGGATAATTGAAAAAAAAAATTGCAGATGTAGTCCTCAAAACTACAAAGAAAAAAATCACTTTGATTCTTAATAGCAGATGTCCATCCAATGTGATGGGTATTGCAGACCTATTATTTAATGTCATAAAATTGGTTGATGGAACTGTGAGGTTTGGTAATAGTGGTTCTTTGAAGAAAAAATGTAGTGTATGTACTGAGCCAGCTAATGGAGAGTTGAAGAAAACTGAAGTCATGTATGTGGATGGTCTATGTCACAATGTTCATAGTGTGAGATTACTCTATGATTCAGGTCCTATTGTGACATTCAATAAGAATTATTGTACTATAAGAGGAAGGTCTAGGAATTCTCTCATGAAAGGCTGTAGAAGAGAAGGCAACTTATATCTGGTTGACAGCAAATAGAACATCTAATACCAAAAAATTTGATAGGAAAACAACTTATGGATTCAGATATTGGGTCACATCAATCCAAAAATCATGGAAAAGATATCTAAGATGAATATAGTAATGGAAATCCTTAATCTTAATCATGAATGAGAAAATACATGTGATTCTTTCAAGCGAATAAAAATGTTCTACAGTTCCTACCAGCAAAAGAAGAAAAGTGCATCAAATCTCCTTGAACTCATCCATACAGATGTATGTGGCCAAATTAATGTTGCTGGAACACATGGAGAGACATAATTTGTTCTTTTCATAGATGATTACAGTATAAATACATGTGTTATCATTATACATAGGAAGAAAAATGTTCTTTATTGCATGAAAACCTATCAACGAATCACCAAGAATGATACCAGATGAAATATCAAAGTCATGAGGTCTTACAATGGAGGGGAATACACAGTAATTGAATTTTAAAATTAACTAGAGAATCTCAAGATATAACATGAGGTGGTATCTGTGAGAACTCCTTAGCAGGATAGAGTTTTTAAAAACATGAATCGACATGTAAACCACATGGCCAGAACAATGCTGATGGAGTGTCATATTCATTAACATTATATTAAAGATGAATTATAAGCTACAATGTATATTCAAAATCAAAAAAATATATATAAATGGGTCAAAAAAAGACACCATATGATTTGTGGCATTGAAGGAATCCCCCATTGAATTTTTGTTATGTTTTTAAAAGAAAATCTTTTATTTGAAACAAAGAAGGAAATCAAGGGAAGTATGAAGACAATTAAGACAAGGAATATTTATTGGATACTCAATCAATAGCAAAGCCTACTAGTGATTTAATAATCACTTAAGAAGAATTGTGTAAATAAGTGATGTAAAGATTGTTGAAGAGAAAAATCTGAATGAATCATGAAATTGTTATGCTGATGTGATAGAAGATGAGTAAGATTGTGAAAATGGTATACATTATTATATAAAGGTAGAGGAATTTGTGAAAACACTCAAGAGTCATATCAGTATGTTGACTCTAAAGAAAATTACTAAGAGGATTCCATAGTTAGAGAAAATTTGGTCAAACCCCAAAGGAGAAATTGACAAGAAGATATTGATCATTCCAAAATTATTGGGGATAAAAATTCACCTACAGAGATAAGGAAAATAAGGAATAATGCAAAATATTAATTTCTATCAGTTGTGGAACCATCCTCATTTGAAGAGGCTACAAAGGATGGGTCATGGGTGAAATAAATGAATGATGAGTTAGATCAAATTGACAAAAATTAGACAAGGGATCCTGTTAAAAGAGATGATGATCATAATGTTATTGGTACGATGTGGATTTTCAAGAACAAATTTGATGATCAGGGATATTTGATCAAAAATAAGGTTAACTTGGCATGTAAAGTGTATTCACAAATCGAATGTGTTGATGTTGAGGAGAAATTTTCTCCCATAGAGAGTCTAGAGTCAATCAGGCTATTTCTTTCTTGGTAAATGTAAAGAGGTTATAAAGTGTATCAAATAGATTTCATGACAACATTATTAAATGGTGTATTAGAAGAATAAGACTATATTGGACAACATGTAGGGTTCATGCATGGAAAGGATGAACTGAAGGTTTGAAAATTAAGGAAATATATTTATAGACAGAAACATGCACCACAGGTGTGGTGCTCTCAATTGTACTCTTATCTAAGAATGACTTAGTTTAAAAGAGGAGTGGATCACAATCTCTCTGTCAATAACTCTCACTAGGATCAGTTCAGGGTATTGGTATATGTGGATGATATTATTTTTTGTGGAAGAAGACATGGATCAGTGGATTAATTTTCTAATCACATGAAATTATTTTTTAAAATGTTCACTATTGGTGAAATCACATACATTTTACGGTTGCATATTCTATAAAAGAATGATAACACTTTAATTTCTCAAAAAGAGTGTGACAGAGAGCAACTAATGAAATTCAATATGCACAATTCCAAACCAATGATGACTCCAGTGGTTGTTGGATCAATGCTCAAAAAGTATTAGGAAGAGAATTCTACGGATCCCTTCTTGTACAAAAGAATCATTGGAAGCCTATTGTACCTGACGATGACACGACCAAATATTGCCTTTGAAACATTTCTTATGGCCTGATTTCAGAGTACTCTGAAGGAATAAAATATAGCGGCAATGAAAAAAATCACGAGATACATTCAAGGTACACACAATTATGAGCTATACTTTTCATCAAGAAGATATAGTGAAATATCAGAATTTTATGATGTTGACTAGGATAGAGATGTAGTGTATAGAAATTCAACTAGTGGTGGATTATTCTATATTGGGAAGAAATGTGTTGAGTGGTTAATAAAGAAACAAGAAAGTACATCAATTAGTATAGTTGAAGTTGAATATATATCGGTTACCATGGCATTCACTCAATATCTTTAATTATCATAATTCTAAAATAAATATAGATATAAATGTTTTGAATAAAAATTTAAATTCCAAAATAAAAAAAATTCAATAAAATAAAAATATTGAAAATTTTCATTAGGAACTTTTAGTGCATGTTTTCATTGGAAAAGTTTAGTGAAAATTTCCACAAAAATTTTGAGTGCAAATTTCAACGTAATTTTTTTTATTGTTAATAAAATAATTTTATTAGAAAAATTATAATATAAATGAATATTTATATTTTCAGTTCAGATATATTAATGCATAAATAAAATATATATTTTTTCATAGAAAAATTTTACTTTAAATTTCATATAGAAATATTCAGTGAAAAAATAATCTAGGAATTTCTAATGAGAATCTCCACTAAAAATTTCCAATGTAGAAATCCCCTTGAATATTCAAAATAAAACATCCCTTTAAAATTTCCGTTTTAAACCTCCTATAAAAATTCTAGTGTAATAATCTCTTAGGAATTGACATAGTAAACTTCCATTAAAATATCCAGTGCAAACCTCCACTATAAATTTTTAGTGTGGACATCCCCTAGAAATTACTAGTGCATTCTTCTCCTAAAAATTTCTAATGAAAACATCCACTAAAAATATAAAATGAAAAAATTGAATGGAAACTTATAATTTATATTTACACTTTAATATACAAAGAAGTTATGTTAATATATAAAAAAAATTAAATTTTCCCTAGAATATTGTATTTACCATTTTCCTTAAATTAAATTTTTGAATATTAATATTTGAATATTATAGTGAAAATTTCCAGTCAAATTTCCAGTCAAAAATGATCAGTGTATATTTTTAAATATATATTTTAATTTTAAATACTTTTCTAAAACATTCACTAAAAAATTGAATTAGATTTCAATGTAGGATGAAAATTTTCTATGTAAACTACAAAAATACAAAAAATACACATACAGATAAAAATATGCCGAATAATTTTAAATAATAAATTTCATATGTGAATTTTAGTTTGTAAATTATTAGTATTTATATATAAAAAACCATGTAATTTTTAATTGTAATTATTTGTTTCTTATTTACAATAAAATCTACACTAATATAAATCAAAACATAAAATTTCATTAAAAATTCATCCTAAAAAATTTAAATGCATGAATATGTAAAGATAGACATATAGTCATGTATATAAATATAAATATAAAAATCAATTTTCAATCAAAAATTTTCACCATAACATCATGTGATTTCATTTAAAATTCCCAATAAAAATTCACAAAAAATGTATCGTTATTAATAGAACCTATGTCTATTGAAGTAAGATAATTCCTCATATGATCTGGTTTGGATGTTCTTAATTTTAAATTCAAATTTACACTTAAAATTTTTATTCTAATGTATTAATACATAAATACAAAAGGGAATTTTAAATCTATTTTTACAATGAAAATTTTTATTTAAAACATCTAGTGTAAATTGATGGGATTACTAGGTTCTAATAAAGACATTATAAATCATGTTAAACTAAAATATCTTAATCCTAAGAAACATATCTATACAATCTATAAATGAAGAGTATTTTAAATTAATAAAACAATAACTATCAAATTATCTGAAAATCACATGTCCACACAAACCAATATCAATATACATTGTAATATTAAATTTTACATTTCAAATACATAAATAATGGAAATGTGGGGTGAAAATTAACACTCCAGTGTCTCTTTGAATGAATGTTGCTAGAAAACCAATATGTATATGTATAAATTTAAATTTATAACATAATTCTCCACTATAAATTCACAATTTAATATTTTTTGTGCATACATATATACAACAATATTTTCACTAAAATTTTCACAGAAAATATAAAAATGGATATTTCTTATAAATATTAAGTGTTAATTTCACTAATAATTTTTTAATAAATACATGAATACATAATGAATGTTTTTATAGAAATATTAAATTAATGTCAATCATTAACATTTCTAATGGTATATTTCACTTTATCAATTTAAATTTACAGTTAAAATCCACTGTGAAAATTTTCTATTATCAATATAAATTTATACATGAAATTTAATTTTCAATTAATACTATAACAATTCATATGAAAGTTTAATGTTAAAATCAAGTGTGAAAACATATAATTATAATGGATAATTCATAAAAAAATTCTAATATAATTACATTCATGTATATTAATTTAAATATATCCATACATACATATATAAATTTTAAATATTTTCCTAAAATATTTTTTAGAAATTTTCACTATAAATTATATTATCAAAAATATAAATGTAATGCATGTTTCAATTTACACTAAGAATATATTGAAAAATAAATAAATAATTTAAATTTTTAGTGAAAAATTGCCCCAAAAATATATAGTGAATATTTACTTTATTAAATATTATTGTATGTTCATTATATTAAACATTATTATTAATGTTTTATAATAACACTTTTTATTATTACAATTTTATAGTTTTCTTATGATGGTTTTGATGATGGGTTATAGTGTATTATTATGGATTTGTTTCAAACAAAAATGTTTTATTTTAGAAATCATTTAAATTTTGAAAATTTATCTACTACCACATAAGGTTTTTCCCACTTAGGGGTTATCACACCTGGTACTTGATTCTCAGGTCCATGCATAAACCTGTGATGATATTATTCTATAAAAATTTGGTTATACAAGTAGATATGACTTTCTAACATGAAAATATTATTACAAAATTTATAAATATCTAATTAATTTATTAAACATTGAGAATCATTAGAGTACTCATTTTAACACATATTAATCTTGATTACAATTTGTCCATAGTAATTATTTAATTAGTAAAAATAGAATATGACCCTTATATAGAAATTTCAATATGATAGATTTGAATATTTACTCCATTAAATATAATTTTATTCCTCAATATAAGGATATTAAATTTTCTGTTAAATCATATAATGTGTCGAAAAGTTGTTTTTGGAAAAAAAGTGTTGTTTTGATAATTAAATGTTATTAATCTTAATTAAAATTGATTACCAATTAAATGGGTGTTAATTAAAGTTTATATATATATAATCATATTGGAGTCGTAATATAAAATTTTTCCATTTAATTAAAAACATAATATTTAGGAGAGTACACTTATAAAAAATAAATTTCATACCATGGTAACAAAAATTTACCTTGATAAAAGTATTTTATCCATAGAAATGAAACTGACCACATAAAATAATATGATCATACAGATTAAATATATTCAAATTATTTTACCCAATTCAATCTCAAAAATAAGTTAAAACTATATTGAAAAAAGTGTGCATAAAGTCTAACTTTATTTAGGAAACATATTTTTTCTATTCATAATATGACCTTTGATTTAGTATACCCTTTATATATTTTTTATAATGTTCTAAGTTCTATAATTAATCACCAATTTAATAGTTATAATTTCATGTTAATATTTTATAATATTATTAATGCAACATGGTTGTTTTTTATTTTAGTTAAATTTTGTTTGCAAAATAATCTACTAACATATTATTTAATTATAGAAAAGAAATTGCTGAAATAGTGGGTCATTACACCATGGATTCATTGGTAAATCCCATGAGACTACGTACCTTTGGGAATCAAGCATGCATTGACTCAAAACAATATGGTGGAGTCACATTAGAGTTTATGTTTAAAACACTAAACATATCACATATTGAATTTATTCTTATCAATATTTAAACTTCCTCATTTCTTAATGTCTTCAGCATAATTATGATGGTCAATTTCTGTCTTCCATAACCTTTTCTCTTCCTTTAATGTTCTTCATCTGTCTCACCTTCACAGTTATTCCTTTATAAAATTTTAAAAATATTCTATTTTAGCTAAACCAAATTTCAATGTATGAAAAATATTAACGTGTCACCCAATATTACAAATATTCCGTCATAATTTTCCATTATTAAAAACACTTTATTCTGGTTCTTAATGTCTTCCACATTCATTGATAGTTATTTTTCAGTCTCTATAATATTCTCTTTTAGTTATAGATTTTTCCCTTAATAATTTCTTTTGTAGTGTTCCTTTTATTTGTTTTGTTAAACTCTCATCGTCTATTGAAAAATTAGGACCATATGGATTCATTTAGAACTTTTATATGGCATATGTTCATCAATTTTTCTATAAATTTTATTCTACATTCAATTTATATCTCAATTATTCATTTTCATTTTTTTTCTCTCTGATACATATTCCCTTAATGAATTGTGTTGAGTTTATTTTCATACAAACAGTATAGGATTCCCATTTCTATGAAAATATCCATTACTTCTATTATTATCTCATTATATAAATTCTATATACTACAATATCACATATTATAGTTTAAAAAAGTATTTTAACTCTAAGTATTAACATAATCAATGGTTTCTTTCTAATGAAAAAATAGTTATAATAACTCACCTTTAAAAAAATAAACTCATGGTGACTTTTCCACTATATTAAAAAATTCTATTTCTATATTAAAGTCACATAGGATTAAATTTAAAATAGTAGATATTAAAATAAGGGAAATATATCCCATGAGCATCACTTGTCCCATATTTAGGGTAAGCCCTACAATCACATGGGCTATGTTAAAAATGGGTGGGGACAACAAAATGAAAATTTTCTTCTGTAAATACATCTCCCACTGTAACACCCCAAGATTTCATTGTACGTTATTTCTTCAATGTAATTCAATAACTTCCACTACAAGCAACACCAAGTTCTAGCACACCATGACATACCAAACAAGCCGTTAAAAAGAAGTTATGAATAGTATTAACTGAATTTTAAACTTTATATTATTCTTATAATTTCAGAATCCATATTATGAGTTTCTTAGACATAATTTAAAAACAAATTCATTTTTTTCAGATAAAAGAGGTATTTATCAAAAAAAACGCAATTTTACCGCCTTTTAACGGCGAAGCATTTTTAAATCCAATATTTGAAACTTTTATAAATTCAATTTTAAAAAATAAAACTATTCTTTAGAATCGGGACATAAGAATTTAGTTTCAATAATGTTTTGGTGTTTTTCTAATAACTTTCATATTTGGGTGAATAGTGAAAAATGCTATATTTTAACTGAAATAAAGTTTTTAAATCAAAATAATTTATATTGATAAATTATAAATTTTAATGGTTTTTAAGTATAAATAGATTATATTTTTACCATTTAATCGAATGATGGTCATTCTAAGTAATTTCACTTTGAAATTGGACATAAACAAGTGTCAAACTTTTAGTAGTTATTATTTCTTAAAAATATGCCTTTTGGTTTTGATAGCGGGAATTAATTTTAAATTAATAAATGAAACTTCTATTTTTGGAATTTTGTAAAATAGAATTCATTATTTAATTCGGAATATCAAAATTAGCTTAGGTTAAATTTTTGGTATTTTTCTGAAAACATTTAATTTTTTATGAATAGTTGAAAACACTGAGTTATAGTTTAAAACCGAATTTTTATTTAAATAATTATTTATTTTATTTAAATTTAATTTAGGTAAAAATAGATACATAATACCTATATATGTTTAATGTAATTCATTGGAGTTAGTTTATAATAATTTTAGATATATAAAAATTTTATTGAGCTTTTCACCGTTTTTTACCCACCTCCTAGGAGAATTTTTAAATTCACATAAAACATAATTTTACCGCTTCTGTGAGTGGAATTTTAAAAATACGATAGGTATGGTTAATATCAAGGAGTAAAATGTGGTTCAATAAGATAAAAATAATTATTTGAAAATAGTAACTTTTTACTTTTATTTACCACAGTTAAAAGTAAATAGGGTAATTAAGGGTAAAAATGATATTAATATTATCCTAACATGTGTCCTAATTCTATTGGAAAAGTTTATCTCGACCAAAAACAACCTTAGGAATAAAATATTATCATTTATGTATACTTGGATTAGATTAGTACATTTATTATTATTTAATTCAAAGAAGAGATAAAAGAGATAAAATCAAAGTTTAATAACTAAAACATTTTTAATATAGGGTTATACATAAGATAAATTAGATTATAAATTTTAACTAGAAATATAAAAATATTTCCTACATAATAGTATTTTATTTATAATTTTTATACATTAAATAATTTAATATATTTTTGTCATAATGATGAATCAGTAATTACCTTATTAGTGAAATATTAAAATAATTGACATTATAAATACCCAAATAAATATAATTTGAGACTTTTAACGAATTGCATTAATTTTATTGGTTAATATTAAATATTATTATATATTAAATTATTTTTTTTCTAATTAATAAAGTTATTAAGACTTTAACAAAAATCAATTATTAAAAAGTGTCAAAATTAACATAAAGGAGTTTTTAAAACAAATATTATGTTATTAATTGATATAATATTCTTAAAAATCTAAGGATAGGCCAAAGGACTTTTTTGATGATAGGTATGTCATTAATTAACCTCTTGATATTCTCTTGTATGTCTATAGTATGTTTATTAACCATATAATATAAACATACAAAGAGAAATGGTAAATGTCAAACTAATTAACTAGGAGATAAAACTAAAAGATACGGTTAATATAGTGACCCAAACCTGTCTAAAATCTATTGCTTGAAAGGATTACGACCCATCCCCACCTTATCCTTTAAATTATCCACTTTGGAACCATTAGAAACCAAATATGAATTTATTATAAAATAATGCTTTATGTTTTTTCTAATGAGCCCCTCCTCCCCCATATAAAAGGACACCACTTCTAACCAATTATTCACACCTATCTATCCTTTTGGATCATCCATCCTCTTCCCAATTAAGCTTCCTACATCCCTATCCTCCTCCTAGAATCCTTAACTTAGGCAGAAGTCACTTCAAGAGTCCTTTTTGGTTCAAACCAAAGGGAGTTACCCAAATTAAAGGTAACGATTTCTCTTAACATCTTTTCTTTTATTTTAATTATCCAACCCATAATCTTTTCTTATTCTTTTCTTTTGTAACAACAATAGTATGCACATTTTACTAGGATATTGTTATGAGAATTATTCTAACTAAACTTACACACACCCCCATCTAATGAGTGAAGAACATAATGTTTCTGTGGATGGAAACCAAACGCCTTATGAAACGATGATTGTTCAATTATCTCCTACCACCTCTCATGGTGGCCATTATGATGGAACTGTATTTAAATATGATATTAATTATATTTATTTTGTATATAAACTTATGTAATTCCATTTTATAGAATACCATTATTCGTTTCATGTTGTATATATATACGATAATTTCATTTGAGAAAGTGCGGACTACCGCCCCCTCAAAGTGATATGACTCGTTCATATCATACTTGGAACGTATAAAGGATTGTGTTAATGAACATAAGTAAAAAATATAAGATATTATATTATAATGGAATTATAATATACCTATGTATCATTTGGTTTTAATTCCTTTTAAAATGAAAAATGAAATGGAAGTAGCATTCGTTCGTACGTACAGACTACCATCTCCACGAACGCGATGAGATTCATTTCCCATCATATCCATTCAAGTATAATTTTCATTTTATGATTAAAAATAATGTTTAAGGACCTGAAATAATTATGTATATGAATAATATACATCCTATCAATAAAAAACATGTCTTATGTAACAAAATATATAAAATAAAACGGGTAAGTTAACTCCCGAAACGACGATAATACTAAGATATTATTAACAAAGAAATGTTAAAAAATCATATATGATATCATATTAAACATTATGATTCTTTTATAATATAATAAAAATTATTTCTCCATTATACATGAGGTTAAAATACCCTCAACAAAGGAAAAGTACAAGGTAAGGTTTTATTTCCCAATCTTATCATTATACGGGGTTGTTTATACGTAATTATCTACTTGGACCTCTTTATCGTCCACATCCATGTTTCTTAAAAATATTTTTCAAAAAACATTTACTACCTTACAGAATATGGTTTGAAGCCATTTATACCATTTTTTGACTTTTAATAAGAAATTTATAAAGGAATCTTTCAATCATTTTCAAAACAAGGTCCTTTTTAACCTTTTCGATAGAATTAATGTAAGAAAGTTTTTTTAACTTATACGGTGGGTGTGGCTATTTTACGCCATTATAAAATTGTCAAACCTTACCTTATAAGATTATAAGAATATTTTAAAATTAATTGTTTAATTTTATAATTATGTGAATTTTATATGATTTCAAAAAAAGAGAGATATTTCTCTCAAATAGTTTTGATTTCTTCTATGTCAACATCATTGGATGGATTTTAAGTTTATTTGAAGTTGATTTATTATGATATAAAACATCCATATTTTTTTGAGGGTTTTGTGATATGTTTGACTATGGATGTGTTATTTTTATACCATTTATAGTTTATGGAGAAATTATTGATATTTCGTATGCTAGTTTTAATACGAATGTTTATTATCACGACCCATCCTCAGGGCCCATGCCGTGACTATCCAAAACCCACCTTCCATAGGCCAGGGGCTGATAACTAGCACCAAAGGCATAAATCCCAAAATACGAGAATCCATTTCCTTTTATAATGTAAACAAACACCACAGAGTATGCAAGTGATGTAAACACTAAGTAAAACTGGGTACAAAGTAAGTGATGAATGTAACTGGCCAGTATACAAACTCAAATGAATGTACAGTACAACTAAAAGGAATGTACAAAAACATTAGGTAAAATAGCAATACAGAGTCGTCCTCCGGAAATCCCACCCGAAGGGTGGGTACAGATTGTCTCATCGGCTCCTTGGTTCCAGCCATCCGATCCGTGTACGCCTGGCCAAGTGGTCCACCTCCGGGTATCGTCCAACTCCACAAGCCTTCATCTCGATCAGTGTTGTCCGTCGCCTGCATCCAACACAACGTTGTACGGGCATAGCCCGTGAAGGGGTAAGTATACGATACTCAGTAGGGACCCCAAGACCTCTAAATGTCTCTCAGAATCCACGAAGGATAAACCACAAGGAATTATACAATCACGAAGTATCAACATCAATACTTAGGTATATTCCCATACATATACCTAAGTCATCAGTTACATTTCGTCTCAAACTCTCGAGCTAAAGCACCACCCAGTCCACAATGGATAACACAACTCAGTACACATAGGTAAAACAAAACCCAGTCCACCCAAGATAGCACAACTCAGTCCACATAGGAAAAACACAACCCAGTCCACACGGGATAGAACAACTCAGTCCACACATGAAAAACACAACCCAGTCCACACAGGATAGCACAACTCAGTCCACACAGGAAAAACACAACCCAATCCACACAAGAAAGCAAGTCAATCAAATCAATGATTAATGATTGAAAATCAAGACTCAACTCACACAGGTATACAACTTTCGTATAGTGATAGAGATGATCAGACAAATCCACGGATTCATCTAAGCTATTGGAACTACATAAGATACAAGGCTAGCTACTCTGTCGAACCCACTAAGGATACAAGTACAGAGGTTATATTGTCGGACCCACGTAGGATAAAAGAACAGTACTCATCACTGTCGGACCCACAAAGGATCCCAGTACAGTCGTCCTCGATGCCGGACCCACGGAGGATCCATGTACAGTCGTCCTCGCTGCCGAACCAATGGAGGATCCAAGTACAGTCGTCCTCACTGACGAACCCACGGAGGATCCATGTAATGTCATCCTAGCTGCCAAACCCACGAAGGATCCAAGTACAGTCATCCTCACTGCCGAACCCATGGAGGATCCAAGTATAGTCTTCCTCGCTGCCGAACCCACAGAGGATCCATGTATAGTCGTCCTCCCTGCCGAACACACAGAGGATCCAAGTACAGTTGTCCTCACTACCGAACCCACAGAGGATCCAAGTACAGTCGTGCTCCCTACCGATCCCACGAAGGATCCAAGTAGAGTCGTCCTCGCTGCCTAACCCACGTAGGATACATGTATAGTCATCCTCACCGTCGAACCCACGGATGATCCAAGTACAGTCGTCTTCGTCGCAGTCGCAGCCAACTCTAGGGTTCCCGCACACAGCACGCTCGATTCAGGGAGAATCTGTTCCACGAGCCAAGGGGTCAATACATAAACTGTCACAAAGTTTAGATTTTATGTAACACAAAGTTCTGTCTCGTCGATAGGAACTCAACGTGAGAGAGAGCGCGTCAATCGAACACCCGGTCTAAGAGTTATTGTCTTTTTCATCCCAAGGGACCGGTGGTTTTTAGGATAAAACCAACCAGACCGTACTCTAGCAACATCCAAACCTCAAGTGGAGTAATCCAAAAGAGTCATCTCACAAATAGGAGTTCATTGTAATTGAAGGCACGCCATTCGGACGTCTGATTCATGAGATATAAGCATTTCCGATCCAAGGGCCCGGTTAGTTTCGAGTTCGAACCAACCCTGCCATACCCATGATTTGCCGAAAACTTGAGTGTAATATACCAAAATGACTTTCCAGATCCAAGGATTCTGACTCAACTGACGTTGCGTCGATCAGAGGTCTGTAGCTCATGTTATGGGGAAAAGACCGAAAACGGTCTGAAGTAGGGGGTCTGGGCCCTGTCCGACCCGTCCCAACCCCCCATGGGTCGGCCCGAACCGGGTCGACCCGACCCGAGTCCGAGTCCGGCCCGGTAGAGCGTGGCCCGGCCCAGTGGGGCATGGTCTACGTGACCTACCCTGGCCCATCTGGGGGGTGCGCTGGCTCGGCCAGCGAGCCGAGCAGGGGGGACGCGGTCCCCTCTTTGCATTCCGTAGCAGCGGCGCCTGGCACCACGTCTCCCTCGGATCTCGCACGGCTACAAGATCTGGTATTCTCTGTTGTGGAGGGATTTCTTTGGAGGCACGATGGGGAACCGCTCCGTCCGGGTGGCCAGCTGGTGCCGCCCGTTGGTGACCTGCACCGCCGGAAGCTTCCGCGGGCCACTGGAGTCATTCTGGTGGTCCGATTTCACTCCCGTCTATGCCTGCGGTCATCTTGGGACCCATACAACACTGCGAAGGCCTCCAATCGCCATTACAGTCCCGCTTCGTCATCACCAATTCTTCGTAGTTCTTCTTCGGAGGTCGGAGTTCTTCCTCGCACAACGAAGCTCTCCTCCTAAATAAAAAAAATAATAGGTTCCACCTATTATTTAATTTTACTCGCAAGGTTACTCTACCATAATTAATTCACCACATTAAATAAAATGTGTTGACAATTAATTAATGAAAGGAGATAGATGGTTCCCCATTATTAAATGCATTGGCAGTTAAATAAAAAGGGGAAAAGAGGAAGGTTCCTCATTAGATTATGTGTTGACATAATTTAACGGATTGAGGTGACATTTAATGGAGGTTTGTCAAATTAATGGCGATTCTTAATGAGATTTAGAAGGAATTGTGTGGTGGGACTTGTGCAGTCCCCCACCTGTAAAAAATCCACACTTGGGATGTTAAGTGGATGTGGGCCCCACTATTAACTACCCATGGGAGGTAAAAACCACCTTAAGAAATAAAAATTGTTCCGACAATTTTTATTTACTTCTTAAATAAACCCCAAAAAATATATTCTCCTCCTTTGCGAACGAAACTACTGTATGTGTACCCTTATGCAATTACCGGCACTACGTCTTCATCGGTGCCCTCAGATTTTAAATTCCGAGTACCGGTTCGAATGATAGAAAAACTCACTCATTCGTTCACTGAACATACCCGACCTAAATTTCGGAAATTGATTCCGGGAACACCGGGCCTCAGAATCAAGTGTCTTCGAAAGCCACAAACTTGTAAAATTCCAAAGTATTTAAAAAAAATCCTTGAAATTTCCGGGTCTTTACATCACTACCACCTCAGGGATTTGCATCCCCGTAATGCTATAACATAAACTAGGTGAACAAATGAGGGTACTGAGAACAAATATGAGTCTCCCGCTCCCTTGTGATCTCCTGGAGGTTCCCGTGATACCAACGAATGCGCACCTCAGGTATAGACCATCCATGTAGGACCCGCTCATGTCCATCCTCGATCTCTATTCAGACCTCCGTAAAAGTCACCCCATCATCGATGTCCAGCTCCCCGTGGTCGATGATATGCATCGGGTCTTGCACATACCTCCGCAGCTGAGATAACTAGAAGACGTCATGCACCTGGTGCAGCTCAGGTGGAAGGGCCAGGTGTTAAGCCACCTCACCTACTCTGCTGAGGACCTGAAATGGCACGATGAAGCGCAGAGATAACTTTCCGCCCCAGCCAAATTTCCGTAATCCACATCGAGGTGAGACCCATAAGAAAACATGGTCGCCATCCTCAAACTCCAGTGGTCTCTACCTCATATCATCATAGGATATCTGTTTTCTTTGTGCAGTCCTCATCCGCTCCTGGATGATATGCACCTTCTCCGTCATAGCCTGAACCATCTCTGGTCCTACGAGTGCTGACTCCCCATGGTCAGTCTACCACAGAGGTGATCTACATGGTTGGCCGTACAATTCCTCATAAGGTGTCATCCCGATGGTGGAGTGGTATTTTTTGTTGTACACAAACTCTACCAAGGGTAGGTGATCCTCCCAGCTGCAACCAAAGTCAAGGACACACGCACGAAGCATGTCCTCGAGTGTCTGAATGGTTATCTCCGTATGGTCATCCGTCTGAGGGTGAAAGGCAGTGCTCAAGCATAGCAGTGTCTCGAAAGTCTCATATAACCCCTTCCAAAGATGGGAAGTAAAGTGAGCATCTCGATCGGAGACTATAGATGATGGAACACCATGAAGTCGTATGATCTTCTGAATGTAGTGCCATCCCAAGCTCTGTACTAAGCCCTGCTCTCTGATCAGTAGGAAGTGGGCCGACATGGTGAGTCGGTCTATGATCACCGAGATGGTGTTGTGTCCTCTGGATGTACGTGGAATCCCTATCATGAAATCCATGGATATCTCGTTCCACTTCCACTTCGGTACCTCTAAGGGCTGAACCAAGCCTACAGGTACCTGGTGCTCTGCCTTCACTTGCTAACATGTGAGTTATCGAGAAACGAACTCTGCCACAGCCTTCTTCACTTACGTCCTGCAAGAGTTTCTAAGATTTATCCTTTTCCGAAAGGGGAAATCTAACCTCATCCCCCGGATAAAGAACGTTCTTCAACTAATACAGTCAATCCTGACCTGAAAGATATTATTTCATGCCATGGACGATGTCGCAAGGCCTCGACGCTACTACAAAGAGATCCAACCGTTACTCCCACCTCCAATGGTCGAGTCACACTGTTGGCAGCAATATGAGGTCACTAGGTATCCTCTAGTAGGAATCTCGGAAGTGAGGGTCAAGTCAACAGTTTTAACCGGAACCTCTCAGTATCAACCACAAAAAAAGGACAGGGAAGCAAACGTCACATGAACAAATGTCTTTTATTAATGTAGCTCAAAGTACAAAGACACATAACAACCAAAAACAACAATAAAAAGGTAACTAGAAGCACCAAAAAACAAAGGCCTCCACTCCAGGAGCTATTCCCGCTCTTGTCCATCTGCTCCTGGAGCCCTATGGACATAGGCCATAGCTACCTGAAGCTGATCTCTCCCATGTCCACCCATTCCCTGCGGTCGGTGTGGTCCTCCTGGTGGTGGTGGTGGAAGGGCATCGAAACGTCATCCACCACCTACTGCTTGGTCAGATCCTGTACCACATCCTCCTGCTCCCGGCAGACCACCACGGTCGAACCTCTATCTGGGAGGTCCTTCTACAACCTGCTACTCATCAGCAGGGCGGGTCGGGCAGTCTCGAGCCATGTGACTATGCCTGCGGCATGCATAGAACTGCCTGCTCCCCGTATGGCTGGCTATGTGCCTTGTGCCCCACACAACCGAACCCGTATCCGGAGGTCTCCCACCTGATGGCTTGGTCCGCTTAGAACTCTGTATCTGCTGTCTTCTGCCGCCTGGAGAGGACTCCGCTATGTGTCGTCCTTCGGAGGGTCTTGCCGCTGGTGACTGCTCAGCGAGGAAACTCTCCACTAGGAGGGCTCTCTCGTGTACCCCCGCTTGCATAAGGATGTTGAGGGAGATCATCGAAGCCCTAATCTCATGCCTCAGTCCCTGTTCGAAGGTTCGGGACCTAAAGAATGGGTCTCATACCATATCCATGGAGTAGCACGAGAGGTCGGTAAACCTCGCCGAGTAGTGGGATACTGTCATGCTGCCCTTCCGCAGATGTAATAATTCCTGAATCTGCACCACACGAAGGGTGGTGGGAACAAACTCCGAGCGGGAGAGACTCTCGAAGTCTGTCCAAAGAATAGATGCCTCGTCGTGCACATGGAGCATCTAGATCCACCATCTACCTGCTACTGCATGAAGTAGACTCACGGAAAGGATCACCATAAGGTTTGTTGGTGTCCCTCCCAATCTGAAGACTATAACGATAGCCTCCATCCAATCCTCGGCTGCCTGAGGATCCATCTCTCTACAAAACCTGGGTGGCCTCTGCCTCTAAACCTCATGCAACGAGCTCAGGCGGCGTGCACTCTTTGCCGCTGGGGCTGGTAGCATCGTTGGCTCAGTGGGTAATGGTACCGCTGGTGCCTCCACTGTAAAGGGGGGCTGCACCGAGGCCTCGACGCTCGGTGTGCAGCCATCCCGCACGTAACAGGGAACCCTAGCAGGCTGCCTTCGTGAGGCCATCCTAAAAAGAAACAGGTGTTCCACGTTCAAACACGATACCTTGTGAGCTGACACAAATTAGTCACAATGAAAACTTTTGAAAGGAAGCACACACACAATCAGTGTTTTCGTGCACTGAGTTGGAAATCAGAGGTCATCATCCTGGTGTATGGATACGTCGGCCATTGCACCAACACTGGACTCGCTAGAATGATAACCACACTCATTACTCTAAAAATTATTGCTTCACAGAGAAGAAATTATCAAAGTCCTGAGTTCTGCGGTAGAACCGACTCCTCTGATACCAATTTTTCAAGACACATCCTCGGGGCCCGTGTCGTGACTACCCCAAGCCCACCTTCCATAGGCCAGGGGCTGGATACTAAAACCAAAGGAATAAATCCCAAAAGAAGGGAAGGAATTTCCTTTTATAAAGTAAAAAAACACAACAAAGTACGCAATTGAAGTAAACACCACGTAAAAATGGGTACAAAGTAAGTTCTGAAAGTAAATGTGTCTGTATACAAACCCAACTGAAAGTACAGTACAACTGAATAGAAAGTACAACAACAGTAAGTAAAACAGTAACACTGAGTTGTCCTCCAGAAATCCCACCTGAAGGGTGGGTATATATAGTATCCTCGACTCCTAGAGTCCGGCCGTTCGCTCCGTGTATGCCCCACCAAGTGGTCCACCTCCACATACCATCTATCTCCACAAGCCTCCACCTCGATCAGTGTTTTCAGTCATCTGCATCCAACACAACGTAGTGAGGACATAGCCCGTGCAAGGGTGAGTATATAATACTCAGTAGGGACCCCAAGACCCCCGAATATATCTCATAATCCACGAAGGATAACCCACAAGGAACGATACAATCACGAAGTATCAACAACACTACTTAGGTATATGCCCATACATATACTTAAGTCATCAGTTACAGTTCATCTCTAACTCTAGAGCCCAAGCACCACCTAGTCCACAAAAGATAGAACAACTCTATCCATAGAGGAAAAACACTACCCAGTCCACACAGGATAGCACAACTGAGTCCACACAGGAAAAAAACCCAGTCCACACAGGATAGAAAAACTCAGTCCACATAGGAAAAACACAACCCAGTCAACACAGGATAATACAACTCAATCCACACAAGAAAAAACACAACCCAGTCCACACAGGAAATCAAGTCAATCACATCAATGATTGAAGATTGAAAATCACGACTCAGATCACATAGGTATACAACTTTCGTATCATGATAGAGATGATCACATGAAGCCACTGATTCATCTAAGTTATCGGACCCACTAGGATACAAGACCAGCTACTCTATCAGACCCACTCAGGATACAAGTACAAAGGTCATACTGCCAGACCCACATAGAATACAAGAACAATAGTCATCATTGTCGGACCCACAGAGGATCCCAGTACAGTCTTCCTTACTGCCGAACCCACGAAAGATCAATGTAGAGTCATCCTCGCTGCCGAACCCACAGAGGATCCAAGTATAGTCGTCCTCACTGACGAACCCATGAAGGATCCATGTACTGTCATCCTCACTGCCGAACCCATGGAGGATCCATGCACTATCTTCCTCGCTGCCGAAACCACGGAGGATATAAGTAGAATCATCCTCGATGCTGAACCCACGGAGGATCCAAGTATAGTTGTCCTCTTTGCCGAACCCACAGAGGATCCAAGTACAGTCATCCTCACGGATAAACCCACAAGGGATCCAAGTACAGTCGTCCTCCCTGCCGAAACCACGGAGGATCCAAGTACAGCCATCCTCGCTGTCGAACCCACAGAGGATCCAAGTACATTCTTCCTCACTGCCAAACCCAAGGAGGATCCAAATATAGTCGTCCTTGCTGCCAAACCCATGGAGGATCCAAGTACAGTCATCTTCGTCGCAGTCGCAGCTAGCTCTAGGGTTCCCGCACATAGCAAACTCGATTCCGGGAGGGTCCACTCCAAGAGCCAAGGGGTCGATACATCAACCTTCATGAATTCCATATTTGATGTAAAACAGTGTTCCATATCATCGATATGAACTCAACGCGATAGACGGCGCGTCAATCGGACGCCCTGTCTGAGGGGCCCGGTTGGTTTTTTTAGCTAAAAACAATCCGTTTAGCTTCATCCAAACCTCAATTAAAGAAATACAAAATAACTGTCTCACTAAGAGGAATTCATTGTAATTGACGGAATGTCATTCGAACGTCCGGTTCTTGAGATATAAGTGTTTCCGCTCCAAGGGCCTGGTTTGTTTCTAGTTCGAACCAACCTGGCCATACACATGATTTTCTGAAACCTAGAGCCTAATATACCAAAACAACTGTCTCAATCCACGGATTCCTAAGCAATTGATGGTGTGTCGATCGATGGTCCGTAGCTCATGTTATGGGCACAAGACCGAAAATGGTCCGAAGTGGGGGTTCTGGACCCGGTTCGACCCGGCCCAACCCCCCTTCGGTCGGCCGGAACCGGGTCGACCAGACCTGGGTCCGGGTCTGGCCCGGTAGGGCTCAGCCTGGCCCGGCTAGGCACGACCCGACGCAGTCTGCACGACCCGCCCTGGCCCGGCCGGGTGGTGTGCTGGCTCAGCCAGCGAGCCGAGCAGGGGGGATGATGTCCCCCTTTTGCATTCTGCGGATGCGGTGCCTGGCGCTGCCTCTCCCCCAAATTCTATGCGGCCATGGGATCCTGCCTTCGCTGCCGCGGCTTCTTCCGGCGACGCGTCGGGGCACCGCCGCCGCGCATGCGACTCGTGCCGTCGGAAGCTTCCACGGGCCACCAGAGTCATTTCGGTGGTTCGATTTCGCTCTTGTCTACGCCTGATGTCGTCTCGGGACCCATACATCACTGCGAAGGCTTCCAATTGCCATTACGGTCATGCTTCGTCGTCACCAATTTTTCCGTACATCATGAAAAAAGTAGCGGTGGGTTCGGGCTTGTTCGTTAACCCACACCCACCGCGTTAGAGGTGCAAACATCGCCCAACAAATTAATTACCAAGAACAATAGTATTATTATCATAAAGAAAGAATATACAAATTTTCCCCTAACTCCACAGGAAGACGATTGTCGGCGTCACGGTAGATGGTGTCACGAAGAAGAGGATCATAGGCGTTGTTGGGGAGCACCGAGGAGGAAGAGGTGTCTCCTCTCTTTCCAAAGTAGAAGGGTATGGGTGGCCCGTCGTCGATCTTCGAGGAACCAGTGTTCTTCTTCATTCTTCATTGAAGTCCAAAGTTCTTCCTTGCACAATGATGCTCTCCTCCATAATAAAAAAAATAATAGGTTCCATTTAATATTTAATTATACTCACAGGGTAACTCTCCCATAATTGATTCACCATATTAAATAAAATTTGTTGAAAATTAATTAATGAAAAGAGAGATATGGTCACCAATTATTAAATTCATTGGCTGTTAAATAAAAATGGGAAAAGAGGAAGGTTCCTCCTTAAATTATGGGTTGACTTAATTTAATGTATTGACGTGACATTTAATGGAGGTTTGTCAAATTAATGGGGGTTCTTAATGAGATTTAGATGGACTTTAATGGTGGGACTCGTGTGGGACCCCACCTCTCAAACATCCACACATGGGTAGTTAGGTGGATGTGGGCCCCACTCTTAACTACCCCTGGGAGGGAAAAACCACCTTAAGAAATAAAAACTGTTCTGACAATTTCTATTTACTTCTTAAATAAACCCCCACAAATATCTTTTCCTCCTTTGCGAATGCAACTACGGTAAGTGTCCCCTTAAGTAGTTAACGACACTACAAGTTCATCGGTGCCCTCAGATTTTAATTCTGGGTATCGGTTCAAAAGTTAGAAAAACTCGCTCGTTCGTTCACTGAACGTACCCGAGATAAACTTCGTAAATTGATTTCGGGCACACCGAGCCTCATAATCAAGTGCCCTCAAGAGCCACATAAATGTAAAATTCAAAAGTATTTAAAAACATTCCTTGAAATTTCCAGGTCTTTATATTTATGTTATGTTTAATCCTGTTCATATGAGGAATTCATTAGACTTAATAAGTTACTGGTGGAGCCCGCTATAGCTCCTCGATGCATCGGTAGGTCTCATGAGACAAACTAGTTTCTTGGCACAAGTCCTTGACAAAATCTTATTTGTAGTCTAGGCACAAGGAATTTACTATGTGGTTATGATAGTTTTTCATTATGCATTCCATCATTATGAAAGTGTTTATTGATATTGCATGTGATTATTCGACTAGTAGAATGTCCATAGGAATAAGTAAATAGCATTATTTCATTTTATCTTTTCCATATTATGCTGAAGTTCAATTTTAAAAGGCTATTGTTGTAGTTATACATTGCCTTAAATGTTTATGTTTATTTATGAATGTTTCCGGTATATTGTTATCCTTACTGGTCATCTAAGCTCACCCCTTTCAATGTTTTCTTTTTTCCCAGGATGTGAAAAAGAAATTTATGAATGACCTACAGGGATAGTATAAGGGGATCAGAGTGTGAAGACAAGATGTTGTTATAGTTTTCACTTTATGATGTAATGTACACTTTATTAATATATCTAGTTATTCTAAGGATACTAAACTAATCGATCATTCGAGACTTGATCTTTCGTGATCATGCCAATGATACGTAATAATACACCAAATCTAGGTAACTAGGGTCAGGGCATTACAGTTGGTAACAGGGGAAGTTTAGTACAAACCTTGGAAGCTAGATTTAGATAAACTCATATTAGAGCACATATACCTAATATGGACTTTGAGGATTAGTATAGAAGAGATTCCTAGAATTTATGTATTGTAGATATTTTTTGAGTTTTCCGAGCAATGCATCACTGTCTACATACGAGCAGGTAGAGGCGGCTCTGGCACAGATGTTTCTATGGGTAAAACCTGAAAACACTGCTTTGAGCGAGACTTGAACAGGAACTGGTGCATGAAAACTGGCCTTGCTACACTCTTGATTACGACACTCCCGGAGGATATGCAGAGGATAATTCTCATTTTCTTTACAAATCATTATGAAGGGTTTATGAGTATATAATTCCTCAATGAAAACATCTTTATGATTATGGATTATATCATTAAAGTGTTAAAATTATGTTAGTTATTTTACATGTTTGGAATTATTCATTGCAATTCATAAACTGACCTAGTTTATGCTATTATATAGAAATGGCACCCAGTAGAAGGAATGTGAACTCCAGCAATACGTATGATCCAAAGAGTAAGAAGGATAATATATTTCACAGTATTAAACCAACACTTAGAAGGTAAGTAGTATCCCATGCATTCTCAACATATGAAGAAATAGTATCATGTGTTAATAAGATAAGTAAATAATTTCTTGATTCCTATGGCTTTGAAGGGAAACAAAGGAAGAAAAGGATGGAAGAGAGAAATATGGATAAAGGGAATAGGGAAAAGAGGAATTTTCACATATGTGATAACTGGGGGAAGAAACACCCTAGAACTTGTCTGAAAGGAATGGGAGTTTGTTATAAGTGTGGAGAAAAAGGACACCATGTACATGACGGAAAGGGTAAGAAAAATGATTCAAATGAACAATGCTTCATCTGCAAGGAGTTGGGACACTATGCAAACCGATTTCCAAATCATCAGAGTATTCCGCAAATGATGCTATTGGATAATAATCAAGTTATGATACTACCACAGATGAGGAGGACTGATTAGAGTTCTTATGTTGTTATTAGAGATTTATGTCATTTGAGTGTTGTATCAACAATTAACTGGTTATAATAATTATGGAGTATATAAGGATTGTACTGTAGTACTATTTCATTAAGGACTTGAGATTGTGTGGAACCAAGAAAAGTGACCCAATAGCAGGTTAAATTTTTGGAAAATATATGGTTGAGAGAATGATAAACTATAAAATGGATCTCATACTGAGGTGGTGATTTTGGAATAATAGATGATTGATTTGGATAAATTATATTGGATATTCTTGATTACCTTGAAACTGATTAATGATTTTTGTATTCCATCACTGTTGGAGTTTACAAAATTTTTGGATAGATGAAGTATATCCTGTATTCTATAAGGAATAATGGATCATGAATGTAATCAATAAGGTTTTAAGGTAATTCAGGATGTTGCAGTGTTTTAAAAGAATACATGATGAAGGTGTTCACCTGTTTTACACGGAAAAAAGGATATTCATTTTGTTTACATTCCTTATAAATTTTGGACTGTGTGTTTGGACAGAAGTATTTTGGATAATTCTAGTTTTAGAATATTTTTGGATTTCCATAAAAGGACAACCCGTAAGTCGGGCAGCAACCCCTCGTGTCCGAAAAGGCCACGAGACTTGAACCCGTAACTAAAGGGCGACAAGGGTGTATCACCAACCACTGGCCCACGTGATGTCCTAGATTTAATAATGTATTTTTTTTAAAATATTATGGTAGATGAATTATAAATTCATTTTTTTGAACCCTATACGAATAGGATAAATATAATATTATTTTTAAGTTCTATTATCTTTTAGAGTGAGAGATGAGTTTGTGGTAGAAATTAGTTAAAGGATGGGACTCTACTTGTCAAGTATATATTTTTCTTCTTCTCTTATTCTACGAAGAAATTAGTTTTTATACTTCAGCTAAGGAATCTTAAAACAAAAAATGTGTTATCCTAATACCATATGTTTTGTTGAACCGGTGGTATTTTAAAACATCATATATTGATGAATTGAAGGCCCTCAATTTTACACTTTTTTGGGACTGATGACCTCAATCACTACCAATAAATATTTACATTTCTCCACCAATTATAATTCTTCAATTACCACCAAAGTTCTCTTAATCGAGATCATAATTTGGTGGTGACCCTTTCATTTCTCTTTTCCTCTTATTAAGACTAAATTTTATTAACCTATTTTTTTTTGTTTTCCCAAAGGTATTTTATATTTTCAACCATTTTTTCAAAAAATAAGTTCAAATTGCGAGGAAGAAATTTATTGAAGGGGGGAAGAATGTAACACCCCAAGCTTTCATAGTACGTTATTTCTTCAAAGTAATTCAATAACATGCACTACACGCAACATCGAGTTCTAGCGCACCATGACTTACCAAACAAGCCATTAAAAAGTAGTTATGAATAGTATAAACTCAATTTTGAACATTATATAATTATTATAATTTTATAATCCATTTTATGAGTTTCTTAGACATAATGTAAGAACAAATACATTTTTTTAGATAAAAGAAGTATATATCAAAAAATGAAATTTTACCGCCATTTAATGGCGAAGCATTTTTAAATCCAATATTTGAAACTCTTATATATTAAATTTGACAAAATAAACTTCTTATTTATAATTGGGACATAAGAACTTAGTTTCAATAATGTTTTGGTGTTTTTATAATAACTTTCAAATTTGGGTGAATATTGAAAAATACTATATTTTAACTGAAAACAACTTTTTAAATCAAAATAATTTATATTGTTATATTATAAATTTTAATAGTTTGGAAATATAAATATATTATATTTTTAATATTTAATCCAACGATGGTCATTGTAAGTAATTTCACTATGCAATTTGACATAAGCAAGTGACAATCTTTTAGAAGTTATTATTTCATAAAAATATGCCGTTCCGTTTTGACAGCGGGAATTAATTTTGAAATAATAAATGCAACTTCTATGTTTTGAATTTGGTAAAATAGAATTCATTATTGAATTCGGAATATCAAAATTATCTTAGGGTAAATTTTTGGTATTTTTCTGAAAACTTTTAATTTTTGATGAATAGTGGAAAACACAAAGTTATAGTTTAAAACCGAATTGTTATTTAAATAATTATTTATTTTATTTAAATTTATTTTTGGTCAAAATAGATACATAATACTTATATAAGTTCAATGTAATTCAATGGAGTGAGTTTATAATAATTTTATATATAATAAAATTTTATTAATCTTTTCACCGTCTTTTACCCACTTCCTAGGAGAATTTGCAAATTCACATAAAAATTAATTTTACTGCTTCTTTGAATGGAATTTAAAAAATCAGAGTGACACGGTTAATATCAAGGAGTAAAATGTGGTTAAATAAGATAAAAATTATATTTTGTGAATAGAACCTTTTTACTTTTATTTACCACGGTTAAAAGTAAATAGGGTAATTAAGGGTAAAAATGATAGTAATATTACCCCAACACATGTTCTAATTCCATTGGAAAATTTTATCTTGACCAAAAACATCCTTAGGAATAAAATATTCTCATTTATGTCCACTTGGATTAGATTAAGTCATTTATTATTATTTAATTCAAAGAAGAGTTAAAAGAGATAAAATCAATGTTTAATAACTAAAACATTTTTAATATTGGGATATACTTAAGATAAATTCGATTATAAATATTAATTAGAAAGCTAAAAACATTTCCTAGATAATGGTATTTTATTTATAATTTTTAGACGTTAAATAAGTTAATTTATTTATGAAATAATGATGATGAAATAATTACCATATTAGTGAAATATTAAAATAATTTCTATTATAAATACCGAAATAAATATAATTTGAGAATGTTAATGAATAAATTGAATTTTATTAGTTAATATGACATGTTATAATTGATTAAATGAATTTTTTTTGAATTAATACAGTTATTAAAACTTTAACAAAAATCAATTATTAAATAGTGTCAAAATTGACATAAAGGAGTTTTTAAAAGAGATATTATATTATTAATTGATATAATATTCCTAAAAATCTAAAGATCAGCCAAAGATCTTATATGATGATATTTTTTTCATTAATGAACCACTTGGGGTTCTCTTGGAAGTTTATAGTAAGATTATTAACCATATAATATAAAAATAAAAAGAGACATGGTAAATGTAAAACTAATTAACTAAGAGTTAAAACTAAAAGATAAGGTTAAAATAGTGACCCAAACCTATCTAAAACCTATTGGTTGAAAATTCATAGACCCATACCCACCTTAACCTTTTAATAATCCACTTTGAAGCCATTATAAAATGAATATGAATTTATTATAAAATAATACTTTAAGTTTTTCCTAATGAGAACCTCCTACCCCTTATAAAAGGACACAACTTCTAACCAATTACTCACACATCTCAAGCATTTTGGCTCTTACAAACTCTACCAAATTAAGCTCCCTAAATCCATATCCTTCTCTTAGATGCCTTTACTTAAACATAAGGCACTTAAAGAGTCCTTTTTGGTTCAAACCAAAGGGAGTTACCCAAATTAAAGCTAACGATTTCTCTTAGCTTCTTTTATTTTATTTTACTTCTCCAACCCCTAAACTCTTATTATTCTTTTAATTTGTAACAAAAATAATATAATATTTATACTAGGATATTTTTATGATAATTATTCTATCTACACTTACACACACCTCCATCTAATGGGTGAAGAACATAATGTTTATGTGGATGGAAAGCAAATGCCTCACGAAACGATGATTGTACAATTATCTCCTACCACCTCTCATGGTGGCCATTATGATGGAAATGTAATTAAATATGATATTTATGATATTTATTTTATATATAAGATTCTTTAATTCCATTTTATAGCATACCATTATTCGTTTCATGTTGTATATATATACGATAATTTCATTTGAGGAAGTGCAGACTACCGCACCCTCAAAGTGATATGACTCGTTCATACCATACATGGAAGGTATAAAGGATGGTGTGAATAAACATAAGTAACACATATAAGATATTATATTATACAGTAATAATAATATAATTATGTATCATTTGGTTTTTATTACTTTTAAAATGAAAAATGAAATGGAAGTGGCATTCATGCGTACATACGGACAACCGTCTCCACGAATGCGATGAGATTCATTCCCCATATTATCCATTCAAGTCTAATTATCATTTTACGAATAAAAATAATTTTTAAGGACTTGATATCATTTTGTATATTAATATGATACAACCTATAAATAACAAACATGGCTTATGTAACAAAACATATAAAATTAAATGAGTAAGTTAACACCCGAAACGACGATAACACTAAGATATTATAAACAAAGAAATGTTAAAAGATCTTATATGATATCATATTAAAGTATATTATTCTTGTGTAACTTAATAACAAATATTTCACCTTTATACAGGAGGTTAAACTACCCTTAACCAATGAAATGTACAAGGTAAGGATTTATTTCACAATATCTTCATTATCTGAGGTTGTTTATACATAATTATCTACTGGGACCTCTTTATCATCCACATCCATGTTTCTTAAAAATGTATTTCAAAATATTCTTAATAATTTAAATTAT
This sequence comes from Viscum album, assembly GCA_963277665.1. NCBI lineage: Eukaryota > Viridiplantae > Streptophyta > Magnoliopsida > Santalales > Viscaceae > Viscum > Viscum album. The sequence goes on along the minus strand of OY728165.1, from coordinate 343,871,644 downwards.
TTGGGTTAATGTTATTTAGACCCTTGTTTTACTTTTTATAGGATGTTTATAAAGGAATATTTCTGTCGTTTTCCAAACAAGGTCATTTTTAACCTTTTCGACGGAATTAAGGTAAGAATGTCTTTTTTAACTAATACTACGGGTGAGGCTATATTAAAAAGTTTTAAAAACGTAGAATCATCCCTTATAATATTATAAGAATATTTTCAAAGTAAATGTTTTATTTTATAATTATGTGACTTTTAAATGATTTCAAAAAAAGAGAGATATTTCCCTCAAATAGTTTTGATTTCATCTACGTCAACATCCATTGATGGGTTTTAAGCTTATTTGAAGTTGATTTATTATGATACAAAACTTCCATAATGTATTGAAGGTTTTGTGATATGTTTAACTATGGATGTGTTATTTTTATACAATTCATGGATTATGGAGAAAGTATTGACATTTTGTATGCTAGATTTAATACGAATGTTAATGTGATGTTTCAACCTATTCATATGAGAAATGCATTGGACTTAATAAGTGACGGGTGGAGCCTGATATAGCTCCTCGATGCATAGGTAGGTCTCATGAGACAAACTAGTGTCTTGGAACAAGGCTTTGAAAAAATCTTATTTGTAGTCTTAGCACAAGGCCTTGACTATGTGGTTATGATAGTCTAGAATTACGCATTCCATCATTATGAAAGTGGTTATTGATATTGAATGTGTTTATTCGACTAGTAGAAGATCCATGTGAATAAGTAAATAGTATTATTTCATTTTATCTTTTCCATATTATTCAGAAGTTCAAGTTTAAAAGGCTTTTGTTTTAGTTATACATTGCCTTAAATTTTTATGATTATTTATGAAAGTTTTCGCTATATTTTTATCCTTACTGAGCATCTGAGATCACCCCTTTCAATGTTTTATTTTTCCCTGGATGTGAAGAAGTAATTTATGAATGACCTATATTGATAGTATAAGGGGATATGAGTGTGGAGACAAGATGTTGTTGTAGTTTTCACTTTATGATGTAATGTTAACTTTATGAATGTATCTAGTTATTCCAAGGCTACTAAACTAATCGATCATTCGAGACTTTATCATTTGTGATCATGCCAATGATATGTAGTAATGTAATGAATTTGGGTAACTAGGGTCGGAGCGTTACACCACTTGTCACTTCCACCACCAGAAATTTAGCTTCATCAAGCACCAACCCTTATTAATTCTAAAAAATGAACTGATAAAGGGGCTATTTTAATCATTGTTCTTAAAAATCATTCAATAAAGCACCTTTTATTAGGGATAAATATGAATTGATAAAATTAACCCTTTATCAGTGTTTTTTATCACTGATAAATGTACCTCTTTTATCAGTGCTTTTTGTAGCACTAATAAAGGTTACCTTTAATAGTTCTTTTCCCATTATTAATAAAATGATTCCTTTTATGGGCACTAAAACCATATTTTTAGTGCTGATAAAATGTATATTTCATAGAAAATATTTATATATGATTAAAAACCATATAAAAAATTAGAAATATATTTATATTGATATAAATAAAATATATTTTAAAAAAATTATTTAAATAATATGAAATATGTAATCACACAAAATATATAATATATTTAGTGGGAAATAGATTTTTAAAGAATTTAAAAATACTATTAATTAAATAGTTTTCTCATTAATATTTAGTAATATTCATTTAATAAAAATTTGAAGATATAAATAATAAATAAATTATTAAATGATCTTAAATAAGTTAAAAATATGACTCGAACTTCAAAGAGTCATAAATTTTGATTTGAGTGTCTATTTGAGCTCTATCATGAATCAAATCCAATGTTGTGAAAATATATATTCCATCATTGTTTGGGAAAACCATGTTCATCTTTTTTTTTGGGTAGAAAAGGTATGGAATTCCTCAAAAATTGAGTTTAATGTTGTGGTACCCCTATTTTATAATGATTCATCGAATTTCATCCTCATTAATGTGGGTATTCTTATCATTTTTTGGTGGATAGTGAATTTATTTTAAATGATTACACTCATACAGATATTATAAGATTCAAATTTTATCATTTTTTATAATTTAATATGATTTATGATTAAATATATACATTTATAAACATATTTTTATATATATATGAACAAAAAATTAATTTCAAATATAACTTTTTAATAATATTTAAATATAATATATATTAACAAAAATATAAAATAAATTAAAAAATAATAATAAATATTTTTTTTAATAAATGTATGAGTATTTTTATACATATAAAATGTATAATATATATATATATGTGTGTGTGTGTGTGTGATAAAAATATCATAATAAATATATATATATAGTCAAATATATTTATATAAATTTTAATATATAATATATGTAAATAAATATAAATATTTATAATTATATTTATAGATACACATATATATAATATACAAATATATGTATGTACGTATGTATGTATTTACAAACAGACACACACAGAACATATTTAATATATGTACTTAAAAATAATGATATAAATATATATGTGTTTGTGTGTGAGTGTGAGTGAAAAATGTTAAAGATATATATATATATATATATAAATATTGATATATCATAAAATACATTATAAAACAATATAGGGAAGTGGAAAAGTCGCATGCATGTCATGGGGAGGTCTCAAATTCAAAACCAAGCAATGGTAGGGGTGTTTAGACATGTAAAGTTGCTGGCCCAGCACTATTAATGGGGTGGGATACTCGATTATCTATATTAAATGGAGGTTTCAATAATTGATTAAGGGGGGTGGGGTTCAAACCTTTGATTTAAAGGTAAACAATTTTCTCTTTAAAAATATATTTTTGGACATGGTGGTCTACAGTCTGATTATTAGAAAAAAAATATTTTTCTATATATATATATGATTTTATCTGGGGATTTTTTGTGCTGATAAAAGAATCTTTTTATCGGTGTTTTTTAGCGCTAATATAAGGGACCCATTTTAATGGTACATAGATTATCAGATCCATTCTACCACTAATAAAATCAATTTCTATCACTTTTTAAGGAGGATTTGTGGTGGTGTACTCCATTAATTAAATAAAAAAATTTCAATATATATATTTTAAAATAATGATTTTTAGGTCTTCTTGAGGCTAGTACTAGGCCACACACAGTCACCCATGATTTACTATAATTTGGTCAATGAAATACACTAAAAACCATTTGAATTATTCATTTTTTTTAAAAAATATAAATTATATTCTGGAAGAAAATTATATGGTGACAATATACAAGCAAAAACATCTCAATTAAATCAATCATCATGTGTGACAGACCCTTCACATTTGATTTTATCCTCGTATAGTGGTGACCACAAAAAATAGTTTAATATTTAATTAATCTAATTTGTTTAAGAGTAGTTTCATCCATTGAAATCTATCAAAACCTCTCACATCTATATACTAATCTATCATAAAGAACTATACTATATTGGGAATTAATAAGATCTAAAATTTCTCAGTGCTTTCACTTATAATGTTAAGGGTCTCCCAATTTATGAAACATGACATCCAAAACCAATTTTATTATTGTTAAAATTTATTTCTAAGTATTAATAAAAGAATAATATATTATGATTAATGAAACTTTTTTATTGATGAGGTTGATGTTTTTTTTGGGAATTCCACATCGGAAATATGGATAGAATTCCCAAATCCCACATCTTATAAAAATGGGCTTAGGAATTCTCATTTCCATAAAATTATATATTTCCCAAAATGATTTTATGTTTTTTAAAAATATATTTAGTAACACTAGTGTTAAATTATATATATATAATATATATATTATAAAAATGACTAAAAACATGATTATTATAAAAGGTGGATTTTGATTTAACGATATCTAAAGGGGCTCCCCCAATTAATATTTTCCTCAATTCGGTTAATACAAAGTGTTCTTTGACATAAATAATGAGATCAAACCAATGTGATTCATATTGATTTCAATTTATAATGAAGTGATAATGAGATCTCTTATGGGTTAATTCTCCTTCAATCTGAGAAATTAAATTGATATTTTTTACAACATCAATACTATAGGAAAATCAAAAATTAAAGATCGATATCTGGTAAATCTTATTGAAATCCTTGAGGGAATCTTACACCAAGAACCCAACACCATAAATGTGGGGGTTGATCAAATCCTTTTGGATAGTAAATTATATTAACAGATTGAGATTCAATCTACCTTTTATATATTCTTACTTATTTTCAAACAATTAAAATGGTTTTAACATAAGTAAGAACCTCGAATAAGGATTATTAATCTCTCCAATGGATGAATCAAAACGTGTTCATACTTGACCATTTCCATGGAAACAACTTATACTAGTGGATAGATAATATGAAGTTTCTTCGTATAGTGTTGATGATTTGTTTAATTCTAGAACTGTGTTATCCTCCCATTCCTGATGAACGAGATCAATATCCTAACAACAGAGCTATTGATGTAAAACAAGTGAGGAAAAATCAGGAAATAAGGAAGAATCATTAAGATCATATTGTTTTATGTCGAGGACATATTCTCAACATATTATCTAATTGTATTTATAACTATTTTTCAAATGAATTCGGGTCGATAAACTTGTTATGTAATCTATTTTATGTACAAAGCATAGGAAGAAGGTAACAATAAATTTCTTTCTGAATAGTCTCTATACTTCATGATGGTTGATAAAAATCTGATGTCGGAGAAAGTTCATGTGATTCTTTTTATAGAAAATATTCTTCCTTCCATTAATATTAATATACCATGAAATTTTCAAATTGGTCTATATATTTCTAAATTTCTACCTATTAGAAAATATTTATGTAAATAACTCTTTAAAAAGAGTTTGGATATTTCCTTGGAATAATTGCAATAGCTTCATTCCATTGAATTAAATTCCTTGTTTATAGATGTGGGAATGTCTTCATTGTTTGATACCATGAATTATATCATTGAGATAAATGTACAACCAAAATCTTCCATAAATTTCAAAAATAATAGTAAAAAATTCAATATTAAAGGAAATCATTCCAATAATAAAGGAGAATACTTTTTGTGGGAAATCATGAAATTTTACAAGGGAATGTCACTATAGAATGAATGTTGATAGACCTGCATTAAATATGTTGACTGAAGAGAATATAGTTACCATTATATTTCAAGTCAATATGACTTGAATGAATATGGTTCAGTGGATTCATTATAAAGCAATGGCACATCTGTGCAAAGTTTAGTCGATGTTCCAAATATTTGATAAATGTAATATCCCTATGGAAGTAAACATTGTAATCAATGCATGCATCAATTTTTGTAGACAAGGAATCATCGAGATATAATTTACTTTTTTGGAATAATAGGAATCTTTTTAAAAAGTTGAATACACCTGAAATTTTAAATAATTTCATTTTTATTGATCTTCTTTGTAAGAAGGGAATTTGGGTGTCATTAGTATCCAATAATGTTATCTTGTTGAAGGGAGTAATGCTTGTGGGGAAAGGGTACTAAACTGATGTAATGTATCAACAATCCATTAATAATATTATTTAGTCTTCTTCTTACTTGATTGATTCCTCTAATTTATGGAATAATCATTTAGAACGTGTTATTTTTAATTCAATTAATGTAATGAAAAAGTTAAACACAGTTAACTATTGAAATTAAATTACTAAATGTGAAACACATATATAATCTAAAATAGGTATGAATCATTTTCATAGTGTTGAATGTAATTTATATATATTAGAATTAGGGAATTCTGATATTTTTGAAATGATTGGTTTATGAACTCATTGAAGAAAAAGATAATTTATTAATTTTTTGTTGACTAGAGTTGATATTTGAATATATATCTTCTTAGAAAAAAGTAAAATCCTTTAATATGTTTAAGAAGTATAAATCATAAGTTTAAACCTAATTAGACAAGAAGATTCAACTATTATTCTCATACATTGGTGGAGAATACATTATGAATGGTTTTTTTATTTTGTTATGAAAATGTTATACTTCATCAAAGTACTACTCCAAACACACCATAGAAAAATGGCTTTCCAGAATGTAAAAAACCATAAATTTTTAGAAAAGGTAAATTGTAAGATTATTAAATTCAATTTACCGTTAAATTAATGGGGAGAAGGTTTATCGGGTACATGTAATATTCATAATAGGATTTACTCTAGGAAAACTAAGTTACCCCCTTCTGAAATTTGGATATTTAGAAGAACTATTTTTATTATTTTAAATTTTGGGGTCTTTAGCTTACTATTTTATTACTGATCCTAAAAAAACTAAAATTGTTCCTAGATAAATTAAACTTATTTTTTACGATATGATGAAAATAAAAAAGCATATATAATGATGGATGGGGGAGATAATATAATTATTAAATCAAGGGATATATTTTTTTTAAACAATTTTTACAAAGATGATGTAAAGTAAGTTATTCTAAATACCTCTATATCATGTAATCCATCTAGTTCAAATAAAATATAATAGAATAATGGTGGCTCGCAAATTGAACTTAAATAGTGTAACATAAATAGGAAGGATAAATATATATATCCAGATTTTATTTCGCTTGATTTCAATGTTTTTCTCATTGAGGGGGATCAAAATTATCTTCTTCTAAATAAGTATAAAATCATCTTATTTTTAAAAGATGTCCCAAATACAGATACATAATATGTGACTTTGAGAAATTTTTTTCTATAAATAATCAATTAGTTATGAAATGCATTCTATTATGGGGAATAATACATGGGTCATTATAGATATACCATGAGGTTAGAAACCTATTGGTGGTATATGTATTTTCATGAAAAAATAAGATTACAATGGTAATATTAAATATTTTAAAGCTAGATTGGTTTCTAATGGTTTTATAAAGAAATAAGGAATTTATTGTCTCAATACTTATGATCTTGTTTCTTGTATTAATTCTATTAAAATATTATTTTCATTAGCGTCGATTTCTTACTTTTTTATCAAATGTTTGTCGAAACTACATTTTTAAATTGATAGATAAATAAAGATAATTACATGGAACAACCATATGGGTTTTCTTTAAAAGGTAATGAAAATAATGTCTGTAAACAAGTTAAATAACCTTATTTCTTTAAACAATATCCAAAGAAATTCAATGAAAAGTTTGATTCTATTATTTTATCCAATGGATTTAATCATAATAATGTAGATAAATGTGTTTATTCAGTGATTATTAAACAATATGGAGTAATTTTGTGTCTATATGTGATTGATATGTTATTTTCTTGAACAATATGATTGGGATAATTGGTTCACATTATGAAATATCCTCAATATTTAAAATTAACGAACAAGGGATAGTTGATATTATTTTGGGTATTAAAGTTAGAAAACATAGTGGTGGTTATTATATAAGCCAATATCATTACATATAAAAAAAATTGAATAAATTTGATCATTTTAGTTGCAAGGATTCTAATAATCTATTTGATTCTACTGTTAAACTATTTATAAATATGGGTAGATTTGTAGCATAATATTAGCATGCTAGTGACATTGTTTCTTTAATGTATGAAACACATTGAAAGTGACTTGATATTCATTTTTGGGTATGTAAAATTGGAATATATAAAAATAATCTTGATATGGATCATTGGAAATATATTACTATAATTTTTGGATACTTAAAAAAAGGGAAACGATTTAAGATTATACAATAGTGATTATCCGACTATAATAGAAGGATACACTTATGCACATTAGATTACCAGTTATGGTGATAATTAATACACATTTTGAAGGATGTTTACTATTAGAGGTTATATTGTTTATTGGGTGAGATATAAACAAACATGTATCTCATCATAGACCATAGAGTCCAATTTTATCACCTTTGCGACATTTGAAAAGGAACCTGAGTGGATTAGGAATATATTATTGGATATTAGGTTGGGTCATAGTCTGATACCTCTTATATCAATCAGTTGTGATAGTGAGAAAAATTATAAATGAAAAATAGTTCCAAGTATAATAGAATGACTAGGAATATAATTTTGAGACACATTTATGTGAGACAATTGTTACAAGATGGTGATATAATAATTTTCCATTTCAGATTGTGTAGAAAACATGGGGAACCATTTACAAAAGCTTTACTGAGAGAGATAATTTTTGTGGCTAATAAAAATATAGGTTTAAAATCCATATATTCAATACTTTCTGTAATGGAAACACACCACTCTTTAGGTAGATCCTGATCAATGTTTTTAATGTGTAATGCGTGTTATGAAGATGATTATTGATAATGAAAACAATAACCTATATTATTTGGTGTCAATATCTTCTATTATGACTGGAGGTTGAGTTACAAACTCTTAACGAAGTATTTAGACTTGATCAGTTATGAGGATTAATAATAAAATCAAATTGTAATATTTTTACTATGTGAACATTGAAGTGATGTCTCTTCTTATAGGAGTCAATGGGTTTACTCATTAGATATTTCATCAAAATTATATAAGAACATAGACTAAAAAGTGCTTCAAAATGAGATATTGTATGGAAAGATCATTTTATATATGATATTAGCAGTTTATCATTAATATTAACAAATTTTAATGCTTCTAAACAATTTAATTCTAATAATACATAGGGATATAGATACTTTGAAAAGGATTAAATTTATAGATACCTTTGTTATGTGTAATGATTCTCTTTAGATCATTAAAGTTAATATTTTTGAATACAAATGGGGTATTGTTTTAATTTATTCATAAATATTCATAAAAGAATAAAATTTAATGATTGGTCAATAATTTTTTATTTGGATTTATGAGTTAAACATTTCTTTATTTTTCTAAGATTCTAAATATGAGTAGAATTCACAAATCCCACCTCTTATAAAATTAGGCCTTGGGAATTGAAATTTTTATAATATATATGTATTTATAAATACATTTAAATTGTTGTAGAAAATATATATTTATTAAAATAATTTGTTATATATATTTATATATTTATTTATTATATATAACAAAACTGAAAAAATATAGAATAAAATAATTCATTAGATTGACTAATCATGTCATTGATCATAATAGTTGGATTTTAGTTTTTTGAGATCCAAACAGGTTCCCCATATTTAGAGTTATCTTGTTTCGGTCAAACCAAGTTATTCTTTGATGAAAATGGTGAGATACAACTAGTGTAATTTATACCGATTTTAATTCATAAATATGTGATGTAGAGATTGGTTATGGGTTAATAATTATTCATTACAATAAATTCTACATATATTTTTCCCAACATCAATATTATGAGGAAGTCAAACATTACTATTAGATTTTACCCATTTTGTAGTGAAATAATCATGGAGAAATTCCCTCAAGAACATTATACAATTAATGTGGGGGTGGATCAAAACCTATTGGATAGTGAATTGAATTCATCTATTCAGATTAAATCTTACTTCTACATCTACATACTTATTTTCTAACACTTATATTGTTGTGATTGGTTAATCTTCTATTCCAAATAATTTCCGAAAAATCACCAAGGATTAATTTTCATCCATGAATCAACCTAAAATCCAAGGTATTTTTAATCACATTATTTTGATCAAAGAATCATTGTTCATAGGTTTTTCCCCGAATGGCCAACATAGTTCTTGATACTATTATAGTATATATATGAATATATTGTACACAAATTTATAAATATGTTTATTCATATTCATTTTTTCGCACAAACTTATATACATATATGTATTCAAATTTTTTATAAACATATATATATATATTCAGTTGGGTGAGTGTATGAATTTCAATATAAGTATATTATATATATATATATATAATTTAAATATACGTATTTTTTAGAAATGATATATATTTATGTGTATATATATTATATTTAGTTTATTTCTGCCATTATATTTCTCCTAACAAATATATCCCCACCCAATATCGGTTTTGATCATTATTCATTAATGCTTACACCCCATAGCTTTTCCTCTACACACCAACACCTAGCATAGGTTAGAAACCCACTCCCCTTCCCTTGTATCCAAGTGAGAACTCCCTCCATGCACTAATTTATATTATTTACTAGAATCTAACTGTGCATATAACACTAGAAAATTGTATGTTACCCATCCCCTCTACCTTGCGTCACTCCTTATACCCTATCATTTTCACATAATATTTTTACTATTGAAATATATGTATTTTCGAACAATATCTTATATGGAAATTATTATATGATTTATAATTATTACCATTTAATAAAATATTCATAAATAGTGAAGTGAAAATATTTATGGATTACCGAGTCATCTTACTATACTTATTTATTTATAATTTTACTTAATCATTTATTGTCTCTCTTATAATATTTATAAAGAAATTATATGATTCATCGAATAATTTTATGGATATAATTGTGTGAACCAAATTTTACTCTAATTATATTAGATTATAGTTGAGTTTCTTGTTGAATATTTTTTTGAAAAACATATTCAAATATTTTCCCTTCATTTTTTTTGAGTTTCTTAACAAGTATAGTTAATTTTTAATATTTTTTCATAATTATTATATGATGTAACAAGAATTTAAAAACATGTTCAGTTAAAATTGAATCTAAGTTTTCTTATTTGAAGAAATAATTCATAATGGTCCTTGAATCCATTTTATATTGGATTTATTCTATTTTTGTTTACATAAATAATTTATTCTAGAAGCATCACATATTTGAATCACCTTTTATCATTTTTTTTCAAACTTGGTTTCAAATAATAATTGACTTGGTTCTAATTGAAAAATTAGAACATAATGAATGAGGGTCTTACTAATTTAATTTTATTAGGGAGCATATAACAATGAATTTCGAAAAAAAAAATTTATTTTTCTAAAAAAGTTCAAATGTTTCAATTTTATAAAATTAGTCTGTGTGTTTGTGTGTGTATTATTTTAATTTAGTGGCATTTTTTCAAAATGATTTTGAAAATAGATTCTAATTTTATAATTATATATATATATATATATATTCTAAATATATTTCATCAAGGGAGATAATAAAATACATATGAATAAGAAATATATTGATTTTTGATAGAAAAAGCCATGGTATATAAAAGTGTAGGAATATTTTTTAGATTATTCAATTGAAAATTGATTATGTTAATGTACACTAAATTTATTATGTCCTAATTGTAAATTTAGGTTATGGTTGAATATAAATGAATTATATATTCACTTTATATTAAAATATATTCCCAGTCAAATTTTATGTTCGATTTGAATTATATAATTGAATGTTATAGAAATTTATTTCCCAGAAAATATTATAAATGAAACCCAAAGTGAGGTGACAGAGAATATTTAAATTTGAAATATGATAAATGAGGAATTTTCCTTTATATCATACAATGAACTTGATTATAAGAAATCAATTAAACCATATGTCTATCATGAGTAAGTGAATTTTTCCGAGAACATTAGTGATCAACGAAATGAATCTTAAGAATGAATTGAAGATAGAAAAAAATAATTATTTTAAGGATGTGTTATGTGTTCAAATACTGGTTTTCTTGTCGAGTTTTACCATATTAATTATCACTATATTATTATTATTAAAGTAATGTTTATGATATTGGAGATACATGAAGATACCTTTAGAGAATCTAATTCCTCACATTATTTTATGAGTTGAATACAATCATCAACAAACATATTATTGATTATAATAAAACATTAATTTAATAATGATTTTTTGTCTTATTAGAGAAACTATTTTGGAAAAGAATAACTCCTAAGATTTAATATAGGTAGATAAAAATCATTGAGCACTACTGAAAGTATTAATGAATGTAACCCTATAATATTATAGAATAATAAAACTCTTGTTAATGTATTTTATTCCATTACACCAAAATTTTCTTGAAAATATTATACATGTGATATAGAATTGTAGATTACATTATGTTTCATGCATTGGAATGTAATAGTAATTCCAAAATGAGATGTCATAATGATTCAATGTTCTGGAATATGTTTCATTCAATATATTCAGATTTTTATTCAAATCATGGGAATGTTTGTTTTGAAAGTATTTATAATCAATTTATCCCATTTGTAAATTTAATTACAAATTATAGTATAAAAAAATTTTCCTAATCCCTTAAAAAAACCTCCTTGGATGTGTATTCTTACTTAATTATTAATATGATTATTTATGGAAATATAATTCCAAAAAAATGACTTTGTTGTATACCTTAAACATTAAATAAAATAATTTTAGATATTATAGAATGATTGTGAGAAAATATTTGATGAATCAAACCATAGAATGTTCAAAATGAAGGATTCTTTAATGTGTAAAATTAGTGACTTTTATTGAGTTGGAAACTTACATAATTTGAACAAAAATACTAGTTTTCCTTGTCGAATTTTTCATTTTAATTTCAACCCCAATGATTATCCCCCACATTAAAAAATTATCTTGGATGTGAAATCACTAATTTATTGATGAATATCACAAATTCATTAGTTAAAATTCATAATTAAATGGAGAAATTGAAATCAAAATTCCATTGAATTTGTGATTATAGTTTAGAAAATATATGTTTAATTAATGATTATTGTTATAGAATTTGTAAAATTTCATTAGATTAATGAAGGGGGATGGGAATGTGGTAAAATATCTTAATTAGTTTGAACTCAATACTATAATAATGTAAGTATTTTATAAACAACTATTTTTGTGGAATATAACTTGTAATTTATTAATCTTAAAAAAATTAATATTTAGAAGAACATATATGAAAATGTGATTTTTTATATTCAATAATATGATTGCTAAATTGAACTATCATCTTGATTCGTGGAAGGACATAGAAGTAATGTTTGGATAATAGAAAATTATGAGTGGGAGCTGTAATGAGGAAGTTATTTGGGGCCTTTCCATTATGATTTTTTATGGTTCAATGGACTTTAAAGATATTTGAAAAGTGTTTTGAAGGCCATAGACGTGGTTTCTTATTCTATAAGTCATCACACCCTAGTTTTAGGAATTGAGGAGATCATTTTTTGATTGGCATGTGCTTATTGGTACACCATGGCCAACAAGATGTCTTTTCAAGAAATCTTGAATGTCTTTTTCGCAGGTGTTACCCTCTATCTAAAATTCCGAGCATGGAAACATTGATGATGAGCATGATGCTAGGCATGGAGCCCAGTAGGGACTCCTATCCAAATAAGAAAATAACAACAAAACACATTTGTTTTCATGGGTGTTTGGAGATATATATTCCCAAGGGTGTGAAAACATGGTGGGGTAGATATCCTGTTAGACTAGAACACTGAAGAATGTCATGAACATGGTGGAGGCCATGGTGGAGTCCACAATGGTGATCAGAATGGTTTTGAAATGGTTGAAATCATCAGCAGTTGTTTTTTTTATATTATATACTTCAAAGGGGTAAATTAATTGTGACCTTTTGGGGGTTTCAAATTCAAATTCAATACATTATTCTCCTTTATTAACCAATTTATGGGTTTTCATATTTAATTCCATAAAATTGTAGATGATTATGATGAACATAGAGAATTTTTCAATAAATATATTTTATTGAGGTTCCACTGGTGGAATTTTCATTAGTAAGTGTTCATTCCAAAACACTTGGAACCCACTAAACATCTCCTTGAGAATTCAATCCACTACGTCCTGTAGAATCGAGAACTCTATCATAAGGGTACTCTTATTCCTCCTCTTTTCTTACCCACCTCTATTATTTTATTTTTTGGGTGATCATTATGAAAATTTCATTGGTTTAGGGGATGATACTTATTTATTGTTTATTGGTGGCTTATATATTTCAAGATCCTTTAACTCTACCTTTTTCTTATTAATGTTTCTTCTAGTTGTTCTTGATCCTTGATTATCCTTTCTGGTACATAGACTATTGGAAATATAATTAAGGTTATTGGATTCATTATTTCTTATTATTTATTTTGAAATTATGTAGTTATAATACTTTATCTATCCAGCTAATGTTTTAATTAACCTTTATAAGTATTTAACAAAAACTAAATAAAAAATTTGTTTTGATTATAGGTGATCATATGTGTCAATACTCTGATAATGATTTTATTCATATTTTACTAGATAGTACGTTATAATTGTTTATTTTATGGATTATAATTTTTTAATTTGGGAATTGGTTAAAAAATATTAATCTGGTAATAATTTTTTGATAAATAACAAAGGTTTTTGTTGAAATAAAGTCATTCTTCATTTGTTTGATGTAACCAGAAGTTATGATTCCAACATGAAAAATTAATTAATAATTTTTTATATTTGATGTACTAGGATTTATGTGATTGTAACCTATGATTAATGGTTAAGTAAATTTAATATTTTAATAAATAAATTTTTTTATATAAATAAATGTATGGGGCCAAGAGTACTTTTTTTCATATGAAGGCTAGATTTTGTGGTTCTAAGGACTAATTTCCCTATTAACTATTTATTTTTTCATGTTGTCTTGTGTGTTTTCTATGGTTAAGGATCCTTGAAATTAAATTTTATGTGAGGCTAAAATGGATTATAGTTTGGTGGGATTTGAGTGTGGAGGCCTAGGTTTAGGGGTGTATTTGCTCCCTGAATGGAGGGATGGATGATTATATGTATAATGCTTTCAAGGATGGAACCAAAACTAATGGAATGGGTTCAATATTGTATTTCCCATTATTATACTGAAATTTAGTTTGAATTCTTTTTAATGAATAATTTTTGAAGGTTAAATGGATGGGTTTCATATTTCTAAATTCCTTTCACGACTTCTTTATGAGGATAATTGTGCATGGTTGTGAATCTTTTTGGCATCCAACTCTGATTACTGGAGCACTTGCAATTATGGAATGACGATAAATGTTAAATAATTAACCCATGGTGTTGGAGATTGATAGAGGATAATTATAATGAAACCTTGGATGATTTCAGTTTATTTCTTGAGGGAATGTTTTTGTTAATATTCATATAAAAAATAATTAGTAAAAAATTAATAAAAGAACATTTCTTAAATTGGTAGTGTGATTATGGGACATAAAGTCCATAGAAGTGGTATCCATGTGTCTGAGAGATGATGGTTATAGTTGAGATTATGGAAAAGTAGTATCTCGTAATTCCAATGAGATTAATATATATATACATATATATATATATATATTCCAATGATATGGGATTTTATATGCTACCGAGCCCATGTTGGTAGTGTGATTAGAACTGGTGGAATATTGTAGGTGTTTTACATAAAGACTAGGCTGGTAAGGAGCATAGTATTAACTACCTACTATTTCCTTTCTCTCTTATCCTCTTAGTATATTATTTTATCATTCATAGTGGTAAAATTTCCCCATATATGTGTCTATAGGGTTGTAATGGATTGTGGTTATTTTCACACACTTGTATTTATGGATATAGTATCGAAATGATTTCTATAGGTATATTGTGTATGGGTTGTAATTTTTTTAGGTACTGTATATTGTGTATAGGCTATGGTGTCATATAGTTATGTACTCAATTATTATTTGAGATTTCAATGTAGAAGGTGAGAGGATTTGATGATTTAGGTGCATGGTATGTTAAATTATCCTAGTTTCCATTTGGAAGAATTCTTTTGTTGAGACATGATTCATGACACACATTATAGGAGAATAGTTTATAACTAGTGGGAAATTAGTAGTTCAGTACCTTCACTTGTTATGTTATATCAGATATTTTATTATTAATTTCATTCAATACTTAGTGAAAGAGCCATGATGATGTTGGGAACATATTATACCTATTTAGGTGGTGAGTTAATTTCAATTGTTGTTCACTAAATATTATAATACTTCATTTATCTTTTAAATGGGAGGATTCAAGGAGGATCCTACTATGTATACATGGTATTATCATCCAACATATATATATATATATATTCTATATTTAGTTCAAAACCAACTTGATGGTGATTGATAACAACATTACTAGCATGTTTGTGATTCATGGCCACTACAAAGGATTTACTTTTTGTTCATTTAGTTCCTTTTATTTTTTTAGTTTTTTAACATAACATAAATGTATTGGGATCTCTTTTATCATTAATATGATGAGTTTTTTTGGTTTTATAATACCTATCATTCCTTATTTTCTCTTAAAGTGTAATTCCACTTATTCATTTGTATTATATAACTTTTGTTCTCGATGCCAACATGTGTCTAATTTGATGCACATTTCAAGAACCATTATCTCCCATCTCTCATTTTCATCTCAGGAGAGGTACCGTTTAGGGGGGTGGGGTCATGATATGAGGTATCTTGATGTTTTTTTTGCAATAAAAAATCATTAAAAATACATAGTTATTAATGTTTAAGGAATTTTGATATCTTATATGTATATTCAGTTATCATTTTAATGTGTGTTTTATTAAGAAATCAAATTTTACATGGATTGAAATGTCATCACTCACATATTCTGATGGAGTAGTTTTTTCCTTGGGTATTAGGTAAAGGGATACTTGAAAAGTAAAAAAACAATTATGCTTGATTTATGCACCTTATAATTCTAATTTATTAATGAAATCACAATAAAACTGTGAAAAAGATAATTATATAGATAATTTTTCATTTGGAAGTATTTTCCCTCGTTCATTTTTCACTTTAATGATTTATTTTATTGTTCATTTAGTTTAAGAAGATAACAATTGGGGAGTGGAAAATTATTTGTGGATATATACAATTGAGTGGTAAATAGATATTTTTTTTATTTTAATTGTTGAATTTAATTTTATCTAATTAATATGTTATTTTGTAATATTTTTCTTATAATTAATCTATTAGGTACTTAGGTTATTCAAATACATATGTAATAAATATTGCTCAACTATAAGGATCTAGTGTTAAAGGTTTCATAGGTAAAGATAATTTAAACTTTTTTCAAGTTATTTGAATGGAATTGAAACATTATTTAATCATTTTGGATATTTTGATAACATATCCAATTTTTATTATTCTAAAAAATATATATATTTTTTTAAATATAAAACAATATTTTGTAAACGGCTCAAATTTTATACTCAATAAAATAGAGTTACTATAAGAAAATAGATATGTGCTACTAAATTGTAATATTACATATCCATTAATTGAGGTATCTATATTTCAAACAAAAATATTATTTATGGTTCAATCGTCAAATGATATAAAAATAATAATAATTTATACTAATGATATTATTGAGTACATCACACAATATATAATAATATACTCTTAATCCTATTATTAATTTGAGTATTTATCCATAATAAAATAAATAGTTTATATCATATTTTTTAGAACATTAATATCAATAATCTAGATAAGATGATTACTAATTTGAGATTTTTCTTGAGACTCTATAATGTTATCTATGATATTTTATTCCTATAATATTATTTGATACATTTTCCTTATTATTGATCATGAAGAAGTTATGAAAACAAAAAATAGTGTAATATTTTTACC
Source organism: Viscum album (assembly GCA_963277665.1). Taxonomy (NCBI): domain Eukaryota; kingdom Viridiplantae; phylum Streptophyta; class Magnoliopsida; order Santalales; family Viscaceae; genus Viscum; species Viscum album. Next base: position 343,854,082 of record OY728165.1, on the reverse strand, counting down.
TGAAGAAGTGGGAAACTATGGAAATCTAATTTACATAATAAAATTAAACTATCATGTTCAATCATATGTTTTCTAATTCAAATTCTATTTAATTAACAATTAAAAGGGAATAACAAATGATTCATTACATTTTACTTAAATCAAATTCTATTTCTTAATTGATATCATTGATAATGTTGAGTATGAACTATTTAAATTGTTATTATAAAGAAAGATGGTTTATTATATTGATGATGTACTACATGAAGAGTACATTTTTATTGATCAAATAAAATAGAAAGACTTATATGGTATGAGTGGTAAAGTTCAATCTATATTTTGTGAGAGTAAATCCCATCACCAAAAAAATATTCAATAGTTCGTAATGGAAATATTTAGATAATAATAATAATCATAATTGAGGATAAATATTAATAATTAACCTTTTAAATTAATATTTTTAACAATGAGGATGGTGAATATGAAGATAATTGAACATATAAATTTGTAATTTTAATCTATTATGCTTTGAAATTTATATGTGTTATCTTTTTTTTAATGTTTGAATAATTTACATATGATATCATTACTATATTATAACATGATTCTCATGAACCAATATTGATGATAAAATAAGTTATATCTCATCAAAAAATTTACTAGGTTATTATTCTTTTTTTCATGAACTATACTATGTATAATTTTTTGTAAAACAATTAATTCTTTTACTTTTTTGTTATTTTTTATATGTTGAATATATTCTAAGATGTTGGGAATGTAAGAATATGAAGGATAAATTATTATAAAACCCACTTTAACTTTTATATCTATTGTATGAATAAGTTTGTTTATTAAGAAATCACTATTCTTATATCTCATTCTAAAATGAAAATTTATGACCCAAATCAATGAGAATTTTCTTTACATTTGAATTTAATTTTTTTTTCAAATTTATTTATCCTCGGAAAGGTACTGTTATATTTTGAGGATTCAATAAATGTTTAATTATCATGTTGGAAAAACATTTTCAATTTAGCAATAAGTTATTAAGTTAATTAATGTATGAAAATTTAGAACATTCATATTTTAATAGGATATTTCTCTCTTATAAGTTATTTTTGAAACCCATTTCCAATGATTTAAAAACATTGTTTTATGTGTCACATTGAATTTTTTAATGTTTATTGAAATGTAAATTAGTTTTAAGAGATTTTATTATTTATAGACAATTGATAAAAATATCTATAAAATTTATTTTTTACTAAAAATGTGTTTGGGAATATTACAAACTAAGTGAAATATATTCTGATCAATAATGGGTTTCTATTCAGTGTGTTTTGTTAAAAAGTTGTTATTTTTTAATTGAATGGAATGAAACTAATAAGGAAGTTCTGTATTTATTATGAAGTTATTAAATATTATTTTCATCTATAAACATTGATCTTTGGTTTTTGGTGTTTTATGTAAGGTTTTAATGTGTAAATATATATTAATTTATGCCATTTCTTTCATGCCTCAGTTAAATAACCACTCTAATGTGTTTTTTGAAGATCTATTTGTCCATAAATGGAAGGTTTAATTATGTTAATGTGGTTTGATAGTAATATTATTATTTATTTTGTTAATTTTGAGTTTGATATAAATTTTTCATGTAGATATTTTAGGTTAATGGTAACATTGATAACCTAGTAATTTAAAAAAATCATGTTTTATTAATATTCAGGTTGTGAAACTATATTTATTGAGGAAATATTTGTTTCAAAAATGTTTTATTTTCACTAGAATACATTATATAATCAATTACATTCCAATTATACATTTAAAATAATTATTTATACTAAATGATATAAAATATTTTAGTAAAAATGTTAAATTAGTTTTCTACACATTATTTAATATTTCGAAAATTTTAAAGAATTTTTTGACATATTATGAATGGATATTCAGTTTAATTATATGAATTCATATAAATATTTATTTTACATTATTCTATTTTAAAATAAGTTATAATGGTTAGAAATTAGAATATGGATTTTCATTTGATGAATAAATAATATTTATTTGAAATTAATTGTTCACAAATTTATTCTATGATTTTTGTAAAAGATAAAATTAACTTTTCTTTATATAAATAAATTTCATGGAATTTACTATATATATATATATAAATAAATTAACACTCATGGAGTGATTATCAGTTGGAGAAAAACAAAAACAAAATAATTTAATGCTAAAAAGTGATATTTTTTAAACGAATTATTATTTATTTATTGTGTATTTTTATCTGAATAAATTATGTTGAACACTTTTAATGGTTGAATATGATAAAATAATTCAATTTATAAAAACTTATATTAACACACAATAAATTAGGAGTTTATATTAAATGATATTAAAAACATTAAAAGTTTCAAAAATATATTCTTCTACAAAAATGATTTTCCATTTTATTTTATGTTTTTTTAAAGTTTAATTTAATATTTTCAAAATTTAAATTTTATAATATGAAATTAATTTTTAGAATCCCAACATATATGTTATCATTGGGTGATTTTTTTTTAAATTTTCTAAATAAGTTGATTATTCTGTGAATAGTTCAAAAATAAATCATTTACAAATATGATATATTTTTTGACATCATCTGTATATAAATATGACACCAAAAATTAGGAAAACATTTTCTCAAAAATAAATTTTTAAATACATTTCAATAATTTAATTAAAAATAATATGGTGACAGTTTAGAAACAATGTTTTCTTTTATTCTAATAAGAAACTATTTTTGGTAATTTTCTATCAATTATTTATTCAATAGATTCCATTTGGTTTGGGATTAGTTTGAAAGTAATATAATTTCACAATCCCAAAAAACTAAAGATAGTGTAATAAAGAGATAGAGATAATGACCCTTGATTCATTCCTCTAATAGGACCTAGGTAGGCAACTAGCCTAGAGAGTATATAAATCTCACAAAAAGGGGGCATTACCCCCAATATAAAACCATTTGTGTGAGATACAATGAACATATTCAAGTAACTCCCAGAAAAAATATATAATGAAATCCAAAAAAATCCCAAAACGTATGTATAAATAAAATTAGGTACACATAAAATTATCTAAAGTAAATATCTGAAAGAAAAGATAAATTAGTGACACAATAACAGTCCAATGGTTTGATTTAGTAATATCCAACAAAATCCATGTATCCCTACTAGGAACATGAAAATAAGTTTATATACGTAGGGTAAACATAAAAGTTCACTCAATATGACATCCAAATTCCAACATTCACATGTGAAAGAAGAATAAAAATTCCCCCATCAGTAAACATCCAAAAAAGAAATAGCTAAACATGTCATCTATCTAATATCATCATCACCTAGGCACACCCACCAAATAATTAATATCTAATTATAAAAACATAGTATTTTCATGACTAAAAAGAGAACCCCACACTTCTTTACTCTAACTTTCCACTGTAGCTCTCCATCATCATGCATCCTAGATATTCCATATATTTTGTATAACATATACCACCACCCGATAACTCAGTCACATCACATCTCATCTATAGAAAACTTGGCCACCTCCCAACAACACAGTATCATATCATCACTCTTCTAGACATATGGGCCATAACCTCAATAAATAACCTAAATATTAATGTATATGGATTTGAAGGACATAAAGCTCATCCCTACCCCTACCATGCACAACCACCTCCCCCATAAGGCACCTCACAACTTGGTCATATCACATCTCTCAAGAAGACACTAGGTTCATCACCTAATGCACTAAAAGAACTCTATCCATCACTACCAGTGCTTATCTACTCACCTAGAAGAGAGATATATGGAAAGAGTAGGTATCAATACAAATATCATCATCACCAAAATGTTGTAAAAAATATCCCTTATGTTAATATATGGGTTTTGACTCACAGTTCTCAATGTGGGTGGGCTGTATATAGAAATCACAAGAAATATATATGTTTGTGTGTGCATGTGTGTCTATATATATATATCCACACCCAAGACCTACCAGTGTATTTATAAAAAAAGAACTAAACAACTCACTATATCATGACATCACCTCAAATCCTCCACCACAATCACTACGAAAACTAAATTCATAACACTTCCCTACATAATAGAAACCATGTTTCATCCTCTTTCTCAATTAAATCCATTTTCTCATATTTCACATAACCATTATGTTTACATTTAATTTAGAAAATTATTTTATTTTTCAATCCTAATTATTCCATATTTTCTAGACAATCATTTCATGTATAAATATTAACATTTTAAGCTACACACCCCTTTTACGATATAAGTTTCTATTGACTATTTAAACCTATAATCAAAACCTACCCATTCATGTCATTATTCTAGCCCCGTTCATTTTACATTTTCAAACAACCACATTAACCAAACATTCCTTTACCTTTTAAATATTTTATTACCCACTCTAACCTATTCCATTAAATTTAAACATGATCATTTAATTACATTACTAAACAAGAAAATATTACAACACATCTCATCACAACAAAATAGAAACAAATAACATAACAACATTTACATGCTAACCAGTATAACGTTACCTCTATTTCATAGCCAAATCACATACCACCTTCCTACACTTTCACCCCATATAATGGCTAAACAAACCCACCTCCTCATTACCCCACATCAAATCCTATCAAACTCATCACCTTGCCACCCCACAATATGGCCAAACAACCCCATTGTTCCCACATTCCACAGCCACACATCACAACTCCATAGCATGACCAAACATCATAACACATCACGAATCACTATAAAAATTCAGAAAAGAGATTATTATCATTAACCCTTATTTATTTTTGGGGATTTATGAAACACATCATAAATCCAAGCACAACCATTTTATTATCTAGATATAAGTGGTGAACCAATTTTTATTTTATGGTGGTGATATTATAATGACCACACAACAAGGGATCCACAACATATATCAAACAATTGAAAAAACCCTTATGTCCATAATTTTTTGTAGGGAATCAAGCCTTTAAAATCACAACATCATGTTGATAAAAAATATTTGTAAATTTAGTCAGTTCAAACCCCCTTATATTAAATTCTTATTAACTAATTAATTTATATTGATTATTCTTGAAAAAACCATCCCACAATGATAAACAAGAAAATTGTTCTACAATATAATACTTAATAATGAGAGGTGAGGGATTCACTACATGGAAGAAAGAAGCTTCCCATGATTCATTGCACCAAAACAAGGGTTGCACACAAGATGGAGTCACTATTAGAAGAAACTCAAACCAAAAATAGTAGGGTTTCGTAACACTAAGGTATAGGCTTCAGAGCTATAGCATCCCGACCAATGTTCCAACAAAAGGTACCCTGAGCTGGTGGTCACATGGACTTCAACATGCCTCCCCATGCACTAGAGGATTCTGACTAGTAGTGATGGTATAAGGTTGTATATTTGGGAGACTATAACAAAATAATTAGAGTGTAGCAAAATGGTATAATCACTTTAATCAATAATAATGAATATTTATTACAAGACTACAGTAGATAATTCTCTACATGACATTAGTAATAATAAATTTGAAAAAATAGAACATCATATTCAAGTTGATTATGTCATGTATCTATAAGAAATTAAAGGCAATACGTGGAAATAGGAATCCAGTACAATACATGTATCAAATTACAAAAATTCCAGAAAGAACTATCTACAAATAACATAATGAACACGTTTTGATCTTGTCCTCCCATTCTACTAAGCACATTAAATCAAGCATCTTAAGGTGGGTGTGTTCCCTAACCCCTTCAAATACCCAAGATTTCTTTTATAGTACCCAATGATGGTCTAAAATGGATGTGAGATAAAACTAAATATACAACCACAAATGGTATTTATAAAAAATTCAGTCTGTGTATATATATTGAAGTAATGTTAAATATATTATAATAATGCAAATGAATAATCATATTTGATACATATAAGTATGATACCCCCTGGACTAATAATGATAACTATAAAGAATTAATCACAAGCATGAGTTCACTATAGATCATTATAAACAACCATTGTGTCATATGATGAGTTATTGAGTGTCAGAACACAGAGGTTGGATCTGAGTGTAAATTTCCTCAGCATACTCCATGACCTATTTCATGTATTCTAGTATCATAAAAAAATGGTTGGATCTAGTGAGTAGTAATTTCTATGGAATCCCATGTAATCTAGATCCATATAGTATAAATTTCCCTATAATCTAAAAAAATTATTAAATCCGTGAAGTATAAATGTAAATTCATTTCTATAAATCCATAGTTCAAACCCTCATAGGACATATCCATGGCGGATAATTTTTTTTTTACTTAAATCATTTACCATATCAATAATTATTTCATAACCCATTTCATAATCCCACATAGTCCACGAGTTCATAAAAATCATTTCATAATATTCATTGAATCAATTTAACTATTTTAGTCATATGAAATCACATCTAAAGTTGGCATAAAACATATCATAATGTCACAGTCAATTCAATTGGGTTCCCACAATGATGGAGATATCTCACACACCCAATGGTGTGGAATAACATGGGTTGGATAATATAACACACCACCTAGGTGGTCTGGGTTGATGTTGACTACCTCAAAGCATCAATGGTACTAACTAGAATATCTATCAAGGATTCAATAGCTTAATCCATGAACTCAATTAATTTTAGGATCAACGTTGAATGTTTAGGCATGAAACAAAATGAAAAATATTTATAAAACAACTAGACCTTGTGTTAAAAGGTATTGGCCACCTACTCTTCACCCATGGTAGAATACTCGTCCATTATCTCCTCCAAAATTGTCCCATATTAGAAGAAAATGGAAGAATATATGAATGTACTATAAATATTTCATAAGATCTCACAAGAAAATAAATCCATCGAGGAAAATAAAAATTTATAAATTTTAAAGGGAAATATAGAAATAATTGATGCACATCAAATGATACTAATGGTAAAATACTAAGAGTCTGTATCACAAAATGGAACCAAACACTAGGTCAGTCTACATGGGGAAATCCTCTAATGGTACTCTTGTGCATGAGAAGGAGAGGGGTTGGATTCTAATGAAAAAGGTTACCAAGAATCCTATTTTAAAAACTATCTTTAATCATTTACACAATTATTAAAAAAATTACCCACAATTTAAATCACACTATTTCTCTTTTGACGAAAGCTCATTAAATATAGTGAACTGTCCACCCTGGGGAAATACACATCATTTAATGAGTACACATTAGGTATTCCAACAACACATTATGTAATGAGTACACACCATATATTCTAACTGCACATCATGTACATGATCTACATCCTGCCTTCTTCCCCTACACCCTTCATTCTAAAATAACCCAACCAGCCCATGGGCTTGGTTTTTGTTTGTAATTAAAAAAGGGAACAAAACAATAGTTTAACAAAAAAATAAAAGAATTTGTACCTCATAGAAAAACTCATGATATTACAATCTCTCCCTGTTAAGGTAACTCATCCCTGATATTGTCTTCCAAGGGTAATGAAGCATCTTCATAGAATAATTCTAGCCATCGAGCACATATATCTTCCTTTATATCCCAAGTGTTGTCTTGTATATAGTTATAATACCATAGAAACCATAAAACAGGGACACACTATCCTTTAAAATCCTTCATGATCTGATCAACAATTTGTATAGGATTATAGTCATTGGATGAATCATCCTATAACTCAACCTCCTTTGGCTCAAGAGTGTGAGACGTGTGTGAGAGAAAATGACTTAGCAGAGATATATAAAAGACGACGTGCATGGAATGGTACCTTTGAGTTAAGTACAAGTGAAAGTCTATCATCCTGAATCTCTCTATAATAACAAAAGTTCTGAAATATTGTTGTGAAAGCTTAATTTTCTTAATAATTTTCCTTTTCCCATACTTAGGTGAGATATGTAAGATGTCTCAATCCCCCATCATGAAGAACAATAGACATTGATAGATATTATTGCAGGATTTCTATTTATATTGTGTTAAATCCATCCACTTTCTAATCAAAAAGAAGTTCTCCAAAGTCCAATACATGATTTGTGGTCCGAGAATAATTTCCTATCCTACCTCTGACTTGCAAAATATTGACTGGAATGACTTACCTTAAAATCCTCAAAAGGATCTATTTGTATAGTCTAATGATACCTATTATTGCCGGATAAATTCACCAGGGGTATATGACTCTCCCAAGATATCTCAGAATCAATTATTCAAGCTGTAAGAAAGTCCTATAAAACATACATAGTGTGATCTAACTAGACATTAGTCTAAAGGTTGTATTCCATGCTCAATAGAACCTAGGTACCCAATTTCCTAGGTAATCCTTTCCAATACCAAGATGTAAATCTGGCCTCCCTATTTTATAAAATGTTATGAATTACCCCATGATGTCTCACAATATCATGGATATAATGTATCCCATGCTCATCGAATGAGACAGTCTCAATGATTGAATGAAAGTGGGAAACCTTCATGATCATATCCATAACAACCCGAAAAAATCATTAAATAGAGGTGACCTTGGTATCCTGGTGATGAAATACATCACCAAATCAAACTATTTCCACACAAGAATGGGCAACCAATAAAAAATATGGGCTGGCCATTGGTGTTCTTACTTCACATGTTGATAGGTGGGACACCTCATGGAAGTACCAACTACCACATGTTTCATCCCCAAATATTAATATTGGGGGCTAGAATCAATATACATCTTGGTTACACTATGATTTACTCTTGGTGGTGAGGCATAAAATTCTGGAATCCACTCCTCTCAAATGTATGTTAGAAACCATATATTCCCATGTAAGAATAGAATTTTTTCCCTACTAATGGTCTAACTAGGTGGAAGGTCCTCACCTGCCACCCTTTCCCATAGTACTAGGCCCTCGAAATCAGGTAGCTATCATATCCATCCAGAAATGATAAGATTTAATGTTACTAAAAATCATGATATAAAATTATACCCATGATTATCTATTACTCTTATGTGCATCTATGAAAACAAGGTCATAATATACCACTCATTAGTAGCCTCCTAAAATGAATATATCTGGGTCCCCCTACTTTGGGCCTCATCCACTATATTTTCCTTTTTGGGCATACCGAAAATATCGATGTCAATGTACTATAGGTAATCAACCGACCTTCACTGCCTAATATTCAAGTCATACTTTGTAAATATGTACTTAATGATTTTTTTTCTCTATGTACACCACAAAACATCTCTCCCAGTGAATAATTCCTAAAATAGTAAAATTCATGAATAGTATCTGCTAACTCAAAATCATTTTCTTGGTAATTCCTCTCATGTGAGTTCAATTAATTAAACATGTACTCCAAGACTCTATCCTCTTGAATCATAACTCCTCCTTTAATAATACCTGATGTATAATAATATGATGTATAACTTTTTACATACACTAATAGAATCAATACTGGTACTATATTTAGTTTCCCTTTCAACTCCTAAAAGGATGTCTCATAGGTATTTGACTATAAGAACATCCCACCCTTCTTAGACAATCCCATAATAGGTTCTTCTAAGCATAATATGTCTTCTATAAAATGTTGTTAAAAACATGATGGACCCAAGAAACGTCATTTATCAATGATATTCATGGGATACTTTCAAGAAAAAATGCTCTCAACCTCTTTGGGTCAACTAATACTCCTATATCTAAGATAATATTACCCAATAAGTGAATATTTTTAATTAAAATATGGCGCTTTGTGAGATTATAATATCAATGATGCTCTCTTAGTGTATCCAATATGATCTAAATTGTTTTGGTGTGGCCTTTTTCATTGTACAAATACACCAACATATTATCCATGAATACCAATAAAAGTGAATCCAAATAATAATGAAAACCCTCATTCACCAATACCATTAAAAATTATGTTTCATTCATAACACCAAAAGATATGTAAAAATAGTCATATAATAATTACCTTCTATGGAATATTGGATGAGGTATGTTTGAATATCGAACATGCACCTAATGGTAACCCAATATCACATCATTTACCAAAAAAACATTAAGGTCCTCGAAGATGGTCAAAGAATCATCTATCTATGGTAATGAATTCTGATTCATAGCCATCAACTGGTTCAACATATGGTACTCGAGGCAATGCCCGATGGTTCTATCCTCCATTTTCTCAAAAAGGATAGGGGAACCTCTTGGATAAGTATCAAGTCGTACAAACCCTTTACCTCCAAGACCTCTATCTATATCTTGAGCTATTGTAACATTAAAATATCTATCTTATAAGAATTAATGGATACCAATATAACTCTTGGAACTATATATATAGACAAATCCAAATATATCTCATGAGGTATACTAGAAATTCATCTAAGAAGACATTCCTAAAGTGGTCTACTATTGATATAAACTCAGCATGTCTTATTCCTTGATCATCTGACTAAAGGATAGAAATATGGGATGTCATGACACCCAACCAGAGATTTTTTGAAGCAGTTCTACCAACCTAGATTTCCCATTCACCACTGTGAATAAAAAAATCCCCATATGGTGATTCTTAGGTCACCCTTAAGTGATATAGATCAAATAAATAATCATTGGGGATCAACCAATCCATCTTGAGTATGATGTCAAGTTTGAAAATCTTGAGGGAAAAGGGGACCCATGGAAAGAGACACCCATGTACCTCAAGTGGGAACTATTTTAACTAGACTACACTATTTGATTGATTCACTAACAGAGTACCATGTGTCATAACACAATTCAAAAACTGATCAACTACCCCATGCATCACCACAAAATTTACATATATAAAATAATGTGGTGCACCTTTATCAAAAAGGTTTGGTACTAATGTAGAATGCACTAATATCACACCTCTAACTATAGTTGTTCTGGAACTCCAATACTCAGTTTTCGTATATAATGATTACATGTTGACTAAACCTCATCCCTGATAAACAATATGACTACCCATAGGTGGCCCCCTATACTGTCAAGGTGCAATTAGTGTCTGTCTCCCATGGTCATGACCTCCTCCTCAGCCTTAATGACCAGTATTACTCTAGACCCCATCATAACATGGAGATGTGAATATTTCTACTGAACCAAGAGTTTTAGTCGACCCCATATCATTATCTATGGGATATAGGTCCTACGTAAATGTTGTATATAGCACATCATTCCATAGGCTCATCACTCGACTATCTCTCTATCACATTGTCTCTTTATATTTCCCGACCATTAACAATGATGTCGGAAGATGGAGCTTACATCAATCACACCCATGTGGGTATTCCCATCATGAGAAGCCTCAGAATGTTTCTTTCTTCTAGCTGACATTGAACCACTAGGTTGAAAAACTAATCTACTATGCTCTTTGCGCCCAAAATTCCTTAGGTTATTTTTGGTAATCAGTGTGATATTCACTATCCTATATATATTAGTCAAATGAAAAAGATCCATTTATGATCGAACAATCTTCTTGGGACCTTCCACAAAGATTTATTCCATTGACAACACATCAGCAAAATATATTGGTGAAAAGAACCAATGCTCTATAATATGGTAAAAATACTCCACAATAGTCATTAAAACCTACTCTATATATGTAAGCTCACTAGCATGTTTATCTTTTAAAGTCCAATGAAATAAGTCTTAATAAAATCTATTTTAGAATTACATCCAAACCATATCTCAAAACCTATCACCCCTTCTCAAAAAATCCTAACTGATTATGGAGACTTCCTAAATCATAAACAACATGAGCTTAAATCTCCTATCAGGTGTCTTATTATTATCAATAATTATTAAAATACTATCTATTCACTACTCGTTAGACAATGACCCACCATCCTTTTATTTTGGGGGTTTATGATTCTGCTAGAAGACATGCATCATATCATCCATGGGTAAGGCTAGATGTACGGCTATTTGAATGGTCTTCATAAAGAGAAGGAAACTCTTTCAGAACTAGGAATCAACAATCATATCAGGAATAATGGGTTATTCCATGAGGGGCTCTATGGGAGGTCTAATTGGCGCACCATGTCCCTCAAAATCTAAATCATGTTCATTTCCACCCACCAAGTGCCTGACTAGAGGTCACCACAGTGGAATATCTCTTAAACATCTAAGTGCATGCCTCTGTCAAGGTTCGGTAATAACAGGATCACAAATATAAATATAATTGATGTACAATTGTTCTTATTAACAATAAACAACCCTAGGCCTACTTTTAATTCAGGAATTGGTAATATGAACTATCATAAAAAGTGAGATACACTAACTAAATCCCTCTCCTAAATTTAGGTCTAGGTCAAATACCCTATTTCACATCATGGGTCTTAGTATATGGACTATTAATAGAAATTGGAAAATCAATTTAACAGTAAAATTTCCATTTTAGAATTCAATTTCATTTAAATTAAAATTTATATTATAATTCCCATTAAATGGATAAAAAAATAACACCACTTCCAATATATAAGGGAGAACAAATAATATAGTCCAAAATGAGGCATCCATTTAATTCTAACCATAAAACTTTCCTTCCCATTTGATAAATGGTCCTTGACTCAATGTTCCATAATTGACTACTTAGGACGTATGTTGTAGCCTATACCAAAAAATAATGAATGGGTTATGGGACAAAATTTATATACAAATTATGTTTCTCAATATACTATAATAAATGTTAATAGACAATAATTTTTATGTCATCGGGCACACATAATAAATGTTATGAAATAAAACAATGCATCCTATTTGGTATGGAATATTATTCATATAAGGTTCCAAAAATGATTCCTGAGATAGTGTGCCCCCATATCATTAGGTCAAGTAAAAAAATTAAATAATCAATAATATCAATAATTAAAACACATATCATGAGCATCACACACTAGTGGAATTAAATTAACTATAATAATCATAACATAGAACATCATTTTCCCAATCTAGGAAATGTGGAAATTACCCCAGATGTTGGTTAGATACTCCCAAGAACAGATTATAACCATCATACAATAAATCCCAAATATCATATATATTACCTCAAAATGGTATGTAAAGAAAATAAAATCCCTGATACCACTTTGTAACATATTGGCTTGGGTTCCACTAAATGGTGCCCTCGACTAGTTGGTTACATGGCCTCAAGAATGTGTCCCTTTATGCCAGACACTTCCAACCAACAATAAGGGTATAAGGTGGTTCGGTGGGGATATTATACACTCATAATTAGAGTATACCACTATAGAATAATCACATCAATAAATAGACGAATCATATAAATAAACGGACAGAAATAAATAAAAATCAATTTAGAGGTATTAATAATAAAGTAGGCCAAATACAACATCATATAAAATTTGATTATGTCGTGTATCTATAAAAAATGGAAAAAAAATACTTGGAAATAGGAATCCAATTCATTACATGTATCAATGTACAAAAATACCAAAAATAACTTTCTCCAAATAGAATCAAAAGCTAATCTTGGTTCTTTGATCCCCATATTCAAAGAAGAATCACTCAGGAATCAAAAAGTGGGAAAATTCCATGATCCCTACCTGCATTCCTGAAGACTTCCAGGGTACCGAATGGTGGCCAGGAAGGAAAGGGAGTGAGATAACACTCAATTAGTAACCACAAACGATTTCTATAACAAATATATTCCATGTATATAAATCAATGTAGTGTGTAATATATAACAGTAATGTAAATGAATAAATAAGTTTGATACAAGTATGTTTGATTCTTCTCATCATTTCAAGGCTCACAATAAAGAAGAAATCAAGATAAAAAGATAACTATAAAGTATGATAATCACCTACTATAGACTAATTTTAGTAATCTAGGTTAATACCATATGGGCCAAATCTGGGGAAACAAAATGGCACCAGTATCCTCAAATACTTATATTGTGTATCCAACTATACTACCAAATTTCTAAATCCAATGAGTACTAATATCCAAGTAATCCCATGTAATCTGAATCCACGAAGTATAAAATTCCATGTAATCTAATAAAATCTTAAATCAATGGAATAAAAAATTTCATGGTATTCGATACAGTCATAATATTTGACATCATGAGATGGATCCAATGAGAACCAGTGACATTAACATCCAAATCATTGAAGATGTCATTAATATTTTCATAACCCATTTCAATAATCATATATAATCCATGAGATAAACAAAATAAATATGTAATTTTCATTTAATCCATTTATCCAATTTAGTCACATGTGATCACATGGAAATGAGGAATAAAGCCACTCTTAAAACCATATTCAATTAAATAATGGACCCACATGGATTTCAAGATCACTCACAACCAACAGGGTTTTATAACATGGGGAAGGTACGAAAACACACCTCTTGGGTAGTCTAGGATAACATTTAAAACCTTCGACCATCACATGGTAATATGTTGGAAGACTGACCGGGTTCCAATAATGTAATCAATGGTTTTAATTAATTTTAGGAGCAATGTCATATTTTTTTGTGATAATAACAATATAAAATATCTATAAAAAATAAACTTTTTGGGGAAGGGTATATACCACCTATCGTACCCCTGTGGTAGAATACTCATCTAGTATCATCTTCTAAATTTTCAGGGATTGGAAGAAAATACAAGAATATATGAATGCCCTGAAAATGGGGCATAATATTCTTTACAAAATGTCTCTTTCAAGGAGGGGAGAAATGGATAATGTTGTAAGAGGAAAATAGAACTCACCAAAAATAATATAATAAGGCAAATAGTGGGAGAATCAAAGTTATAATAATGAAATAGAACCAAATTCTAGTTTAGGCTTCAACAAGAGCTCCTCTGGCAGTCCTCTTATGCAAGAGAAGGATGGAGGGGGTTGGATTCTGAGGTGGTTGTTTTTTTTTTCAGTTTTGCACAATATTTTTTCACTTGTTATAATATTATTATTAGTAAAACAATGAATTTGACTTAACCATTAACATTTTTATTATTCTATATATTATATTGTTAGAAATGTGTTTATGTAATAAAATTATGATTTTTGGTGTTTATTTCCGTTTTTTAATAGTAAAATTAATTTATTCATTCTATGTAACATTCTTTTTTAATTCTTCTGTTTTTTCTAAATAATTATTTTTTGGTCTCATCATTAAATTTTTTATTTAATTTTTTTTAATAATTAGTTTTTAACATTCTTCTATTTTCATTTCATTTAGATTAATTATTTCATTTAAATAATTCATCATTTTTTATTTAATTTTTAAAGAAATTAATTTCCACTTCTAGTTTTGAAAAATTAAATAATTAAACAAAGTTTAACACATTAATAATTTTCTATATAATATAATAATATTTAATTTTAACTTAACTATTTGATTTTATTAATTAATTAATTAGTTAGTTAGTTGATTATTTTAAAAAACTGATATTAAATATATATTTTATTTTAATGTAATATATTTGTAAAAAAATTTAATTTTTATTAGTTCATTGTGGAATATTTATTAATTATAATGGTTTTTTAACAATTTTAAAATTTAAATTACAATATTAATTTCATTTATTTATATAGTAAATTGATTGTTTATGTTTAATTAAATATTTTATTTTAAATTTATTATTTGGTTTTATTTTTTATTTTTTTAGGTGCAACGTTGTCCAACGATTTATCCTTGTGTCCCTAATATAATTTATTACATTGACTCCTAGATTCACCACCAGGAATATAATGGTGACTCAATGAGTCATCACTACATTCACCCACTAATGGCCTCCAAAAATTGGAAAACTCCTCGATCTCCCAACTATTGGACACTGCCAATGGTGGGTTCCATCGACCCACCATAGTTCCTTGTGAAATTCTTGTAATGATGACTCCTTTAATTATTTTAGCACCTCCAAATGATGGGGGGTTTTGACCCACCA
This sequence comes from Viscum album, assembly GCA_963277665.1. NCBI lineage: Eukaryota > Viridiplantae > Streptophyta > Magnoliopsida > Santalales > Viscaceae > Viscum > Viscum album. The sequence goes on along the minus strand of OY728165.1, from coordinate 343,838,077 downwards.
TCACCCATTGCACCCTCTATCACCAATAACCCACTATTATCTCTCCTCCATAACATCATTGTTATCCAATATCACTAAACATTGCCAACAGTGGTGTCTTAGTCCCACCAGTGGCACTCAAAGACACTAATAAACCACCATAGACATAAAAAAGAAAACTAATAGGCCTAACTAGATCCAAATAACACACAAATTTATGAATAATAACCAAAAAATCAAAATACCTTTTTTTTCAACACAAATGAGATCAGAATCTACAGACACAACCTGAATCTCACCACTAAGACACCATTTCTAGATGAAGACTAAGAACCACCATGATTGTTCCTTTCTACTTACCACTATCCATTTGAATAAAAAACTATTCTCCAATTTGAATATGATAAGCCATGTCATTGTGTGATGCTTCAATTGGAACCGCCATCAAGCTCCATTGTATCACCTTCCTCTATATGAATCATCCCCATCAAAGACCTGAGCACCTATATCAAATGTTGAACTAGATCTTGAGCATCTTTGGGAATTGTTTGAGCCTTATGAAATTATACCTTCCCCAATTTCACCAAAGTTCTTTTGTCCCCCCTTTCCCCTTTCTGAATCACTACCCCCTCCCAATTTTCATCTCACCCAAACCCCCTCCCCTTTCTTCACATTGAACCACACCCCCTATCAAAAGAAATTATTTTATTTTATATAATAAAAATTAAATAATATAATTTATCACAATAATAATATCATGTATATAATTAATATAATTAATATCACATAATAATAATAATAATAATAAAACAAATTTAAAAAGATTAATTATATTAATTACATATATATTTAATACTTTTATTTATGTATATAATAACATAAGTATTATTTAATTTTGTTATCATAAATAAATACGTATAATATGAATTATATATATAGATGAAATAATTGTAGTTATAGTATGTGTATATATATATTTGTATATTTACATATTTATAGATAATAGTTTAATAATAAAATTAAGTAATATATATCTATATGGAAATTTAAAGTAAATGTTTGGCCAAAACATCCTTTTCTATATTGATGTTGTTTGGAATAGAGAGATCTGGTCATCAAATTTGTTTAAAGGTGAGTGATCATGCACATAATTGAAGGGATGTCTGGGTCATTTCAAGAGGCAGACAGCATTCACCATGAGTTAACTGAAGGCTGTGGACATTCGCATGAAGGTATACCATATGGATGTCTTTTCTTATTAGGATCTATTTTTATAGTATTTCATTTTTTGAATATCTTAATAACTTACACTCCTCCTTCCACACCCATACCAGACACATGAACCATCTTCGACATTGGATATGGGCACTCTTCTCCTTTTTTTATATTTTCATATCTACGTTTTCTATTTTATAAATATCATCATTATACATGTTTTATTAATTCAATTGTGTTTTGTAAATTCTATTTTCATGTTTTTGTGTTTGTTCATCCTCTCTTTGTGTTTTTATCTCCAATCTCTACAAATGGATAACTAATCTATAGGGATTCATTTTGATTATGAAACCTGATTTGGCCTAAAGATCTAATAATCACCATGATCATCATTTTCTCTACATCACTCTGGGAATATTTTGAAGGTGAATTAGGATGTTCCATAAAAAATTTATATATTGTATCAATCAATTTCTATATTTCCATTACTCTTTTTTTTCCTATTCTTCTCTTATCATTCTTGATGGAGTGAATAATAGAGGTTTTGTAACATTTTTACCAACAAATATCACTTCAGAAAGGGATAAATTCTTGTCTGGAGTGATCTGATTTGGATATTTCTTCTCTTTTGAGAGAGTTATCATTTGTTGAAAGTGATCATGCACATGAGTGCTCAATATTTTGGGTGAGATAGGTTTGTGAATAAAGGAATCAACCATGTACTGAGTGAGGTTAATTGTGGTTGATATAATTTTTTTATTATACTATCATAGGGAGTTAATGGTGGATCCACTTGGATATTTCTTTGTTCTTACCCACATCCCTCTTTAGTGACATTATGTCATTTCTTGTTCTTTGTCATTTGGTTTTGTTTATTCTATGTTTCTTCTATTTTAACACTATTTATTCACCCCCAACAGTGATTTTCAACATTATTTTTTTATTTTTTTCCATATATCTAATAACCCAAAATAAAATTGAAATAACATTATGGCTCTTGACACTACATCCATGAGGGAGACTGTAGACGCCGGAAAAGTCCGTTGCTCCCAAACGAAGCTCCGGATGCGGAAAGCGAAGTGATATTTGGAGTCAGAGGCACGTTCCGGAGGGCCCGGAGGACTTACGCGAAATTTCAGAGGCCCGCGCGCAAAGGTGAGTCGCGGCGCGCAATCCTCCCGGGATGCGCGCAATGCGCTGGGCCGGCGCGCTATTTTCCGCGCCCGTGGCCTGCGCGGCTCCCTTGCGCGCCGGGTCCTGATTCCGCGCCCGCGAAGGGAATTCCGCGCCCGAGACCGGATTCCGCGCCCGGGGTTGCCTATAAATATAAGGCGACCCTCGACGTTTTGGAGGTTGCCAGAATCCGAAGCGTCGCTCGTTCGCGCAATCCAACCCCTTCCGCGCGCAATGCCGATCTTCAGGTAACCTCCTTTCTTTCGCGCAATAGAGCCTTGGGGTTTGCCTTCGCGCGCAATCCCCTTGGATCATTTCCTTTGAATGATCCTTAACCCGAAGGCCTTTGCGCGCAAAAGAAGCCTCTTGCGCGCAATTGCCCCCGGGTGCGCGCAATCCAGCCCGATTGCGCGCACCCCCCATTTTCAAAGTGGCCATTCGTTAGAGAATGAGCCGTTGCCCCCGCGAGCTGTCCGAAGCCCGGTGCGCGCAATCTCAATCATCCGCGCGCAAAGGGCTGGCCCGATTGCGCGCCAGCCCGCCATTTTGCGCGCCGACCTGCTGTTTTGCGCGCAAAGCTCCTCTTTTGCGCGCAATCCGCCGGGGTCGCCCCCTTTGACCCCCTGAGGGTACCCGCCTGCGTGGCGCCCGATGATCTTCATCCTGGGTGCCCGCACCGTGCGTTGTCTTTCCGTGCGGCCCTCCAGGCTTGCGCGAAGTGACACGGACCCATCGACGACAACCAACGTCCAGCATGACGTTAAACTGCACATACATCCCGCATGACGCTAAACTGCATCCGTCCAACATGACGTTAAACTGCACCACGTCCAAGCTGCACGACGCTAAACTGCCTAGCCCCTATCGTTCGTGCTGCAAGACGTTAAACCGCCAAGCACCTTCGTCCTCAAAACACGACGTTAAACTGTACTTCGTCCGGCAAGACGTTAAACCGTCCGCTTCGTCCTCAACACACGACGTTAAACTGTACTTCGTCCGGCAAGACGTTAAACCGTCCGCTTCATCCTCAACACACGACGTTAAACTGTACTTCGTCCGTCAAGACGTTAAACCGTCCGCATCACCCGATCCCGTGCCTCGCACGCAGGGTCCCCCCCGGTTTGGATGTGGCCCCCACCCGCTCGTCTCTGCAGGGATGTCGGGATTGCCCCTTTTTAGGGACGATTTAATGGGAGCGGCTTTTCCCTACGGGGGGGTAGGGTATTACAAACCCCTTGTTTCTTGTGGGGGGCTGCACATGTGTATCTCCATTGCGCTCCCCCACTGCCAAAGCCAGTAGAGGGTGTGACTGGGATCGAGGTGTCTCCTACTTTCGGTCCAAGTCCCTTCCAACTGAGTTTTGCCGCATCCGGGCTGCCTCAAGTGCGTAAGTCCTGACAGAATGAACTACGTGGACTTTGATCCATGTCTTCTAAACAGGGTACGTAGGAAACCTCCCTGAGGTTCAAGCCCACCACCTGGTCGTCCCGGTCGTATTCACGTCGGTTCGTCCATCAGTGGACCCCTCCAGGGTTCACGCTTGCGTCGATTCACCTATGAATCCGCCCCTGTGGGAGACTGCCCGTGTGTATCTCCACTGTGCCTCCCCACAGCCCCTTTTTCCATCTCTCCTTTTATCGTCCAGCATGACGTGAAACTGTGATCCACCCGGCCGTTCCATCCCCCTCTGTGTGAGGTGGTTCGGTTCAATCCTCCGCCCGGCGGCCTCGACCCCTTCGTGAGTCGGCTTGCCGACGTCCATCATGACGTTAAACTGTATACCCGAACTACGTTGACTTTGATCCGTGCTAACGCGCGGTACGTAGGAAGCCCCTACGGGGTCCAAGCTCTTCACTCCATCGTCCATCCTGATCCTTACCCGGGCCGCCAAATCCCGGTGGGGTCATGCCACTTCTCTCCACTCCACATCATTTGGGAAGCCACTCATGCGCTGGCCCCAGCGTCGGAGGTTCCCCGCAAGGGGTTCTGTCATCTGATCCACTCTTTGTGTTGATCGGTCCGATGCCGTCCCCGCTGGACGTTAAACTCGCGGCATACCCCGTGTTAAACATGGGAAGCTGAGGAAAACCTCAGGGGATACAGTTCCCCGCACCCAGTGCGGGATGCCTCAGGCCATCATGCCTTCGAGAAGCCCTATTAGGGACGGAAGACAAACGTGCAGAGCTGCAGTGTTACGACACGCCCCCAGCACCCAGAGCCACCCGGCCTTCTCACCGCAGGTTGCTGCCCCGACCAGACTCCTTGGAGCGTCCGGGCGGAAGCAGCGTAATTAACCGGTGTCCATGAAGATATGGCGCCGGGAACGAGATTCACGAGCATGTCTTAAATCTATGAGGGAGACCCGGATTAGGCGACGAGTTCCGAGGAGACGTCCAAGGAAGGAGGAGCCGACATCCCATCATCCCGGTTTCGATCAAGGAGCAGACGCCCCTGAATAAGGGACGGATGCCGCCCGCCTTTGGAAAGCGGGACTGCGGGACCACAAGCCACGCGCCCATCCCCTCGGGTTGACGGGTGCACGCGCGAACGCGTCCTGGCGGAACAGCGTAACCCGACGCACATCCGCACCGAAACAGAGACCCTGAAGTTAACCATTGTTCTATATATCCTGCTGATGAAATTATTAATTTATCTGATGTGTATGAATTGTATGAGGATGTTTTATTATTCAATTTTTTGTTACAAAATAGGCCAAAAAGAGAGCTCTTAGATGATAAAAAGTTTGTGACTCATCAATCAAAATAGAAGTATACACAGAAGTTATGCAAAATAAAAAATGATCAAGATTGGGTGGATCCTACAAAGAAATATTTCTATCTTGAAAGAGAATCATGTACTTCCTTGGCCCTACATACCTTGATCAAAAGGACATAAACTTCATGGTAGAATCCTAACAGTCCACTGATTAATTGTATTATATAATGCAACATAGAAGAAATGTAAAAAGAAACATTCAGAGATAAAAGAAGTAGAAAATACCAATATTTGAGTCTAAATTACCCTCTGATGTTATACTATAAATTCAAGATCTAAAATTAAATCCCAGCTTACAGATCTAGAATGAGATGGAATAGGTAGACATTGAATAATCTAGGCACAATATGACAGATCATTTTATTTCTAGCACTTCATTTGATGATATTTGATGAACTAACCCATCTAATGTTTTTTTCATTACTCAACAGGCGGCGACAACACATTCTATCATCAAATTTTACATTGAATATTCATAAAATGAGGTCTTGTGTTTTGAAGAGAGGACATATGTTGTTTAATACCTCACTCATTCCACAAAAATACTCCAATAGGCACTGATTAATCTTGGTGATGAGGAAGCCGACAAAACTCAAATATAATTTCACATTATTGAATAATATTTGGTTTTATGGGATTTTACATTTTGTGCCTGTTAATTTTGATTCTCACAAAATAGGTTTTGCATAGTCATATGAAAAAAAATTTATTCTATATGATTGATGAGGAAGAAACCCATGATGATAAATAAGTTAATTGTTTGGTGTTTTGTACATATATCAGATAAGTTGATTTCACATTTCTTGTAGTCATTGAGGAAGCTATGTTTTGGACTAAACCAAAATAAAATTCACTCCTAGAGATGATTTTTTACAACATGTACTCCCTCAACACAAATTTTAAGAAGAGGGGAAGTTCCCCTACAACTTATTTAAACCTCCAGTACTCTATAAGTTCTACACTATTAAGGATGTTTTCTTATTGAATATTACCTAGGGGTACTCCACCAATGACATTTCTCTGAGGTTGGGAAGAACCATATCTAGAGGTTCCTAAGAAAGAATAATCATCCCCCATCAGACTATTGTTGATCCACTAACTCTCTAGCAATAGAAGTTCAAACTACAACTCCCCTTGGGAGTTATCCCAATATTATAATCAATTAATTTTTAATTTATTTTCATAATGTTTTTTATTATAAATATTATGTTTTTATTATTCATATAATAATCATTTAGTTACTTTACATGGTAGTCAATCAAAACCAATGGAAGGCTTCATTGAAAAATAATGAATGAAAAGAATCTAAATTAGTTAAGTTGTTGATTTTAATTTTTTCAAGTTCATTATATTTTAATTTTAAAAACATAGGGAGGATTCTTTGAAAAATAATGATTGAAAAGAATCTAAATTTGTGGAGTTGTTGATTTTAATTTTTTCAAGTTCATTAAATTTTAATTTTAAAAATATTTTTTGTGAACATTTTATTTTTACGGTACTAGTTATTATGTTTGAGGGAGTCCCCATGATTTTTGTGAAATGTATGATTCTATTTCATATATAGGATTATTATATTTCTAAAATCCGGTGAGTTGAATGTTATTTTGAGTTGAATTGTGAAACCTACTACACCATTTGTTTTCACTTTTATTCTGTTATTTTTTTCTTCATTAGTTATCATTATACTGTAATAAATTCATTTATAAATATTTTTTCTACCTAAAAAATTAAAAGCATGAACATTTAAAAATTAATTGTGAATGATATGATGGTGGTGGATAGGAGGTCCTTTTTTATTTTTTTTCTCTTCTTTTTCTTTTTTTTGTGTGGGAAGGTAAACCCTTTAACTTTAATGTAACCCCCTTCATAATAATTTCATTGTTGTATTCCCTTCTGTTTTGAATTTGGATGTCTCCTACCTTGAAATTAAATATTGGATACAATTTTGACTTTTACGGGTGGGGGAGAGGGGTCTTTCACCTACACATTAAACTCCCCCAAGATTTTTTTCAAATAAATGTTCAGATGTTTTCAAAAAAAATATAATTCTTTCAAAAAATAAAATTATTTCACAACCTATGTTTCTATTGGATTCAATCATCTCATCGATTTATTCTATATTAGAGGATAACAACTTACTAGTAGTTAAGGGTTGCACTAGGTTTGAATGTGTTGACTATGTATGGTTATTGAGTGACATAACATACTGTTTCTATAGATTTTATATTTGGCACTATGGAAGAGTGTGAGATAGGATTGTTATATAAAATTGTGATCATGACATTGGGAAACTAGATATTTATAATTGATCTGAGGTGACTCATATTTTAAAAAATTATAGTCAGTGTCTTCATGATAATAATGTGTGTCAAGGATATTCTTTAAATGTAAAAATATTCGATAAGATGGATTTTAAGTTCATAGGTATGAAATCTCATGATTTTCACATCATGATACAACAACTTCTACCAGTTTCAATACATGGAATATTTCCCATCCATTTTAGAAAGACTATAATGAAGTTCTGTTATTTTTTCAATTTAATTTGTATTATGTTGATTGATGTGAATGATTTGAGAATTTCAGAAAAGAATACAATTTATAAACATTGTTAATTGGAAATTTATTTTCCTCCATATTTTTTTCGATATAATATTGCATTTAAGGATTTTTTTGGTTCGATAAATAAAGCATTATGGACCTGTATATCTTCATTGGATGTATCCCTTTAAAAGGTATATGAAAATATTGAAGGGTTATGTTAAGAATACATATAGACCTAGATCCTCCTTTATTGAAAAGTATATTTTTGAGTAGGTTGCGATGTTTTGTACGAGATACTTGGTTGTAGAAGAGCACCAAGGTTTTCCTCTATCTCACTATGAACGAGTTAATAATGAGGGAAAGGCGATTCGTGGGTTGAAATGAAAATCACCGGCAGTTAAACATATGAATAATTTATAATTACACATATTTAATAACATAGCTAATGCTCAACCATATATGAAATTGCATATTAATGAGTTGAAACAATGTCATCCAAAGAAGAAAGTAATGTTGATTTTCAATGATCACAACAAAACATTTTTTTTATGATTTAAAAAGACATTACATGGTAGATCAGATGTATAAGAAACATTAAAATGGTTTGTGGGTGGTCCAGGTTTAAATGTGATAACATTGTCTGATTATGACATTAATGGATATATATTTCATACTAAAGATCAAGATAATATAAGTGAAGTTCATAATAGTGGTGTATTGGTGTTTGTAGAAGCAATGCATATTTTGAGTTCTAAAGATAAAAAACCCAATTTTGGACTCAACTACATGTTGTGGAGTCATTGAAGAAATGTGGGAGGTTGATTAATTTAAAATTAAATTTCCTTTTTTTAATTGCAAATGGTTTATCGGTAACAACAGGGTCAGACATGATGAATTTGGAATGAAAGTTGTTAATCTAAATAGATTGGAAGACACATCCAATTCTTTTATAATGGGAACACATGAAAAATAGATTTTTTATGTAGTAGATCAATCAGATATGAAATTGTCATTGTTTTAAAATAAAAAACAATATGTTTGTGAGGATAAACTTGATGAAGATGCTAATTTATGCGAGATCCCAACTTCCATGGAAATATTAGAATAACATAATGATGAGCATGTTAAAGACATGGTTTGTGACATAAGGAACGATCATGATAAAGGAATTTGGGAAAACAATCCATTTTTTCATTCCTAATATTACAGGTAACATATATTTATTTCTTGTTTACATTTATTATTTTTATAAAATGATTTATATTGGAATTTTCTTCTTTATTAAAAAGCATATTAAATAAAATAAGTAATAGTTTTTGTTTATTTTAATTTTTTCTAGTTTAGTTTGTCATGTTTACTATTATGTAAATTATATATCTATTATTTTTGTTTAATGACAATTACATTACCAGTTTTACCATGTCTACCATATCTACCATGTTTACCATGTACCATGTTTACCATGTCTACCATGTTTACCATGTTTACCATGTTTACCATGTTTACAATAGTTTACCATAGTTTACGATATTATACCATTATGTAACGTATATATTTATTGATTTTGTTGAATGAAAATTACACTAATATGTTTACCATGTTTACCATGTTTGCCATCTTCACCATTGTTTAACATGCTTACCATATTAACCATGTTTACTATTACGTAGCTTAGTTCAATTTTCCATTTTATGTTTACATTTTTATTAAAGTATATGAATTTTTATATTGGTGAACTGATGTCTGTTTTTTTATTTGATGGATAATGACATATCAATTAGTTGATCAACCACATTATTCTAGAGATGAACATAATGATCATAACTCGAGGGAGGAACATTCACATTCTCCTCTTGATGTTCCCAAATCTTCCTCCATTGCTCCCATAATGACCAAGATGTGTTCAAGAGTTGGTAATCGTGGGTGAAGACATTTACAAAAATCATCACTTTCTTGTATGTAGGACTAGTGGATACTCATTGAGTTTGATGAAAATGATATTATTAGAGGTCCAAATGCAAAATATTTTAAGAGTTTTGTATCCACTAATGGTAAGAGAAGAGTAATAATTTTTTTCGATGATTGGAGAAGTGTGGACAAATCTATAGTATCTCAGATGTGGGAGATGATTTTGGTAGATATTTTTCAATTGTTTGCCTATTTTCGTAAATTTTTCTAGTATAATTTGTTTTATCTTTTCTTTATCAGATGACATTTGATATTCAAAACACTGGAGGATTTAGGAAGAAATTCATATCGATAGCTGCTAGGATATGGAGGGATTTCAAATCAACCCTCACATCTGATTTCATTTTTGGTCATAGGAGTCATGACAATCCATCTCATATATATCCTTTAATATATGAAGACACATGGAGATAATTTGTTGAATGTAGAAGAAAAGATTCATTTTTTGTAAGGGAAATGCAATATTTTATATGTTTTCTTGTATAAATGATCTTATTAATGTTTTTTTAATGATTTCTTATTCTTAATTTACAGAAAACAAGGACATATCATCAATATATCCAATTTAAATATGTATACCATCATAGTTTATCTCGGAGAGGGTATAAATTGTTGGAAGAACAAATTATGGAAGAAAATTTTCCAAAACTGAGAGTTGAGTCTTCAAGATCTGGAGAGGTTTCCCCTCCAACCCCTCCATATATACTTGAAAAATGGAAGAGTGCAAAGATGGAAAAATGTGGAAATATCTTTCAGAAGATTCTAGAATCATAGATGAGAGGATTATAAGATATTTATTTTATTTATTTATGTTAAATATATATATTATATAATTTGAATCATTATAGAAATGTTAAATTAATTAATACAGGATTATCTTCAGGAGAAGAGCCCACAAGGGTTATTTACAGCTGCTTGGAGGAAAGATATTTTATCTACAGCATTGGGAAAGCTATAAAATCCTTGTCATGTATGAGGATATCTGACGGGTGTATCAGTAAAAAAGTGTTTCCACATTCTTCAACTTCTTCCATTGAGGGTGTTTATAAAAAAATAGAATACTTGGAGGATAAAGTTCATAATATTAATGTAATGGTTTAGGAAAGGATTTTAGCATTGGTACAGTCTATGTTTGTAGACATGCAAATAAAATTTCATAATCTAGCTCCCACTCCTCCACCTCCCCTTGCAGTTCCCATTATTTATCCTCCACCTCTTCCAGTAGCTCCCACTCCCCCACCTCATTCTACGGCCCCATTTTTTATCCGACTCCTCTTCCATAGCTTTTAACTTATTGATAGTTGTTTGTTGATGATCCTCAACATCATATAGTAGCATATGGGATGGTATATTGTATAGGAGATATAGTTCATCATCAACAGTTCGAGGTATCTCATCATAGGGTCACTGTAAAAGATATTATAGATAGACCATCTTGAGTACCATTACCTACAGATGAGGTGCTGCTAGTTGGACATAGTATTGGCCATTTTTTAATTTGGAAATCCAGACCTCTATAACTCATTACCATAGAAGTATGTATGTTATATCATCTATTTTATTTTTTTATTATTGGTGTTTTAATATTAGAAAACTAATATATTTTTCTATTTATTTTTATTGGTATACTTCAATGGTTAAGAAATATTGTATAAACAACAACAAATTTAATTGACTATGACATCAGATACATATTCTAGTAGTCTTGACGGATTTTCAAGATATTCAAATTTATTGTCAAATAATTGTGAGTGTCCAATGGAAGCACATGTTTGTGGATGTGGAATAAATGTGAGGATTCTGAAAAATGATATCATGGATATTGTTACTAGAGATAAGTTGGGCATAAACATGGTGAAAATTTATTTCATGTTAGTAGTAACACCTTCTCCCAGTGTTAAATTTATTATAAATGTGTACTTATGTCTGTTTTGAATTAGGTATCATTATTACATATTGTAGAAGAATGAGCAGACAAATGTATATATATTCATGGACCCTCTTTTGATTTCCCCTCAAGAACATGCATTGGATGAGAAACAAATAATAATTTATATTACTGAAATATTTGAATTCAATATAATCACACAATGTTGGATGATGACTTTTTGTGAGATTTATGAAAAATATATCTAGAAAAGAGTTCACTATCATTTAACATAAAAACCACAAACATTAAACTTTCTTTTATCAGTGATCATTGGAAGTTAGGTGTTTTTTCTTCAAGGGAGAAAACTCTTTATTGGACTTTCTCTGTCCATGGACATGTGTGGTAAAGTTTTATGAATATATTGGAAAAGTATGTTTCAATTTCTTAATAGTTGTATATATTATAATGAATTTTAAATTTATTCCATTCATATTATTTTCTAATAGGGGATGGGTCTACATTCCAAAAAACACAAAGAAAAGGAGGGCCAGGATCAAATATGTAAAAGTAAAGGTAAATATCCATTTATAATTTTTACTTTTTGATGTATTCCATAGAAATAATATTTTGAGTTTACACTCATTTAAACTGAATTTTTCTGAACAACAAGGCATCATCAAATGCAGATATTATATGTTAAGATTTATATATGAAATAATTACAATTAGAAGATTTGTGGACATTGACCTGGTAAGATTTTCTTTTAAATATTTCCATAAAATTTTATTTGATTTATTTATTATACATGTTAACTACTATCCTTTTAATTTTTAGTTATTTGATGACCCTCCAACCTATAGTTCTCAAGAGGTCAAACACTTACAAGTGGAATGGTTAAATTATTTTTCAGGTTTTATTGGATTTTAGTTATCTTTTAGTGTAAAATGTAAATTTGAATATTGTCATTATAATTCTATATTTGGTGGTCGTTTATGTTGGATTTAGGTTTTTTTTGTTGAAATTGTATTTTTTGAATGTTTTATATGTGAATGTTTAATTTTTTTCTACATCTTGTTTTTTCTAGTTCTAATGGTTTTTCTGGAATGGATTCTGGTCAAGGGGGAGAGCGATTCTAGGGGTGTGGGGTGTCCAGTGGGGTGGGGGTTTCTATGGGTGTGGGAGGGTTGTCCAAAGGAGTGGGGGTGCCCATGGTGTCCACGGGTGTTTGAAGGTGTCCAAGAGTGTTGGAGGTTTGTCCATGGGAGTGGGGGGGGGGGGGTCCAGGAGGGTGGGGGCTATCCAGGGTTTATCCAGGTGTGTGGGGGTGTCTAGTGGGGTGGGGGTTCTAGGGGAGTGGGAGGGATTTCTAGTGGGGTGGGGGTGTCTAAGGTGTCGATGGGGGTGAGAGGGTGTCAAGGAGGGTGGGAGGGCTGTTGAGGGGTTGGGGCTATCTAGGAGGTTGGCGGCTATTTAGGGGTGTCTAGTGGTGTGTGTGGGAGGGTGTCCAGTTGGGTGGGGGGTTCCAGGTGTGCGGGGGGATTTTATTATGGGGTGTGGGTGTCCAGGGTGTCCATGTGGGTGGGAGGGTGTCTAAAAGGGTGGGAGGGTTGTCCAGGGGAGTGGGGGCTATCTAGGAGGGTGGGGTATCTAGGGGGTATCCAAGGTTGTGGGGGGTGTCCAGTGGGGAGGGGGGGTCCTAGGGGTTTTGGAGGGCTATCTTGTGGGGTGTGGTGTCTATGGTGTTAATGGGGGTGGGAGGGTGTCTGGGAGGGGGAAAGGGTTGTCCATGGCGTGGGGTTGTCCAAGAGGGTGGGGGGTTGTCTAGGGGTGTTCAGGGGTGTTGGAGGTATCCATTGGGGTATGGGTTGCAAGGGTGTGGGAGGGCTGTCCAGTGATTTGGGGTGTCCAGGGTGTCCATGGGGGTGGGAGGGTGTCCAGGATAGTGGGAGGATTGTCTAGGAGAGTGGGGGTTGTCCAGCAGGGTGGGGCTGTCAAGGGGGTGTCCAAGGGTGTGTGGGGGTGTCTAGGGGGTGGGGCTTTCCAAGAGTGTTGGATGGATTTCTAGTGTGGTGGAGTGTACATGGTGTCTATGGGGGTGGGAGGGTGTCCAAGGGGTGGTAGGGCTGTCCAAGGGGGTGGCGGCTACCATGGAGGGTGGGGGTGTCTAGGGGTGTGTGGGGGTCTCTAGTGGGGTGGGGGTTTCTAGGGGTTTGGGAGAGATGCCAAGTGGGGTTGGGGTGTCCAGGGTGTGCTTGGGGTGGGAGGGTGTTCGAGAGGGTGGGAGGGATTTCTAAGGGAGTGGGGTTGTCTAGGAAGGTGGGGATGAAAAGGGGGTGTTTAGGGGTGTGGGGAGTGTCCAGGGGGTGGGGGATTTCTAGGGCTGTGGGAGGGCTGTCAAGGGGTGGGGTATGTCCAAGATGGTGGGGGTTGTACAGGGGTTTCCAGGGGTGTGGGGTTGTTAATGTGGGGGGGGGGGGGGGTGGATCAAGGGGTGTGGGAGGGTTGTCATGTGCGGCGGAGGGTCTCCAGGGTGGACTACAGGGGTGGGAGGGTATCCAGGAGGGTGGGAGGGCTGTGTAGTGGAGTGGGGGATGTTTAGGAGGGTGGGGGATGTCCAGGGGTTGTCTAGGTGTGTGGGGGTGTCCAGGGGTGGGGGGTTTCCAGGGGTGTGGGAGGACTGTTTAGGGGGGTGGGGGTGTCTAGGGTGTCCATGGGGGAGGGAGGGTGTCCACGAGGGTGGGAGAGCTGTCTAGAGGTGTGGGGAGATCCATGAGTGTGGGCGGATATCCCATGGCTGTCTAGGGGTATAGGGGGGTGTATAGTGGGGTGGGGGTTTCCAGGGGTGTGGGAGGGATATCCAGTGGGGTGGGGGTGTCCAGGGTGTCCACTGGGGAGGGGTGTCCAGGAGGGTAGGAGGGATGTCCCGGAAAATGGGGGTTGTCCAGGAGGGTGGGGGTGTCTAGGGGGTGTTCAAGGGTGTGGGGTGTCTACTGGGTGGGGGTTTCTAGGAGTGTGGGAGGGTTTTCCAGTGAGCCGGGGGTGTCTAGGGTGTCCATGGGATGGGGGTGTCCTAGAGGGTGGGCGGGTTGTCGAGGGGGTGGGGGCTGTCCAGGAGGGTGGGGGGCTTTCCAGGGGGTGTTCATGGGTGTGGGGGTGTCCAGTGGGGTGGGGTTTTCATAGGGTGTGGGAGGGATATCTATTTGGGTGGGGGTGTATAGGGTGTCGAAGGGTGTCTCAGGGGGTCCAAGAGGATGGGAGGTCTATACAGGGGAGTGGGGGTTGTCCAGGATGGTGGGGGGTTGTCCAGGGGTGGGGGTTTCCAAGGGTGTGTTAGGGCTATACAATGGGGTTGGAGGGGGGTTTTGGGGTGTCCATGTGGATGAGGAGGGTGTCTAGGAGGGTGGTAGGGCAGTCCAATGAGGTTGGGATGTCCAGGAGGGTTGGGGGTTTCCATGTGTGTGGGAGGGTTGTTTTGTGGGGTGAGGGTGTCTAAGTGTCCATGGGGGTGAAGGGTGTCCACGGTGTCCATGGGGTGGGAGGGATGTCCAGGGGCGTGGGGGATATCTAGGAGGGTAGGGGTTGTCCATGGGGTGTATGGGGGTATGGGGGTGTCTAGGGGGTGGGGGTTTCTAGGGGTTAGGGAGAGCTATATAGTGGGGTTGTGGGTGTCCAGGGTGTCCGAGGGGGTGGGAGGGTGTCTAGGAGGGTGGGTGGGATTTCTAGGGGGTAGGGGCTCTCCAGGAGGGTGGGCGGTTGTCCCAGGGGTTTCCATGGGTTTGGGGGTGTCCTGTTGGGTGGGGTATTCTAGGGGTGTGGGAGGACTATCCGGTGGGCTTGGGTGTCTAGGGTGTCCATGGGGGTGGGAGGGTGTCCATGAGGGTGGGAGGGCATTCTAGTAGAGTGGGGGCTTTCCAGGAGGGTGGGGGATGTCCAAGAGGTGTCTGTGGGTGGGGTAGTCTAGGGGGAGGGTATTTGTAGGGGTGTTAGAGGGTTGTCTGGTGTGGTGGGGGAGGGTGTCCAGGGTGTCAATGGGGGTGGGGGTTTCTAGTATGGGGGTCAGGTTGTCCAGGGTGCGGGGGCTGTCCAGGGGATGTCTAGGGGTGTGGGGGGTGTCATGTGGGGGTGGGGGTGGGGGTTTCTAAGGGTGTGGGAGGGATTTCTAGTGGGTTGGTGTGTCTAGGGTATCCAGGGTGTGATAGGGTGTCCCGGATGGTAGGAGTGATGTCTAGAGGAGTGGGGTTTGTCTAAGAGGGTGGGGGTTGTCCAGGGGCTTTCTAGGGGTGTGGGGGATGTCCAGGGGGTGGGGGATTTCCAGGGGTTTGGGAGGGCTTCCTAGTGGGGTGGGGATGTCCAAGGGTTTGGTTTTGTCTATGGGGTGGGGGATTTTCAGTGGTGGGAGGGTTGCCCCATGGGGTGGGGGTGTTCGGGGTGTCCATGGGGGTGGAATAGTGTCTAAGAGGGTGGGGGTTGTCTAAGGGGTGGGAGCTGTCCAGGAGGGTGGGGGTTGCCCAGGGGTGTGGGGGTTGTCCAGTGGTGTGGGGGGTTTCTAGGGGTGTGGGAGGGCTTTCCAGTGAGGTGGGGGGTTTTGGTCTGGTTTAGGTCTTTTTTTTGTTCTGTTTTTGGTTTGTTTCAGGACTTCTTTGGCAAGGAATAGTAGTGGTTGAACAATTTTGTTTTGTTTTTAGTATTTTTCAGGTCTTTATTGACTTAGGAATGGGTTTTAACATCATTTATTTGAAAAATTTTGCAACAAATGCATGGGAATGTGTTTTTTTTCCTGCTATTTCATAACCTATGTAATAAATGGAATGGAATAGTTTTTCTGTCGGTTATAAAATAACCAACATAGTATATATGTTTTAAAGTCAGTTATTATTTAACTGATGTGAAAAAATGCTTGGAAGACTAGTTTATTATGTCGATTATGAAAATAACTGACGTGGTAAATTCTTTAGAGTAAAAATTTATTATGTCAGTAATTATATAACCGACATGAATAAATATATACCACATTGGTTATTTAAAAACTGACGTAAAAAATCCTGACTCCGAAGTGTTTTCCACATATTTTTTTGAGGAACAGACGTTAAAAACGCTTCTTATTTTTTGTTTTTACATCAATTTTTAAATAACTGATGTAAAAAAATAATGATTATAATATCTCCTATAATAACTTCATCCAAAATACAACATAAAAATAAAATATAACCACCGCAATAAAAGTTTTCTGCACTACTGTCATGCATGAGTACGACCGAACGTCTCCATGAACACTGTATTCCATTTCATATTTATAAATTATATGGATTATTATAAAACACATATACAAAATATAAATGATATTTCTATCAAGATGAAATCCCAGAAATCATAATATAAGTATAAGAAAAAAAGATAAAATATTTTAAGACATATTCAAAGAACAAAGTAGATATTACCTGAAGTGAAACCTTAATATAGAATTGTTAACAAGAGGGAGATGTAAAGACGTAACAAAACCAAATAAAATATTAGATATAAGAATATTGTTCTGGGATAGATTAATAATAAACTTATATTTATTATACATGGGGTTTGTATGAGTATGAAGTGAGCTAAGAAAAAATGTAAGATAATTTCATCAAACATTTTATTTAAGTGAGATACATGATTTATTCCCCACCCAATAATTTCGTGTGTTGTGTATACTACACATGTGTGGGTTATATGATTATTATAATTTAATTTATGGGTACTTATATATAAGTTATATGATCTTTATTTCATGTTTTTTATGTTTTAAAGGTTACCAAATCGATAAAAGTGTTTTGTCTCAATTTTCCTTCTTTGAGACTGAGGTTTTGTTATGCACCTAAAATATTCTTTAGGTGTATATACTTAAATTTTACATGTTATATCATTAATATACTTATTTTATAGATATTTTCAGATTCCTTCAATTTCATTTTCTAAAATTGAGAGTATGATCCCATGTTAACAATTTCTAAGACTTTATTGAAACAATATCAACACTCTTTAGGATTGTTTATGTTTATAAATAATTTGATGAAATATTATGATTCATCTCCCAAAAATACCCATTAATTAACTTATCATATTTTTATTTGTTAAATAATCATGGAACATTTCAATATTTCCACTCTCTGGTACATAATAAAGTTAATAAACTTTTTTTAGGAAATCCCAATTATACCCTCTCTTCGGATAGAAATCTATGTTCTTTCAAAACCATAATTTTTTAAAAGGTATTCAAAATAGTTTCAAGAATTTTTTTGAAATAATAAAAGTGTTTAAAAATAAAAAATTAATATTTTTATAATCTTATCTTATAGTTTTTAATGAAAATGGTTTTCAAAAGGTTTTAAAAATTCAATTATATGTTTTAAAGGAAAATGGTTTCCAAAAATGTTTCAAGAATCTATCATAAAATTTCATTGAAAAATGTACAAAATCAATTTTAATATTTATTTACATGTTTTCATCATTATTTTCAATAAAAAAAATTCAAAAAAAATTCAATATTTCTTTATATGTTTTCAAATTATTTTCAATGAAATGATTTTAAAAACATTTTCAATATTTATTTTAATGTTTTTAAATCATTTTTAATGAATAAAGAATTTAAATTTTTTTGAAGCTTATTCAGTATTTTTTCAAGGAAAAAGGTTTTTGAAGTGATTTAGTGACATATTAATAAGTTTCTAAGGTATTTCAAATGAGATAGGTGGGACATATATCTCCATCAAATGCATCAGGTAAATATTTATATCACATGATAAATACTAATATGGTATTGTTAAAGAACCTTGACTACTAATTTGGTCATCAGAGTGAACTATGACTACCAAAATCGTATGAAAAGTGAGATCGTGCTACTAAGATGGCCACAAGAGTGAACCATGACTACGAATATAGTATGGGGAGTTATCCCATGCTACCATGATTATATTTTCAGACATGACTTGGCTACTATGTAAATTGTATTATATTACTATGTTTCTTCCATAAATCCATGTTTTATTCCTATGTTATGAATTCATGGCTTATGTTCTTTATTTTTGAATGATTCTTATCATATGGAAAGAAGATATTTATGTCATGATTCTTTTTTATGATATGTGATAAGTAGGGTATGATTTTATATTTTCATGATCATGTTCTCATACCCTTATTCTATGAATCCTTCTTTTGTATCTCCCTTGTTTACCCTTACTAGGCATCTGATCTCACCCATTTTTATGTTTCCTTCCCCCATGTAATAAAGATGTGTATTATTTTTTATGTGTTTGAGAAGGGTTCTAGTCAAGAAAAAACTAGTTGTAGATGATTTAGTACATATCTGTACTAGCCTTTTTTCATGTTTCTGAAGGCACTAGACTATTATGTCTTTGGCCATCTATTTGTTTAAATTTTTAAGTACTCTCACAAATTAATTTAATGTTAATGTATGAAAATAGTGGGTCAGTATACCCTATCCACTAAATTTGGAAATGTGATGGGCTTGGAAGGCACCGACCATTACACCATATACCTCTCAAAAAATTCTCATAATTGAGAATCAAAACCAAACAAAATAAAATAAATTTGGTTTGAACAACCTCCCCACAAGATACCTCTCAATTATATCATCTCACCCCAAACATCACCATAAGGGAAAAAACCAAACCCGAACACCCACAAATATCCCACACAACCACATCAACACACACAACCTCACCACCTATCATTGAGCATATCACCAAATCATCTAGTACTAGCCAAAAGATACCAATTTTTTATATAACCACCAAGATAACAATATTTTTTCCCACAATGATAAAAAATATACCTATAAACCCAACAAATCTCAACAAATTGAACATATGAATCATGGAATTCCATAACCAATGTCATGATACTATCCTCAGTGGGTGAAACTGACTCTCCCACATAGATTCAATCACATCAAATTATAATAAATAAAGATTATGATTCAAGTCCTCTCCTTTTTATATGTTACAATAATTTTCACACAATAATCACCAAAACAATTGTACATACCATAAAAAACGGATCCAACGTCACATTGAAAATATTAACAGAGAAAAAAAACAAAAAAACATGTGTACTAGGCATGCGTTTGTGTATCATTCTCTAAAGTACTCCCCTCTATTCCAAAATTCCTCCACAACACACAATACATGTGGATAGATTATCCCCATATAACCTTCTCTTGACCATCCTGGATATCTACTATCTACTCCATTATTGTCACATCATCCATGATATCTATATCTCCCCACATGATGATGTTTTAATCATCATTAAGATACCAATGAAGCTAGGAAACAAGGAAGACGTGGTGGATTCTTTCTTATAGTGGTGTGAAATCCAAACGATAACAACCCTCATCAACTCACCCCAAAACCACGAAGTGTCTAATAATCCAAGGAGATAGCTTACTCCACTAAAAAACCATTACTTCCAACATCGAGGGGATGCATTCATGAACACAGGGCCTCCAACATCAAGCTCCATGGGAATAAACATATGATCTACATAATAATTATACTTGTCATTTCATACTTTAATCCTCTCCTAAATAAGCTAAACCATCTTTGTGATGCCCTGAACCACATCGGTTCTGAGAATTGTTGTCACCCCAACCTCATCACAACACAACGAAGAACAAAATTTCCTCCCATAAAATGCCTCTAATTGAGTCATACCAATGTATGGGTGGTATGTCTTATTTTAAGAAAAATCATAAAAATGAAATTTCCTTACCCAAGATCACTAAAGTACATGATACATCAATGTAACATATCCTATGATAGTACACTCTATCTGTGTCCGAGTTAGATAGTGGAAGGAAATGATGAGGTTTTACTGACTTCTAAAATAATACTGCAATCCCCTACAAACTCACAAAGTAAAACAACTGTCTTTATTTGAGATATTAGATCTCATAACTCCATGAAACCACACTACCTCTTCCACATACATCCTTTCTAAACAATCCATGGTGCCTGACTCCGTGATCAGTATGATGTGGGCTGATTTCATCAATTGATCCATGATTACCCAAATATAATCACAACTGTAATTATCTTTGGGTAAAAAATGTTTCAATCCATCGATATGTCATCCCAATTACACTTGGGAACATTAGAATAATTCCATATTCCCCCAAGAGAATGATGATCGACCTTTACCTTCTAGAAAACCAAACTCTTAACCATGAATTCCACCACCACCCATTTTATCCAAGACAACCAAAACTGTAATATCAAAACCATTATGCTTTTCTTAAACTCTTGTGTGTACTACCAAGGGTCTGTTATAGAACCTCACTAAGGACTCCCTCATGAATCACTACAAAAAAAATTCCTCCCCCAAAACAACTTCTTGATTTGAATATCTTCTACCATCTGGAGCATCACTATGTCCAACAAGATCATGCATCACCTCTACCTATGAGTCTCAAAATTAAGACTCCATTACATACATAATTAGAAATGACTAAACTAAAATATGAAATAAATATCATCTACCATAATCTACCCTTACATCTTTCTATAAGGATTTTAACTCCTCCAATCCTCTCCAAATATCCCTAGAATATTGAACAATATCCTTCCATAACTTCTTTCTCCAAGCATCATCCAAAAAATCCACATTCCTTAGCAGTAAAAGTTCTCAAAAAAAATATTATAGAATAAAATCCCTCCACATCCATTTTCTCGTATTCACATCATGTTGATAAAAGATCTAACATAAGATTTTGTGATATATAAAGACCATAATGGACTCCCAAAAAAGGTAATGTATACAAATCTTCAGAGAAAACACAACTTCTTCATGTTCTAGATCATAGGTTGTATAGATTACCTTGTGGGGGAGTAACTGACTAGACACATAAGAGATCACTACTCCCTAATGCATCAAAAACACATCCCAATACTAGATGGTAAGTGTCACAAAATACAACAACCATCACCCATCCAATGGAAACTAGATTTCTAGAACACTGAAAAATCACCCCTTTATGTAGGAGAATACTACCAGATACCAGTCAGTCTAGAAAAATTCATAGTCCTTCCATGTGTATGTTATCAACAAGGAAAACAATCGATTAATATAAAGCACACTCCTCTAATAATATAATGTAAGACTATGAAAACTATGAACCTATTCCCCATTACTGGGAGATCCCCAATAAAAAACTACCTTGACCATATATGTGTACCCTGACACACCCTGATCAGACACCACATGTATAAGTAAATGCATCCCCCATGTCCAAAACATTCACTAGGACAACATTCCATAGAGATGGTGGTGTCGAAGAAACTTTTGATAGTTCTGATATGATCAACATTTTCCTCCTCCGACTTTGTGCATATTAATATTTCTTCAACAAACATGACTAAAAACTGGTCTATGAATTCATAGAAATTAGTGTTCTTGATCCCCATAAACATATATGGTGTGTTTGTGACAACAAATAGCATGACCATGTTCTCAATGTGTCCATACATGAATTTAAAGTTAGTTGTTAGGATATATTCATCCTTCACACTCAACTGGTGATAATCAGGCCACAAATAAACCTTATAAAACCAAATCTATCCCCCCATATGGTAAAAAAGATTATCTATATTCAAAAAGGGTAATGATTATTGAATGTTACCTAATTCATGCTTTGTTGGTCTATGAAAACCCATAGAATACAATCAACCTTCATGGAGTGAAGCACTGGAACATCCCACAGGGACACACAAGGTCTGATGAAAATTTTCTACATCATTTTATCTATATAAACACTCAACTATCCTAACTCAAGGGATTCTGACTAAAAATAAACCATATAAATTAGAAAAAAACCAAGATTCATGTCTACCCAGAACTCAATATCATGTCAAAAGGTATCATCAAATCCTCTTTGCTAAAAACGTCAAAAAATCCCCAATAACCCTGAGAAACTCTACTATCCAAGAATCCACGGGTTCCATAGAAAAATTACCCACTAAAGAAAGATAGTGCTCCACATGTCTACCACCCTCATGAAAACCATTCTAACCAATGGAAACCACCCCCTGGTTATCCATATCCAAGAATAAGATTCTACCTAGGAAGAAATCAATGATATCCCACATAGAATTAAACCATTTGATGACGATGATTACACAGTATGGTTGTATATGAATCAAAAATAGATCACCACAGGACTGATGTGGACCCATCATCAGTATACACCCCTAGAAGACATGAAAAAGTAAGTCTATCCTCTAAATGGTGTATCAAACAGCATGGGTATAGAGATACAATCTATATCTAGTCTGATATAACAATCTAGAGTATTTGAAACAAAGGGATTTGATGGTCCTAAATGAAATAATGTGTAAAATAAAAGTAGATGACATGTACGGAAAAAACATGAATGGTCTCTAGGCCATCTATTGTTGCTTCCTCCATTGAACAAAACTGGTCATTCCCATCCCTAAACCTCTATTCTAATGGTCACCACCATGTTCATTCTCAGGTTGAGGTCCCTAAACAAATGGAATATCCTCAGGTTAACCGTTGCCTACTTTTTCTTCTCTTGACGGAGTATAGGACTATTGTCCCTATTGATTAAATGGTCTCACTAGAAATTATTGTTGAGGTTGGAGTTTGAACTAGCAACCTGCACAAAACTAATCACTATAAACCGCTATGAAACAGATCAGGTGATAGTAACAAATTCCATAAAAAAATAATTCAACCTTACATCCCTAGGAAATTAATGGAAACCACTCATGCTAGAAGTCTAGAAAGAATGTCGTTGATGTTAAATCCATACTAGTTGAAACATTGATGGTTTTGGCACTTGAGACCTATCACAGAAAAATATTCTCCTCAGAAAACCCAACTTGTTCCCCTCTCGTGATAAAACACATCATGATTAAATCTTCTCAACCACATATACCTTCTTTTAAACATATATGTATGTTTTCAATATAAAATGAGTAACATCAATCAAGATTGATGGATGTATAAATTCTTCAAGACATCTCCAATGAGACTCCTCATATGGGAAAATATCTGGGGAAAATAAAAAAGTTCCTTAAAACAATCCCCCAACTCCCTCATATATATACTCTTTTATTGAAGAGATATAAGATCATGCCTCTGTGCTAACATCTTGGTCAATGGAAGGAACATTTACCGGAACTCTTTCTAAAAGAATACCCATGAAATATCTACCTCCTTCCACTCACTTAGAAAAAACATACACCACTGACTCACATCTCCACACATTTGAAAGACTTTTAGTTGGACTTAATAACACACAGGGGCCTAAATCAAACTGAAAAAGATCTCATGATCCTCCAGAAAACTCTCTATCTCCACATAAAAAACAATGCCTTCAAACTTCCCAAAAGCATTATATGGAAAATCATGAAACATCCTATTCCACTGATCATCTTTCCCAGCTTATTGAAACCTACAATGATAAACTGGTCCATCCTATTGTACCTCCACTTCCAAAACCACTTACAAAAAATGTCCAGGGGATATAGCTGAAAGTGAAAAAAAATCCTAAATCCCGGTAATATGTAATTTTTTAGGATTAATTTTAATTAAATTAATTACATGTAACTTTCCCAAAAAAACCATAATAAAATAGAAACACAAGAAAATCAAGATGCATATACCTCTCCATGGTCTATACCTCGCAAGCTAATTTTCTTCACTTCATTTATCTATAAGAACCTACCCTTTTCACTAGATTATGGGGGCCCTAGAATTGAATTGACTAACAAGTATACCTTCTCGGTGTCACAAACTAAGGTCAGTTGGAAATATTTCCACACTAACACATATGATCCTCACTACACCTTTGTTTAAAAACCATCCATTTTCTAAACCATTAAATATGATACAACTCTATCATGACCTCATCCCACTAAGGATACAACAATTAATAGAGATTTTATAACCCCTAAGACCCACCCCCCATAGGCTCTAGGTTGATAACTAACAAAAAGTGTATAAAAACATTACAATCGGAAGGAATTTCCCTCTAAGTATAAACATTTTTAGGAAATAAAATGATTTATACGCACAAAAATCCATAACATAATTTATAAATAAATCCCAAAATCCTCCCCCAATTTATTTATAAATAAGGTCATGTAATCATAAAAGATCCAAAAGTAAATACCCAAAAGAAATTCTAATGTAGAGACATGTTATCAGTCCAATGTATTGATCTAGTAATGTCCATCAATATCCATGTAGTCCTATTAGAAAAATGAAAATCATTTAATATACATATGTTGAGAAAGCAAGTTTACTCACTTGGAAAACCAATGTCTCTTGTTCACAACTGAATGAAGCAAACTAATTCACAAATGAGTAAATATAAGAACCAACAACACCTATGAATGTGAACTAACCATTCAGATCCTCACTATTACACGATCACCAAATAATTTAAGCCATGTATGATAACATAATATTAAGAATATCAATAAAGGGTACCCCGCACAACATTCCCACTAATTTTCCACTCACACGCACCAATATCAATAACATGGAACATATATCAATGTTTATAACATTTATCATTTCCCAATAACATGGTCACATCACATCTCACCCATATACACCAGAGACACCACACCATTGTATGGTCACATCCTATATTTCTATAAAAACATGGTCGATCACATCACAACCATAACTAGATCAGTAGGGAATCATGGACATGAATGAAATAAATTCACTCCCTCCTACTACCATGCTTGATCGCCACCACAAGATTACCCACAATATGGTCATATCATATTTCTTCCAAATACATCGGCTTAACCATAAGTGCACTAACTAACATCAATACAACACATCATGGGTATATCAAATCATCTATAAGAGAGAATGGGAAATAGGTGGTAGAAAACTATCCATCTTCATCATCAGGATGTTATAAAAAACACCCCATTTGAATATAC
Source organism: Viscum album (assembly GCA_963277665.1). Lineage (NCBI taxonomy): Eukaryota > Viridiplantae > Streptophyta > Magnoliopsida > Santalales > Viscaceae > Viscum > Viscum album. Next base: position 343,812,574 of record OY728165.1, on the reverse strand, counting down.
AGGTGATGGAACATACTGGTCAATGTGGGTGGGGTTTCCATAGAAATAACAAAGAATATACTGGTGAATATATATGGCCACACAAAATCCCAACATTCAGGTTCAAAAAAAAAGAACTAACCAACACCCAACATCAACATATCACCTCACAATCCCCATCACATTCACAACAAACACTAAATGCATAACATGACTCCAAAAAATACAAAACATATTTTATATTCCTTCTAAATTAAACCCATTTTTAAGATTTCATATTTCCTTTAAGTATCCATTTATAACATTTATTTCATATCCCCAACCCCCTAATTGGATATTTTCTATCCCATCAGTTCATGTATAAACATTAACCATTGAAACTACCCATCCCACATTAAAAAAATAGTTTATTAACCATTTCATCTTATTAGAAAAACTATCCATTAAAATCATTATTTCAACCCCTTTCATTTTTCATTTACCAACAACCACATTGACCACACTTTCCTTTGACATTTCAATAAATCATTATCCAATCTAACATATTCCATTTAAATTTAACATTATTTATTAATTCCATTAATACCCGAGATACTATCAAAACACAACTCATCATAGTAAAACACAAAAAATCAACACATAAACCCTTCAAAGATAACTAACCTCACAAAACCACCATTTAAAGCAATATCATGTACTACCTTCCATCACTATCACCACAAAGTAGGTCTAAAAATACCCATGTTCTCACTACCCCACACCATGGACCAATATACACATCACCTCACCGACTAACTACATGACTAAATTACTGTCAACCCCACACTCAACAACCACACATCACCAACCCAGCATGACCACACATTATAGCACATCAAAAACCATTTTACAAATTTATAAAGGGTTTTTTATCAATTCCATATATTTTTTTAGTGAAATTATCACCAAATCTATAAGTCTTGTGGAAACCATTTTATTGGACAAATATTTGTGGTTTAACCATTTCTGTTTCTTTATGATATCATAAAAACCATACAATAGGGCCTCCATAAAAAATACAAATAAACACAAAAATCCCCCACAATCCAATCTTTTTTGTGGAGAATCAATCCTTAGTAATTATGATATCCAGATAAAAACCAAATATGTAAAAGCATGTGATTTAAACCCCATTACATTCATTTTTTGACTTATTCATTAATTTATCATGATTAGGCTACTGTAAACTATCCTACATAGATAAATGAATTAATCCCTTCCTACATGACACCCAATATTGAGAAATTATGGAATACCTACCTAGAATATATAAGCTTTTCATGATTCACTTCGACAAAATAGGGGTTTCATAAATGATGGAATCACTTCGGGAAGAAACTAAAACAAATGATATTAGTGTCCCAAGACTCCAATAGAAATGATTCAGAACCTATAGTCTAAAGGGAATGTAATTTGGAATGAAATAATGAAATATTTTATTTTTTGAGTCTATATATATATATAATGATTGAGATTTCATATCGAACATATTTAACTAAAAAATTATTTTTGATCTCATTAAACTCTACATGGAAGGACACATTTATAGACATGGTTTTAAGAGAAAATCAATGATATAATTATCCCTAGAAATATATTATTTGAATACCAATCATTACCCATTAAAAATGACCCACATGGCTCTTTTAACATAACATACAAAAAACTCCACAATGTTTTTTTCACACATTCAAAAGCCCCACATAGACAGAAAATCCATGTAACCATTTTCACATTGTCTAGCATGATGCGCCTTTGGTTCCATTCCATTTTCCCCATTTTTTATGTTTTTTAAATTATTTATTCTAAAATTAAAAATTATCTCTATCCTCATAAATCACTTGTTCCAACCCTAAATCATTTATAATTTATTTTACAAATTTATATTTTATAGATAATAAATACATCCTTATAAATTTTTAATTTAAAATTAATTTATATGTGTATATATACACCTCATATATATATAATATACATGCACAGACACAAGAATATATATAACAACAAATGTACATGTTATATAAATAAATATCACTATATTCACTCACACACACACACATATGTATATAATTATATATTATATATATATATATATATTTTAATGGCCCGGACCTCTCCGGCCCTTTCCTTTGTCAAAAAGAAGGTCACGAAGTGTTCTGGAGGGTAAATTGGTCTTTTCCCACACTTTCCAAAATTTTGAAACTACACACCGTGTAGTTTGAGTACACGTCATGTACCCACTTTCCAGGTATACCCCGTGTTGCAGGACGTGTCCTCGCTGTGTGAAATAATGGGTGCACGCCGTGTTCCCAGTTTTACACACCATGTAGTCTGTCCCTGAGTACGCATTACCAGTCAACGGTCGTGTACCGTTTTGGAGCTGTGACCTTGTTGTGTGCGATAAATGAGTACACTCCGTGTGTCTAAACTACACACCGTGTAGTCCTTCCCCACGTATGCATTACCCTCAAACTGTGTGTTGACCAGTCAACGGCTGTAGAGTCGTGTTGGAAGCCGCGTGGAGATCATGTAAAATAACCAAGTACACGCTGTGTACACTAAAGTACACGCCGTGTACTTTTCCTTTTCTCGCCTATAAAATTAGGGGTCCCCTCCTCCTTTCAACTCACCCCTCTCCTCCGCTTTCCCTCTGAGCAGAGTTCACCCAAGAGACTCGAAGGCTCTTTCTTCCATAACTTCTTTGTCCGAGCTCCGATTTACGATCCGTTAGCGGCCACGAGATCATGACAATGAGGCGGAACCTCCAAGCATGGAAATGTTGTCTTCCCTTCAGTCTTTACTTTCCTACTTCCACCCAAGGAGGTTTCTCCGAGACCAGACAGAGGTGACAGATGCTGAAGGACTTCTTTTAAAGTTGATATGGCGGAGCGCTGTGATTAGAACCTATTGAAGTAGGGATATTACCTTTTTCTCTCTATCTTTTGTGCATCATGCGGGGTGGGTATCCTCTTGTTTTCATGAGAAACAGTTGAAACATTAAATAAATATAATAACTGGTCAAACAACGGGGTTGGGAAGTTTGTGATTGTTGTTACTTTATATCCTGTGATATTATGTTGTGAATTGAATGAGCTTCTGCTTATTGAAAATCACAGTTGATGGGGGACTTTTCTTACGCAATTAAATGTTTCCCTCTCCTTCTATATTTTCTTATGGATGGAAACTTTTTGGAATGTGTAAATCAGTTAATCACTTAAAGTTGGCTGTTTAAAACTTGGAACCCTTGTGTGATCACCACGGCTGAACAAAATGGAATAATGAACATGTGGGTGTTGGTTTGGATACGTGGCATGTGATGGGGGTGTTTTGTGGGTTGTTGTGGTTTGGATGAGCAGTGGGGCTATGATTGGCTTGGTTATGGGTTGTGAATAATAAATAAAATCGGAAGAATTAATGAATGGTGGGGTGTGGTATTAGAATATGTTTAATAATCAATGGGTTGGTTGGTTGATAAGAAGGGCTTGGTTGTGTTGCTTGTGTTTTACTAACTTGATTTGTGGATGATAGGGATATGTTTTACGAACGATCGATGTGGTAGGTTGTGGATAGTTTCCCAGTAGTTAAGAAACTAAATAATCTTATTCTGCTGAAACGTGAAAACCTAAATGGGGTTGGGGTTTTTGGGTGTATGCATGCTTTGTAGTAGCAGTGCTGAGGCATGTGCTCAGTTTCTCTATTTAGAAGCCATAGGTTGGGCTGTGTGGTTGGTATATATATATCTGTATCTTTTGTGTTTTATCTCACCCCACCCATGTTGAGCACTTAGTGTCGAACACTACCATTTCATGGGAGAGTGTGTTTTTCCCTTAGTTACTAGCTCATTCCTACTCCTTCTCCCCTAGGTTGTGATGGCTTGAGGCAACCTTACAACTAAGACTCTTCGGGTAGGTTTCGATTGGGTTGTCTTAGGCCCAAGACTCTTCAGGCAGGTTCTACTTTTTCCCAAGAATCTTCGGGATGAGGCCCAGGTGTGTGTGGGAAGGATATGTGGTTGTGAGGCCCATGTGTCTACAGGCGGGATATGTGGTTGTGAGGCCTAGGTGTCTACGGGTGGAATAATTGGTTGTGAGGCCCAGGTGTGTGCGGGCGGGATACGTGTTTGTGAGGCCCAGGTGTGTGCGGGCAGGATATGTGGTTGTGAGGCCCAAGTGTATTCGGGTGGGGAGAGTGTGGCAGCGTTATGATGTTCGTCGTTAGGAAGGGAAGCTAACTTAAGGGAACTGGTGCGAGGTACCTAATACTCTTGTTCCATATATACTACTACCTGTTGTGCTTATGTTTTGGTGAGTGTGGCTAGTGAGGTTGGGTGGATAGAATTCCTTGCTAGGTTTCTTCTGTTGTTCTCACGGGACATTAGGATGTCTCCCCACTTGTGCACAAGAGATTTATGTTTCCCTACTGAGTATACTTGTATTCTCACCATACGTTTACTTTCAGGTTTCCAGGAGGACTAACAGGGCCGTGCGGGACCCTACTAGTCGGACAGTTGGAGTTGTTGCAGTTTTTGTTCTCTTGTTTTCTTTTGGTATTGTACTTTGAGCTTTCTTGTACTTTTACCTTGTTATAAAATTTTTTAAACATGCATGTGGGCTTGGTTTGGGTTTATTTCTATACACTTGTTCTTTTTCCTTTTTGGTGGTTGACTTGTCCTATTTCCCGATACTAAATAAATAAAAAGGGTAATGCCTCCCATACTTGTGAAAACTCATACCCTTGGTGCTAGTCGCCACCCCGGGGCGTACTGGAGGTGGGACTCGGGGGGTCATTATCTCTCTTTCACCACTGCCAGCTCAGGAGGGGCACCTTTGTTGGGAGGGGGTCATGACAGAATGGTATCAGAGGCAGGTTGAGAGATAGGATGGAGTCTGGATTAGGCACAGTGAGGATTGCATGGGATGGTAGGGTGACAATGTTAGTCAATCTTGGTGTGTGACATAGGCCAGGGAATACCGGCTAGGACACGAGATTTTAGGGCCCCCCGTGACCCGATAAAAGGACTCTGAGCCTACTGAACGACCAAGTGAGACAACATTGATTGCAGGGTAGAGACACTAGGGAAGGTACATGCATTATCATGACTGTGTTTTACTTTATTTGGGTGTTCAAGGAAAGAAATTGAAATAGAATGATAAAATAAAACCTTGAGTTTTCCTTACTACTTGGGCTTAGTTGATCCTTGTTTACTGTACAACTATGGCACCTGGACGTCGTCCCTGGGTGGCTCAGACGGCCGAGGCCCAACATATTTAGGTGGTCGATCAGCTGAGGATTGACCGATATGAGGAAGATAGCCAGTGGAAGAAGACTCTCCATTCGTTCCTGCGGAAGACCCTAAAGAAGAATGAGGGTAGTACATTGGATACGGAGACGGAGGGGTGGCTTGAGGAGCTAGGGATCTCTTTTACCTTGATCCGTGCTCTGATGGAGTACTGGGTTCCCCTAGCAGTCAGTCAGCTGAGAGGCACGGCGCGACAGTGGTGGACACTCTACCTCGGAGAGAGGAGAGAGGCATAGGTTCCTTGGGCTGACTTTGAGAAGTAATTCCGAGTGGAATTCCTTTCTTCCATGATCAAGGCAGAAAAGCGGCAGGAGTAACTCTCCCTTCCGTAGGGGAGTATGTCAGTATGAGAGCTGGGGATAATGTTCAAAGATCTCTTGCGCTTTGCTCCAGATCACTTTCTAGATGAGGAGTCTCAAGAGAGACGTTTGGAGGAGGCGCTTCGTCTTTTGCTCCAGTATGCTATCACCCCCTTCACCCTTCCGACGTAGTTGGCAGTTCATAAGAAGGTAGAGGTTGTAGAGAGGATGAACTCGCTGGGAGGTGCACCCCGAGAGGGGATCCATCCAGGCTCGTCGAAGGGGAAGGCAGTAAGCAGCAGGGCTCCAGCGACAAGACCTTCCAGGTTCAGGCCAGTGGGGAGCAGGTCCCAGTAGTTCCAGTTCAGATCTTCGAGTCCTCATCCCTTTTTTCACGAGCCCAGGACCGAGGTGTTTTTCTTATGGAGGTTTCAGGCATGTTCAGAGTTGGTGCCCGACCTGAGCTCAGTACGGTGGAGGTGGGCAGGTTCAGCGCCCACCTCAGCAGCACCAGTTGCCGGCGAGGCCCTTCCCGCAGCAGCAGGACCATGCTCTTCTGAGGGCAGACATTGCGGGAGGAGGCCGACCTCATGGTGCTCCTCAGGGACCTCGACCAGGGCATGGTCGGGGAAGTGGACGAAATCAGAGAGGTAGAGGAGCTAGGCGTGGATAGTTGCACGCAGCAGAGTTGACAGCTCCAACAAGACCAGAGGTGGTGCGAGGTACGATTTGTTTGTTCAACACTCTTGTTTCTACTTTGTTCGATTTAGTATCTTCACACTCCTTTGTTGCACCTGGTCTAGCCCATTCCTTGGGACTAGACGTAGAGAAAATTTCCGTATCACTGGTACTGAGTACACCAGTTGGAGGCCAGACAAGCATATCATGTGTTTGCCAGGGATGTGGGTTGACGTTGGGACCACATCGATCTAGTGGGGACCTTCTTCTGTTATAGATGCAGCCATACAATGTCATCCTAGGCATCAACTAGTTGTTTTCTGTTAGTGCCGTTATCGACTGCTTCCATAGAAGAGTCGTGTTCTCCAACATGGATGGGCAGTGTGTATCTTTTGATGGCGAGAGGAGACATCAGGTGGGAAGCTGGAATGTGGAGCCTCTCCTTTTCTTGTTAGGTTGGCTATCAGTGGTTCCAGCTAATAGAGAGATGATGGATGTCCTGGAGGTTGTTGGGGAGTTCCTCGATGTTTTTCCTGAGGAGTTTGTGACTCTATCCCCCTGACATGATGTTGAGTTTGGGATAGACTTACAGCCTGGTGCCCGTCCAATTTCGATGGCCCCTTATCGGATGGAAGCTTCGGAGTTACAGGAGTTGCGGATTCAGATTGACGATATGATGGAGAAGGGTTTTGTTCGACCCAGCGTATCGCCATGGGGTGCTCCAGTTTTGTTTGTGAAGAAGGCAGATGGTGGTCTCAGGCTATGCATAGACTACATATGGTTGAACCAGGTAACGGTAAAGAACCTCTATCCCCTCCGAAGGATTGATGATATCTTCGACCAAATGAGGGGAGAAGGTTGGTTTTCCAAGATTGATCTACGATCTGGATATCAGTAGCTGAGGGTAAAGGACAGTGACATCTTGAAGATGGCTTTGAGGTGAAGGTATGGGCACTTCGAGTTTGTGGTGATGTCGTTTGGAGTTACGAATGCACCGGCTGTGTTCATGGGAATTATGAACTTAGTCTTTCGGGAGTTTCTGAACCAGTACTTCGTTTTGTTTATTGATGACATCCTGATCTACTCAAGGTCAGAGTAGGAGCATGTTGAGCATCTCATGGCAGTCTTGGAAGTCCTTCGATACCACCATCTTTATGGGAAATTGTCTAAGTGTATGTTCTTGACATAAGAATTAAACTTCCTTGGGCATGTGTTGTCTCAACATGGAGTGTCCGTGGACCCATCGAAGGTGGAGGTAGTTGTTTCTTGGGAAGCACCCAAGAGCGTGGCAGAAGGTCGTAGTTTCTTGGGGTTAGTAGATTACTATTGGAGGTTCATTTAGGACTTCTCTCGATTTTCTTCTCCTTTGACAGCTTTGATGAGGAATAACAAGGTCTTACTATAGAGCGAGTAGTGCCAGAAGGCTTTTGACTACCTGAAAGAGAAGTTGGTCAGTTCACTCGTACTCAGGTTGCTAGAGGAAGGGTTGTTGTATGAGGTGTTTTGTGATACTTCTGGCCTTGGTCTGGGGTGTGTGCTGATGCAGAAGAAGGGAGTGATCTGTTATGGGTCTAGGTGGTTACGCCCTCACGAGCGTAACTATGCCACCCATGACCTAGAGTTTGCAGAAGTAGTGTTCACACTTAATTTGTGGAGATATTACCTCTTTAGGGAGCGCTTTGTGGTCTTTTCAGATCACAAGAGTTTGTGTTATATCTTCTCCCAGTGTGACCTGAACTTACAGCAGCGGAGATGGGTCAAGTTTCTCCAAGACTATGACTTTGAGATCTCTTACACTGAAGGTAAGGGCAACATTTTGACTGATGCCCTGAGGAGGAAGTCGCATCAGGAAGTGGTTTGGGAGTCCACTGATGCTTGGAAAGCGATGGGAGAGTTGGTTGTCTTGCACTTGGATGTCAGGGTAGAAGGTGTTAGAGGCTGTTTGTTTTAGATGATGGTGCAGTCCACCTTGCTGAAGCAGGTGGAAGAGTCTCAGTGGGGGGGCTTCGAGGCGGTAGTGATGCGGTATCGTGTCGATCAGGGGAACGCTCCAGAGGGATGGTCATAGGACAGCCGACATAGGATTCTTTTCCATGGAAGGTTGTTTGTTCCGGAGGCAATGTGTGAGGGAGTTCTCCGTGAGTTCCATATCTCAGTTTTGGAAGTACATCCAGAAGTTTCAAAAATGCACCGAGGCCTGAGGGAACAATTTTGGTGGCCCGGGGTGAAACAGGCAGTGGTGGAGTTTGTGGCTAAATGCCTACTGTGTCAGCAAGTGAAGGCTGAACACCATGTTCCCAATGGTTTGTTGCATCCTTTAGATGTCCCTGAGTGGAAGTGGGATGACATCTCAATTGACTTCATCACTGGACTACCCAGAGCTCAGGGTGGAAATGATGCTATCTGGGTAGTGGTGGATTGGCTGACGAAATCAGCTCACTTCTTAGAAATTAAGGAGTCCGGCCCGGTGAGTACCTTAGCACATGAGGTACATAGAAAAGCTGGTACGTTTTCATGGAGTTCCAAATACTATCATCTCAGATCTGGATACTCGGTTTACCTCACGAGTCTGGAGGGGTTACAGCATGATTTTGGCACCCAGCTACGCCTTAGCACTGCTTTCCACCCCCAGACCGATGGGCAAATAGTGCGGACTATCTAGACATTGGAGGACATGCTGCGAGCATGCGTTCTGGATTTCAGAGGATCATGGGTACGACACTTTCCTTTAGTAGACTTCTCCTACAACAAGAGCTTCTACTCTACTATTGGCATGGCACAGTTTGAGGCTTTTAATGGAAGGCCATGTCGCTCACCCATTTGCTGGGCAGAGGTTGGTGAGACAGGTGCTCTTGTGAAAGAGGTAGTGCAGAGCACCACAGAGAAAGTCCAGCTTATACGTGAGAGGATGAAAGCGACTCAGGACAGACAATAGTTTTATGCTGGCCTTTGGAGGAGGCCCTTGGAGTTCAAGGTGGGAGATCATGTGTTCTTGAAGGTTTCCCCTCAACGGGGGTAGCGGAGGTTTGGGAAATGGAGCAAGCTATCACCTAGGTTCATCAGACCTTTTGAGGTGCTGAGGCGAGTCGGTGAGGTGGCATATCAGATAGCCCTGCCACCTCATTTGGAGAAGGTTTATGATGTCTTACACTTTTCTCAACTTCGTCGGTACTTACACGATGACTCCCACGTTATCGACTGGTGAGAGTTAGATATAGGATACGATGCGACCTTCGAGTAATGACCAGTCAGGATGGAGGATCGTAAAGAGAAGGTGCTCTGCGGATGAACCATTCCATTGGTTCATGTGTTGCGGAGGCATGGCGGCCTTGAGGAAAGTACATGGGAGCGGGAGACCCAGATGCACGCTCAGTACCCGGAGTTGTTTTGACTTGTGTTTTCCCTTGTTCTTCCGAGCATTGTGTTGATGTTGTACTTTTTACCTTTGATATATGGAATGCCTGGCTTGTTATTTGTGAGACCTTTTTGTTTCCTTGTTCCCTGGTAATGTGTGACATGTCTAGATGTGTGGGGAAAGGGAAAAACCTGATCTTTAATCAAGACGCATTAATGCGGATGCGATTGAACCCATGTGGGTGAGTCAGTGCCGCCTAAAGCGAATAATATCTCGATGTAGGAGAAGGAATTCTTCCCCAAACCACATGTCCAGGTAGTGTGTTGTTTGTGTGGTGTTGGGGGTAGTGTGAGTTGAAGAATCATAATGTATGAAAGTGGGAAGACCCAATTCTTAATCGAGATGCATTAATGATGATGCGATTAAACCCGTGGAAGTGAGTCAGTGCCGCCTAAAGCGGATAATATCTCGACCTATGAGAAGGAATTCCTAACACATATGATTAGGGTTGTTGGTTGGGGTCCTGTTATAACGAGAATCCTAAGAGGTATCTTGTTGAATTTCCTCGGGGTTGTTTTTTGAATTCTCGAGGATGAGAATGTTTTAAGAGGTATATGATGTAATGGCCCAGACCTCTCCGGCCCTTTCCTTTGTCAAAAAGACGGGCACGAAGTGTTCTGGAGTGTAAAATGGACTTTTCCCACACTTTCCAGAATTTGGAAACTACATGCCATGTAGTTTGAGTATACGTCGTGTACCCCCTTTCTGGGTATACCCCGTGTTGCAGGCCGTGTCCTCGCTGTGTGAAATAATGGGTGCACACCGTGTTCCCAGTTCTACATGCCGTGTAGTCCGTCCCTGCGTACGCATTACCAATCAATGGCCGTGTACCTTGTTGGATCCATGTCCTTGTCGTGTGCAATAAATGAGAACACGCCGTGTGTCTAAACTACACGTTGTGTAGTCCTTCCCCGCGTATGTGTTACCCTCAAATCGTGTGTTGACCAGTCAACGGCCGCGGAGCCGTGTTGGAAGCCGCATGGAGACCGTGTAAAATAACCAAGTACAGGCCGTGTACCCTAAAGTAAATGCCGTGTACTTTTCCTTTTCTCGCCTATAAAGGGAGGGGTCCCCTCCTCCTTTAAACTCACCCCTCTCCACCCCTTTCCCTCTGATCAGAGTTCTCCCAAGAGACTCGAAGGCTCTTTCTTCCATAACTTCTTTTTCTGAGCTTCGATTCATGATCCGTCAGCGGCCACGAGATCGTGACGATGAGGCGGAACTTCCGAGCTTGGATCTATTGTCTTCCCTTCATCCTTTCATTTCTGACTTCCACTTGAGGAGGTTTTGTCGGGACTCGACAGAGGTGACAGATGCCGATGGACTTCTTCTAAAGTTGATCTGGGGGAGTGATGTGATCAGAACCTGTTGAGGTAGGGATATTACCTTTGACTCTCTCTCTTTTGTGCATCATGCGGGGTGGGTATCCTCTTGTTTTCATGAAAAATAATTGAACCATTAAACAATGATAATAACTGGTCAAACAACGGGGTTGGGAAGTTTGTGATTGTTGTTACTTTATATCCTGTGATATTATGTTGTGAATTGAATGAGCTTCTGCTTACTAAAAATCATTGTCGTTGGGGGAATTTTCTTACACAATTAAATTTTTCCCTCTCCTTCTGGATTTTCATATGGATGGAAACATTGTGGAATGTGGAAATTACTTAATCACGTAAAGTTGGCTGTTTAAAATCTGGAACCCTTGTGTGATCACCCCGGCTGAACAAAATGGAATAATGAACATGTGGGTGTTAGTTTGGATATGTGGCAATTGATGGGGGTGTTTTGTGGGTTGTTGTGGTTTGGGAGAGCAACCGGGTTGCAATTGGATTGGTTATGGGTTTTGAATAATAAATAAAAGAGGAAGAATTAATTAATGGTGGGGCGTGGTAATGGAATGGGTTTGATAATCAATGGGTTGGTTGGTTGATAAGAATGGATTGGTTGTGTGGCTTGTGTTTTCATAACTTGATTTGTGGATGACAGGGATATTTTATACGAACAATTGATGTGGTTGGTTGTGGATAGTTTCCCAGTAGTTAAGAAAATAAATAATCTAATTCTGGTGAAACGTGAAAACCTAAATGGGGTTGGGGTTGTTTGTTGTATGCCTAATTCGTAGTATCAGTGCGGAGGCACATGCTCAGTTTCTTGGTTTAGAATCCATAGGTTGGGCTGTGTGGTTGGTATATATATATATCTGTATCTTTTTGGTTTTATCGCACCCCACCCATGTTGAGCACTTAGTGTCGAACACTCCCATTTCATGGGAGAGGGTGTTTTTCCATTAGTTTCTAGCTCCTTCCCGCTCCTTCTCCCCTAGGCTGTGATGGCTTGAGGCAACCTTACACCTAAGACTCTTCGGGTAGGTTTCGATTGGGGTGGCTTAGGACCAAGACTTTTCGGGCAGGTTCTACATTTTCCCAAGAATCTTCAGGATGAGGCCCAGGTGTGTGGGGGCGGGATATGTGGTTGTGAGGCCGAGGTGTGTGAAGGTGGGATATGTGGTTGTGAGGCCCAGGTGTGTGCGGGCGGGATAAGTGGTTGTGAGGCTCAGGTGTGTGCTGGCGGGATACGTGGTTGTGAGGCCCAGGTGTGTGCGGGAGGGATACGTGGTTGTGAGGCCCAGGTGTGTGCGGGCGGGGAGAGTGTGGCAGCGTCAGGACGTTCGTCATTAGCAAGAGCAGCTAACTAAAGGGAACTGGTGTGGGGTACCCAATACTCTTGTTCCATATATAATAATACCTGTTGTGCTTGTCTTTTGGTGATTGTGGCTTGTGAGGTTGGGTGGACAGAATTCCTTGCTAGGTTTATTCAGTTGTTCTCACGGGACATTAAGATGTCTCCCCACTTGTGCACAAGAGATTTAGGGTTCCCTACTGAGTATACTTGTATGCTCACCCTACGTTTACGTTCAAGATTCTAGGAGGACTACCAGGGCCGTGTGGGACCCTACTAGTCGGACAGTTGGAGTTGTTGCAGTTGTTTTTCTCTTGTTTTATTTTGGTATTGTACTTTGAGCTTTCTTGTACATGTACCTCGTTATAAAATTTTTTAAACATGCATGTGGTCTTGTTTTGAGTTTATTTCAATAGACTTGTTCTTTTTCCTTTTTGTTGGTTGAATTGTCCTATTTCCCTCTCCTAAATAAATAAAAAGGGTACTGCCTCCCATAATTGTGAAAACTCATACCCTTGGTGCTAGTCGCCACCCCGGGGCCTACTGGAGGCGGGACTCGGCAGTCATTATCTCCCTTTCACCATTGCCAGCCCAGGAGGGGCACCTTTAGTGGGAGGGGGTCGTGACATATATACACAAATTATTTTTTCACACACAAATATTATTTTACCAATTTAATAAAAATTATTATTATTATTATTAAATATCTCACATCATTATCACAGTAAAATTTATCTGAAAAAATTTATTAAATGATGATAATTTGATAATACACACAATTGAATTTATGTGATACAAGTAGTAATACCAATATTATTAACAAAACACCCCATAAATACTCACCCAAGGTGAAACATAGCTTATCAATTAGGTGAACTAAAAAAATAGGTATGTTAAAAAGTAATTTTTTATCTTTTTGTTTAGAAAAAACAATAAGAATAATAAGAATAATGTTATTAAAATTATTATTTTTAACTTTCCATAATTAATTGGATTCCAAAATAATTTTATCAATTCAAACAAATCGAAATATTTTCATAAAAAATATATTCAGGCATATATTCTATATTTTGATAAAAATTATTATACTTAAAAAGTATAAAAGAATTACCCTTACATGCGATGTATCCGAAAACCCAATGCACACAATAGTTATGTTTCACCTAGGGTAAAACTGGCATCCGGGTCCTAACTATGGTCTCATATTTCCAATTTGAGACATCATTTGATTGTTATGTAATTTTTTTCAAAAAATAAAATAATAATGTTAAATAAGTTATCCTACCATTATATATGACCAAATTCTCGATGAAAATGAATTTCTTGAGGTAATTATTGTAAACACCTTATCATGGACCAAATAGGGGTCTCACATTTCTCATACAAGACACTATTTTAGAGCTATTTCATTTTTTTGGAAGATTGTTTCTGCATGATATAATATATTTAATACTTTTATTCTTTTATCACTGAGCTCCAATGTCCCTCAGAATCTCATGAAGTCATAGTGAAACACTTGGAAAGTATTACATATAATATTCAAAGGTGTTATATGGAATTTTATCCTTACAAAAAACCTTCAAATCATCTATTTTGTATTTTTTATTCTAAAATTATATTTTCACATATTACTAATAATAAATTAGTATTAATGATTGTTTTTATTTTCATTAAATAAATAATATATTAAAAAACTCCCCCTCTATCGATTTCTCATATATGAGAAGTATTTATATTTTTCTCTCTCAAACAACTCATGCAACTAACATTGAATATCAGACTTTCTCTCCCACATCCCTCCTAGATCCTTCCAAGTTTCCACTAAAATTGAGAAGAGTGGTATAAACTATTCTCATAGAAAATTATCACTCTGATCCATAATCTACACCAGACACTTTTCAAAGATGTATCTAGTTCTTACTCAACTTCTTCTTAGAAATTATCTTTCGTAAGATCATGGATTTACCTATGAAGCTATGAAATGTGGAACACATCAAGAATTACTCATTGAAACATAGAAAATTCAAGGGGGTAGGACATTTTTTCCACCAATGTGATGATCTCAAAGGGTCCCACAAAACAAGGTGTTATCTTTATCAGCTCTCTTAGGAATCATTTACCCAACCGAGGAGTAACTCACAAGAAAAAAAGCAATCTCCCACAATGAAATCCAATAGTTTCAGCCTATGGTCTATAGAAAATATCTTCCTACATTCAGCAGTTTTCCACCTCTTCTGAATCAGTTTAAAACTCTAATAGGTCTCCTAAACCAAACTAGGGCCCATAAATACTACCTCACCTACCTCATTCCTTTCGGTGGTAAATGATAAGTCCTCCTATAAAGAACCTATTAAGTTTCTAAATCTAGGTAATCATCCCACACTCTACAAAATTCTTGTACACAAGCTCAATTAATATCAACCAGTATTCATATATTTTAGTTAGACCATCCATTTTTTAGAGGATATAATTTTTTTTCTCAATATAAATTGAGTCCCTTGGACATTTTGAAAGCCTTTCCGAAAATTCAATGAAAAATATGAGTCCCTATTAGAAACAATCCTTATGGGAACAACTCATGGTCATAATATCTCATAGAAAAATATCTTTTATATTTGGACTACTAGGTAATTCTATCTGATAATTAAAAAGTAGATAACCTTTCATAACAGATTGATAATCACCTAGACTATGTCATGACTCGTCGGGGTACTGATTTTCCCCATCACAAAGTCTACCATGAAATCCTCCCACCTAGTGATATGGAATTCCCTCATCAGTCTCTCACTAATGGATGCATTGACTACCACTCTCTCATAAAATAAGGTTTCATGTCATCACTAAATTTTTCACTAAAATAAATTTATGTTAAGAGAAACATAACTCTACCTGTATGCCAAGTCCTAGAACAACTCACATATATAAAAAATCGCCAGCATTAAAAAAGACAAAAGTTTAAAAATATTTTTTAAAGATTGTACCTTTTATAGTAACAAGAGGTGCTGACATGAACTTTCTCGACACATGCTATATATAACCACAACAGTTCCAAATGTCAACATTATTCTTCCTTCTTACAGAAGTATCACGGAAAAATACATTATAAATTGTGGGATGTCCTGAAACTGTATCCCCCTACAGTAATTTATTTTATATCACAACCTTCCAAAATAGCTTTTTGATTCATGTCAGAAATGAAATAATTGTAATTAATTTCTACTGAAGTTACACGAGTTCATGGGAATAGTTTGGATTCTCTAAACCATGAAGGATCTCTTCAGATATTGTTTTTTGATGTTTATCCTTTTCAAAAAAATCATATCTTCCAAAACGATTCACTATACCCCACTACATCTTGGTGGGTCTATCCTGCATGAATGCTGTCATTGCTACCTTCCACACCTAAGGTATCCCATTGAGATCAAATACATCCTCTATGATTCATATGTAGGTTCTGGACACATCAGAAGTGTGCGATGGGTGGTTTCCCACATTTCTTTTTCCCAGAATCGATGATCTATCTGAGATATATATGATGATAAAATTTATGATCCATGAAATTGAGTAAAATAATAGAAAATGTTGAATTACATTGAAACTGGTATAGAGTATCATCACAAGTAATTTATAGTTAGTTTAATTAAATAAATAATTGCCTTTTTTGGAATTATTTATTTGATGATAAATCTAGTGATGGTTCTGTGGTCCACCATCATTGTATTATAAAAACAAAGTGTTTATTTCCTCTAGTGGTGATCCACATGAATTCCAAAAATATCCAGAAAACACCAAAGAAATTTCTGGGTTTTAGCAAGGACGATCCTTGAGCTTGTATCATATGCCTTTGATCAATTCAAGAACTTCTTACAAAGTGTTCTACTTGATCCGGTGGAGGAGGGTTCATCTCCATTAATGGGAGCATTATTGGAGAAGATAGTTCTCTAGTATTGAGAGTTTTTTCCAAATCCATTGTGCTCAACCAGGAAAAATGAATTAGATCTCATGAGGAAATAAAGAAAATTGGGAATCTATATTTCCTAGGTTAAAATAAAATAATAGAACATGTTCCCTTAATTATTTATTTAATCCTAGGAAAATTTCATGTCAAATAATAATAATAATAATAATAATAATAATAATATTTATCGAAATGTGATGAACTTGAGAATTAGAATTAAATATTATTTAATTAATTAATAATCAATATTTATTATTTGTCACCGGAATATTTAACTTGTTCTTCCATTCCTCCAAAATATTTATCGAGCCTGGAATAATGTCTATTTATTTATTACAAAAATTCCACTACATTATTATAAAATAAATATGTAAATATTATATTCACTAAATACAAAATCAATATTAATTATATATTATTATCAGGAAATGTTATCTTGAATAACAATTGACATAATTAATGAGGACAATTATACATGAATAATTATTAAACCACATGCATGAATATTATTTATTCATCCTATTATATAATTAATATATTATTTAATTGAGATTCTCAGGTATACATTGTGTGTGACCCTCTAGGAAACTTTTTTAGTGCCTTTAGGATATGTAGTATAAATTCCATGTTTACTATATATAAACCCTCCAAGGATCCCAAATAGAAAGAAGTTAATGTTTCAATGAAATGTCACCTCATATATATTCTTGTTGTGTAATATAATTCATTATCACAATATCTCTACTCTAGAAGGTTTCATGCTAGTTCCTACAATGTATGTTCTGGATATTTCTTTGATTTAATATTTAGAAATATAATATTCCTATTGACCACCATTTACATGGATTTATTTAGGATATAACATTTCAATCAACGATATTGAGATATTAACTTCTATTAAAGAAAATAAGGGATAATCTCATTCTGTCATTATTCATTAAATCAATATTACTTGTGATGCACCCAACATTTCCTACCTCACCAAAAACATCTTTCATCATGGATTTCATCAATACATTAAATTACATGACTCATAGTATTCATTAATAATAATATTAAAGTCCATCGACCAATACACACGTCCGCATATAGGAAAATCCAATGACACGTTTAAATGTGATTTTCCTACTAGTTGGTCTCATTATCATAATATCATACTATATTTTACCAAGGTGGTACTCCATGAGAAAGTACCTAAAAGTCCTATGAGTCTCAACCATTGATATCATGTATTGTTTTGGTCTCTCATATGATATCATCCAACCATAGAACATATATTCAGAAATATTTTCCTAGCACATCTAATTTCTCATCATAGCGGGGAACTATTATTACCATTTAGTGTGACAGCTTCTCTTAAGACATTATCACATAATATGTCATGCGAAATAAAAATCATGTTGTGATAAGTAGTTTATTAATATAAAAAATAGTGAATACATGTTTATCATAAAGTATATATAAGTTGATTCTAGGTCACCAAAACCAACAGACTCTAACTTGCACTAGAGCCAACTACTAGAAACATTTAGTCTTAGCTCTCATTTGATACACTTTCTTATGCTAAGATATACATTAGTAAAGTTGTCTTCCATGTTCTCTTTCATAGTTAGTATTCTCCAAATAACATCACTGATTCGATATAAATCCCTCGAGAGCTAATAATTCTAGAGTAAATTCATCGTCCACTGTTGTGACATTGTCTCTTTTTCATGAGACTCCATTGGAGTATTATCGCAATATAATGCGATAGGATAATTATCGGTAGGTATTACATCATGCTCTAGGATGAATTTCTGAATACAAATGCCTTCTTTTGCTACATCAGAAGCCACTATATACTCAGACTCCACTGTAGAATCAGTAACAACTAGCTTCTTTGAACACTTCCACCTTAGAGATCCTCTATTGATATAGAATACATATCCATATTTTATATTTATATCATTATAATCTATTTGAAAATTGGTATCAATATATCTCCTGATGAACATCTCCTCATATTCTTAACACACCTAGAATGTATCTTTAGTTCTTATTGATACTTAAGTATAGACATAACAAGAGTCCAATTTTGTTCTTCTAGACATTATTGATATCATCCTACCATGATCAGTGAATAGGTAACATCATGTATAGTACATAACATGGAATGCATTATTGAACCTACCACTGAGGCATATGGGATCTTAGTCATTCTATATTTCTTTTGTTGTGTTTGGGGACACATTTTCCTAAATATTTGTTAACCATGTGACACTGGAAACAATCCCCTCTTAGATTCATCTATAAAAAATCTATTAAGTATCTAGTAAATATATTTACTTGAACATAGTCCAAGTATCCTCTTGGATATGATAATAATTTGTTATCCCAAGAATGCGGCTTCTTCACCTAAGTCCTTTATGAAGAAGCACTTGTTTAACCAGTCCTTAATAGATTTTTCAACTAGTATTTCATTTCCAATAAGCAACATTTCATTAACATATACTAATAGGATAAGGACCACCTTCCCTATAAGCATATCATAAACTCATGGTAGACATTCATTCTTCATGAAACCAAAATCCTTTATAGATTCATTGAATCAGATGTCCCCTAACATGGATGGTTTATTCAATGCATTAATATATCACTGCTACCTTAATTTTTTCCCCATCATCTACAGTCAAAAATACTTCAATCAATGTCACATAGACATCTTTCGTAATGTTCCCATTATGGAATGGAGTTTTTACATCCATATTACAAATATCATAGTCATGGTAAGATGATATGGAAAGTAAAATTCTGATGGATTTAAACATGGAAACTAGATAAATGGATTCATGATATTAAATTCCTTGATTTTTTCTAAACCCTATTACCAGCATCCTTTAATTATTGGTACTTATATTGCCTTTTATGTCTGGTTTCCTCTTGAATGTAAATTTTCATACAACAAGAATTGCATCAACTAGTGGAATGATCAGAACCCAAACATGGTTCTATTACATGAAATCCATTTCATAATTAATGGATTCTTGAAATCCTGTATTTTATGAGCTCCCTACTACCACCTTGTAGGAGATAGGTTCATCATTATTAACCAATAAAGGGTCACTGTCCTTGGGTACTAGAAAACCATATCTCTATGGTTTTCTTGCCTCTCTTTTTCCCCTATGCAATACTTGTTTTTAATGAATAACCTTTTCCACAGGGACCTATGGTATCTCTTCCTATACCAACCCTTGTATATCTTGAGCATCAAATTAATCGAAGTCAATCTTCCTCCCACCATCCTTTTTAGGATATTATCCCTCTAAAGAAAGATGGAGTTTCAATCGAAGGACACTTTATTGTCTGATGGGTTGAATAGATTGTATCCCCTGGTTACCTTGGAATAACCTATAAATATACACCTCATGCATCATGTGATATTTTATTGCCTGATAAGGCCTTAAAAATATCCTCACAGTCCTATAAATGTGTATGAAAAAAATGTGGTTCCTTCCACTTCAAAACTCAAAGGGAATTCAATTTCCTTCTTCAGTTGGTACTCAGTTTAATGTGTATGCCATAATTTTTAATTAATATCCCTAAAAGTATAATGGACGATCTTCATGACTCATCATTGACAGTACCATGTACAACTAGTAAATAATCCTCTTTTCACTAACAAGATTCCACTATGGAGTATATGGTTTAGTGTGTTGAGATAGAGTCTCCAACTCCCGTAGAAACACAATTAACACTTGGTTAAGATATTCAATACCTCGACCTTATAAAATATTAATTATTTTTTAACCCAACTAATTCTCTCCATCATTCATCAATTCCTTGAATTTCTCAAAGGACATGGACTTTGACCAAATCAAATAGATATATTCATATCTACTCAAGTCATCAGTAAAAGTTTTGATGTAAGAATATCAACTTATAGCTTCTATTGAAAATGGTACAAACACATCAATGTGTTCCAATCCTATAGATTTGGTGGCCCTTTCACCCTATACATAGAATGATAGTTTGGTTATTTTTTCTTTTAAATAAGCATGACATTTATCATGTGGTTTTAGCTTAGAAGAGTCAATATAACCAACATTAAAAATCCTTGTCAAATGCTTCTTGTTTACATTACTAAGAAGGTGATGCCACCACTAAGTGTTATATGAGTCTTCTGAACATGATTCATTTTTGAATACCAATACATGGTCTTCATAATTTAATACATAAATATCATTATTTAAATGTTTCATACCATATAATATGTTTTCCTTATAAAATTAACAATTTTTATTTCCAAATTTGACGATAAAACAATATGTATCGAAAAATAAATATAAATTATGTTCTTGGTAACTGTAGGTACATAATAACAATCTATTGAATCCAAAATTATCCATTTGGAAATGAATGTTGGTAGTCGTCAATGGCCATAACATCAAGCCTCACACCATTGGTAGCTCAAAGATCCACCTCTTCTCAAGAAATATACTGGAGTATACTTGTTTCCTACATTTTGATACAGATTTGAGCACCACAAGCTGTATCAAATTAAAAATGTGTAGAAATAGAAATATTAAACTCAATAACAAATTCTCCTTTACCTTACCATTTCTTCTGGTTGTAGTTCCTCTTCCGTTGGACTAGATTTCCACAAGCTAAGAATATTACCTCCTTTTCTTTAACCTGTCTCTAGATAGACTTCTTCTTGTAAGGATAGTGGTTGGGAACTTCATACTTCTTATAAGTCATGGGATAATTTTATGTGTAAATTGAAAATTATTATCTGTATATAATTTTTGTAAATATTATGTAGATTTACTAACTTTACTAACCATATCTTAGAAAATATTTATGCAAAAACCAATTTATTTTAGTTCTATCTTGAATTCTTGTTAATTTAATTAATTATGTGATAACGAAAAAACATCCATGAGGAAATAACTATGTTACATGATAGAAATAACATAATAAAGGTAATTTTCTTGAGATTTAACTAGTGGTTAGTTTATCTTGAGGTTGATAAACTAATCATTGACCTAGTGGAAAACACCTTGAATTGGTTAAGGGTCATGTTGCATCTTTCAACCTATCAACCTATCCACCTATACACCTATATATCTCCTTGGATTGTTTTTGGATCGAGTCTGAAATTTAACCAAATCCACTTGCTTGGGAGTTCCATCCATTACATATTTATTCACTTACATGAATGTGAGGGGAGAAACATTTACATAAAAGAAACCATGGGAACACATGCCCGACATAATGAAAGGATAGAAGGCCTGAAGGCCCACAATTTAATTTAATAATAAATAAAATGAAACCAATCACATACAATGTTTTGGTATATCTCATGATAATCTACATGCATGCAAGAAATTAATTTTTTTTTAAAACTACAATTCAATTATTAATCATTATTATTTAACATATTACCTCCTCAAATAAACTAATTGTCATCTTTAATTAATAATTTTTCTTATCTTAATTCTGAACATAATTTATTGTAAATTTTCCTATATTATAATTTTAAAAAATTTAAACAAATTCATTTCAAATTAACATTGTAAATAAACTTACCTTGTAGTATATATGATGAATACCTGTCCTAATCTACCTAATAAGTATTAAAAATGAATACTTTTTTGATATTTTTGAAATATAGAATACATGAATAGTCATGTACTTTTATGATGTGTACTTCAAGTATGATTACCCAAATTAACTGATTCATTATCCCCTTATTATGCTTAAATACAAATAGAGAAATAAATTGTAATACAAATCATAAATGATCTACATATCTGTAAATTATGTAGATATTAATTAAATATTTAAATACTTATGTATATTAAAACCTATCACATAGAGTGTCATATAATTATGATCACATTCAAGTACTAGTATCATGTTTGACAACGTAAAATAAATAAAATTTAAATCTGTGTAACTTGGTAAGAGTGCATGGAATGTAGATTTGATCACCACAATGTGTACATCTCTCACCGTCAATCCAATACACACACCTAATGACATAGAATGTAGTATCTGCCTCAAAAAAGTTAAAGTACATGGATTTTTCAAAAGGCCACACACTGTGTGAACTCCGAGTTACACATTCACCAGTTAGGTAGGCTATGTATGGACTTCATGGTCCATCTCTGACTCAATGTAACTACTTGGCATGTACGTGGGCTACATGAAACGTATTCTGGATAACCAAAAACTATTAAATTCTAGTCAAAACACAATTCATTAAGTGTATAATTAATTCAATAATCAATGGACAATATTGAGTAGATTTATGATTCAATTTTGATTCATTGAATGTCTCTATATAACATGTAACTCTGTTTACATGGCGTGAAATCTCGTGTTGTTCAGACGAAAACTTGGGAACCCCTAGATGACTTCCTCGATTTTATTTTAATCATAAAATTAAATTTCTTAATTAGTTATTTGAAAATTGAAGGAAGAATAAATTGACCTCGCAATTCTGAGTAAAACAATGATTAAATTGTAATTAAAAATCTAAATTAAAATGTGAATGTTGCCATTGATCTTAAAATATTATAAATAATTATGTCACCACTCTGATACCGCATGTAGGTTTCGAGTGCAACAGAAGCGTGCAATGGGTAGTGCCTAACGTTTATTTTTTCAATAATGGATGATCAAATTGAGATCATTACGATGATGAACACTATGATCCATGAAATTAAATCAACAAAATAGACAATGAATAATTACACCAGAACTGAGAGACAAGAATATCACATAAAATTTATAATTAACTAAATTAAATAAAGAAAATAATTTCTACTATTTCTTTCTTTAATTATGAATCAAGTGAAAGATCTTCAGTCCACCATAATTACATCATAGAAACCGTGTGTTTATTTCCACTATCATCTTTCAGCACATGTTCCATGATTCTATAAATATTGCTGAAAAAATACAACCATTTTATCAAGGGGGTCCTTGTCCTTGCATCATACACCTTCGATTGCTTTGAGATCAATTTCCAAAGAATTATACTTAATCCAACAGAGGAGGATTTCTCATTGTTCTGTGTATAATTCTTGAAGAATGAGTCTCTCTAGTCTTGAGAGGTTTTTCAAAATCTGTTGTGCACAACCAAGAAAAATTAATTGGATCTCTTGGGAATATAACATAATTGGGTTTTTATTTTTCAAGGGTTAAAATGAAATAATTTCCCAAGTGCGCTAAATTATTTATTTAATCGTAGTAAAACCACATGAAAAAAATAATAATATTCTTTTTATTTTTCAACATACGCTTAACTTGATAATTAGAATTAAAAATTATTTAGTTAATTTAGATTAAATACCTTTTTTCTCACCCGACAATTAAACTCTTTCCACTATTCCTTCACAATATATATCATGACATGAATAATGTATATTAATTTATTAAATAAATATCACTTCTATATTCACCAATAAATAAATAAATATTATATTCACTAAATATTTATCAAATATTTATTAACTATTCCACTCACGGTATATTCTATGGAATAACTAGTGATAAAATAAATGAAATCAACCCTAAATGAATTATTATTAAACCATATGTGAGAATAATATTTATTCACCTTGTTAAATAATCAATATTTTATCTAACTGATATTCTCTCATACCCTTACTGTGTGACCCTCTAGGCCTTTTTCTCAATGGATTTTGCCGAAATATCCTAAAGTCTAATGTTATCATCTAGAAACATTCTAAGTCACCGATAGAGAAAGATGTTAATATTAAAATGACATCTTACCTCATATAGATGCTTAATGTGTAACATAATCCCTTTACCACAATATCTCTTTGCGAGCATGCTGCATGCGAGTTCCATCAACCTATGTGCTTGATATTTCATTCTTTTACATTCAAAAAAAGAACATGCCATTCTGAAAATATAGACATAAATTTATTTGGACAACATCTTTACAATAATTGGTCTTGATATATTAACTTTCATTAAAGAATAGTAGGGATAAATCTTTTCTTATATTATTCATTAATTCAATATTACTCATGGTGCACCCAATGTATCCTAACTCCTTGCGAACATTTTTCATCATTGTATTCATCAATACATCAATTCATGTGACCCTTAATATTTATTAATAATAATATTAATGTCTAATTACCAATACACACGTCCTTAGATAGAAACATCCAATGAAATTTATAAATGTTGATTTCCTACTTGGGAGTCTTGTTATCATAATATCCTACAAGATATTACCAAGGGTGTACAAAATGTGATGGTACATAAAAAACTATGAGCCTCCACCCCTAATCGTCTGTATCATTGGGGCCCCATATTTGATAACATCTGGATGTATAAAAAATATTCAAGAATAGTGTCTTATCACTTTCAGTTCTCATCATAGTAGGGAACTGTTATGATTTTTTAGTGAAACAACTAATCTAAGAAAATTATCACATACTATGTAACCTATAAGAACAATTGGGATGTGATAAGTAGTTTTTTGATATTAAAAACAATGAATACGTGTATATAATAAACTACGTAGAAGTTGGTTCTAGGGTACCAACTACAATATCATATCTCGTCATCTACATCCTATGGTCCACTAGTGCCTTAAAAGGTTGGAGGATGAAAAATCCAGATGTCTCTAGGGTTTTCAACCACAGACCTTGGTGGATGGACTCCCAGATAGAGTGGTACTACTACATGGACCACTTCAGAAGGTGAAAAAACATGCCCAGGATTAGTCTGGTTAATTGGTGGTCTCACAAAAAATCAGAGAGGGGACATCTTCGAAAACAAAAGAATAATTAAGAACATAATAATTCCCAACCAATCTATGGGATTATACAAACACTTCCCTAGGATTATACATGTAACCCTAGGTATAACCCTCTTCGCACTATCTATTGTCTTTGTCACTAAATTTTAGTCACAATCATCTGATATATACTTACACAAAAACATGCATAATTCAACAAATAATGAAAATAATGATATATCACAACAACATGTTAACACAAATATACCACCAAAAGAGAAAATGTCCGGAACATATAGCAAAAATCCATGGATTTCAATTAATAAAATATTAATCATCATAAAAACAAGTATGTACCCAGCTTGTGAACCTACGTGCCTAGTGATTATTCATGAACCCACCCAAAATTTCATTTATCAAATATCAACATCACGTCCATCACTCAATGTGAATTTAATCCACTATAATGGTCAAAACAATTCCCACCTGTATAATGACTTGGAGGTCCACTATATAGTGCTTCCCAAGAACTATCATATTTCCCCCACCCATGTCCCAACCATCCTAACTTCAGTATATCTCATCCCAAAAAGGCGAGTTAGTAAAAAAAGTACTCTCATAACATTTTATAATATCTTGACCCAAACCAATAGTTCCTCATTGGATTGTCATGTTTGAATCCCCATTTTTAATATGTTTATGACTATAATTGAGGGTCTCATGTAGATCCATGGTGAAATTATACCATTTTTCAGAGGGAAAAGGAGAAACAAATAACTAAAGTTTAAAAACAAATATAATAAAATATCAAACTAAATAAATGACATACATATAAGATCTCCCATTGTATAAAGCGTGTCTAAGAATGTGAGCATATGATATAAAAAGGTATAATAATATATATAAATCATTTTCATGACCTCAAGAGCCTATCCTGACTCAATTACTCTCCATGATCTACTACTCAACCATACACCATAGGGCCATTTCCCATCACTAGATATAGGGTCAAGAAATCTACAAGTGCATTGAAATTTATGAATTGAATACGAGTAAAAAGACTCAATAGGACACGAAAAATGCATCCATAATAATAGTTCACATGAATAAGAGTGTATAACATAATAGTAGATAAATTTGAACCCAAGAAACAATCATGTCCAGTGTTCATGAACTAACCAAGACACCACAAACCCTAGATATACATTCTTTAGAACCGAACCAGAATATATCATAACCATAATGGAAATGTCTCAATGATATATTTATCCCCAAGCATCTCAATAGATGTATAATCCCCAATCCATTAGGTCAAACTAAACTAGTTAATCATGCCCTAGTGTTATCTCCTAGTCAATTAGCATACACTATAATGCCCCCACAGTTTCCACACAGGTCCAATCACTCGTGATCATCATGCCCCATGATCATCATATATGGATCTAATCACATATGTTCATCACGCCACTTGGATAGGACACACTTTTCCATCATCAATTTCATTCATCTCTGTCTTGTCAACAAGTCACATGTTGTGTATAATAATTCACCCCACAATTTCTACCAAGACGTAATGGTCCCACCAGTCAATTTGGTACCTCGAATAACACAAAAAAATATCATATTTCACGAATATCACAAGGAAATTGTGGAATAATAAATAAAATTACATGAGTGTGGTAAAATCCATATGAACACACACGTGAGCAACTCTACATGGTCTAAATCACATCAATTTGCATTATCATATAATGTAAATCAAATAAGTTTCATATCTACACACACACCCACATGCATCGAAAAACAAGAAAGGGAAAGTAAAGAATAAATCACATATCATGTTAACATCATATAAATGGCCCAAAATGGTTGGAACTTCCGACCATAAAGCCATCATTTTCAATGGATGGTATGTTGAAGATTTCATCACCCAAACCATGTTCACACACCCAAAAAAATATAATTGCATACCTAGGATTCCTAAATCCAAAAAAAATCAAATTTATTTCCTTAATAAATAAAATATTAAATTAATTAATTAATTTTCTTCATTGGTTAACATATAAATTATAGTTGTAGTCTAATATATGCATTATAAATTATAACCACATAACATTTTAAAATATATTCTAAATTATCCTTCTATAATTATATTCCAAAAATTTATTATAATTAATATTTTATAATTAAATTTTTATAATTTATATAAATTATCATTTTTTAATTTTAAAACAAGTTGGATTAAAGAAACCTTTCTACCTTAAAAATAGGATTTAGCTTATGATTGTTGACACGAACCCTAAAATCCTGATGATAAATCAATTCGATCGGTATCAAAGAAGAAATCAAATAGAGATGTTTCATGAAAAAATAAAATTATATATATCTTTGAGTTTTTCTGTAAGAGAGTGGAAATTAGAGGTGAGGGAGGTAAGCATTTTCCATCTTGATTTTCCTTTGGAGCCATTCCCCTTCCCGGATTTTAAATATAAATTTTAAATTAAATATTATAAAATTCTAAACTCTCTAACCTCATAAATCCCATGCTCTATCCCTTCTTCATTTATTTTGATTTTTTTTTAAATCCCCTTTCAAACATACTAATTCCACCCCCATTAAATATTTTTTTTTAAAATTCATTTATATGTGTACTTACACGCATCACATATACATATATATATAAACACCCTCACGTATATAATATACACGAACATATACATATAACCAAAATATAGGTTATATATAGATACATATATGTGTATACACCTACACATGTTAATACATATATAATTATCCCAAATGTATATATATACACACAAATTATTATGCCATAAAAATATTAATTTACAAATTTTATAATAGTAAAAATAACCACATTAATTATTTTTATTAAATACCTGACATCAGTATCACCCTTAGTGTTTCGCTAGAAAAATTAATCAAATTCCAAAAAAATTATTAGCTACACAATTCCATTAATGCGGTACAATTAATAATATGACTACTATTATCTAACCACCCCATAAATATTCACCCAAGGGGAAACACCGCACCTTAATTAAATATATCAAAAAAAATGTTTAATTACACTATTAATTATTTTTCTTTTTATTCCTCGCAAAAAAATAAAAATAATTACACAATTCTTAATTTTATAATTTTTAACTACATAGAAATTATTCATATTCCAAAATAATTTTATAAATTAAAAAAATATAATATTTTGATAAGAATTAATTAGAGACATATATTCTTCTACTTAATAGATATTCATAAAAATGAAAAGTATAAAATAATTCCTCTAACATGAAATTTAAACAAATTCCAAAATTGCACAAAGGTTATGTCATGCCTAGGGTAAGACATAGTACTTAGACCAAATGGTGGTCTTGGACTTCTCATAAGACACATTGATTGGGAGATGTTATATTATTTTTGAAAAATAATAAATAATTAAAAAAATTAAATAAGTTATCCTAATGTATGATTTGACCAAACACTCGAAAAGAGTGAATGTTATGTCACTAATAGGTTAAAACCCTTATTTCAGACTTAACAATAGCCTATTATTTCCCATACAAGACACCTTTTGGGGTTTATATCATTTTTTTGGAAAATCAATCGGGTATATCAATATATATTTAATAATTTTATTATTTTGGAGTTTAGACTCTATGGACACTATAATCTCATGTTATCATAGTGTGTAACTCTAAAAATATTCCCTAGATTATTCCAAGGTGTGAACTAGGGTTTTAACCTTTCAAAAATATTTTAAATTATCTACAAAGTTATTTATATTGTTAAATTATATTTTTACAGAAAAATAATCATAAATTTTTATCAAAGATAGTTTTTATTATCTTTATGAAAATAAGATATGACACTTATTCATCTAGTTGACCACTCTATATTTTTTATTCATGTATATGATCTAGCAATGTACCTTACTCAGCTGGCGGGGAGGATAAACATTATAAATAAAACATGAATTATTCTAAACACCTTGTAACCTCCAAAAATGAAAATTTTATAGGAAGAGAAGTAACATGACGTTATATTTAAGCCTTCATGTTTCAATCAAAAAGAAGTAACTAACCTGATAAAAATTAATATCTTGCCCCAATAAGATTACTTTTTTATGCTTTAAAATTAATTTTTTATAAAAAAAATTTCATTTCGTTTTGTGTAAATAAATTAAAATTAGATTATATTAACTTCAAAAATTGAATTAATAAAATGTATTTCATATATAGAATATGTATATAATAATTATATAATAATTTAATTTTAATTCTTAGTAATAAAAATATATTACCCACATAAAATTTGATAACCACAGTAAAATATAAAATGTCATACAAAATGTTTAATTAAGAGAAAACATAGGAAAATATCATAAGAAATTATCTCCAGATGGATGGATAACATTATAATATATCTTTCCATTTCATATCCTCATTAAATTAACTTTTCGGGTCTACTATCCTTGAATATATATTTATTTTTATATTAAGAAATTATTATTTATAAAAATTACACAATTATCACATATAAAGTGACCCCTCATCAGCCATTTCCAAGATGCACCTAAAATTAAAATTAATAACCTACCATATTTTAGTCCCCAAAAGTGCCCCCTATATTTTTTATATTCTTGTTTCATGAGAAATTCATAATTTCTTCAAGCCCATGTATTCTTCCAAGAGAATATAAGATTTTTTATTTGAACGAAATGACTTCTTATCCTTCATTTTAAATTATATTATTCTTATACCACATAATAATTATGATTTATGACATTAATAACATATATATGTAATTAAACTTATGTAATATTTATATTTCAATAATACAACTATATATTCATACTCATATATCGATTATAAAATTTCTTTATTTGGGTCAGTTTAACCACATATATAGAAAATGTTATAATATTTATTCATAAACCATAATTGAAAATTAATTATATAAAATAGATGATATAAAATCTTACCACTATATGTAATAAGTGTTTTATTTTATAACACAAAATATTTTGAGTATCATAAAATGATATTCCATATACAATATTGTATCAAATAAGATAATTGGATTATATTTGGAATATGAGAGGCTCAAATAATATAAAATAAACTAATTTACTTTTATAATTAAAATTTAATGTCACGTTATATACTTAATGAGTTTAGTTAGCTTTTTAAAATTATGATACTTGTGTAAAGAGTAACATTTCCTAACCACAATTTTCTCAATGAAATGTTTCATGGAAAATATATAAGATTATGATAAAATTAAAATGAGGTATATATAGATAGAATAATTCATTAACATAAAAACAGATGTTGTTAATTAAAGAATTATAAATACTATGTTCATTTATTTTAATTTTAGGAATAAGTTTCCAAAGATTAAAAAATTTCAAAACAAATTTTACATAGAAGTTATTCACCATAGTATTTTAGTGTGGGGATTTTTCTTTTGGTCACAGATATTTGTTCTATAAATTGTATAGAGATAAAATTTTATTCAATAACTACTAAAAGTGTAACAAAAATATGAACTATATGGATGTATGTCATATAAAATAACCTTCTATATATATTTTTCTATGTTTTTGTAGGTATTATTAAAGAATATTATGAATATAATAGTTATCATGTCATAAAAGGTTATCCTCCACAATGTCATTGGTTCACACGTTTTACATATATTAGACGAAGTAGAATGATAATTTACCTCTAAATTATATGATTGAGATATACCAAGAAAATGTTCTTCATGTATTATTTTAGGCTATAAAGAAAAATTATGGTTAATGTGGGTAAGATTTTGTATATAAATACAAAAAATGATGAAGAGGCACAAAAAATTTTTTTTTCTAGATGTCCCACCAAGTAGGTCACATGGAGTTTCATATACCATGTGTTTCATACTATAAACTTGTATATTTCATATTTAATCACCATACTAGAGGATATAAATAATTTTATAATAAGAACCTTCAATATTGATTATCTACATTACACTAGACATAAGTTTGTGTTAACTTGGGGAGTTTGGGTATGTTTTTTATAATGATGTTGATTGAGGATTAACTAACTTAGGATTAACCCTCTCATGTAATGTGTATGAAATTTAGACTCATTATTTAGGTCATCAAAGGAATTTTATTAGATTACTTATATAAGGTGTTATTGATATAATTATTTAGTTGGATGAGGGTAGTGTGGTGTGCTCCATCCTATAATGTGAATGAGATGAGATGTGTTTAATGTATTTTTAAAAATTGTATTACACTTAATAAAATAGTTAAGGAACCCAAATAAATCATAACATAACATCTCTGTACAATGAAATTGAATCAATATATAATATTAAATCAAGAACATGTGGCTACCTTACATTGATATTTGATAAATCTATGTTCATCAAAAACATGTATAATGAATATAACTGAGAAGAAACTGAAGAAGTCTTTGTATATTGATGCATCAATGAGAAAATCATAATAATAATAAAAAAAAATTAATTCGCCTTCCAATCATGATATTATAGCATCTCATATGGAAAATTAATAGGAATAAAGAGATATTTTGGGATAATATACTAATAAAGATTTCACATGACACTATTTCAAATAAATCAAAATCATTATATGGCCCTTGAGGATTATCCTCAAGAAACCATTTATATACTAATATATCCATAATGTTTGTGTAAATATAATATGGATACAACAATTTAAACCCCCTTGATAATATATTCATTTATGTGATCTACCAAAATTCCCATTGTATGAATTGTATTTTAATCAATTATATCATAAAAGGTAGATAAATTGAAAATTGAAAATTTTCATTAGAATATCATAATAAGTCATAAAATATTGTATGAATTAAACATTATGATTATCATATACCCTATAAATTATTTTAGTTACCCTAATATTATATCATAGATGATAGATTTTGGAACCATATCCAAAACTCATTTTGGATAGTATATAAAAACTTTTTAAATATAAAATAAATGTAAGATATTATGTCATCATTTAGAAAATAATTATAGATTTACCTAAAAAACTCATTTTTAATGAACTCCAAATAACATTTATACTTTATTTATGAATTTAGGAAATCATTATTCTGATCCAAATAAACATAAATTTTTACCACAATATCATCAGTGATGTTGAATATAAATATGAATTTATGAGTTTATAAATTTAATCTAGGAGGAAATCTCTCTAAGAACCAAATTTATTCAACATATAAAGGGTTATGAAATTAACATAATAAAAAAATGCATCTCTAAACCTCTATATAGTAGCTATATCATAAATAAGATTAACATTTAATATAATCACATTTTCTCCAAAATTATGTAATCATGGGGTAGTGAGTATGTAAATCACACATGGAAACTCATATTTCCCCCGTTATGAAATTATAAACTATATATATGGATGATAAAATATGTTTAATTCACCCAATATAATGAGAACATCACATTATTTTCATCAAAATATATAATCAAATCACATGAAACTTATATTTCTTTGGTGATACACTTCTTATATTATCTCCATTGATGGATAAGTTGTCATATCTATTATAGGAGAAGAAAATTACAATCATAGTTAATCCTGAACCAACATAATGACTAGAAACAAACCCAAGAACTCATATTTTGACCAGCCTTATGGATCTACTAATAAAATTTTAGATGTTCAATGGTTATCATGATATGTATTATTCCAAACATAGCTATGAGTGGTTAGGATTAAATGTTTTCCTCTAATATATAAAATTTTTAGTTTATGACCATTAATGTGATATATTTTTCTAGTCATCCATCACAAAAAGATTATTTTTTATCTAATGATAACATTTCATATATCTATATTAAATCCTACACTTGGAATCCTTAACACTTCATCACAACCAATAATTCTACATGAAGAACGTTAGATATGGATAACTATAAGTCATATTGAAACAAAATAGGTTTTACACTCATTATTAATTATAGATACAGTACTATATAAGGGGGAAAGAGTGTGATGTGGTTAGATTATGAGAAAATTCCTTCAAATTGAATGAAAAAATGACAACATGGAAAATAAAAATAATACTGACAAAAAACAATGGTTTATCATGAATAAGTGTAATAAAACAAATCAAGATAAATATTAAAGATCATTCCAATACTCATAATATTCATGCTTAGTGTGTTAAACATATTTGATTGGCATTTAACCAAATAATTATATCTAATGTTCGTAGTATACATTAATTTATATTATTCCTTCCGAATCCTTTTTTTTAAAGAAAGACATTGAAATACTTCATTATATTATTTCTTTCTTTTTGAAACTACATTTTTCTATGTGATTTTTTCCCTAAGACTTATCATCTTCATTATACAATTTTAAAAACATACTAGTAACTCATGAATCCTTATTTAAAAAAATAATATCATGAATTAATCATTTACTATATGTTCATGAACCTATATTTAATTCCTTAAATATTATTCGAGACCCATTTTACCTTTCATTTTGTCAATAATTTTATATAATGAATCCCCAATAGAGTCATGTCTAATATGATAAAAATTCATAAAAGTTTCATGAGAATATTTAATCTAATTTTTTCCATCATGAACAAGAGAAATAAATTTCCTACTATTGAGAAGCTAGAACCATAGGAATTCCCCTTATGCAGACTCCAAAATGGGATTCTACCCCATATAAGGTATTCAAATAGTTTGGAGCCTATGATTTTTTATGACATATTTTAAGACCCATCTTTATCAAATGGGTATCCTTACTTGATCATAGAAATATATTAATTTTTTAATTGTAAATATACCTTAGTAGTCCTATTATCTTTAGATTCGATCAGATTACCATCCTATCCCATCGTGCTGTGAATTAGTGAATAGTAATAAATAATTTTATCCTTATTTCAAATAATCATTGTAGAATACCTTAGTCATTCATGAAAAATAGAAAAAAAACATTTTCAAAGTTAGAGAGGCCCAAATTTGGGGCCCCAATAAATGAACCAGCTTCAAACACCACCACTTCATAAATCTGTATATCATCTAAAGGATCAACCAGATCCTTTATCCCCACATCAAAAGACCATAACCCAAATTTTTTCCATATTCTTAAATTTGTTGATTCACATGTATAGGATTAATCCCTTCACAATTAAAATTTCAAAAAATATACTAATATAGAGATAAATATTTACATGAAACAATATCAAAAATTGAAATTGTTTTTTCTGTCATCCTTAGTTTTTACTATCACTGCCTATAGGTTAATATATATTTAACACCACATTAATAGAATAAAAATACCCCATAATGATGTGAATAACCATATAATGTTTCAACAGAATTGTTTCTAATAGTTTCACCATTTTGAATAGATTTTTGTTTTTTTATTCACTATCAATACACCCCCTAAAGACAAAATTATTTTATGATTATTTCCAATGAAATTTATACTTAAAATAAATATGAGATATAAATTACAGAAAAAATAAAAGATAATTACTTTAAATATTACAAAAAAATAAAATTATCATTATGTATTTATAAATCACCTTGTCTATAAGAATCTCACTAAGATCAATTCCCACAAATATCTATATAAAATTACCAAATATTTCCAATTCAATTTTCTAGTCTATTATATTTATAATTCCTAAGAAATATGTAATGTCATTTAAGATATTTAGATTCCAAAATTACAATTTTAGACTATATATTCAAATATACCCTTGTGAAAAAAAATCCTAGAATTTAGAAGATCTTGGTCGGGAGACAATTCATGACCTCTAAAGAAACCCAATTACAAGTATGAAGAGTCAAATCCCCATTGATGTTACAATAACCCCTACCAAGGTAATATATAGTGATAAAAAATCACACTATAGAGATACACATTTCATATTCTAAAATCACCAAATTAAAGAAATATAATATTAAAATAATCATATTTCTAGGGTTTTTCACCTCATGAAAGAAGGATTCTATTAGAACCTAAGTTATTACAATAATCTAATCTCTAAAAAAATGCATTAGAATTTACTTCAATATTATTCATCATACACATTATAATGATTCTCAAAATTTTATAATCCTTAATAGAGGATATGGGATGATATCTATCGAGAACATTTTAAATTCCAATATAAACTCTTGTAGTAATATTTTTTCAATCATTGAACTTCCCATGTTCTTATTTATACTTTTTATAGACTCTTCCATGAGAAACTAAGAAAAATAACCAATAAATCCCCATTAAAATCCATAGGTGATTGGAATGATCAATCACATACAATATCACTAACCTGATAACCACACTAACAAAGATTATATCACGCCTAGGCTAAAACCAATGTTTTGAACTGAATGGTGCTCTTAGATTTCTGATCCAAGCCCTTATTCAAGAGTTATTATACATATTTAGTAAAAATATAAGTGAATGTTGTTTAATATATTTAATATATTTCAAAAACATATTCTGGGTGCATCGGGACATTGAATCAGACCACATCTCAGCACCTACTCTAGAAACTAATAAATATAATATCCAAAAATAATACATGGAAAAATTGATTCATTAAAAAATCATCTGATTAAGGATTAGAATAATATAAATACATAACAAGAATAATATCATATGGTTGTATTCGTAATAAGAATAAATCTCTCCCCTTATTGAGGATACCCTATCATCAGCCGACATCTTCAGTACACATCAGAAAACATCATGACCTCTAACTAGTGTCGATAAAACTTGGATAAAAATAATTCTCTCCACCTATAGTCTTAATTTGAAGACCAAATTAAGATAAATGAATGAGATTATAGCTTTAATATCAAAAAAGTCATAAACTGTGAACTATAAGAAAAAACACTAATTAGCGAAAATGTTTTAGAAAATATAGCTCTCTTAACCACTGATTATTAATATGTGTTTGTTATTAAAATCACTACATTCCAATTAGTTTAAAGTAAATTCGTGTTGGTTATTTTTATTTTTCTAGTCTTTCAGTGGAACCACTTTACATCTGTATTTTCTAATGGTTTTTAAAATTCCAGAAACACTCATGTAGTTTTTTTAAAAACATTTCCATTCAATATAATGGAGGAAAGAACCACAAAAAAGAATATAGAAAGATTTTTAATTATTTTCTCCTTATCAAGCAGGGGTTATAATCATCATTGAATAGTTTTCAATGGTTTATTGCTATTTTTTAGAATCTTTTCATTGACTCATAGTGGTTATAACCACTAATAAAATCAAAACAATGGTTTTTAAAGCTTCTAGTTTTTTAAACCATTGATATGCTAAAAGAAGTAGATATTAGATTTATAAATATGAAAATACATCCAGTATAAAAATACCATAATATCAATAATATTTATAATTAAATAAATGATATACTTAATCAAAACAAAAAAAATACAATATTTAAATAAATTAAAAGATATAGTAAACATAAATAAAATCATTTAAATACTACACAAGAAATTTAAATTTGTTTCAATCACAAATACGTCTAAAAATGGATCAAAAATGAATATTATTCCCAAATTTTATACTAGTTATATCTAAATGATTCATTCTTTTGATTTTCATGTTGTTCTGCATCTTCTATTGTAAAGGGTTCCAACATTTTATAAAATTTAGAATAAAAATTAAAATTTTAAGATTTTATAAGAAATATATTTATAAAATATTATTATTATCCAAATATATTAAAATAAATGTAGTGAATTCACAATAATTGTAATTTGATATATTATAAGTGAAATGTTTTTAGTAATTCCCCTAGTCATGCCCTAAAATTATATAACCAATGTACACTCCATCTATGTAAACTTATCATCTTAAGAAATCAATCATGTCTCTTAATCCTATATTTTTTTTCAATAATTAAAACATTATTATTGATTATAAGGAATAGAGACCAATAACATTACTCAATAATACAAGAGGATATGTTTTGGTGAATGAATATGAGATCACACAAAAAACTCTTGATGAGGATCATCTATTACCCATACCTAGAACATTACCATCAAAATCCATTAAAAAACATGGGATAGAGCATCACTATGTGAAAAAAACTAAATCTCTGAGGTATTTCCATCCCATTTAACATTAATTGTCATCTTAAAATTCAGAAAAAAATAAAAAAAAAATATTTCTTTTATAAAAACAAATATTGATTTTTATTTTTTTTACCCCAATTTTTTTAGTAGAATAATTTAGGTAATTTCCATCTACATTAGTGTTCTCATAGAACCTAAAATTTGATTTTCCCCACTCATTAACAACTTCTCTCAATAATATCATGAATGAAATAAATGAAAAATATAATATTTATATAATTAAAATGAAACAAAATTATTTTCTAAAAAATTAATAATATGCTTTCTTATTAAAACTTATTCATGAAAAACATTTTGGAAAACTCTATATGGGATAACTTGTTTCGCCCTGTTTGATAAGTATTCAGAGAAGAGACAAAACAAAAAATAATAATATTAAATAAAAAAAGATTTTGTTAATAAATTTTTATCATTTTATAAAGACAATATCTAATAATTATTTTGGACCAAAAGAATACATATATAAAAATGACAAATACTAATCCTAATGTATCCCTTACAATACCTTTTCATGAAATTGATGGTCACTCAAGGAGTTGTCATTATAATCACACCATAATTTTCCAAAAACATTTCACAATCCATTAACACAATAATAACATCATGGACATTAAAATAAAAAATCATTCACACATTTGATATGTAAGAAATAATTACACTAACATTTTATATTAATATTAGGTCAACAAACTAGAAATATTAAGAAAATGACATAAATTTTTTATCAAATATTCCATTCATCAAATTTATAGTAATATACCTCTATTAATAATATGTGAGGGGAAGGTACATCATATCATGTGCTAAAAATTGAAGAATCTTCCAGTATAAGACACTGAAATCATCTGTAGAAAACCCAAACATGTCAAACTACACAATTATTTTAAACATTCTCAGCCTTCAAACATCATTTGTATTAGGGTTTATTTCTATACTCTAATTATCTAAATCTATTCAATAAATATATTGAATAATATATATACCTATAAATTACTTTTTTACATTAAATGTACATAAATATAATGGTGACCCTTCAGTGACCTCAAGTTAGTAACATCAGAACCATAGGAACAGTCGATTACTGGTCCTTGGATGCTCCTTTTGATCCCTCAAATATCCACAGAGCAGAAGATAATATATGTGAAGCAAGTAGCATACCTAGTCAATATTGGAACATGTTAGATGGAATTGAATAATGAAAAGGTGAGTAAAGAAAAAGTAAACAGCATACCTGATACAAGAATGATAGTATTAGATGGGTCATCCAACATCATAGGAGCTACAGATAATTGGATCATAACTTTAAATTGTTTTGTGCCGAGAATTCCAATATCAATTAAGAATATAAAATAGGTTGTAACATGTTATAAATTATAAAACTATAAAATGATATGTAACTTTTATACATATATTAATAAAATTTATGTAATTTAAATAAAAAAAGTGTCATTTAAAGTACATAACATACAATAAATTAATTCATAATTAACCATATTATTATAATCACACACCATTATAATAATTTCAACATATTCATCCTCCCATGTAAGACCAATTATTTAAATTTCATCATGGATAGATAAATCAATATCTTGTTATTTATGAGGTTTTATGTAGAAAAATAATTCTACAAATTCATCTACCATATCAAACAAGTCTCTTAGTTTTACATGTATTACAATACTTCATCCTTAATCTACTATGAATTCCACATTATATACCTTTTTATCTTTTGAGACCAAAATATATGGATCATGTTATATATGCTCACCATTATCAATCAACTGATATAAATTATCATAAGTAAATTGTAACAAATCTTTCCTTATTCCATGGTAAATATCATCCCACATTTATTTGAATAACACAATATAAAATTTTCCATGATAATTTTATACAATAATGTCAGTCAACTCTCATGGTATCCCAAGACTATGAATTTTATGAAAAGTACACTATTATGAGTTTTCGTAACTTCTTCAGGAAAAAATATATGAAACAAAAATCCATTGATATTATACACATTAAATCTCTTACACTTTTTCAAATATCCTAGTGAAAAATATTTCAAAACATCTATAACTCAAAATAACTTATTAACATTCATTGTCAACAACTATATATAAAAAATATCATTACGTAAAAAAGATAATTATATAAAAATTGAATGAATATTAAATCTATTATGATCTTACATGATGTGAAAAAAAACAATAATGTATATATTAATGAATTTTAATATCTGTTATCTATTTCTCATATAATACCCAATATCAAATTCAATAATTTGTTTGAATCATCAATTTTTTAATGAAAGGATATTCAGTATCACTTTTGAGTGTCACATATATCTATTATTGTATAAACTATAATTGTGTCTATAAAACTAATGATATTTTCCCAACTTTATGACAAAAAATTATACAGATTTCTGATTTTTTTTATTGTATTTTATATCATTTGTGTTTTCATCAACACCGCCAAATTGATTTAATTTTATTTAAATATTATCTAAATACCTTAAAAAATGGAGTCTCTCTTCCACTCTATATCCTTTAGTAATAAATCCTTCAAATTGATCTTTTTTTATAAAGTTATTAAAATGACCTAGATACATAATTAAATAACATAACATTGAATAATTAATGACATATATAATTATTTTCAATATATGAATTTTGTAGAAATAAAAATGTATGATTAAAATATCTATAAATTTTATAAATCCTTCAAAAATGTAAGGTCCCACCTACATTAACATCCCTGATCAAATAAAAAGATAGATGAATAATTACAATGGAAAATTGAGTGAAATAGCATCTCTAAATGATAAAGACTCATTAAAATATTTTCCTAAAGCCTATGAATCATAATGGGTATTAATATTTTTCTCACCATGTTTTCGGAAAAATATGTAAAGCATAATTGCAAATGCTTTTGTTTTATCAGGAAACAATGTTCCCCATAAAAATTGTACCAATAACTCTATTAAAACATATAAGTCAAGTATTTTAATTCCATGTAATGTAAAATGTTTAAAGAGAGCAAATCGTGAAATGTAAAATGAATATTCATCTTGTACTTCCACATCTTTTTAATCTTCATTAGAAAAAATCTATTTTTATATTTTTCATTACAAAATATATTTTAGGATAATTTCAATTTTCATTTTCCCATAGATCATGCTTTATATTCCCTTATTATGAGAATTTCTGATCATTAAGATGATTTTTTTTATTTTTATTTATCATTTAATATTTTAAATACCAAATTATTACATACTTGTTTTACTAAGTATACTATTATGATTATCACGTAATAATTGAAATACCAATATGGAATTTTAAAAAAAACTAGGTTTCTTTTATTGTTGAATACTAACTGTGACTAATGAGTTTTATAACTCTTTTCTTAAAAAACATAAATTGATATGCATTCCCATATTTTTTATCACCAATTGATAATTATTACATAATTTTTGAACCTGATAATAATTTTAGAGGTGACCTAAACTTGTTTTTTCCGTTGAATAGTGACATTTTATATTGATATTTATGAGACGCATCCAACAATCAAGGAAGATGAATGATTGAACACTTTTTTCATGAATGAAATTCAATATTAAAAACTAAAAATTCCAAACTAGTGTAAGTGTTTCAACCAGACCAGTTTCATAATCCATGAAAAACAATAATCATTTACATAGGATCATCACATATTTTTTACATTTTTGTTGTTAATTCACCATATACACATATTATATTCTTCCATAAATATTTAAATTATTTTATAATAGGTTTAATACATGTGCATAAATTTAATTTACTTTAAAATTATTTCCTATAATTATCATCAAAATAATGAAAGTGGTTTTTTGCATACACATCTGTGGAGGTACCTTTTAAGGGTTTAAAATTACTAGAATTATTATATAGGTTTTACATAGTGTTCTAAATGGATAGAATCATTTAGTATCCATTCTAAAATTCAAATTCCTAGGACTGAATAGAAATTTATACAAAATGAATCAATGGTTGTACATGCTTTTAAATTTTTTAGGTGACATATAAACCCATCATTTTTTTCAAAAATATTCCACTTCATTTTCTCTGTCGTTTGATAAGACATGAAAAATATATTTCATACATGGTTTTAATGGAAATTAAAATAAAACCATAGTATTAGATTAATTTTTAATCTTCTTTATAGTTCTTTAATTTATACTTTTAGGAATTTCACCAAATTCAATCTATAAGTATAATTTCTTTTACACTCTTTTATATTTAATCTTTTCCCTGATACTAGATGTTTCCATTAGAACAATAAGTAGACTATGTTTTTAAAAAAAATATTTCACAACATAAAACTGTTGATGGATCCAAGATTTAAAATATTAATTATTCAGAATATATCATCTCATCAACATTTCATTATATATAATTACAAATAGCACTCGAAATGGTACAAATTAAGTAAGAAGGATAACTCTGTAAATTAGATACAACAACCATACAAGCCATTATTTACATATTGCATTAATTAATAAATATCATTTGATTTTTTAGTTATATTATATATTATATTAATCTATGGGAAATTATAAAGTGGATCCATTGATATATCAACATATTTATCTTTTTTTAGGGTAGAAAATATCATTAATCAGTTTATGAATCTCTTTTTATACTATTGGGGAAATATGTTTCTTACTTTTATAGTCGTCACATGTTTAACATTATACAATGTCCAATTCCCCATTATGAATCCTTCTCATATATCTATTTGGTAATTATTTTAATATCATGTTTTTATAAACATCATGCCTTTTCTACCATTATAAAAAATTTCAATTATGACCTGAAAATTTCACTATAACATCTATGGATCTAATTGAATTTTTAAAATATAAAAATATCCTTTAAACACTTAATGTATTTACTTTTATTTCAGGTAAAATTATTCCAACATTATTCATCTTAATTTTATTTATAAATATCAATAAAAAATATATAACTCTAATTAATTAAATAATACCTTATCAAGAATGATAGAACAATTTAAAGGAATAAAAAATTAATATAAAAAATAGAATTTTGTAATATTTTACTTAGAAAAAATCATCAGAAAAAATTATGATATAAAATAATCATTATTAAACATTGTTACATGAAACATTTAAATATTTATTTCTATAAAATAACTACTATGATGCTTTTTGATGAAAGTAACATGAAGGATAGGTATAATTTGAGGTGTCTAATTTCAGATGATCTGGAGGTATCTAAAAATTCTATGCCATGACAAACATATCATATTACTTGATGCATTAATATATATTTATCATAATGAGCAGGGAATTATGAATAAATTATATTTTAGTGCTTAAAATCCAACATTTATATTGATGTGTCTTTATGTTTCTATCTAAGAAGGAGAAAGATAAGAATAATGTGGAGAAATATTTTTATCCCTATATTGATAAACCATTTTTGGATTTCAAAGATATTATTATAATTTCAATTCAGGATAATTATATTTTTGTTAGGAATTATTTAAAAATATTAAAACCATTTTAAATAAATATTACAGAAAAGTAATTTTTATTTAAGAAGGAATAGGTTGTAAGATCATTTTTATTCTAATCCATACCACTATATAACCTTAAAAATTAATTAGATGAGTGTAGGTAATGTTTCACCCCACCAAAGATAAGTCACACTAGGTTCCTAAGCATAAAGAAGAAGGTGGATGTTAATAATTAAAATATCAAATCAACCGAGGTTATTAAAACATATGTATTAGGATCACTTCATATGAATAGGTAAAATCATATGATAAAAATGAATGTATTAACTTATATTTATGAAGATCTATATTCCAATCTAACTCAATTTAATAAACACATAAGGGAGGATATAAAATAGGGACAACGTATAGGGGAGTATTCTTCAAAACTCATTGTGAGGACAACGTGAAGAGGAGAAGTTGAATCACTATGTGAGTATGTTGTATAAGGGAGGAGTAACTACATCTCACCATGGAAGATGAATGAATTTTTAGATATAGATTCAAGTGAGAGAGGGGGAAAATGGGTTTGTTTTTTTATATATGGTAATTATGGGTGGCAGTTTTTTAACAAAACTATCATGGATAGTTATTCTACAATAGTTTAATTTATATCACCCATAATAAATTGAGGAATTTTTAATTTTTTTTAATTAATGGTGGATACATGAAAATTTCCCCAATATACAAAAGTAGTTAGGGTAGATGATAAACAAATCATACCACAAAAAACCATTGTCCCCTCTAATGTTGGAAACTCAAAAGCACACATCTACTTATGCTTAGCACAAAACCTCACTATTTAATTCCTCCACAACCATGATATTTTATGGGTCCCAAAGGATGGGAACCATCATGCTTTTTTCCTCTACTATATCAGTATTCACTTTATTGAGCATAGACTAAATGCACCAACTATTCATCAATTGTAGGATAACTATGCTGCTGATACTACCTTAGAAGAAACTTCTACTACTACTGGAAATGGGAGAGACCACCTATTCCATATAAACATCCATGAGAAATCAAATACATTACCTGATGATGAAAATGAATTCTAAAGAAAACAATAATATTGGAATCCCCCCACACAATCTTGGGAACCACTAACTCTGTAAAAGCGTAAAACATGTTACTAGGATTTGTTACCAATGAAAAAAAACCTTGAATTACATCAAATACATGGTCTTATTCAGAATCCTCATCTCCTAAAAAGTACCCAATTTCTTCTCTATTGGGGATATCCTCCTTGAGTGTGCCTTTTAAAAAACACATCTACCTTCATTTACACCA
This sequence comes from Viscum album, assembly GCA_963277665.1. Taxonomy (NCBI): domain Eukaryota; kingdom Viridiplantae; phylum Streptophyta; class Magnoliopsida; order Santalales; family Viscaceae; genus Viscum; species Viscum album. The sequence continues at coordinate 343,768,399 of OY728165.1, read as the reverse complement.
AAAATTTTGTCGGGAGCCTAAAAAGTGTGATTTTATATATAATCACAGAGAGCATTTACTACTCTAGATTTTGTTCTCTAGACTCCTCATCTAGAAATAGTTCAGGAGTGAAATGAAAATGGACCTTAATCAAAATCCTAATTTCACACCCATTCAGAAAATCATTTTAAATGGAGATTATATCCTACCACTTTTCTAAAATTATCATAATGAAAAATAAATTCTGATGAAAAACAGTTTGGTATTAAACCCAAAAAACATCAGCCTCATTTTTATCACTGAGATACATCACCCATCTCTACTCCTCCTCACCTCTCTTCTAGTTAACCAACAATGGTTCCCAAAAAACATCTTGACATTATATTAGACTGATATTAATATCCAACTCCCCTAAAAATTTCTACATCTCATGATAAATGGGGCTCCCTATATAATATTCTAGAAATTTCTATAGAAAAGCATGTAAAGCCCTCAACCATGACATGCCCTCCCCTATTGGCTGAACCATTCGATGATCATCTTAATCAACCTATTGAACCACTAGTGCCAAAACTACATGTGTATATTTATTAGGAACCATTCCTAAAAACAAAATGGAATCCAAATTCATTATGGCATGGAATTTCCAATATTATTTTATTTAAATTCATTCTAATTCCCCAAATAACCCCATTCTGTCAAGAGTACAAAAAAATAATGCATTTACCCTTCCTAGGACTCTAACATGTTTTGAACCACATAACATGGTTTTTTGGAAGACTCATAATGATTCAATTGAATCACAAGGGGCCTGGATATCTAATAACTTATAAGGTCTCACTGACTAGTTACCATTCTTAGTTTGTACAATTGATTTACTAAACCAGTCAGTCCTCACAAGTGTCTAACCATAACCATCATCTTATTCCTCAACCTCACCTCTAATACAACTCTGAGATGACCCCTCTCTCTAATTTAGCCCCTCACTAATATAAAATAGGTCATTAAAAGCACTAGCATATATCAGTGCATTATTTTAAGTTCTCATATAGGGATCCATTACCATCAATTTCTTAGTAGTGAAAAAGGTCCAAATAAAATTAAATAAATAAATAAATAACTGAGTTTTTTAAAAAAATATTTAAAATTTTATTAATTAAATATTTATTGGTAAAGATGTATAAATTGATTATACTACATATAAATTATAAATACTAATAAATATTATATATTAAATATATAGATATCTGTAAAATTATAATTAAACAAATAATAATTAAAAATAATAAAATTGAGAATAATATTAAACATGTTACTAATTAAATACTTATTGATATTGTTAATAAATAGTATATATTAAATAAATAGATATATATGAATTTATATAAATATGATTTATATAATACAAAATCTTTATGTTTTACATTAAATAGTAATATATTTACTGAATAATGATATATAATTAAAAATTTATATGAATTAAAAATAATGACTAATTTTATTGAGTAATAGACATAATTGATTGTAATTTCATTTTTCAATTTATCAAAGATAAAATGTATTTTATTGATTTTAAAAATATATAATTAAATCATTTTTATATACAACGCACAAAGAAAAATATTTTTTTGGAAATTTAATCAATTTATTTATTAATATTATATATATTTATATACTATATCTTACTATTTTCAATATGTATTAATATTTATTTCAATATTTATCAATAGTTTTTAAAAATAGAAATTTAATTAATAAATTTTACCCATTTTTCAATATTGATAAAGTGTTCTAATTTTTTTTATTAGATTTCACTCATTTTTAAGAAGTCTGCACTTATGATTAAATATTCATTAACAATGTAAAAAAATATTTCTAAATAAATATATTTATAAATGTATATTTAATATTTTTATACACGTATAAATTTATAATTTAAAATAAATAAATATTGTTTTTCAATAAAGTCATTATATAATCATAAATAAATATATTTATTTATTTAAATAATTATAAAATTATAAAAAATTAAAATATATATATATATATAATGAATATATTTACTATATTTATATTTATATATATACTAAATATATAAATATATATAAACATATAAATACTATTTTTAAAACATATATGTATAATTATAAATAAATATTTTTATATTTAAATAATTAAATTTTTTAATAAATATATTTATGTAAATAATATATTTATAATATTTATATGGATATGTATTTACTAAATATATATATATATTTATATTAATATGTATTCATAATAAAAAATTTATAATTATAATTATAAATCATTTATTGATACTTTTTTAAGAGCTGATTGATGGTATCTTTACCATCTCTTTTTGTGAAGTACTGATTAAGGTGTATCAACCTAATTAAATATCCCTAACCAGTAACGAACACATTGTGAAATCCTAAGCTTTCTACGTAAGCCACCGTGTGTCACAGCTCCTCGGTGAATCGATGCTCGAATCTAGGTCTGAATCAAGGCTCGACAATCTAAAGGATTAAATTGAAGGATTGAATGATTACATTATAGGATAAATCCATGTCTTGAACATTTTCTAGGTTTTTAGTATCCCTACTTTATCTCTCATGATTCAAGGCTTTAATCTAAGGTATCTAATTTTTCTCCTCCTCCTCCCCCTCACTCGATGATTTCTTGATTGGAAATATCTAATTTTTTTTATATTCATTATTTCTTTACTGTCTACATAACTCAGTGGTCATCAATATTTATTGAGGATTTTTGGATGATAAGATATAGGGATATCATTATATGCACTCTCCTACCCTCACTACTTGCCAATTTTTGTGCAACCGGCCCACCCTAATGACACTAACTCATTCTTAATGAGATCAACAACCCCTTAATTTTTTATAATTTTAAAATAGAAGAAATATCATATACATTGTTCCTTCTTTATAAACATGACAACGTCCCCCATCAAATTCTCACTCCTTCAATCACATGCCACCACCAGCACCCTTCTACACACAAATGACACTAAACATGAAATTTTATTCCTGTTTAACTAGACCATATGGTCTGTGGAGTGAAACCCAGGGGCATTCCCACCTCACATAGAACATATAAATATAATGACATATATATAATAGAGAATTTATAATATAATTATATATACATACACACACAAACCCACACATATATTTAAAAATACATTTATATTTATGTATGTAAATATATATATATATCTCTATGTGTGTCTATAATATATATATATATATATATGTATATATATATATATATGTTTATATATATTTTATAATTTTTTATTAAATGGATTTGACACATTAGATGTATAAATATGTGAATATTTTATATATTTATATGTATAAATTTGAAAAAAAATATATAAAAAACATAGATATATATTTATATTATATATACACACACACTAATGTATATTCTAAAAATATATACATATATACATATATATTATAAAAACACTTTTTGAAAATACATATATTATTTAAATACAAATATATATTATACTATAAAAATGTACATTATAAAAATATATTATACAAATATATTAGGCCAATATATTTTTAAAATATACTATATAAATTTATTTTTCAATTGTATTATAAAAATGAATATTATACAAATATGTTACACAAATATATTACGAAAAATTTAATGTATATAATTAAAAAAATACAAATGTGTTATATATTTATATATATATATTTATATGAAAGAAATATATTACATATGAAATATTGATGTATTATAAAAATATCATATACAATTATATATATTATACAAACATAAATATTTATTATGTTAAAAAAATATAAAATAAAAAAATTTATTATTCAAATAAAGAAGGATATTACACAAATATATATATATATATATATATATATTACTATACACAAATATATATTATACGAATATATATTACACAAGTATATTATAAGAATATATTCTACTAATATATTTTACAATTATATGATATCAGAATATTTCAATAGAGTTCATTCAATAATTGGAATTTTTCATTAAATTTTACATATGAAGATTTGTATCACATCGAAACTATTTTTATAAGAGTATGTCATCTCCCATTTAACTTAAAACATCTATATCCTCTATAATTACTAGTATTTACTTCATTGTGACTAAAATTTTATACTATGTTCCCAGAATCACCATAAAACCCATAATGGCCATGAGAATGAAATTTTCTTATAAATCTCAGTCTTCAACTGTGGGGAAATAATTCTTGTTTTCAACCTATCTAGACATAATTCTTGAATCAATTTATCTCTAATGACCCAGATTTTCCAGGTAATTTTTTTAAATTAAATGGGACTATTGTGGAGCTGTGAAATCAGACGACGTTCGATTCCAATTTCAGGTGTTCCCAGAGTGGAATTTTAAACTTTCATTAAAGTAAATTCAGTAAACGTCCAAGAAATAAATCCTAACTTTTAAAATTGTTCTTGGAATTAAAATTTGAGGGCTCTATTGAACTCACAGTGTTGGGATTGTCATAACAGAGGATTAACCACGACTGCAGTGGGTCGAGGATAAATGTTGTTATTTGTGTTTATCATGGATGAATAAATAAAATAAAATTTATTTTAATTTATTTTTTACCAAATCCTCCCACCTCACATTTATGTTTAGATGGTAGGGACCACAGGGGTGGTTGGGAATTTAATAAAGGGCATTAAATGCCTAGTTACACAATAGTTGTGTTACAACCCTTCGTTGGATTAATGAGGCTCATTAATTACACAAATTAATGAACCTCTTAATCACATATTAGAGAGTTAAAATCTAATGTGGGGTTTTGGTAAATCATTGTATAAGGATTGATCATAGGATGATTCTTGACAAAGAATGAATCCCTTCACCAAGGAAGAACCAAAGAACAATGATTGAGCAGCGTCGTTGGTGGCTTGTTTCCAGAATGAAAAACACTGACTCTTCCTCAAATGTGGAAGTTCCCCAATTATCTTAAGGTAGATTTTTTATTTGGTTTAGTTTTAAAATAAATGTTGAATCTTATTCTTCCCACATGTTATCAAGATAACACAGAGGGCGCAGGTCAAATGAACAAGGACCATCCCCTCTACTGCTTTATTGACCTATGTGTTCTTCACAAACATTTTACTCAGGATTCGATGTAACCTATAATGAAGGTTCATGCAGTGAATATGGAGTCATGGGGATGAATTTGATACCTTTGGATAGAAAAACGGGTCATTGGAGATCACCTGGTGACCCGCGCAAGACCGTCAACACATCACCATCACAACGGCTCAGGAAACTGGTGTTGGCGGGGGTGAAGGTGATGGATGGTACTGGCCGGCCAAAAAGGAGGTCACGGTGCACCATTGCATGTTGCTGGTGAAAAGGGCCGCAACATATAGCGGCAACAGATAGCGTCAGACGGCACTAGTCGGCCGCGGGTGGAGATGACCGGATCACCATCGCGTGCTGTGGAATATGGCAGAAGCTTAGAAGTTTACTGCGGTGGTTCAGGATCTACTCTTTATGGGTCTTGTGAGCAACCTGCCAGCACCATGTGGTGCCACCTCTCTGCCTTCCGAATGGGAGGGGGAGCTAATTCCCCTGCACCAGCTAGGGTGGGCCCCAGCCAGCGGGTCGGAACGCACAAGCCCAGTGGGTCTCTCCCTCCACTGTTATGGCCGCACCCTCCACGGTATGGGACACGCGAACCTAACGGGTCACGCCGGCCTAGTGGGTTAAGCTCGCCACAGGCCAGACCAGTCGGGGAACACCTGGACTGGGTCGGGTCACCCGAACCGTGTCGGGTTGGCCCGAACCGGGTCAGTCCCGGTTAGTCCAACCAGGTCAGACTGGACCAGGACCTGACCAGGCCCTGTTTCACTTAAAGGGTCATAACATGTGAAACATAAATCTGTTTGGATAACCATCTATGAAACTAGGATCCTTGGAGTGAGACGGTCATTTTGGTATACTCCACCTGAGTTATAGAGAATGTTGGAGTACGACCTGGTAGGATCAAACCCAAATCCAACTGGGTCATCAGCATTAAAATGCTTATAACATACTGACCGGGTGCCTAATTGACCTATCGTTTGTCATGTGGGAACCCTTAAGACTTGGAGGTACTTTGGAATACTTATTCATGAAACTTTGTGGGGGTTGAGGTCAGATTGATGTCTTGATGAGCAGATCCTCTCAGAATCAAGTGTGTTTAGTGAGAGAATCAAGTGGATGACTGTAACATAAATAAAGAATATTGATCCTATGTAAGACAACATCTATCGTTCCAATGTGTGTCATCATCGATCGATCCTATGTGTGTTAACGCACAATGATCTTGAGTGGGTCAGTTCTTACCGATCTTATGTGGTTCAGCATCTACTGATCCAATGTGGGTCAGTAACAGAGGATCTCAATAGAATAAGATGATCCAGTAATACATCTAATCATATTTACTTCTGTACTTACGTTATTCCTACTGTGAGTCAAGTCTTTACCTTTCTTGTACTTTTATATTTGTGGTGTTACCTTTGTGGTGTTACCTTTGATGTATTCTTCCCTCGTGGTTCATTTGTGCAAATGGTTTAAAAGATAGATCCTTATGTTTCCTCATGAATGAGATGATTATATTTTGAAAACCTAGGTATATGTAATTGTGTATACATAAGTAGAGTTAATGACAACTTCGGGCTTTGTGATTGAGGTCTTTCTTTGTGATTTTTCTTTTATGGAACTCTAGGATACCTTCAGGGGTCTAGAGGTCCCTACTTATTATTGTTATACTCACACCTTCACGGGCTACATCCGCACCATATTGAGTCTTGTGCAAATTATGGACAATGTTGATTAAGGATGAGGAATCCAAGACTGGATGGATCTCATAGGTTGACCATTTGACATGACATGTTGTAGTGACTGCTGATCATGAGTTGTACCTATCCTTTAGGTAGAATCCTTGACAGATGATCACATGAGTTCTATCTCTAATGTAGTTTTACTTCCATAGTTGGGATTGTATTCTGGCCCCCTTTACATACAGTACTCACTCTTTTACTATATAGTTATACATTGTGATTTTCTTCCTGTTGTGTGCTTGGACTATGTGTTTGCAGGTTTAAAGGAAATTCCTTCTAGTTTAAAGGGATATGCCTTTTTTATGCTAGTCTCCAACCCCTAGCCTAAAGAAAGAGGGTTTGTGGTAGTCATAGAACAAGCCCCGGGGGGACGGGTTCTGACAAGTGGTATCAAAGGATTCTGTTCCACTGAAGAACTAAGACTCTGGTATTTTTAATTTGGAAATAGTTTTAACTATTATGAGTGTGGTTTTTAGTTTGGGGAATGAAGTGATGGTTCGGTGGCCGACGTATCCATACACTAGGACACTGAATTCTGATTTTTGACTCAATGCTTGAAAACACTGATTGCGTGTGTCTTGAAAAGTTTTTATTATGATCTTTTTGCGTTATCTCACCAAGTATAACTTATTGATCGTGGTGCATCCGTTTCTTTTTCAAGGATGCCACCAAGAAGAAAGCTAGCGAGGGATCCTGAGAGAGTACACGATGATGGCCCATAGAGTGATGAGGCCTCATTTCAGGACCCTCTTATAGAGTTCGCACCTCTGTGTGGTCTTCCAGGAGCACCACTTCCCTTTGGGTAGTCATTTCCACTAGCCCCCCCCCCAGCAGATGGTGCATACCAACTAAGCATGTTGCATGAGTTTTAGTGGTAGAGGCCTCTGAGGTTATGAGGTAAGACAAATCCATAGGTGGATGAGGACTGGCTGAAGGCTGTGGATAGAGTTTTTCACCAAGTTAGGACACCAGTCGACCAGATGGTGATCCTAGTTGCCATCCTTTTACAGGGAGCAGCTGGGAGATTGTGGACCCAGACACTCTAGATACACAACGAGACAAGCCCAACCTGGGTGGACATCGAGGGCCTTTTCAAGGAAGAGTTCATACCATATAATCTATACTCATTGCGTATACAAGATGAGATACACTTATAGTAGGGCATCATGACCATGGCCCAATACTCAGTGATGTTCACAGATCTCTCCCACTACTCCTCTAACATTGTACGATACCCTTTCTTTGAGGCATGAACCTTTGAGCAGGTTCTCTAATGGGAGATAAGATGATCGATGATATTGCTAAACATTTTGATGTAGGCTAGGGTGATAGAGAGAGCAATTTTGATGAAGAACTTCCTAGGTGAGTAGGCAACGAAAGTGAGAGCCACCACTGAACATCAAGTAGCAGAGTCATCTGCAGCAATTAGTAGATGGATGACACAGAGGCCAAGTGGGCCCGACCTTCCGGTGGATGACCTTAGGATATAGGGTTGATGGTGTGGAAATCATGGGATAGAGGAGGACAGATGAGATGAAGGTAGTGATACTCATGCGGTGGGTAGGGTCACTTGTCTCACAACTACCCGACCCACCATACGAATGACTAGCAGATGGTTGAAAAACCTCCAAGGGTGAGGAAGAGATTTAATCAGGGAGGTCTATAAGTAGTAGGAGAACGTGGAAGAGGAGTTTTTCATGAAGAAGGTATTGGGCGGTGATTCAGGGTTCTACTGCCGCCACCTACAGGTGGCCCACCCCGACCACAGGGGGAAGGAGGACAGAGATGAGATTAGCTCCAGGTAGTTGAGGCCTATGATCATGGTTCTCTAGAGATTCTTTGTGTTATGATCTATGTCTTCTCCAGCATAGTTATAGTTCTTATAGACATAGGGGCCAATCACTCTTTTATTTCCATTTCCCTCGTTCAGGGCAGATGGATTCAGGTGGAGCCATTTGCTTGATCTTTATAGCTTGAGACTCCTAAGGGGTGGGATTTGAGGATTAGACACTAGTGACGACAGTGGGAACTTACTCTTGGAGGAAGGATATTCATATGGGATCTTCTAGTAGTGGCGTCGAGGCCTTATGATGTCATATTAGGTATAGACTGGGTATCTACATCCCATGCTCAGATTGATTACATTAGACACAAAGTGTGATGCATCTGTGAGGATGGGACCTGGTTTTTCTTTACCAATGAGAAAGTAACCTTAGCAGTACCTCATGGACTTACCCGGAGGATGGTGTATCTGATCACTCATCATTTGGCTAGCCTTACATCTAGATTAATTGATGTTGATTGTCTGAGATATCCTATAGTGGTAGACAAGTATGCTAATGTCTTTCCTAATGATGTTGTGAGACTACCTCCTCACAGAGTGGTTAAATTTTATATCAACATGTACCCCAGTATGGAACCAATATATACTCTTGCATATTGGATGGCTCCCATGGATCATTGTCAGTTACGGGTATAGTTGTTGTACTTGCAAAGTAAGGTGTTCATAAGGCCCATTTTTTCTGCATGGGCAGTCCCTATTTTGTCCTCCGAGAAGGAATATGGGAATTTGAGACTTTTTGTTGACTATAGGTGCCTGAACAAGGTGATCGTGAAGAACAAGTTTCCACTTCCAAGGATTTGTGATCTTTTCTATCATTTGATGGGAGATCGTTGGTTTTTAATGATAGACCACATATCATCATATTATTAGCTCAGGGTATGAGATGAGGATGTGTAGAAGATTGCCTTCAGATGTAAGTATGTTCACTACGAGTTTTTGGTTATGCCATTCAGTGTGACAAATACCCCTATAGTGCTCATGGGACTCATGAATAGGATCTTCCGGTCATACCTTCACTGCTTTGTGGTGGTCTTTATTGATGGCATCTTGTTATACTCGGCGTTAGTGGAGGAGCATGCCTATCATCTGCAAATAGTTTTGGATACCCACTGATAGAACCAACTTCATTGTAATATCTCGAAGATCCAGTTATGGATACGGGAGGTCCGCTTTCTAGGACACATTATCTTGGAGGTTGGTATTACAGTGGCTCCAGAGAAGATAGAGGTTGTTCTTTCTTGGGATCCACCCACGAGTGTGACCGTGGTGCGGAGCTTTTTGGGGTTGGCTAGGTACTAATAAAGGATTGTACTTGACTTTTCCGTAGTTGTGACACCATTTTTAGTGTTGAGAAAGAAAGGAAAGACCATTGTATGGAGAGAGTGATTCCAAAATAGTTTTCAAGACCTAAGGCAGTGTCTGATGAGTGCCCCCATCTTGAGGCAACCAGAAGAAGGTGTTTGGTATGTTGTCTACTGCGAAGCATCAGGGACTAGACATGGATTTTTCCTGATGCAGGAGTGAGTAGTGATCACTTATGATTCATGAAATCTGAGACAACATGATAAGAAATATGCTACCCATTACCTAGATCTAACAGTAGTTTTCCTCACCTTGAATATGGGGTGACACTACTAGATGGGTGAATGGTTTACTATTTACTTTGATCCCAAGATTCTCAGGTATATATTATCAAAGAAGAACCAGAACATGAGACATCGGTGAAGGCTGGAGTTCCTCTAGTACTGTGACTTCGAGATAGTCTACACTCCAAGGATGGCGAACATAGTGGTTGATGCACTTCTCAAGAGGTTTGGTTTATAGCTACTGAGTGAGGCGACTGAGCTGCTAGCCACATTTGATATATCCTTTGTAGACAGAGATAGGGAAGCTTACCTTTAGTCTATGACTTTCACTCCCCCAATTCATTAGTGAGTTTAGGAGGCACATCTTGGATACATTTACAGCGAGGCATGATGTGCCCAAGTATCCTTAGGACAATTACCTGATGGATTTTCTGAAAGTGGGGACCACATTATCCTCTTTAAGGGACACACCATGGTACCAGTGGATCCATGGGAGGAGGCGTTGAGGGAGTTCTGTAAATCCCCTCTAGCTGTATATCTTGGTGTGCAAAGATGTACCAGGACCTCCAGAATTAGCACTGGTGGATAGGGATTAAGAAGGGAGTGGCAGAGTTTGTTTCATGATACCTCACTTATCATCAAGTGAAGGACAAGCATCATGTTCCATTAGGTTTAGCATAACCACTAGAGGTTACAGAGTGGAGGTTGGATTGTATATCCATGGACATTGTGACATGGAATCCACGTACGTCCAGGGGACATGATTCCATCTAGGTGATCATTGACCAACTCACCAAGTCATCCCACTTCTTACTCATCCAAGATCAAGGATCATGAGAGGTAATGTAACGCCTCTACATACAAGAGATTGTATGACTTCATGCGGTGAAATCGACGGTCTTCTCTGATTGTGACACACATTTTATATCTTGGTTGTGGAGGGTACGACAGGAGGCTTTTAGGAATCAACTACGTTTGAACACTGCCTTTCATCTGTAGATGGATGGTCAGATAGAGTAGACCATTCAGACACTAGAGGAAATGCTTCATGCTTGTGTCAGTGATTTTGTCTTTAGTTGGGTGGATCACCTTCCCTTGGTGGAGTTTGTATTCTACAATAGATATCACTCCACCATCGGTATGGCACCATTTGAGGCTTTGTATGGCTGACCTTGAAGATAAACTCAATGCTAGAAAGACCCTAGGGAGTCAGCACTTATGGACCAAAGTTGGTATGGGCTACCACCGAGAGGGTGCAGATCATCCAGGAGAGGATGAAGACTGGACGGAGTAGGTAGAAGTTATATGCTGATAAGAGATGAAGACCTTTGGAGTTTGAGGAGGGAGACCATGTCTTCTTATGGGTCTCACCTCCAAGAGGTTTTTGGATAGTTGGTCATGCCAGAAAGCTATCTCCAAGGTTCATCGGACCCTTTTTTGTTCTCAGCAGAGTTGGAGAGGTGGCGTATTTCCTAACTCTTCCCCCATATGTGCATCGGGTGCTTGACATTTTCCACATGTCATAGTTGAGGATTTAGTGCATGATCCATCCCACGTTATCGACTGGGGTGAAATGGAAATTGATGATGGGGATATGTTTACAGAAGTTTTAGTAGAGATTAAAGATCAATTGGATAAGGTCCTCTATAGATGATAGATTTCCATCGTGCACATTCACTGGCAATACAAGAACCTCCAAAGAGCACGTGGGAGTGGAGGGGGGGCTTAAATTCATTCTCAGTACCCCCATTTCATTCCTTAGACTATGTTGTGGATTTTGGGGGAGAAAATACCTTAGGGGGAAGAATGTAAAGACCTGGATTTTCCATGTTATTTTCTTTGATTAAATGGAACTATTCTATGGTTGGAAAATATGATGTCGATTGTTTTTGTTGCACAATGTTCATGGAGTAAAATTTTTAACATTAATTAAGGTAAATTCAGTAAACGTGCGAGCTTGAAATCCTAAAATTTGAACTGGTGCTTAAAATTTAAATCTGAGGCCACTGTTTAACTCGCTGCGTTGGGATTCGATAATGGGATTTTTAACCTTGACTGCAGTGGGTTAGGGATGAAAGATGTTTTTTTCATTTATTATGGTTGAATAAATAATATATATTTTATTTTATTTTAGTTTTTGGAGCATCATTACACAACACTTTTATGTTTTGATGGTGGGACCATAGGGGTGGTCAGGCATTTAATTAAGGACATTAAATGCCTGGATACACAGTAGTTGTGTAACCACCCTTCGTGTGATTAATGAGGCCCATAAATTACAACAATTAATGAACTTCTTAATCACAGTTTTGAATGATAATCTCTAATGTAGGGTTTTGGAAAATATTTGGAAAAGGATTGATCTTGGGAGGATTTTTGATGAAGAATGAAGCTGCTCACCAAGGAAGAACCTAAGAACGATGATTGAGTGACGTCGTTGGAGGATTGTTCCAGGAGCAATGAACAATGACTCTTCCACAAATGCAGAAGTTATCCAACAATCTTGAGGTAGGAATTTTATTTGTTTTAGTTTTAAAAGAATTGTTGAATCTTTTTCTTCCCTCCTATTATCAAGATAACATGGAGGGTGCGGGCCAAACAAAAAATTCCCAGACCCTCTTCTACTTTGTTAATCTACGCATTGTTTGCAAAATTTTTTTTTGGTATTGGAAAAAACCTAGAACGGAGGGCCAAGCGGTGAAGAGGGCATCCTAGGGAGGTCGTTGATACCTTCAGATGGAAAACGGGTCACCAGAGCTCACCTGAGGACCATCGGAACACAGCCAGCATGACAACGGCAGGGCGGCACCGGGAACCGTTGCAATAGGGGGTGATGGCGGCAGCTGGTACTTGTCATCCATGAAGGAGGTGGTAGTGAGCTGTCATGTGCCTCTGGTGAAGAGGGTTGCGTCATATCACCACTACGGACAGTAGTGGTTAGTTGCGGATGGAGGTGAGCGGTGCGCCGCCGAAGATGGCCATAGCTCGGAAGTCGTGGCGAAGGGCGGAGACCAACTCCCGGTGGGTCTCATGGGCATCTTGGAAGCACCACATGGTGCTGCCGCTCCACCTTCAAAATGAGGGAAGTAATCCCCCCCACCTCCATACCAGCTAGGGAGGGCCCTAGCCAATTAGAGGCACCAGCTAGGTCAGACCCCAGCCAGTGGGTTGCGCACTCCACTGGCCGAGCCCAGTGGGCCAGTCCGTGGCACAGCCCAGCCGTGTTGGGTCAACCCATACTGGGTCGGTCCGAACACAGACCACACCAGGCCTAGTTTCGCATAAAGTGTCATAACATGTGAATCAAATAACCATTTGATAAATCATATATTGTTCTAGGATACTTGGAGTGATATGGTACTTTTGGTGTACTCCACTTCATTTTTGGAGAATGTTGGAGTATGGATGAGTTTGATCGTACCTGAATCCAACTTGGCCTTCATCATTAAAATCTATATAACATATGAACCGAGTTCCTGATTGACGTGTCTCAGTCACTTTGGAACTATTACGACATGACAGTCCATTGGGATACTTCATTGTGGAAATTTGTGATGGTTGAGATATGACTAATGGCTTGAAGAGTATATCCTACCAGAATCAATCACTCATAGTGTGGGAATCAAGTGGATGACTGTAATGTGAAGAATCCACATCGATCCTATGTGGGTCAGTATCTATCAATCTAATGTGGGTTAGTATTTATCGATCCTATGTGGGTCAGTGCTCAACGATCTTGAGGGGAATAGCGCTTACTAATCCTATGTGGGTCAGCATCTACCGATCATGTTTGGGTCAGGAGTTGAAGCTCTCAACAGAATAAGATGATCTAGTGATACATCTAATAATCTATACTTTTGAATGTATGTTATTCCTAATATGATCTAATTCTTTACCTTTGTGTTACTTTTAACCTTTGTGGTGTTACCTTTGTGGTGTTACCTTGGTGGTATTCTTCCCTCCTGGTTCAGTTATGAAAATGGATTAAAATTTGGAGCCTTATGTTTCCTCATAAATGTGATGAGTATATTTTGATAATTAATGTATAAGTATGGGAATATACCTAAGTAGAGTTGATGACTGATTTTTGATTTTTGATTGTGGTCTTTCTGTGTGGTTTTTCCTTTGTGGAACTCTAGGAGACCTTAGGGGTTATTGGGGTCCCTACTGAGTATTTTTATACTCACCCTTGCATAGGCTTCACCCGCACCATGTTTTGATGTGTGTAGAGAATAGGAAGCATTGATCAAAGCTGAGGGAGCCAGGACTGGATGTTTCTCAGAGGTGGACCATTTGATGTGACATGTTGTAGTGACTACTGATCGTGAACCTACATTTCATGTTGGATTATTTATAGTTGAACATAAGTGATTTTTCTATATCATAGTTGTACATCCTCAGTTGTTCTTGTATTCCAACCCCATTTACTTATAATACTCACACTTTTACTATATAGTTTTACTTATTGGTTTGCTTCTCGATGTGTGATTGGACTGGGTATTTACATGTTTAAAGGCAATTCCTTCCCATTTAAAGGGACATGCCTTTCTGGTGCTAGTTTCCAGCCCCTGGCCTATGGAAGGCAGGCTTGGGGTAGTCCCAACTTGGTCCCTGGGGGACTGGTTGTGACATTATCAACTAAGAATTTTGAGAAGTTTGAGACCTTTATCGATTTTAGGTAAATTATTTTCTAAAAGGTATTTTTTCATTCCTTATCTATTTTTAAGATAAATTATAATATTTAGACTTTTTCCAATATTTGACATCCAATTAATATTAAATGTAATAATTCATTAGGTTGTTACATCACTTGATCCGAAAAAGAGAATGGTGGTTATCAAATTCTCTATATATAGGAATTATTATTAGTAATTATTTTTCAGTATTTATCATCTTTTCTCTACATGCGTTGGTTCCACCCCAAGGAATCATTGATTACCATCCTTGAATTTGAAATAACTCTTAATTTATTAAAACATTTTATCAACTCAATTTTATATCTGCTAGTTTATCGAGTGACTGTTTGTTGTCATTTTGTATCATATTTTGGGTTTCTTATTACTCATTAATTGCCAATATTATATCTTTATTTTTTAGGGTATATAACAAATACATATTGGATAAATTTAATAAAGGTTGGAATAGTCATATTTTGAGGTTTGAAAATATTAAAAGTTGGATTTCCCCTATAAATTTATAATTCATTAGGGTCCCAAATACTCATATATCATAAAATAGACCTTCCAAGATACCTTGAATCATAGAAGATAATTTTCATACCCCCTAACTCTAACCTTTAATATTCCACAATTTAATGACTAGTTCCAATTGATTAAATTTCAAAAATTGGAGGCATTACCCCTTTTAGGGATAACGATGCAGTACAACTATCATCCTGATTAGTTTCATCTCTCGAATAATTATTCTTGAAATTTGTTTTTTGAGACTAATACCTAACTTGTTTTATGTTCTTGCACTACTATGAGAATTATTCATTGCATGGATGACTAATACATAGCTTATTTAAATCAATATAGGTGCATGTCCACATGATATGGCTGATTTCATTCAAGTAAAATGCAATGATAAATGTTATGGAGATCAGTTTTTTAGGATGAAAATTATATAGAAATTTTCCCTTTGAATGAATTCAATGGATAACACCTACCATAATGGATTTATTGTTTTCTAAAGTTTAACAGACTATTTTATTCAATGCATGTTCAAATTATTTAAACTAATCAAATGATGGGTTTCCCTTATTAGAATTATTTATAATTTTCACTTTTGATAATGAATATCTTATGTGTGTTTATTTATTTATTATAAAAAATTATTATTTTATTCACCCAATATTATGGATATAAATAAAAAATGGATTCACACAAATCATTTAACAAGATGGTATAAATATGGCATAAAGAGTCCATCAATTTTGTAATAGATCATGCATACATCCCTTGTTGAATCCTTTTTTCATGCATGTATTGTTGTTATTCAAGACAAATTAGTCCAAAATAGTTGGAAGAATGTTTGAGTTTTAAAGAAATATATTATTGCTATAAACTTTTTACTAAACTTGGGGAAAAATAAACATGAACA
Organism: Viscum album; assembly: GCA_963277665.1. NCBI lineage: Eukaryota > Viridiplantae > Streptophyta > Magnoliopsida > Santalales > Viscaceae > Viscum > Viscum album. Next base: position 343,752,005 of record OY728165.1, on the reverse strand, counting down.
CTTATTGGTTTGATATTGTGTTTTATGGATCCGTTGATATGAATACATGTAAAAATGATGAGGGAGATAGCATGGAATAAATGAAAATGGAAATTGAAGATGAGATTTACGATTTTCCAAAGTTGTTTGAGAAGTTAAATAGTTATGTTATGAGACTATTTCATATTAGTTTCACTCAATACACATCATTTTCAGGTGCGATGAAGTTATATATTGTGAAATCTGGATGCAGATGGAGTGAAAAAAACGTTACAGAGCTACATGGTCACCTGAATGATGTAATACGAAAATAAAATGAACTACCATGTCGAACCCATGATGCTAAAAAAATATAATCGATGGTAATGATATTTAAAAAAATACATGATTGTCCCAATTATTTCATATTGTCTTGAAAGGATAATGAATTACTCAAAAAATTACCAATGTGGGTCTTGGATTGAAAAAAGAAATATGAATCAAATACTTTGAAATTTTTATAGTTCCTTTCTATAATTCCATGGTGGGAAAGATTATATGGGTGTCAGGAAACTGTTAGACAATTGACATGGAATGTAGATACAAGAATTAAATATGGGAACCTATTTCATATAGCAGATTCTCCGAAGTGAAATAAATTGATTATGAGTATCTTGTATTTGTAAATCATTCGAGAATAATTATTTTATTGTTATCTACATATGGAATAAATATTTTTTATATAATTATTAGTATTTATACTATATATCCCATCATGTTTGTAAATTATATTTTTATTCCATGGTTATTCATGAAGGTAAAATAAATTATGTGGTATCTACTTATATCTATACCAAATCATCCTGGTAATGAAATTGATATCTATTTGGATCATTTAATTGAAGATCTAAAATTGATATGGGATACAAGTGTTACAATATATTATTCTCATTGAATTGAAGAAGTCACATTGAGGGACATGTTTTGTGGCATGATAAATGGCTTCTCTTCTTAGGTAAGTTTATCTGCATATAGTATTAAAGTAATTCCAGGGTGTCCCATTTGTTAAAATTGGATTCACTTAGTTCAGTTGAAGCATTCCTCTAAGACTGTGTTTTTTGGACATTTGAAATTTTTACCTTAACGACATAAATACCAATCCTAGATGATATAATTTGATGGGAATATAAAAAAAGATACAACATAATGTCAAATAGTAGGTTATAAAATATTAAACAATGTAAAAAATATTCAAAATGTTTTTGGTAATCCATTTTCAAGAAACGTTGCGAAATCAGGTTAGAAGAAGAGGTCAATTTTCCACGAATTACTATGTTATAATTTTTTATAATTCAATCATTTTCTTAATGTCATGAATATTTAAAAAATGTATTTTATAGTGTTATTAGAATATTACAAAATGTTCCTAGAAATGAAATTTGGTGTCAAGTCTAGGTTTGAGATGATTGGAATGGAGATAAGGTAAGGGTTTTCAACGGTGAAGGGTAAAGGGAGGAATTTTCTTTCCCTAGTAGCTTACACGCTATCCATATAAAAAAATAAATTTTTTATTTTCATTTATTCTTTAAAAGTTATTGAGTGGTACTCATAGTATATCAATAATTTCATGTGAATGAATAATATGATGTTATAAGGAAAAATCTCACAAAAATGTGATGTTTTTTTGTAATATTTTATAACTTTTTCATTCTATTTCATTCTACTGCAAAATGTAGAGAATACATTAACCAGACATTTATTCTTTTTGAAATAATTATGTAGTAAATTTATAGACCTTATGAATCTACAAATAATGAATAAATAGGTTGATGTGAGATTATCTAAATTAGATATGTTCTTCCCACCTTTATTCATTAATATAATGGTACACCTGATGAGTCACTTTTATTGAGAGGTTCAACTATACATTCTTATCCATTACAAATTGATATACCCCATTGAATTGTATATTTATATTAGTAAAGGGTGGGTCAAAAATAAAATTCTTCTAAAATTTTTTATTACAGAATGATATTTTTCGAATAAGCTATTGAATTTTGTACTAATTACCCATCAAATGTTGGAAACATCAGTCTCCCAATGTATCATCCCAATGAACAACTTATATATGAATGGATTTCCATAAGAGATTTTGTTACAATTTCATTAATATAGAGGGAGAAATCACACCTTCAAATTTTTCATAATAGTGAATATGATGATCCATATATTGAATCCCACAAATAAATTTGTAGAGATTTGAATCCATAAATTGATGAAGAATGGATATAAAATTCACATAATGAAAAAATTATAGGATGGTTGAGAGATAAAATTTATAAGGAGTTATATGAAAATACAAATTCAATTATCAAATGAATTTAATGGCTATCCAGGGAACCAAATTCAAATGATATATCTTATTAATGTTTTGTAATCAATGGTTATATTTTATATAAAAAAGAACATGATGACCGCAGTACGATTCAGAAAAGTGGTGTTATATATGTAAAGGAAATGATTCACATATCTTGTTCCAAGGGTATAAATAAAATTTAGGAAAACATGTCATATTCCAGAATTATCTAATAGATACACATGTTTCATTATATAACATTTCATGTTTCTATTTTCCATTAAAATGTGTAGAAAATAAGAGTGCAATGAATTATGATGAAACAAGATTTGTGAAGGTGAATTTAGGTGTGGAAGGGGAAATATGATTAGTTCATAATGGAATCATAATATGTGTAGGTATTTTATTTCTCAGATGTAGAAAACAGGAATTGGTCAATTATGTTGTTGGTGACTAAAAAAATTTCGGGTCAGATGAAAACTCAATTGAGGATGACCCTTTCATTTGGAGATCATAATCAGTTATTTTTTGTCCCAATGTAAAAAATTTATTGTATGTTAAAGGGGTCCACAAATATGGTATTTTTATTTCTGATAGATGAATCAAGTCCCTAAAAAATTTAAAAAAATAGAGTTCAATAAGAAGGAAAAATTATTTTTTAATATACATTGTTTTCCCTTATACTATTATATGTTATCAACATAATTAACATAATATAAATTAAATGTTTATCTATTCATACTAGAAATTTATTATGAACATTATGTTGTTACCAATCACTAGGACAAATATATTATATTGAAGGAAAATGTTTTGGGAATATGTGAATGTAATTTTAAGATACAAATTCTCTATTTTTCTGAAAAAAAATATATAATGATGTTTTGATTTAATATTCCTTATTTTTTTAAGGGTTAGTTTTTCAAGAATATTTTTGTCAATATTTCATTAATTTATTCAGCTAAACATCCATATAAATCATCTCCCTCAAAACATTTACAACACTACATTGTTTCATTTATCACTTACCTTTAGGTTCCCTCTACTACATTTTTAGAAATAGTGGCATTGTTGCCTCTCCTCAATCACTGAGGTAATCTTGTTGTTTTCATAGTAAAATCATTGTCCATATAATAAATGTATTGATTCATATTTTTGTTTAATTTATCTCTTTTTATTTTTAGTCACATAATAAGTGTTTTATAAAATAGGTGGATTCATATATTTGAGTTGGAGTGATCTATCCATCATTCATGCCTTTCTAAAGAAAAACATCCAAATACATCTTCTCCCTCAAATCCTTTTCACCCCTGTAGTGTTGTAATTTATCACTTTCTCCCAAGTTACCTCTACTTCCATTGTAGGAAGAGTAATGACACTACCTCTACTCAATCATAGAGGAAATCATGATGTTTTCATCATAAAATAATTTTCCATATAATTAAAGTATTTGTTCATATTTATGTTTAATGTGTTAATTTTTTTATTTATCATAGAATATTTTTTTCCTTATATATGTGGATTATTTTGTTCGAGTTGTGTAAGTATGTCCATCTTTCATAACATTTTGCACCAAAACATCCACTTACATCTTCTTCCTCAATACATTTTTACCCCTTCGTTGTTGGAATTTATCACTTTCCTTCATGTTACCTGCACTGTTTAATCACATAGGTAATCTTGATGTTTCCATAGTAAAATTATTATCCATACAATTAATGTATCTTTCCATGTTATGTCTACATTATTTTTTTTAGTATTACTCATATAATAATTTTTTCTTATATAGCTATATTCTATTGTTTGAGATGGAGTGGTTTGTTCATAGATGCTCATGATCATTCAATATTAGACTTTTAGCCTTAAATTGAGATAAAGACAATAAGAAAATGCATCAACAATGCATGAAACCATCATGAAAAGGTGAATTCATACTTATTTTTAAATTAACTTTTCATCATTACATCTTATTATTGGTATATAAATTTCATTAAATTTTTTATTTAATAATTATTTAGTTTTCTCAAAAATATTTTTGGATGTTATATTTTTCTTTAAACTTTCACTAAAAATACACAATATATATAATGTGTGACTTTCTTCTAATATTATTATTATTTACATTTCCTTTATTTATTGAACTGCAAAAACTACATATTTAGTTTATGTTATTTGATAAAAAATCGTTATAATTGAAATTTATATTTCTATAATAAACTTGTGTTCCTATTTTAGTGACTTCTTTTGATATAATAAGTACATGAGCTTCCTCAACTCTTATGGATTTCAATAATGATGAATGTTTTTTAGAAAAGAACATCGATTCAATTTGCAGTGTTTGTAGTTGGATAAAGAAATGGAATTAAAATAATAGTAACATTGATAGTTACTATTTTTTTAAGACTTTGTGATGTATTGGAATTAGTTACACATCAATCTGACATGGTGTAACCTGTATATATCTGAGTTCTTATTCCTATTTGATATTTATATTAATTTTTTTAAAAAAATACAACTAACACACACAATACCAAGAAAAAAATTTAATATTTTTTTACATTTAAGAAAGTGATCCATAATTAATTATACATATATATTTTTATGATAATCCTCAATCTGATACATGATGTGTTCAGTTTGGATCAAAGTGTCTGTAACCAATTTAAAATTGATATTTTTGTTAAAAAACAAGCACTCATTTAAAACTAAGAAACCATGATTGGATTCTCTTGATAATTTAGTACATAAATTCATAAATCATTTTTGATGTGTAAGAATTAGTCTCTAATAAAACTAATTCATTATGTTTTCAGTAGGATTCAAAGTGCGTGTTTCTAGTTTAAAATGACATTTTAGTAAAAAAAAGGTCATGTAAAATACACAAAACCTATAAAATTTAATATAAATATTGTTATATTTTTTGAAAATGATCCATAAGTCAATTTTTTACATTTGGAAATCAGCCTCACATCAAAATCATGTGTGATGTGACTAGTATGACTCTAAGTGTGTCTTTTTTATTTCAAATTGAAATAAATTTTATTAAAAAGGATTACTAGGCTACTCAAATAATGAGAAAATGAACTCGTTTTTTCTTGATATTTTTTTAAACAATATATAAGTCGTTTTTTATTTGTAGGAATCATAATCAACTCAATCTGATACATGATACAGTTTTTATGACTTAAAGTGTCTGTTATTAGTTTAAAATAGATATTTTAGTTCAAAAATTTTCACCCACTAACAACTAAGAAAACACTCTCAAATATTCCTTATAATATATGAACAATATTAATAAATCATTTTTGACATATAGGAGAGAATCTCACATCCAAATGATACATGATGTGATCAGTTTTTAGTCAAAGTGTGTCTTTCCAATTTAAAATGACATTTTTAAAAAAAAGTGTCATACTCAAAACCGAGAAAATGCTTTCAGATTGTTTTTATACCTTACTAAATTGATCCATAAGTCATTTCTGAAATTTAGGAATTATATTAACCTCAAAAAGATTCATGGTGTAACTATAATGGATCCATGTGTAACTTTTTATTTAAAATTCCATCAATTTCAGTAAGAAGGGCCATTGAACTACCCAAAAATGAGAAAACAAAAACTGAATATTTTTATAATTTAGGATAATGATCCATAAGTCATTTGTGACATGTGGTAATCATCATAACCTTAATTTGAAACATGATGTCACCTATTTGACTCAAAGTTTCTTTTATCAGTTTAAAATTTATATTTTAGTATAAAAGTGTCCCCAACTAAAAAATGAGAAAACGTGCATGGGTTTTATTTACAATTTAATAAAAAAATCATATGTTATTTTTGATGTATATAAATCAGTATCATGTATAATAAATATATGATTTGATATATATATATATATATGAATAAATGTTCCTATTTCTAGTTTAAATTGAAATTTTAGTAAAAAGGAAAGTGATTTACTCAAAACCAAGAAAACATATTCAGATTTTCTCTATATATTAGGAAAACGACCCATAAGTCATTTGAGACATGTATGAATTATATACACCTCGATATAATGCATACTGTGACTGGTATAACTCTGAGAGCATCTTTCTATTTAAAATTGAAAACATTTTTAGTAAAAAGCAAATCTGAAAAAATCAAAATTTATGAAACCCATTGAGAGTGTTTTCTTACTTTGGGAAAATAATCCATTTCTCATATTTCATGGGTAGGAATAATCTGAACCTAAATAAGTGGTGTGATGTTTAATAATCAACCACAACTCAATCAGATACACAGTGTATCTGGTATGACTTATAGTTTAGATTAAAATAAATATAATCTATTAATTTATTTCACTATATTATTACTAACATAAGATTTTTTTCAATCTGGATATTTATTTTTCTTTATCAAGTGTGGTTTGTTCAGTAATATCATGAGTTGAGGTCAGGATCAAAACACAACAGAACATTGATTTTTTTAATATGAGTAATGATTTGTAATTATGTAATAGTATAAATCAATGTTTGAATTGTTTATAATATATTGTTTTTTCATGTGTCTGTGTTTTCAATTTCATTTTAATTCTATTTTGGTGCTTTATTTTTTTGATATTTAGGGGTGCTTCTGGTGTTCTATCATGTTGTTACAGCAGATATCATTGGTGTTGTAGGGTGTTATTATAGCACATTGTAGTATAACCTATATCAGTAAACTAGTCCATTATCAGTGCCTTTAAAAGAACTAATAAATGGAACCCTTTTTTAGTGGTCCTATAAGAACCACTAAAGCTCCGGTTTATTGATAGTTTTTAGTACTGATAAAATTTAGGGAATTTAAACTCATTCTGATAGTCAGTGCTTTTCTAGCACTAATAATGGAAATTTTTTCACTTTTTAATGCTATTTTTTAGTAGTACCCCCTTGACAGATAATGAATGGAGATAGATAATGACCCATAAGTCATGTCTCTAGTAGTACCCATGTCGGCAACTAACTCTATGTATATAAACAAAATCACGCATATTGGAGGAATTACCCTCAATAGAAAATATGGATTGGGAGATATGATAATATCCACCAAATAATTCCATCATCTAAAAAAAGAAATAAACAAACCATAATAAAATGCATGAACAATGTAAAAAAATTTAAATAATCTCACCATAATTATAAGAAAAAATAAAATTTGATGGTAGCAACTCAATCACTTCTCTATCTCCAAAGATAATGATTTAATGATCAGTCACATAATGCCTCTTGAAATCCTAGAGAAAATTTTATATATACATGGGGTGAGATTAACATGTATACTTTGTAGGATCATACCTAAGGTATCTCAAGAAAATATGGAAAGAGAATACCTATGCACAAGTGAATAAAAATAATTACCAATAAGAACTGAAAAAAATCATCTACCCATCCCTTCATCACTATAATACTCTCACCAAATAATGAATTCATGTATAACAACATATCATCAAAATAAATATGACAAAATTATCTACAAAAATACTTCCCAACTACTTTTCCCCTCTCATTCCCCAATTTAAAACATAAATGCTCCAATAACATCCATACATATTGTATCACACGTCTATTCATCGGGGATACTTGTCAGGATGCATATTTAACTATCCCAACATCACATATTATAGAATCATGTGCTAGCATCAGTCAATGTCCACATAAAACGCTCATCACTCATTAGAGGTATTAGGTTATCATAAAAGTAATGGACATAAACCACATGCAATCTACCTACCATGCATGACCCCCACCACATATGACATCTTCATCATCATCGATCATCTTCAACACCGTCCATCATAATCTCTAGAATTATCCACTACCATCCATCATCTTCACTATACTAAAGGAATAGTAGGGATGTGGGGTATCCCACCATCAATTTCACCATCAACCTTATTATTTGGAAATAGTCAGAAAAAACATTTTTCTATTGCAAAGGATATATGACTTTGGTGGTGCGCATATATAAATAAGATGTAAAATTTAGGAAAGTTTGATTGTACTCATTTCCCAGCATAAGGATTCATTGAAAACACCATTAAAACACCCCACAACATCACTAAAGCTTCTCAAAAAACTTTTCGCTAATAGTTGTCAGTACTAATACACTACACAACAAAAATAATCCACATACACAAGCCACAACTCATCTTCCACGTTTAACATTACTAGTTATATTTTTACTAATTTTACACTAATTTCCATTCAATATTAATTTTCATTGCACATTTAATTCTAGTACACCATTATATTTTAAATCATAATCTAATTATCACACATCAATTTTTTCCCACACTTATTCAGTTTTTAATCCCTTCCATTTGAAATAGAGTATTAACATTCTATTCCATTTCCATTTGTGCAGTACTTTAACTTGTTATATAAATATCCATTTACCTCACACTAATAATTATCACAGCACCTGGAAAAAAACCATAACCTCATTTTCAAAATAATTTAATATTCCAACCCTTTTTCCACCATCACTAGACCATTTCCAACAAATATCTTCACATAGTAAACATGGAAAACACATTAGGCAGAAAAACCCATAATGCAGTAATTTTAGCATCCATAATCACTACAATTTCAGATATATATTTTTATCACATTACTTCATTACATTCAAGGATATACTCAAAAAGATAAATATTTACATGGGTTTCAGATTTATCATTCATATATAGTTTCATAGACATTAATGAATGAAGAATTCATGAAAGGGGTCATAAAAAGTACGAGAAATCAACAACATCCACAATAGAAACAAGTTTCCAAAAAATTATGATTTTCGTTAAATGCAATGAACATGTATAAAATACTACGAAATATCACAATACAAGTAAACACAAATGATTACATTCATACCCTTTAATTTTAGTTTAAATTATTTTTTTATGATCATGTCCACCCATATTATCCATCCAATTGAAGAAAAAATATTACTTATACAAAAATAAATATATAAGGAGGAGGGAACAAGGATCACCTTCTTCAATTAGTTAATTTAGAAATCACTATAAAAGAGAAAATAGGAGGAAGATTATCACAAAGCTAAAAAAACAAAATAAAACCCCTAAATAAACCTAATTCTAAGAAATACCCATCAATATACCTCTATAAAACCACCAAACTATACATATAGAAATACAAAACATTATCTGAAAAAACAACATAAAAGTAAATAAAGTGATAAATTGATGAACATATATAGAATCACCAATACTCTATATGGATGCCAATGACCATATCCTGCTAGAAAGGGGTGAAGATACTCTCAAAACAATTGGGAGTCACTGAGTAGTTGGTAGATGGACAAATAGGGATGGAGTTAAAAAATCATCTAGAATTTATACCCTAATTACTAATTAAAATACCATAGTTTGGATCCTTAAAATATACCATAGTAAATAAGATTTTATCCAAATATATGATACAACATGGTGTACTACACTACAATCACCATCAACTAACTGGGATTACTATCCCATTTTAAATATCACATCTAGATCTAATCTACAATGGAATGTAGTTATGGAACAACCCATAAACTATGTTATAACTACCCAAAAATAGGAGAGACTTGAAAAAAGAAAAACTCAATCCTACACACCACAATATCTCTACTATGATACAAGGGGACCACTACAAAAAACCACTACAACATAATCTCCAGTTCATTCCAAAACATCTCCAAAATCAATATTGGTATCGAAACCTATCCCCTCACTAATTCCACAGAATATCCTATTTCCATGTTATATAGGTGTTCAACTCAATCAAGAGTCAAAACTATTCATCCCATGATCCTATCAGCTATTAAACTATAGTCCTCAAATTCACACTAGTAAATTTCCCCCTATTGGAGTCTTATCTACAACTACATCGTTCTATTCTCAACTCCCTCAAAAACACCCCTGTAAACCACTACAATTTTATTATTCACTAATAAATAAGTGAAATGTTCAGGAATATTACAATATTTCCTTGGGGATAGACCATAGTCAGCCTTTAATTTACATATTGGTCCATAATGTATTAGTTAATGATATTTAATTGAATCCTTTTTAATCCCTATACCAATAAATTCATCCATGTGATTTTTCAAAACATTTTACATATGGGACATTTTTTCATTAATGATTTCTTATTTAGATTTTAAATAGAACATAAACACTTAAAATTTAAATACCATAATTCACATTTCCATGAGAATCATCACATACCTAGGGAATTGGTCACACATTAGAGTTTATCAATAAAAAACCATAATCACCAAGACTATAAAATTATATACAAGTTATTTTGATTCTAGAGATCAAACCACTGGGAAAATGAAGACCATAACCCAGTGAATTATTCATGATTTTTGATTCAATGAAAATGGGGGAATACTAATTAAAAAAATTAAGTTCATGTTCTTGATTATAGATGATGAAATAGAAAATAAAAATTAAGGATTGAAAAAAAATTAATATGAGGAATAGAAATTATGGATATACCATTTCATGTCCCTCTACACCATAGTGGATATGTTTTGGTATACACATCACTATCCTTTTAAAAATAAAAATGCACTATTCTTTTGTATCACTCTACTTTTAAAAAAAATTATGTATTATCAGAGATTACTTACCTTTAATATGATGTAATAATCCCCATAAATGCATATTTCATAGTCCTATGGTCCATGTCATAGTTTAATTGGTCTCTAATTTCCTTAATAAAATATATTAAACCTCACTTGCGCAGTATATTCCATACATATTAACATTTATCCAAAAATATATCTTACAAATAAAGAGAACATATCACTAGTAAATGGTTATAATTCCTTCCGAAAAAATATCCTCTGCATGTGGCCCTTACATAATATTACATATTAATTCTGCATGTCTATAATTTTCCCAATTATTACTCCAAATAGTTTCCTACATATTGGGTTAAAACATTACATGTCTCATTTATTTTTCTAAATCATGGTCCTCAGACATATTCTTCCAAATATTATCCAAAATTCCGATAATTTATCCAAATCCAAAAAATATATATTATACTATCACAAAACAATATAAATAGGAAATAAAAATAAATATAATACCTTAATTATTTCTAAAAATATATTCATAAATTAGAGTCATCAAATTACCCCACACATTAACCATTCCATACCCTCTGAAAAAACCTCAACATCTAATAAGAAAATAATTCATACTTCAATAAGAGAAACATACAATTAGAAAAACATATAAAAATAAATTTACAACGAATAATTTTAAAAAACATATAACTCAACCATTTAATGTATTTCCATTTGTTATCCATTTATAATTTCAATTAAAGACTCTAATTTTCATTCAATTACATTTTTAATCCGTTAATTTATCTCCATTACATTTATGAATAACCTTACCTAAAAATCATTTCAAATACAACTAAAGATCATCTAATTAGATTGATGCATAAAATCAAGTATATTCACTCTATATGATAGATTAAAAGTAATCCAAATCTATATATATTAATCATACCACAAATCAAGAATCCATTACATTTAGGTTCACATGTCTCAATGGATAAATATTTGTCAGTATGGTTATAGAAATTCAACTCAAAAATGAATTAGTTGGAAAATTTTATTAATGGTAAGGTTATGGTAATGTGAAAATTCAAATAGTGACAAAACATTCCATTTTCCTCTTTATATATTCCCCTGTCACTCTCAATTTTTATAATGTCATGTACACAAGAGAATGTTTAATGACCTAGACATATGAACAAATCTATACCATCAAAATAGATAACAAATATCTTAACAACATAAATTTTCTTAATTATTACAATAATGAAGGAGGTGGATAGTCAAAGGTAAATACAATTTTCCCCATTTACCCACTTTTTCAATATTCATTTTCATTTTTTTAAATAATTAAATCTCAATAACTAATAATGAAAAACAAATTATTGTCATTCTTCAAAAATAATAATGATATTAATAAAACTTTTACTAATTCCACCCAAGGATACTTTTAGAACCATAAAATCATCCAACTCCACGTTAATGCTAAAAAAAATGATTTTTTTTGAAATAAATATAATGTAAAGTACTAATTTTTCGTTACTGTTGGTTCATATCAAATCATTTTCTTCTCTGTATGCATTGTCAATTGATCAAAGGTATGGTGGGCCATAAATAATGGATAAAATTACATTAAATCAAAGACCATGATCATCCAAAAAAGATTCTAATCATAATACATTAAAAATAATAAATAAAAAAAATTCTTGTAGTGATTTATAACCTCAGAATCAATTAATAAGAAGGGTGGAAAAATGAATATTTTAAAAAAACTCATATATTTCCATTCGAGAATGGGAATTCAAAACAAATCAGTCAATTTGGTAATAGGATGGATAAAAAATAATTCTTCAAAATTAAAATTTCTATGAATTAAAATCATGAATAAAAATCATATCATAATCAATTTAAAAAAACATTTGAAATTATAATGAGTGGTAAATTTCAAAATTTCCAACTATATAGTTTTTATTTATGATTATATTTAATAAAAAATTTCCACCATGAAAAAATATTTAATTAAACTAATTATGTCTCCAAGACTATTTTTTGGAGAATCCAAAGGGGTCCGTAGATACCGTCCCTCAAAATATAATTAAAAATTATCTCTAGTGTGTCAAAAAATATAAAATAGATAAATATGGATTTATAGTAAAAACTAGTTAATGAATGAACCAAAATATGATAAAGTAAAGAAATCATCACTAAAAACCATTTTCCCTGAGCATTTGAAGAATGTTATTACCATGAAATATATTTATTGGGAAAAACAGTGACCATAAAGAATTAAATTGTATGAATAAATGAACATAATAAATTCATACATTAATTCAAAAACTCCATGAAAAAATTAATATGTGATAAAAAAGTTAGGAATAACAACTAAAAAAGAAAAACAATTGGGTTGGGTAATGTCCTAAGAATCTTCAATAGTTTCTTTGGAATCCCCATCAAGATAATTGTAAGCTGGTTTATAGGGTGTTTTTATAGAAATTTCCATCATTGGCAGGGTGGGGAAAATCTTTTAGTCTTTGTACTAACTCTGTGTAGTTTTGGAAACAATACTCAGTGTATCAATCATTGTGACTGGAGGAATTACTCTAATAAAGTGGGATTCCATTTAGTGAGTTTATATTTATATAAGGGGTACATCAAGGATTATATCATTAATATTCAACTTTACCTTCCTTTGGGAATCCATCTTTAAATAGCGGTGAGTAGTGAGATCAGTTTGAAAATCTAGAGGCTCCTAAGATGGTCCCCATAAAGATAACATCAAATATGTGTGCTTGAAGAAATATTGAAGGGAATCCTATTTGTAAAAAATATGGATATTTAAAAAGGTTAAAATACATTTGTAACCATAAATTTTCCTAAGGGGTTCTACTTGAGCTGAGATGAAGGAGTTACATGGAAAGATGTTAATGGAGGTACCAGGGACACCTAAAAATCTAATCTCTTCCCTGAAAAATTTGGTTATGAACGGTCAACATAAAATACAATTTCAAGCTAATATAATGGTTTCACTCATTTTTCGGAATAAATCTAGATAGTGTAGGGACTATGAGAACAATTGATATCACTTGAGAAACTCTGGTGTGAGAGGTGATGTAAGATATATCATCCTTACCATCATTAGTGATGAAATATAAGGAATACCCATCTAAACCTAAATATGATTCATCATAATTTCATAGTAGGACCGTCAATTATAATACAAAAAATTCAAGAAATATAATCTTTCCAAGAGATTTTATTATATTGAATAAAAAACCATTCAAATTTTATTCCAGATCAGTAATTAAGTAACCAACCACGAAAGTTTCATTTTTACTTATTCCTCTATCCTTGAAAATACAAATAAAATTGATGTCCCATATTGAAATTCATCCTTCCATAAATTGAAAATAGAATGGTCACATATATCTAGCATACAAATCGTTGAGAATCACCCTTTAATGTTTATAAAAGAGTGATGAATTCATAGATGATTTATAAGATATTCATATTTTTCTGGGGGATTTTTGTATGGAAATAATCATGTTTCACCGTTATATTGATAGCCAAAATCATGAACCTATCATACAAATGGGCCCAAATAGGTTCGAGCTCAAATTCAACATGATATTATGTATGTGATAATTTAGAACTATATATACCAGCTCCTTCACTAAACTTTGGATGTGATATATTCTAATATTTTCTATCTATTCAGAAATTGATTAATTCTAAACATAATACTATGATTTTAGGAAGTCCATCATTAAGAACCTAAACTCATTCTGTTATACATGAACAATATTGTTAAAATACATAGCCTCAAGGGCCTCCTTGACATTATCCATTATACTGGTTTTCTACATAAATACTAAATGAAATTTCTTTTTTTTGTGTATATTCTTCATCTATAGTTTTTCCAATGATAGAACTGGATATTATTTTGTTAATCGTAGAAAATGATGGAAGTGTGACTAGTCTGTTTAATTGATTGAGGTGTGTTTGTAGTAAGGGGATGAAGTATTGTCTAGGGAAGGATCATGTGGTGATGATGGGGATAGACTAGGTGTGATCTCAAGGGTATTCATATTGGATAGTGGTTTTATTTTTCCTCTAGTGGGAAGAGTCTTGTTTGGTTGGTGTGGTGGGTTGTTATTTTGGGGCGTTATTAATGGTTATTTATTTAGTCTTACGAGGGGGTATGGTCTAAGTAGGGTTCACGGATTTGGATGAGTCGTTTTCAATGAAGATGAGGATGGTGTGGTTGTTACCATCAATGGATAGGTAGAACACTTGACCCACACAATTATCAATGGAAATTATTCTCATTTACATATGGGTAATGGGGTTTTATGAAGGCTCGGTGATTGGTATTTGGAGAATGGGGGAAAATATTTGAAAAACAAGGAATAGGGAGTGATTTTAAGTGATGGGAAAGGAAACAGGTTGGAATCCTCTTGTATTTGAGGGAAATTAATCAGTAATTAAGAACATTAGTAATTTTAATTGGCCAAAAAATAGCTAAATATCAAGGTTTAAATATAGATTTTAATCATCGAGAGTTCTTGAGTAGCATTGAGAATAATTGGGGTGTAGTTTTATGGTTTTAACCACATATTTATCTCAAATTTAATTCATTATAGTGTGTCATTTTATATTTTTGTGTGGTTTCTTCCCCAGAATTTTATGATCTTAACCATAACCTACCTAGCTCTATGTAGTACTCTATTATGGTGTGTAATTATACCCCCAATTATTTCAAAAATACACCTTCTGACTTTATATATTTGATATGATGTGGAGGTTCTTAATTTTACTGGTTTCCCATCTATTTAATTTTCACCCCAATTAATTTCTACATAATGTAGGTTTACATTACACCATGTAAATATCATAATTTATATTAAGTAAATAATCTTTTGTATGCTCAACAAGAATACACAATACAATCAAGATCATACATAACGGATTTTCCATTAATATTTTTTTCGATTTATTGTGGGCTCATAAAATGTCCCATGTGTTCTGGCATGGAGTTTCCAAAAAAATTAGAGTAGCTCAATTAACCTATTTTTGTTCCCAAGGGTTATAAATTGTATTTTAATCACTAAACTATAGCCATCTAGGAATTTTCAAAGTGCTAAGTTTTCCATTTCTTCCACCCCAACCCCATTACAACATAATATCCAGAATATATCATGGCTTATATTGTGTTTTTTATATTCTTTTCTCCCCTCCATCCAACCTCTTTAACTAAATTAAAAAAATTATTTAATTCATTTGTAGTGTTTTGAGATTCTTAAAGAAGAATATGGAGGGAACACTTTAGATCCCAAAAGACTAAATCTATGAACCAAAATAAAACATTAAAATGCCCAGAAACAAGAATCATATTACCAAAATATAAAACCTAACTGAGGTGTGTCTCTTTCTACATTTTATTTAAATTTAAAATCATGATAAACCTTGGATCCAAATTCAAAATTGGGTTAAATGTCATTACCTACTTTAGAATTTTAAAAGTATAGTTTGAGTGGATATGAATTCACTTTTAAAGGTATATCTCTACACTTTTGAATATCTATAGATCCATACAAGAATGTTTTTATACTCATGAAGGGTCCCAACCATCACAACATCAGATCCAAAGAAAAAAATGATAACATGTATTAAATAATCTTTCCATATCTCCCAAGTGTATCTTCTTACATTTATCATTTCATTAATTCTATATTATTGTATTCTCTTTATAATAGTCATATTTGGTATATGAATCCCTCCATATGTATTATTGTTCTTCCAATTTCCTCTACCTCTTCCTCCTAGTATCATATTTTCTCTAGTTTATAGAATTGACCACCCAAAATGATTGGTTGATGAGTTCCATGAAGAGGATTTATAGTATCTTATACCCTACCTAAAGTTGAGATATCCCCAATGGTGTCTTTTTGGGTATTTTATATTCCCACAAAAGACATCTAGTTTCAATAACCAATACTTCCAATTGATATTCATATACTTTTCCAAAATCACTTTCATCAATTTTTTTGAAAGATTACATGTTCCTAATAATTTTTGGATGATATAATGTGATATTTCTATTACAGAACCCATATTTCAATATAAATTCTTGAAAAATATCATTCTAAAAATTTGTTCCCAAATAACTGATAAAAAACCTCATCACTAAAAATCTAGAAAATATGTTCTTATTTAAAAACATATTGATCATATCTATAGGGTTGTGTATAGTAGATTTACCCTCAAACCACATTAACACATAGTCTACACACACCAAAATTTGTATGTGGCTAAAATAGAAGAGAAAGGGACCCATGATATCAATCCCCCATACATAAAAAAACCTTCACTTGTTTGATTAGGTGCGGAATAATTTCATTTCCTTTCATAATGATCCTTATGAACTAATAATTTTTTCACACAACACTACTAATTATTAAATCTTAATACAGTGACAAATAAAATAATCCACTCTGAAAGAACTTATCTACTGTACACTCTAGTCCATGATTTCCACCAAATTATGTGGAGTGATAGAACTCGAACACACTAGAAATTTCTCTATTAGTCATGCACCTATACATTATACAATATCCACACTACTAGAATTTTAGTGTATCATCCTGTAATTATTTATAGATTTTGATTAAAAAATCACCTTCTATTAGTATGAAAATTAATTGTAGATGGAAGAGGTGGAAAATTATTTTTTCATGCCATTGGACCATAGTCTCACAATAAGGTCCACTATGAATAAATTTTCATTTAAGAACTCCTCCTAGACTTCCAATTCTTTCACTCGATATAGAGTAGGTAACTCCATCCTCAAAATATAGAAAATAGAAACATTATCTTACACCTTTTTAACACATACCACAATATCAAAAAAAAGAAAATGAATTCACATAAACAATACAATTTTCATCACCTTATTTAACAAAAAATATTCCAGTGTAATATTAAAAGAAAACATTACCACCCGTAACTCCTTCTCTATAGTTGTTTAGTTGAGTTGATATTTGGTCAAGGACCAACATGATAGTAGAATATTTGAAAAATTAAATAAATATTTTTTCTAAGTACTACTCCTAATATAATATCTCGTGAATCACACATCCAATCAAATAGATCATTACAATTCAGTGGAATCATGATAGGTGTGGTGATTAATCTTGTCTCAAACTCCATAAAACCCAACCCATACTTTTCATCAAATATAAATTAGATGTACTTTTCTAAAGGTGGATGAGGGGTTTAGTTACCCTCAAAAAGTTTTTGAAAAATATTTGGTAAAATCAGGTAGAGAAAAGAAGACATTGAATATATTTCACTCAATTTGGATCTTGTATCTCTTTTATCACCTTAATTTTTATAGGTTCAAATTCAGTTTCATTATTTCCAATTCGGTTTCAAAGAACAATTATTTTTGTTACAATAATTTGGAATGTCAACCAATTTAGCACAAGGATTATATTTTCTTACCACTTGATCACTGTTTCCAGATTATTAAATCATACATTAAATTACCACTCACAAACCAAGAAATCATCCATGAAATCATAAAATAAATTATCTATAAAATCATAAAATATATATTCAATGCATAGATAAAATGTGTTGGGTACATTTTACATTCCAATTTACATGAGTTGATAAGTGAATGTTCTATCATAGAATAATAATTTCATTTTTATTGGCCCTAAAGTGCTATGTAAATTTAGTTATACTAAAAATAACTATCCAAGAAATAAAGATATTCATTCCAATATTGCCTCTTCAACACCTTATCAATGAATTCAAATGAAATATAATCCTTTTTATTACATCATTAATATTTATATTGTAAAAAGATAATCTCTAACCCATCACCATTTTGGTTAAAGTAATCCCATCATCATTATTCATTAAAATTATTTTCCTTTATTTATAACACCCTATAGTAGGCTTACCCATTCACTATCCAAAATTTTCTAGATGATTCTAATATCCAGCTAATTCAATAAATCATTTTTTATAACCATATTTATACGAGAATTAAACCAAACTTAGTGACATCATAATGGATTGTTTATTTATTCTAATATTAAAATTTGGGTATATAGAGATGGAAGGTATCATTAACATCTAAAGTGATCCATAAAATCTCCTTCATCCTTTGTTTGAGAACTGAAGTTAATTATAGCTCGTATACTTCTAATATTATTTAATTCACAATCATTGGAGGACCCTCATATTATCCCAACTAAATCTAGTGAATCTTACTGTGGAGTTTCTCATCTCCATATTCAATAGATTAAAAATTAAGGTAGTTAATTTTGGATAATTAACCACAAGAATATATTCTATAACCTAAAAACCATATTCTTCGAAAAAATATTCATTAATGTCCTATTTTTTCTAAAATAATTCTTAAATAGAAATTATTACACCTATCTTTTGGTATCCATGAATTTTTCACATTCTTTAGTGGTTGTGATAATATGAAAATACTCAATTTCATATCTATGATTCACTGATTTAATAAGGTCAAATTTAACATATCTCGGCACAAAAAAAACATATCTCCTTGGTTGAAATCAATAAGATAATTCCCAATATCATGTAAAGGGAAAACAAGTAGTATGGGAATTGATCCCTCTTCCTCTATATCTAGAATAAAAATCTCAATGAGAAATATGAGAATTACCACCTTTACCAATACATCTTCAAAGTCCCCACTAGGATACATTGTAACTCCCCGACCCTCATTACCCAGAGTCAGTGCATTATTACATAACATAGGCATGATCACAAGGAAATAATATCTTGAAAGACTGATCAGTTCAGAATTATTGGAAACAAGATTCATATATAGGTTCAACTTTACAACTTGAAAAGAAATACAACACGACTTTATTCCATTGGAAATATCCAAGCCTCCTTGATAATGCCTGCAAGTCACCCATAACTAACTTCTTCATATCCTAGGAAAATGAAACATATGAAAGGGGTGAGCTCAAACACTTAGTTAGGGTATGAAATATATTGGAAGATAACATAAATATTAAGCATGTTGAATAATTGAAAGCACATGCCTTTGCAAATAATAAATTGAATACTATTATGGCAGAAATATGAACTGAGTAAATAATTCCACAATAAAACATAATCATGGGTATTATACTAGTCTAATGACCACATGTACCATCAATATTATTTTCATAATGAGGGAATGTATAATGCCAGACATTCTGAATCATTTTGTTTGGGCCTCAGCCAAGACGCCTTAAAATAATTAAGGCCTCATCCCAAACCATATATCAAATTGGGAAAGGCCTCATCCAATTCCCTGTCTAGTTGTATCATGAGACCTACTGATTCATCGAGGAGCTATAGCGGGCTCCACCCATCACTTACTAAGTCCAATACATTCATCATATGAAAAGGTAGAAATATAACATAAACAATCGTATTAAAACTAGCATATGAAATGTCAATACTTTAACCATAAACAATGAATCATATAAAAATAACACATCCACAGTAATACATTCACAAAACCTTGAATAAAATATGGATGATTTGTATCATAATGAATTAACTTCAAACAACTGTAAAATCCATCAAATGATGTTGACATAGATGAAATAAAAACTATTTGGTAGAAATATCTCTTTCTTTATTTAAAATAATTTAAAGTTACATAATTATAAAAGAAAACATTAATTTTAAAAATATTCTTATAAGATTGTAAGGGAAGCTTTGATGACGTTATAATTGTGAAAAATATATGCACCCGCCGAATAAGTTAAATAAACATTCTTACCTTAATTTTGTAGTAAAGGCCATAAAGTACCTTTTTTGGAAAAAAAAACATAAAGGTTCCTTTCAAAAAAATATAAGTTTAAATAATGGTATAAATAACAACAACCCATTGTATATTAAATAGTAAAAATGTTTTGAAATATATTTTTAAGAAACATGGATGTCGATGATAAAGAGGTCCCTGTAGATAATTACGTATAAACAACCTCGGATAATGAAGTGATTGTAGAATTAACCCTTACCTTGTACTTTTCCTTGTTTAGGGGTAGGTTAACATCCTGTATATTGGTGAAATAATTGATATTAAATTATACAAGAATCATATACATTAATATGATATCATATATGATCTTTTTACATTGTGTTGTTAATAATATCATAGTATTATCGTCTTTTCAGGTGTTAACTGATTCTTTTTCTTTTATATGCTATGTTACATAAGTAATTTTTGTTATGGATAGGATGTAGATTATTCATATTCATAATGAAATTAAGTATTTGAACATTATTTTTAATCATCAAATTAAAATTATTCTTGAATGGATATGATGGGGATGGAATCTCTTCGCGTTCGTGGAGACAGTAATCCGTACGTACGCATGAGTGACAAAATCATTATTTTGATATAAAATAAATATATAATTGGATGGTATATAATATATGCAGAATAATTATCATATTATATTTATTATTTACATCAATTAAACATCATTATTATACCAATACTAATAATATTGTATTGAATAACAATTACACCACGACGTGGAGACGGCAAGCCATACGTACGCACATATGGTGACATGTCATTAAAAGGATGGATAAAATAATGAATATGGATGTACCATATTTATAATAACATAATAGTATATAGAAGACACTAGATTTATTATTTTATAATGTAAACTACAAAGAAAGAAGAAGTGGAAGAAGAAAGAAACTTAAAAGAGGGGATGAAATATTCACCTCTTCTTCGGGTTCTTCCTTTTGATTTGATCAAAAGGGGTCCTTAGGTTAGATTTTGGACAAAATAAAGGCCTCTAGAATGAATTTTGGATATTTTATAGGATATTTGGGTAGGTATTGGTCGAGCCAAATTTCTTTGAAAGTGTGAATTAGAGATAACGTGAAGTTCCCTTTTATAAGTGGGGTGAGGGGCACCTTAGATAAAGATTGAAATATTATTTTATAATAAAATATTTTTCCATTTCTAATGGCTGAAAAATTATTTCTTTAAAGTATAAGGTGGGGATGGGTCGAAAACCACTAAACTAATAGGTTTTATATAGGTTTGGGACACTATATTAAATTTATCTTTTAGATTTAACTTTTAGTTAATTTGTTACACATTTACGATGTCTCTTTGTATTTTTATATTATATGGTTAATAAACATACTATAAACATTAAATATAACCTGAAGTGGTTCATTAATGAGATATATATTGTTATTTAAGACCTTTGGACTAACCTTATATTTTTAGGAATATAAGATCAATTAATAATATAATATTTGTTTTAAAAACTATTTTTTGTCAATTTTGACTCTATTTGATATTTTTTTTGTTAAATTCCTAAAATCCTTATTAATTCAATAAAAATTAATTCAATCAATCCTAACATGTCACATTAACCTATAAAATTCTTTTATGGCATCAAAACTTTCAATTTATATTTATTTTAACATCTATAATACCATTTATTTGATTCTTTCATTAATAAAGAAAATATTGCATCATCATTGTGTTGTAAATAAATATTTTTATATTATGTCTAAAAATTATAAATGAAATATCATGAGGTATTCAATATTTTTATATTTTTAATGACTATTTATAGTCGAATAGATAAATTATATAACCTCAAATAAAAATTATTTTACTAAAAGGTACTTGCTTTTGTTATTTTTGTCTCTATTTTAAATTATTTAATATATAATGTCATTATCACTTCCATGTGGCCCCATGGGGTCCCGAAATCAACCCAAAGATGACCATGGTCGTTCATGTATCATCAAATAGGGTTAGGATAAGTGTTAGGGTAATTTAATATTATTATAATCTTATTTTTTAACCTTATTTACTGGATTTACCCTTTTAACCACGGTAAATAAAATATTTACTAAAGTAAATATTCCTAATGTATAAAAATAAACGTTCCCTATTTACACAATTTGGACCTCCTAATAGTAAATATGGAATCCATTTTTATAAATTCAAAAGAAATAATTTTCAGCAATTAATTTTAAATTAATTATCATTGTCAAAGCAAAAAGAGTGTTTTCAAGAAATAATAACTATAAAAAAATTGACACTTGCTTATGTCCAGTTCAAATGTGAAATTACATCCAATGACCAAAATTGAATTAAATGGTAAACATATAATCTATTTATACTAAAACCCACACAATATTATAATTTATCACTATAAATTATTTTGATTTAAAAAGATGTTTTTAATTATAATTTAGTATTTTTCACTATTCATTAAAAACTGACTCTTTTCATAAAAATACCAAGAATTCACCGTAATAAAATTTTGATAATCCGATCCAAAAAATGAATTCTATTTTTAAAGATAAAATTGAAAAATTTTCAAAAAGTGGGTATTACTATTCATAACGGCTAATTTGATTGGTCACGCTGTCTTGGAATCTTAAAGTTGCGTACAATGCAAGCTATTTCATTATTCAAAGGGAAATGTATCGTGGAATCTTGGGTTTTTACATTATCCCCTCCATCAAAAAATTTCGTCTTTGAAATTTCTAAAATATTAGTGCATAAAAAGATTCGGGTGGTTCTTCATCATATGTTCCGCAGGTTCCCATGTTGCCTCTTCCATTTTTTGGATTCAACATAGAACTTTTACCAGATGAGTTGTCCGGTTTCTCAACACATATTCTCTTGTATCATGAATCTTGATAGGATCTTCGAAATTAGACATATTGGGTTCTAGTTCTAATTCATCATAGATGAGTACATGCATTGGGTCAGACATGTATTTTCTCAATAGTGATACGTGGGACACATCATGAACTTTGGAGAGACATGGTGGCATTTCCAAACGATAAGCTACAACCCCAATTCGTTCACGAATTTCGAATGTTCCAATGTACCTGGGACAAAATTTACCCTTCTTACCAAACCGTATAATTTCCTTCCATGGAGATACCTTCAAGAAAACATGATCTCCATCCTGAAATTCCGAATCCTTCCTTCGTTTATCATCATAGCTCTTTTTCCTACTTTGAGATGCTTTCATGTGGGTTTGTATTACCTTCACCTTTTCCATCATTTCCTCAACAATTTCTGGGCCTATGAGTTTCCTTTCTCCAACATCATCCCTACATGTTGGTGTACATCATCGCTTTTCGTGTGACACTTTATATGGTGCCATCTGAATACTTGAATGGAAGCTATTGTTAAAGGAAAATTCTACTAGAGGTAAATATTGATCCCACATACCTTGAATGTCAAGTGAGAAAGATCTCAACATGTATTCTAAGGTTTTAATAGTCCATTATGATTGTCCATCAGTTTGAGGGTAGTAGGCAGTGCTCAAATGATGTTCAGTATCTAAGAATTTCTAAAGGCTTTTCCAGAATCTTGATGTAAAACATGGATCATGATCAGAAACAATCGATAAGGGTACTCCATGAAGTCTCACAACTTCATTAATTTATAGTCCTTCTAGACATTCAAGTGGTTAATCTTCTCTTATATCATGAAAATGTGCTGACTTAGTAAGACGATCAACAATGAGCCATATTGTATCTTTCCTTCTAGGAGTCTTTGATAGTCCCATGACAAATTCCATCATAATATTATCCCATTTCCACTAAGGTATTGTTAGAGGTTGCATAACTCCTCCACGCTATTGCCTTCCAGCTTTCACTTGTTGAAAAACCATACATCTTGACACAAAATCAAAAATCTCCCTCTTCATGTTGTCCCACCAAAAATTTTCCTTCAAATCCATATACATCTTGTTTCTACTAGGGTGTATAGAAAGATTAAAACTATGATAATCACCCAAAAATTCCCTTTTTAGATCAGGTATATAGGGAACACAAATTCTCTTCCCATATTCCAAAATTCCATCTTTATACACAAATTCACTCAATCTCCCAGCATTTACACCTATAATCTTCTTTTCAAACTCCTCATCATTAGTTTGAGAACATTTTATCCTTTCTAATAAAGTTGGTTTGGAAACCATTTGAAAAATTATTTATGATCCACGTTCCATGGTTATTCCCATATCCATCATTATTGGATACATGAGAATAGCATCCCTTTAACTCTAATCTTGTTCAAAACTCCATTATCTTTTCTGCTCTAAGCATATTCCACCTTATTTTCCTTCCCCAGGTGGTTGTGTATCATGTAATCATAATACATGAGTAGTAAAGCCACGTATTTGCCTCATGTTGAGTTATTTCTGTGAGAAAATATACTTCAAACTCTTGTGATCGGTATATATCTCACATTTTTCACTATAGGGATAATGTCTTCATATCTCAAAAGAAATGATTATAGCTACTAACTCAAGATCATGAGTAGGATAGCTTTTATCATGAATTTATAGTTGTCGTGATGCATAGTCTCTAACCCAATCATTCTGCATAAGGACACAACCAAGTCCTTTCATTGATACATCACTATAAATAACAAACCCACTATTCCTCGATGGTATAGTCAATATTAAAGCATTGACAAATATTCTCTTTAGTTCTTCAAAAAATTCATCACAATCTTTTGTCCAAAAAATTTAACCCCTTTACGTGTGAGCTTGGTTAATGGGTTAGCTAATCAAGCAAAATTCTATATGAAATGCCAATAATAACCTACTAAAGCAATAAAACTACATACCTTAGTTATACTCATCAGTGCTATCCATTCATGGATTTCTCTTTTCTCAAAAGGATCAACAAAGATTCCATCCTTAGAGACAATATGGACAAGAAAAGAAATATCCTAAAGACAGAATTCACACATACTAAACATCCCATATAATACATGTCTTCTAAGAGTCTTTAAAAAAATGTGCAAGTGATTTTCATGATCTTCATAGATTTGGAGTATACCAAGATATCATTAATAAATACCACTACAAAGTTATCAAGACATTCCTTGAAAAATCTATTCATTAGATCCATGAAGACAGAGGCTGCATTAGTTTATCCAAAAGGCATGACTGTAAACTCGTAATGCTCGTACCTGGTTCAAAATGTTGTTTTCAGAATTTATTCCTTATTCACACACAAATGATGATATCCAGATCGAAGTTCAATCATTGAATAATATTGATCTCCATGAAGTTGTTCAAATAAATCATCAATGTGAAGGAGGGGATACTTGTTCATTATTGTTATATCATTGATCTCCCTGTAGTCCATGTGCAACCTCATAGATCCATTTTTTCTTAACAAAAAGGATATGGGCTCCCCAGGGGGAAACACTAGGGTGAATTAATCCCTTATTACTCAATTCCTCTGGTTGTTTCTTTAGTTCCACTAATTCCATAGTGTCCATTCTATATGGGGTCTTTGATATGGGCCTTGAACTAGAAATTAAATCAATGGAAAACTCAATCTCTCGTTCTGGAGGATGTCCAGGTAAATCCTATGGAAATACATCCACATACTCTTGCAAAATAGGTACATCCTTTATTTGAACATTCTTTTCCTCTCCCACTGTAATTTCATTCTCTTCCTTCCCAATAATTGAATTTAGTTAAGATACTAGGGGTGGATCTGGATAAGAATTAGGGGTGATGATTCTGCTCTAAAGATAAGGTGTTCTTTATCATAATCATCAAAAATAGTAACCTCCTTCTTCTTGCAATAAATCTTTGCATCATGGTCCGAAATCCAATCAATATTGAGGATTATATCAAATTCAATCATGGGTATGATGATGAGATCAGCAGATAAAGAAAATTTATATGCCCTAATGGGAACTAATTCACAAAACATTGTAGCAATGATAGTTTCCTTAGGATTTTTGACTGACAACTCTCTTGATAAATCAAATTGGAAATATCTAATTTTTCTAGAAAACTGGGAAGATATGAAACAATGCAATGATCCAAAATCAAATAAATCATTGGCTAAACTTGAGGAAAACATTAAATTACCCACCACCACGTCTTTAGGGGCTTCAACCTGAGCAGTATTGATCGCATAAGATTGGCCTTGATCCCTTGTCATTATTGGAGGTAAGTTTCCCTAACGCTTATGAAATTCATTTTCATAATGTTCCATCTCCCTTAAATTGTATAATTGAACATTATTAGCATATTTATTTCCCCTACAATTACCAAAAAGATGGAATTCCTGTCCGCATTTGTAGCATACTCCTTTTCCTTTTAGATAGGCACCAGGGTGCTTCCATCCACAATTATCACAGGGTGGAAATTCAATTTTTCCCTTCTTACATGTTTCTTTATTTCCTTTCCTAGAGTGTTTTTAAGATCTTTTCTTCTCTTTCT
The DNA here is from genome assembly GCA_963277665.1 of Viscum album. Classification (NCBI taxonomy): domain Eukaryota; kingdom Viridiplantae; phylum Streptophyta; class Magnoliopsida; order Santalales; family Viscaceae; genus Viscum; species Viscum album. Next base: position 343,724,785 of record OY728165.1, on the reverse strand, counting down.
TTGCATTAAAGTCATAAGATTTAGAAAATTCCTTTTCTGTCTTGATAGAACCCGAGACAATATCTTCGTATGATGAGAAGGATTGTGATATTAATGATCAACAAAGAAATGGTTCTAAACCATCATAGAAATGTTCAATATTACATCTTGGGTTGCGTATATAATATGCATCATGCCTAGATAACCTTGTAAATTCAGCTTTATACTTTGCGACATTTTCATCCTCCTTTTTCCACTGACTCAGAAATTGTCTTTCCATATCAACTTGATAGTCATGAGGAAAGTATTTTTCTATGAATTTTTTTAAACACCCTCTATTCCATATTTGATAATTCATCATCTTCCTTTGTGTATTGAATCAATGAACACCATTGATCAGCATCTCCTGTGAGGCGGCAAACTATAATGACAACTTTTTCACTTTCGCTACTCCCCAAGGTGTGGAATATTTTCTCTAAAGAATTTATCCATTTCTCAGCTAATAATGGAGTTCAACCCCCATTGAATGTTGGTGGTTCTTTCCTCATGAAGCATTCTAACATTAATCCTCCGTGTTGTGGATCGGTGTGCTCCATACGGGTAAGATTATTATTTATAACCTGTGTGAGTTGTCCCAGTATAGTGATAAGCTCATCAGCACCAGTTGTATCACCATATCCACTATAATTATCTTGAGAAGGATGGAAATCCCTATATTGAGTGCGTGCATTAATAAATTTTCCATTCCTTCCACTATGCACCATTTCTAAACAATGGCATACACTAGATTAGGTTATGAATCACTACACATAAATCCAAACTAGTAAAACACTTAACATAAATTGAACAGTTTATGGATATAATCCGTAATAATAAAAAAGTTTCCTTTGAGGATGTATATACTCATAAAACCCTCATAATGGTTTGTAAAGAAAATGAGAATTGTCCTAAACATATCCCCCGGGAGTGTCGTAACCAAGAGTGCAACAAGGCCCGTTGTCATGCACCAGTTCCCATTTGAGTCTAGCTCAAAGCGGTGTTTTCAGGTTTTACCCCTAGGTACGTCTGTTCCAGAGCCGCCTCTACTTGATCATATCCATACAGGGATGTATTGCTTGGAAAACTGACAAAATATCTACAATACCTAAATTCTAGGAAGTTCTTCTATAATAATCCTCAAATTTTATCTTAGGGCTATGTTCTCTAATTAGAGTTTATCTAAATCTAGTTTCCAAGGGTTGTACTAAACTTCCTCTGATACCAACTGCAACACCCTGACCGTAGTTACCCAGAGTCAGTGTATTATTATATAACATTGGCATGATAACAAGGAAATCATGCCTCGAAAGACTGATCAGTTTAGTATTATTGGAAACAAGATTCATACATAAGATCAACATTAAAACTTGAAATGAAATATAACACTAATTTATTCCATTGGAAAAATGCAAGACTCCTTGATAATGCCTGAAATTCACTCATAACTAACATCTTCATATCCTGGGAAAATGAAAAATATGAAAGGGGTGATCTCAAATGCTCAGTAATGGTAAGAAATACAGCGAAAGATAACATAAATATTAAGCATGGTGAATAATTGAAATAACATGCCTTTACCAATAATAAACATGAATACTTTTGTGGATGGAATATGAACTGACTAAATAATGCAATAATAAGACATAATCATGGGTAGTCTACTATTAGAATGACAACATTTACCATCAATATTATTTTCATAATGAGAGAATGTACAATGTCGAACATTTTGAAACATTTTATCAAGTCCTCATCCACGATGTATAAAATTGATTAAGGCCTCGGCCAAAAACATATATCAAATTGGGAAAGGCCTTAGCCAATTCCACATATAGTTGTCTCATGAGACCTACCGATGCATCAAGGAGCTATAGAGAGCTCCACCCATCACTTACTAAGCCCAACAAATTCCTCATATGAAAAGGTTGAAATATAACAAAAACATTCATATTAAAACTAGCATACAAAATGTCAAAACTTTAACCATAAACCATGAATGGTATAAAAATAACACATCCACAGTCAAACATATCACAAAACATTCAATAAAATATGGAATATTTTTATCATAATGAATCGACATTAAACAACTATAAAATCCATCACAGGATGTTGACATAGATGAAATCAAAACTATTTGAGAGAAATATCTCTTTGTTTTTTTGAAATCGTTTAATGTAACATAATTATAAAAGAAAAAGTTTATTTTAAAAATATTCTTATAATATTGTAATGTAAGATTCAACAATTTTATAATGTGAGAAAATAGCCGCACCCTTCGTATATGTTGAAAAACAGTCTTACCATAATTTTGTCAAATATGTCATAAAGTACCTTGTTTGGAAAACGACAGAAAGATTCCTTTAAAAATCATATAAGGTAAAATAAGTGTATAAATGAATCTAACAAATTATCTATTAAATAGTTAAAAAAATTTGAAATAAATTTTTAAGAAACATGGATGTGGATGCAAAAGAGGTACATGTAGATAATTACATATAAACAACCTCAGATAGTGAAGAGATTGTAGAATTAACCCTTAAAATTACTTTTCCTTGGTCGAGGGTAGGTTAACCTCCTCTATAATAGTGAAATAATTGTTAATAAATTATAAAAAAATCATATAAATTAATGTGATATCATATATGATCTTCTAACATTGCTTTGTTAATAATATCTTAGTATTATCGTTGTTTCGGGTGTTAACTGATTTGTTTTCCATTACTTGCTTTGATATGTAAGTAATGTTTTTTATGGGCAAGATGTATCTTATTCATATTAATAATGATATTAAGTCTTTAAACATTATTTTTAATCATCAAATGAAAATTATTCTTGAATGGATACGATGGAGAATGAATCGTATCGCGTTCGTGGAGACGGTAATCTGTACGTATGCACAAGCGACAATATCATTCTTTTGATGTTAAAAATATATATATAAATATATTCTATATCATATATACAGAAAAATTACTATGTTATATTTATTATTTACATCAATTACACATCATTATTATACCCATCCAATTAATAATGTATTGAATAACAATTACACCACGACATGGAGACGGTAAGTCGTACGTATGCACGTATGGTGACATGTCATTCAAAGGATGAATAGAATAATGAATATGGTTGTAACATATTTATAATAACATCACAGTATATAAAATATACTAGAGTTATTATTTCCTAATGGAAACAACAATGAAAGAGGAAGTGGAAGAAGAAAGGAACTTGAAAGAGGTGATGAAATATTTACATCTTCTTCGGGTTCTTCCTTGTGATTTTATAAAAAGGGCTCCATAGGATGGATTTATGACTAAAGAAAGGCCTCTGAGATGAATGGAGGACAGTGTAGAGGATATTGTTTCAGGGGTTGGACGAGCCAAATGGATTTTAAGGTGTGAATTAGAGAGAAGGTGAAGTGCCCTTTTATAAGAGGGGTGAGGGGCATCTTAGGAAAAGATTGAAATATTATTTTATAATAAAATAATTTTCCATTCCTAATTGCTCCAAAATGAAGTATATAAAGGCTAATGTGGGGATGATTCATAAAACACTCAACTAATAGGTTTTAGATAGGTTTGGGTCACTATATTAACTTTATCATTTAGAATTAACTCTTAGTTAATTAGTTTGACATTTACCATGTCTCTTTGTATTTTTATATTTTATGGTTAATAAACATACTATAAACTTCTAAGATAACTTTCAGTGGTTAGTTAATGACATATATTATATTATTTAATACCTATGTCCGATATTTATTTTTTTAGGAATAGAATATAAATTAATAATATAATATTTGTTTTAAAAACTCTTTTATGTCAATTTTGACACTATTTTATATTTTGTTTTTTTTAATTCCTAACAGCATTATTACTTAAAAAATTCATTTAATCAGTAATAACATGTCACATTAACCTATAAAATTCTTGTATGGCATCAAAACTTTTAAATTTTATTTAGTTTAACAACTATAATACCATTTATTTGATTCTGTCATTTATAAGGTAAACACTGCGTCATCATTGTGTCATAAGTAAATATATTTATTTTAAGTATAAAAATTATAAATAAAAAAACCTGAGGTATGAAATATTTTTATTTTCTAATGACTATTTGTAGTCAAATATATCAATTATATAACCTCATATAAAAATTGTTTTACTAAAAATATTTTCTTTTGTTATTTTTGTCTCTACATTATGTTATTTAATATATAATGTCATTATCACTTCCAAGTGGCTCCATGGGGTCCCATAATCGACCCAAGGATGACTATGTTTGTACATGTATCATCCAATAGGGTTAAGACATGTGTTAGGGTAATTTAATATTATTATAATATTATTTTTTAACCTTATTTAGTGGATTTACCCTTTTAAACATGGTAAATAAAATATTTACTAAAGTAAATATTCCCAATGTCTAAAAATAAAAGATACCTATTTAGAAACTTTGGACCTCCTGATTATAAATATGGAATCCATTTTTCTAAATTCAAAACATAGAAGTGGAAAAAATTAATTTAAAATTAATTCCCGTTGTCAAAACAAAAAAGCGTGTTTTTAAGAAATAATATCTATCAAAAGATTGACACTTGCTTATGTCCAATTTAAATGTAAAATTATGTCAAATGACCAGCAATGAATTAAATGGTAAAAATATAGTCTAATTATACTTACAGACCACTCAATAGTATAATTTATCACTATAAATTATTTTGATTAAAAAAAATTTAATTAAAATTTTGCATTTTTCACTATTCATCAAAAACAGACTATTTTTAGAAAAATAGAAAAAATTCACCCTAAGATAATTTTGATATTTTGAACCCAAAAATGATGTCCATTTTGAATGATAAAATCAATATAATTTCAAAAATTGGGAATTATTATTCATAACAGCTAGTTTGATTGGTCGTGATGTGTTAGAATCTTGAAGTTGCGTACCACGGAAACTCTTTCATTATTCAAAGGGAAACATACCGCGGAAGCTTGGGGTGTTACATAAATTATTGAAATTTACACCATGTTCTTATTTCTATCGTGGTTTTTGGATTTATCAATCCAAATTTATATAATAAGAGCAGCTACGTGAAATATAAAATGACTCCCATGTAGAAACTTTTCTTGATGAAAATGGTAAATATTATATAATTGATGTACTAGAAAAACATCCCAAATATGTACCATTTGTTGGTATATTATTATATACAAATAAAAAAAATTCCTCAGTAATTTCACCCCTAATTAATCCAATTTATTTTGGTTAATGATTATTTCCTAAAAGAATAAGGCATTGTTCCACCCCTTATTAATTAGTCTCAGTGAAAGGAATATATATGCGAATAAACTTGAGGATATGAATAAACTACTTTCTCTATTCGTAAATATCCAAGGAAAATTCTATATGGTAAGGGAATAGGTTTTTATTAGAACTACAAATTAATATTTTATTCACTATCAGTTTCACAATTCTATATTTGAGGTTATCTTGATCCCATTTTCATTCATCAGGTTCCTCCCTTATATAAACATTTTATTTTGTTTTTTATTTTATTTTTACCAAAACATACATAGATATGTACTCGTTCTTATCCTATAGCCCTCATTTTACCCAAAACATGATAACATTTTCAAATTTTCATGGTTTCTATTATCTACCCAAAAAAACATAAGTGGACACATGGTTGGATTTTGGAGAAGGATTCCAATTTGTTGATTTATGTTCTATAACATCCCCTGATGATTTTTAAAATATTTTTTCATACTTTTGGAGGGATATATAAACCTGTGAAAATAATTTGTTATAATTCAATATGAAATGTTTTACTAACTCTTGAAATGATGGATGGTCATCCGAAAATTAGGGTACTAATATCTAATATTGTTAATTAAAATACTATTTTTTGGTGGTTTATAATTATGGTTTGGTGGGTATTGGTTCTTTTTTTCCATAGTTAAAACCTAGATAACCTTAAGTATGAATTTGGTTCTTCCGTATTTTGGATCTTTATACTATTTTTGAGAAACCTACCTTACCATTGGTCCATTTTTTGTTATTCTAGTTGATGATTTTTAAAATTAAGAAAAAACATAATTTATGTTGGTATAGTCTACTCTTACTTAGATGTATTGTAAGAGATAGGGGCCTCCAATCATCTCGCATAAAATCATGGGTGCATGATCAAAGGGTGATCCTTAATTATGAAAATCAATTGACATCCCTATATTCATAGAAATGGATTCCATTTGAGTGGCCATCATGTCCATATCATCCACATGGTCCACACCTCACCTGGGTAGTCCTCTCACTATCTATTTAATTGTGAAATTTTGATTATAAGTTCATCCAAAATGGAATGAGAAAAACTGGGTTGTTCCCCATTATTCCTCCTCCTATAGTTGAACCAAATATTGCTTAAATGTTGTTATGTTACCCAAAGTAGAATGTATATGACGATATCTATAGGGTAATCCCATGATGTAGGCATCCTTATATCATCACCTTAAATACATTCAAGGCCACATAAGTGAATTATTTATCTTTTTGTGTAATATTTTTTTATATAAATCCTCATATTTTACAACATATTTAGTGGAAAATGTTTTTTAATAATCACCAGTGGGGTTTTCTTATATTTTAATGATTTATGTGGGGTGTATCTTTAACCCTCATTTCATGAACCTCACCAAAAAATAGGGAGGCTCAAAGTATGATGAAAAAAATTGTGAATCCATTTCTTTTTAATGTGTAAAAATTTTAAAAAAAAATTCGAAATATTATCATGTGGATCATTATTCTTAATTCCCCTAATTTATCAGTGTTTGGATAATTTTAGGAACACTCAACATCAACTCAACATTATTGGTCAATATTAGGGTTGAAATAAGAATACATAAAGTATCCATTTTGATGGATTAGAGCCCATAATCTATTATATTCATATTCTGGAGACCTTTTTTCCCTTTACTGACAATGTTAGTAAGCTACTCACATGGGTTTTGGATTTTATTGTTCATTGTTGTTTCTCCCTAGTAATGAATCAAACAATTCTTGATTTTGTAATGTAATTTATGTGAATCCTAAATTTCAAAACACCTTGATATTATCTATAAAGATTATCTAATTTCCCTATAGTACTTAGTAATAAAATAAGGAGAAAAAATAAATATAAAATAATGCAAACAAATAAATAAATAGATGAAAAATGAAACAATTAATAGATAATTGAAAACATAAAATAGTTTTTCATTGTGTTTCTCACAAAGATACCAAAATCACTCCATTATTCATAGAATCATCATTAACTATGGGTGTTTGTAGGAGTTGAATATTTTTAAACACATAATTCTAATCACTAAAAGAAAAAATGATTTGTATATAAATTTAATGTCCATTGGTTCAAGCATCGAGAACATGAGGAACCTAACCTAGTGTCTCATTCCTGAATATTGATTAAGTGTAAAAGGTGTGAAAATTTAGATAGAAAAATAAAAATGACACCATGTGTCAAATAATTATTAAATTAAGATAAAGGAAAAATATTTTATTAAGAAAACATTTGATGGTGAATCGAGGTGATGGATTTATTTCAATGGATGTTTTCCAAGAAATTATGATTTGACTTGTGAATCATAATTTTTAATTCATTGTAATATTTATTAAATTAATAAGTTTCACTTAGTTGATAAAAAATATAATTAATTAAGTTTCTTATATTCCTTTGGTGAAGGAACATAGTGTGGCTTAGATGCAATAAGTTCTATATAAAAGAAAATGGAATATTAATGTTATCTCATTCCCTCCAAACCCCGTTTATCACATTGGGGGAAACCCCTAACATCCATCACTCTCTATTGGATACTATGTGAAAATATTTGTTGCATCTAAATAAGATATTAATACAACACAAATAATTCACAATTTTAATTTACAATTTACAATAAATTATCATACTTCTACTCGTAATTCCTATTCCCTTATAAGAATACGTAGTCCGAAAATAGTGGTAACCATAAAAATGGAATAGAGTGATTCATAAATGGATGAATAATTCTCCAAAAAAGTTATATAAAAGAAATTATATAAAGTAATTGATGAAACATTACTACCATACAAGCTTCAATTTACAATACATAAGAATTAATCATTAAATAAAAATCATAAAATAATTTTTCAAGTAATTCCATTGAAATATTATATTGATATTACTTTTTCTTCTCATCACTTTTCTCTATCAATGAATTCTTAAATTTAAATATTTTTCAATGTTAAAACATAAATAATATAATGGGAAAAAACCTTTGTGGTGTATCAAACGTTTTTTTGATGTAGTTTATTAAAATCATGAATATTTTGAAATTTTTTGACTAATATTATGATGAAAATTGGTTACAAAAGCATGTAGGAAATAAATTGTTGTCAAATTTCAAGCACCTAAAATATCACAGTTTTATCCATCATTGATATTTGGCTATGTTTTGAAAATATTTTATAGTACCAATTTTTTTTCTTGGCAATGATGTTGTGGTACAATTGTCATGGAAACCAAATCCTATCGTTCTTCCAATTCATTACCCTACTTTTCATGATGGATCTATTTTTGTGAGGACTCTTCTGTCCTCTTCAAGTGGAAAATGGATTTTTCTTATATATACCTATTCTCTTCCAAAAAAACAATCTCAAATATCATTCCAAAGTTTATACGTCCACCATAACATAATAGTCATCATGAATGTAGATATTGTGATATAATTCTCAACTTCATGGTGAAATAAGTCTCTTCATTCTATAGTTTAAATCTATTAAACCTCCCATACCTATTATATTTATTATATATACAGGATGCTCTCAAAATAAGCATACATATGTTCTGATGGAGGATCTATATCTTTTCCAAATTTCTACATGGAAAATATATTATGCATACAGCCCATATAGGTTATTACATTTTGAGTCCCCATATGGGACTTTTCAAAACTCTGCTTCAAACTAATATATTATGCCTGGGGTTTAAGTATTATCATCTCATTCCATTTTAAAAAATTATAAAATTCAAAAAAAACATCAAAAAAATTTCAAAACCACCATAATATATAAAAGACCAAAAATAAATCATTTTCATACCATAAAACAATAGAAATATGCAATAATAACCAATTACACACTTAAATTATATCTTGAAATATATTTATAAATTAGTGTAATAAATATTAAAACATATATCATCTTGTGAGTTGACCATTATGACAATCATATATATGAATTTTAAAATTTATCTAATTCATAAAATATAATCGCATTGGTAATGAAATAATGATTTCAACATATCACAAGAAATAATTTACCCCAAAGGAATAAAACAATCCTTTTTCAATATGTATTCCATACCTTATGTAATACTCATATTGTACCATATTTTATATCCATATAAATTCATCATATATACAAAGGATTTACAGTATATATAAATCAATTTTCATCAGTCTAGTTAGTATATACTCCATAAATCAACAATTTATGATTTTGTTATTCAGGATTAACATACTATGAGATTTATGGTCACTAGATAACTTAGATAAAAGGATTATATGGTTATTCATTCATTTATAATACACAATAGGTAGACACATGTATTGATATACTAGTTTTTGATAGGGATCATGTTAAATTCGTTTATGTCTTGAGTAGCATTGACTCTTTACTTGTGGTTTTTATTTACTTACATTTATGAGTTTTTGAATCATACTCATTTTCAATTAAATAAAGGAATATGTGATCACACCTTTTGGTTTTGTGAATGAGGATTATTTGGTATTATAAATTATTCCTGAACACCATTTAGATCAATCCCAAAAAATTATTTGGCGATTTTTAAAATATGTTTTGAGTTTATTTTCATAATTTGATACATATAATGTAGAATGTGGTGATAACGAATAATAAATCTTCCAAAACAATTTTTGAATGATATCCAAATGGATTTTTTGATATGGATTCATAAGTTGTCACATAAGATATGGAATAAGGTGAATGTGCACTAAGTATATGAGGATTTTGTTTAAGTGTGATATTCATGGAAATGTGAACTAAATGAACAACCATTGTGTTATGGTTTAGAACACATCATGGATTGTTCATGAATTGACTACTTAAGGGTGAATTTCACTAGACCACAGTGTAGTGCATGGTAGTTTTAAATGCTTTAAAATAATGCGTTATATATCCTTATTCTCAGATATTAATCTATCATATTTAGATAATTATCAGGTGATTATAATTTAATGGAATATTGATGATTATATATGAATGTATTAAGAGTTAATCATGTTATTATTCATTCTCATGGGTTAAATGGTTTGTAACCTTCACCTTTATTATCAAGCAATAATGAAATGTTTAGGGTAATGAGGAGCGATCACATTACTTATATAAAAATTTAAATACCATGATATGGTGTGTGTGATTACAATCATAGAATTATATTCATATATATATATATATATATATCATTTAATCCACGGTTTTATAGAATCATAATGAATATATAATTATTCCCATGTATTGGGAGATTTTTATAGCTGATAGGTATCCAAAAAGGAAGGATCCAGTTGTCTTATTCTTAGTGATTGGTATAAATATTAAGTAAAATGTCATGGATTGATTCACATACACAAATAAAATAGATTATCTCTATTCATTTATTTTTCCATTCTAATATAAACAGAATTATATTGTGGATTTAAGGTTTTGGATGATCTATTTTGATTTATTTTGATTAGTTTTATTCCCTTTATAACCTCTTAATTAGAATTTTCAGTTTTAAATAATGAATTTTAAAATTTATATATTAATTATTTAAAAAATTTTGAAGATAAAAAAATCATTTCATACCCCTAAAAACATATGTAAGAGGTTATTTTATAGGGATATAAACTTCTATATAGTTTCATTTGGTTATTGTAACGACCCGAATTTTTGGAATGAATTTTTGTTTCCAAATTTTGTTTGTTATTTTAGTTTATACTCAAAAAAACTATATTCTTTAATTTATTGTGTGAGTATAATTAAAATGATACTGTTGGGTTTCAACTGTTATATGACCGTTGGAAACTAAATGTTGCAATTGTTGTCTCTAAATACAAGTGATCTTGGTTAATTAATACAGAAAGAAGATTTAATGGCCTCATCCAGTAGTCTCAGGCCGATCGAAGCCCATTTGAAGAAACATGGGAAGGAGGTAGCACCACATGGATTTTCTCTAGACCAATCCCAAGGCGAACATCATCGTGTGTAGCTAGAGTTCAATCACCTTCGGGAGAAGTTCAAGCTTATATAAATCACTACTCGGGCAATGTTGGCAAAGATGCCCTCAGATTCTATCACCTTAGCACACCGTACACTTAATTCCTATACTGGTGTTATAAGGGGATATGTAACGAGACCATAACTGCCTTATGTAATCCTTTGAGATAAAAAAATTGTGATTTCTTCTTATGGTGAAGTTTGTGAATTTTCAAAAGTCCGGATAAAAATAGGATGTATATTATTGATGAATTTTGTAAAAAGGATATTTCAAAATATTTATGTTAACCTTAAATAATTAAGGATGTGTAATGATTTTCAAAAAATGGTCTTCTAGAAATTTGTTCAGTAAAAAATTTAGAATCTAACAGGATCAACTTAATTTTTTTGAACAGTAAATTATGAATAGTGATTTTACGCTTAGGATTTTTAATTTGACCAAATGTATTAGTAATATCACATAAAGAAAGTATTAATATAAATTAGGCACCCTGATTAAGTAAAGTGATTCAATAAAATAGGTAAATAACTATTTTTGAAATTATTTTTAAAGTATTAGTTTTTTCGGGTGAATAGTGTTTTTATTTAAAAATTAAATTAAAAATATTTAGAATATAAATTTCATAAAATAGAGTTCATTCTTGAAATCAGAGCATCAATATTTGGTTAGGGTGAATTTTTTGGATTTTTCTCAAACAGTTGAATTTTCAGTGAATAGTGTTTTTATTTAAAAATTAAATTAAAAAAATTTAGAAAATTATTTTCATAAAATGGAGTTCATTTATGAAATCAGAGAATTGATATTTGGTTAAGGCGAAATTTTGATATTTTTCAGAGAAAGTTGAATTTTTAGTGAATACTGAAAATACAGTTTTTGAGTTTCAGGTGCTTAAAGACATCATTAAGGATGTAATATTTATGAAATAATTCTGGTAGACTTATGAATAGTAATATAAGGTATGAGGTGTCCTAAGTGGTCAATACCATGGGAAAATATTATGGAAAATCCTATTGTTTTTTCTATACCACCGATGAGGTGTCCCTAGGAAATTAATGCTTTGTCCCCTCACTTCTCCAATAAATACCAAGACTTTCCCTCTTTAATTTCATTTTCAAAATCCTCCCAAATGCTTTTATAGTCTCTTTACCTCCCAAAGAGTCATCCCAAGGTTCTCTCAAGCCTCCCAAGGCCCCGACCTTCAAAATTTCGAAGTTACTCTTCAAGGTAAGGGATCCATTCACCCTCCTCTTTAAAGTCACGACTTCCTTTATGTTTTGTTTTATAATTTCCATCTCTTTATGTTGAAAGTATGTTCTTATATGTTCTCATTTCTGTCCATTTCATGTCTAATTTTTGGGATACCCTTTCCTCTCTCATCAATTTGTTTTCTAAATCATTAAGTGATGTCGTTAGGCTGCCAAATTTTTCGTAAAAGAAATCGCATCTTCTATTTTTTTTCATGTTTTTTTCATGTGGTATGTCATTACAATATCCATACCATGATCTTATACAATACCCACATTGTATTATGAGTTATTTATGAGTGGGTTACCCATTTCCCCTCTCTTTTCAATGTTTTCTAAAACCATGTTATATAGCTGTTATGCTGCAAAAATTTCATCTCAAAATTTCTATCTCTTTCTCTAAAGAAATTCTATTGTTTATTTATGTGAATACCCATACATATTTCGTTTCCATGGGTGTTCATAAATATATAAAGATGATATATTTTATTCTGGAATTTGCATACATATAACCCTCACTCCCTTTCCTTGGGATATAAATGACATAATGCTCTTATTTTTAAGCTCTTTTTAAATGTCATGATTTTGAAATGAAACCCATTTCTTTGTTTCCATTTTGGTTATTTATGAAATGTTTGATTATGATATATGTGGATCACATGAAAGTAATGAAATATTAAGGGTGTTCCTTTATATCACTGTAATTCATTGGGTAATGAATTAATGTCTAGAGAAGACAAGTTCTACGATACCTTGGTGAATAACCTTGGTGATTTTTCTGACACCTTGGGGATGGACCATGGTGATATGTTCATGAATGTCTAAATGAAATGTTGTAGCCACATATTCAAGTTATTTTTCATTTTCTTTTCTTTATGATATGCCTATTCTTCCATTTCTCATGTCTTCATGTTTTTATTCAAGTTCTTATTGATACCACAAGTACATTGACTCCCTTATTTACCCTTACTGGGCCTTCTGCTCACCCTTTACTTTAATGTATGTCTCCAGGATATGAGATGAAATAAATATACATAGGATGAACCTATGATGAATCCTTACATGTTGATTAGAAGAGTTTTTTATGTTGTTCTCATGTTTTATGTTCCTTATTTCCAAGACATTAGACATTAAAGATCCTCTGTTTGTGAAATGTAATGAAATGTTATGTAATAAAAAGGCGGGATGCCAAAGTTGGTATCAAAGGATAGTATAGTTATTTATGGAAATTAGACTATAAAAACTTAAGGAAGAACCCTATAGAAAATTTTATATATAGGGGAAACTTCCTAGTATTTTGTTAAGTATTGAGTAAGTGGTTTATCATACAAATACATCCTTGTCTAGATACGAGAAGGTAGAGGCGGCTCTGGAACAGATGTAGATAGGGGTAAAACCCAAAAACACCACTTTGAGCTAGACTCGAATGGGAACTAGTGCATGATAATGGTCCTTGTTGTACTCTTGGTTACGACACTCTTAGGAGATGTGTTTGCTTAATTCCAAGATTTTTATGAATCATTATGAAGGAATTATAAAGAAAAATAATTGTTTAAGAAAGAAGTTTTAAGACATAGAATCCTTTATAGTTTAAAGATTCATAAATGAAAAAAGTTTCTCAATAATATTTTATTCTTTTAGAAAATGGTGGGCAATAGGGGGAACTGTTAAAATGGTGACCGCAATGGATCTTGCGCTGACGGCACTCTGATGGAAGTCAGAATGGAAACATTCATGCGAATGATGAACCAACTGACTCAAGTTATGAGTCATAACTTGAAACAAGCTGAGAGGATGATCTCACCATGAAGGGAACAACATTATTTTGAGTCCCTTATGTGCCAACGACCACCAAACTTAAGTGGATCAACTAAACGATTGATTGCTGTGGAATGGATCAGCTCTATAAAGAAGATCTTTTCTGTGGTACGTTGTTCAGAGCAAGAGAAGGTCAACCTGGCTGTCTATCACTTAGAGGGAGAAGCTTCTCAGTGGTGGGAACTAATCAAAAACACCAAGAAAAGAGTGGAAGTTGAAGCTATGGAGTGGGAAGAGTTCAAAGGGAAATTTTTCTGTAAGTATTTCCCTCATTCCATGAGAACAAGAATGGAGAAAGATTTTCTTGAGCTAAAGCCGAAGGAGAATGACTCTATGGGAATCTACGAGATGAACTTCACAAGGCTTCCACGATATACCTCTAGATTTTTCATGGATCCAAACATTAAGGTTGATAGATTCTTTGGTGGACTGAGACCACATATGCGGAAGAATCTATCCAACTAAGATTATGATAGTTACGAGGAGATCGCGCGGAGCGTGATGAAAGTCGGGCTAGAGTATGGTGAGACATGGTGGTATCATAAATCCAATGACAATAAGAGATCGATGGAGCCTAGATTATGGAGGAATTTTTCTCATGGAATAGGAGGAATGAAAGTGCAACTTCCCATGTGTAATAAACATGGGAAGAATCATTCAGGGAACTGCCTTCTTGGATGTGGTAAGTTCTACAAGTGTGGCATAGATGGCCATATTGCGAGGAATTATCATGGTGAGGTGAAACCTCATATGCCCAACCCAAACGACAAGGGGAAGATGTTGCAGGACCTACCTATTATCCAGTGCTTCATGTGTGGAAAACATGGGAACTTTGTCAATCACTATCCAAATCTAAGGGCAGTGGAGGGGAACCACCATCAACCTTAGCAAAGGAAAATGGATCAAGGTTGGGCTTTTTCTATCATGATAGCTGAAGTCGATGATCCAAACGATGTGGTAGAAGGTACTCTTTTTGTCCTCTAAAATCTAGCAAATACTTTTTTTGATTCTGGTTCTACGCATTCCTTTATTTCCTCCAAGTTTTCAAGGAATTTATAATCAACCCTCGAATTGCTAAAAGTTGATTTCCCAGTCAAGACTCCTAGTGGGACTATCCAAGCATCGTCAGTGTTTAGAAACTCTATTATATACTTTAATGAGCACAATCTTATCACAAATCTAGTAGTCATTCCCATGATGTAATTAGACATTATACTAGGGATGGACTGGCTCTCAAATTATAATGCTAAAATCAATTGTAGAGGAAAGAAAATATCGATAGTCTTGAATGGAAAACGTACAGTTATCTTCCAAGGAGAGATATCTCAACCTCGTCTTTGTCTAAAAGAACCCACTATATCCTTCTTTATGGATTTGATCAGTGAAGAAGAATATGGATATGAGGGTTTGATGATAGAAAATGGTCCCATCGTCCATGAATACGTTGATGTATTTTCGGAGAAGTTTCCTGAACTTCCCACAGAAAGAGGGGTAGAGGTCTCCATCGAACTCGTACCTGGATCTCATATGATATCAAAGATGCCATATAAGATGGCGATTGTGGAGCTGGAGGAATTAAAGAAACAACTCCAAGATCTTTTGGAGAAGGGGTTTATCTGACTGAGTGTGTCTCATTGGGGAGAACCTGTTCTCTTTGTAAAGAATAAGGATGGATCTATGCGGCTATGCATTGATCATAGAGAGATGAATGAGAGCACAGTAAAGAAAAAATAACCTCTTCCATGAATTGATGACTAATTTGACCAACTTCATGGGGCTCAATTCTTCTCTACGATTGATCTTCGATCTGGTTATCATCAGTTGAGGGTGAAGAAAGAAGATATTCCAAAAACTGCCTTCCAATCAAGATATGGGCATTATGAGTTTGTTGTTATGCCCATATGGCTGACTAATGCACCTGATATTTTTATGGATTTGATGAATAGAGTCTTTAAGGACTACCTTGATAAATTTGTGGTAGTTTTTATTGATGATATTCTGATATATTCCAAAATTCATGAGGAGCATGAAGATCATCTAAGTTTTATTTTGAAAACACTGTAGAAGGAGAGGATTTTTGGAACGTTCAGTAAATGTGATTTCTGGTTACAACAAGTCGCTTTCTTTGGGCACATTGTAACCAATAAAGGAATCACAGTTGACCCTGCAAAGACAATGGTTGTAGAGGAGTGGCCACAACCTACAACAATAACTGAGATTTGCAGTTTTCTTGGATTAGCTGGATATTGTAGTAGGTTTTTGAAAAAAGTTTTCATTACTTTCTATTCAATAACAAAGTTAACTCGAAAAGGGGTCAAGTTCATCTGGAAAAAAGAGTGTGAGGAATGTTTCTAAGAGCTGAAGAAGATATTGGTTACTGCACCTGTGTTAACTCTTCCCTCAAGTATAGAAGGATTAGTTATTTTTAGTGATTCATCTCTAGATGGGCATGGGTGAATCCTCATGCAAAATGGCAAGGTCATTTCATATACATCTCAACAGTTGAAAATTCATGAGTATAATTATCCTACGCATGATCTGGAGCTGGCTGCAGTCATTTTTTCTCTGAAGATATAGAGGCACTATCTTTATGGGGAGAAATGTGATATATACACAGACCATCAAAGTTTGAAGTATATTTTCACACAGAAGGAATTGAACATGAGATAAAGGAGATGGTTGGAACTTCTTAAAAACTATGATTGTTCAATTCATTATCACCCTAGAAGAGAAAACAAAGTTGCAGATGCATTAAGTATGAAAGACCAAGTTGTTCTTTCCATGATGAGGATTCAAAAATATCCTTTGATCAATGAAATAGTAAAGCTGGACATGGGAATTATAAGGAAAGGGACATCATCCACCCTAACCCAAATGATTTCTCAACCATCATTACTAGAGAAGATCAAGAAGTCTCAGAAAATAGATCCTTTGTTGCAAGAGAAGTTTGAGGCTGTAAAGACAGAAAGTTTCTTGAGTTAAATATTGATCATGTAGTTATAAGGATATTTTATACAAGACTATGTGTTCCATATATTCTGGAAATAAAGAAGGAGCTGATGGATGAAGCTCATAACTCAAATTTCTCTATACATCATAGAATCACAAAAATGTATAGGGAACTTCTTGATCATTATTTGTGGGATAATATGAAAATGGATATTGTTGAATACACTTCAAGGTTCCTAGTATGTCAGCAAGTGAAGGTAGAGTGAAAACTAAAAAAAGGGGTATTGCAACCACAACCCATACCAACATGGAAGTGGGAAAATATCACTATGGATTTCATCACTGGTCTTCTGAGAACTTCCAAAGGAAACAATGTGATATGGGTTATTGGGGACCATATCACCAAGAAAACCCATTTTATCTCTATCCTGGAAGATTTATATCTTGGTTAACTTGCAGGGATTTACGTGAAAGAAGTGGTAAGGCTTCATGGACTTCCACATTCTATCGTATCTGATCGTGATCCAAGTTTCACATCAAAATTCTTGAGAAGTATTCAACAATATCTAAGCATTGAATTGAATTTCAATACGGCATATCACCCCAAACTGATGGCCAATTTGAAAGGACTATTCAAACACTTGAGGACATGATGATAACATGCTCAATTGAATATAAGGGTGGATGGGATCAACATCTTTCTTTAGTTAAGTTCTCTTACAACAACAGCTTCCACTCAATCATTCAAATGGAACCCTATGAAGCTATATATGGGAAGTGATGTAGAACTACAACATGTTTTGATGAATCTGGTGAGAGAATGCTTCTTGGGCCTGATCATGTGCAAGAGATGATAGAAAAAGTTCATTGCATCCAAAAACACATTAAGGCTGCCCAGAGTCGGCCAAAAATCTATGCCAACAATCGTCGAAGGGACTTGGAGTTTGATATCATTGATAAGGACTTTCTTCAAATTTCACCAAGGAAGAGAGTCATGGGGTTTGGGAAGAAAGGGATGCTCATCCCTATGTATATTGGCCTCTATGAGATTCTTGATCGTGAGAGAGCTATGGCCTATCAGCTTGCACTTCCTACAAATCTAGCAGAAGTTCATGATGTCTTCCACGTATCCCTCTTGAGGAAGTACATCCCTGACCCTTCACATGTACTAAACCCAGAGGTGGTACAACTAGAACATTACCTCTCTTATGAGGAGCACCCGGTGGAGATCTTGGATCATAGATACAAGGTTCTACGCAACAAGGCTACCCACCTTGTTATGGTTTTGTGGAGAAACCACAAATATGAAGAATCCACATGGGAACCGGAGGAGTCTATGAGTCAGAAGTACCCACATCTTTTCTCCTCTAAGGGTACAAGTTAAAAATTTCATTGATGAAATTTCTTAAGGGGGGAAGAATGTAACGACCGAAATTTTTTGAATGAATTTTTGTTTCCTAATTTTGTGTGTTATTTTTTTTATACTCAACAAAACTATATTGATTAATTAATGATGTGAGTATAATTAAAATAAGATCATTGGATTTTGACTAATATATGACCATTGGTCAATATGACAGTTGGAAAATAAATTTTGCGATTGTTGTCTATAAATACAAGTGATCTTGGTTAATTAATACAGAAAGAAGATTTGATGACCTCATCAAGTAGTCTCGAGTCGATCGAAGCTCATCTGATGAAACTTGTGAAGGAGGTAGCACCACTGGGCTTTGCTCTGGACCAAACCCAAGCCGAACTTCATCGTGTAAAGATAGAGCGGAATCCCCTTCAGGAGAATTTCAAGCTTATAGAAATCACTACTCGGGAAATTTAGGCTGAGCCGCCGTCAGATTCTATCACCTTATCACACCTTACACTTAAGTCATATGCTGCTATTATAAGGGGCTATGTAATGAGACCATAACGGCTTTATGTAATCCTTTGAGACAAATAAAATTTTGATCTCTTCTTATGGTGAAGATTGTGAATTTTCAAATGTCTGGATAAAAATAAGAGGTATATTATTGATGAATTTTGGAAAAAGGATATTTTAAAATATTTATGTAAATCTCAAATAATTAATGATGTGTAATGATTTTCAAAAAATGGTCTTCTGGAAATTTATTCAGTAAAAAATTTAGAATCTAATAAGATCAACTGAATTTTTTTGTGAATAGTAAATTATGAATAGTGATTTTATGATTATAAATAGTAATGTGACCAAATGGATTAGTAATATCACATAATGAAAGTATTAATATAATTTAGGCACCTTTATTAAGTAATGAGATTCAATAAAATAAGTAAATAACCATTTCAGAAATTATTGGTTAAGTATTAATTTTCTTCGGGTGAATATTATTTTAATTCAAAAATTAAATTAAAAATATTTATAAAATTATTTTCATAAAATGGAGTTCATTTTTGAAATTAGAGCATCGATATTTGGTTAGGGTGGATTTTTGGAATTTTCTAAAACAGTTCAATTTTTAGTGAATAGAGTTTTTATTTAAAAATTAAATGAAAATTATTTAGAAAATTATTTTCATAAAATGGATTTCATTTTGGAAATTTGATCTTTTATATTTGGTTAAGGTGAAATTTTGGGATTTTTCTGAGAAAGTTGAATTTTCAGTGAATAGTGAAAATACAGTTTTTGAGTTTTGGGTGTTTAATGACATCATTAAGGATGTAATAGTTATGAAATAATTTTGGTCGACTTACGAATGGTAAGATAAGTTATGAGGTGTCCCAAGTGGCCAATACCATGGGAAAATACCATGGGCAAGCCCATGGTTTTTCCAATACCACTGATGAGGTGTCCCTTGGCAATTAACACTTTGTCCCCTCACATGTCCTATAAATACCAAGATTTTTCCTCATTCATTTCATTTTCCAAATCCTCCCCAATGATGTTTTGTTCTCCTTACCTGACAAAGAGACCTCCCAAGGTTCCCTCAAGCCTCCCAAGGTCCCGACCTTCAATCATTTGACGTTACTCTTCAAGGTAAGGGATCCTTTCACCCTCCTCTTTAAAGTCACAACATCCTTTATGTTCTATCTTATAATTTCCATCTCTTTATGTTGAGGGTATATTCTTATATGTTCTCATTTCTATCCATTTCATTTCTAATTGTTCAGAGACCTTTTCCGCTCTCATCAATTTGTTTTCGGAATTTTTAAGTGACATCGTTAGGCTGCCGAATTTTTCGTAAAATAAATCGCATCTTCTCTTTTCTATCATGTTTCCTTTTCATGTGGTATGTCATTCAAATATCCAAACCATGATATTATTCCATAAACATACATTATTATGAGTTATTTATGAGTGGGTGACCCTTTTACCCTCTCTTTTAAATGTTTTCTAAAACCATGTTATATAGTCGCTATACTGCAGAAATTTCGTCTCAAAATTTCTATCACTTTCTCTCAAGAAATTCTAATGTTTATTTATGTGAATACCCAGACTTATTTCGTTTCCATGGGTGTTTATAAAAATATAAAGATGATATATTTTATTCTTTAATTTACATACATATAACCCTCAATCCCTTTACATGGGTTATAAATGACATAATGATCTTATTTTTAAGCTCTTTTTAAATGTAACGATTTTGACATGAAACTCATTTCTTTGATTAAATTTTGGTTATTTATGAAATGTTTGATTATGATTTATGTGGATCACATGAAATTAAAGACATATTAATGGTTCACCCTGATAGCGCTCCAATGAATTGGGTAATGAATTAATCTCTAGAGATGATAAGTTTTACGATACTTTCGTGAATAACCTTGGTAACTTTTATGACACCTTAGAGATGGACCTTGGTGATATGTTCATGAATGTCTAAATGAAATTTTTTAGCCACATATTCAATTTATATTTCAAGTTATTTTCTTTATGATATTACTATTCTTCCATTGCTCATGTCTTCATGTTTTTATTCAAGTACTTACTGATACCACAAGTACATTGACTCCCTTGTTTACCCTTACTGGGCCTTCTGCTCACCCTTTCCTTTGATGTCTTTCTACAGGAAATGAGATGCATTAAATGTACATAGGATGAACGTATTATAAAGCCATAAAAGTGGTTTATAAGAATTTTATATGTTGTTCTCATGTTTTATGTTCCTTATTTCTAAGACACTATACTTTAAATATCCTCTGTTTGTAAAATGTAATGAAATGTTATGTAATAAAAGGGTGGGATGCCACAGTTGTCATGATAGATGGGGTTAGAGATACCCCTTTCTCGACAACCAAAGATGGACACAATAAATTAGAAACTGCTTTAAGTGGATTATATTGGAATTTTTATAGATACCACTATAAAAAATACCAACGAAATCATTTATATTTTTTTATTTTTAATTATATGTGTTTATTTATCGAACCACTAATTTTAGAGAACTCATTCTATGAGAATTGATAATATGTTTTTAAATATAATGAAAAAAACATTTTAAATTTCGTTGTCATTTTATTATATCATAACAAATATTTATATTAATAATATTAATTGCAATCCATAAAAACAAAATCATAATGTGTCAAAATCCATTGAAATATTGTTTCAATACAACCAACAATAAACCCAATTCAAAAATATAATAAAACACATCACTCCACCTCAAATATTCTTTTCATGATATCATGGAATTACACTAAAAATTAAAAAAAAAATCGACAAGAAATTTCAATAAAATATTGTAAAATAATGAAAAACAAGGAATATATAATAGTTCATATTTTAACTAAATATAAGAATAGTCCCCATGTCATTATGAAAATAATGTAGTATAGTGTTTGTACTAGTAATAATTTCCAAAACCTTTTACATATTTATAATGTAATTGCTTTCTACATAAATTATTAATTATGAAAAGATTAATGAAAAATCCAAACACAAAAATACAAACAAATAAAGTGTTTTAGAATAAATAAATACCAATCGGATAATTTTTAAAGTCAATCACATGATGCGGGGACACATTTTTTCTAGTGTGAATATAAACTAGTTTTGGAATATTGCAATGATAGTTATAGTTAGTTGTTATAATGTTAATGAATATCTTTTGAAATTATTTTATATTTATAAATATTAATTTATGTTCTTGGAAAATCATATGATATTTATCTATCTTTGATTCCCATCTCATTCAAATTATTTTCTAACTCTATGGGTCATTTTAAGCATTGGTTAACCTTAGTTATCATCTTATTAAAATATTTTAAAATATATACCCATAGGTCATCTCATTCCTCCTCATATTTCAAAATACTTTCACAATGTATTCTATTGAAATATGTGAGTATATTTACATGAACATCAATGCCTATTATAAAATGAAATATCTCATCATATATGGTTGGGAGATCTTGTTCCCCTTTAGATACTTATGTAACTATTCAATAAACTAGACTTTTTTGATGTGTATAAAAGATATATATTTATTTTTTAAAAATTTATAATAAATAACTACATGAGAAGGATTTTGTGGAATAATTTCAACCATATCAAAAAACTCAATATAATCTTTTATGTGAGTGGTGACCCATACAAAAATTTGATCATTGGGATGGCCAGATCCATATAATGATACATATATATATATATATACATATATATATCTGTGTGTGTGTGTGTAAATTTAATTATCAATAAATTTTTAAACATTTCTAATATAATTCTTCATAGAAAAAAATAAATATATAAAATGTTACGTTTTAGACATGTGTCGATATCCTAGCCTATCCGGGGATCCCTATAACACAAGATTATTTTCATTATTCTTAGACTCTTATAATAGTATAATTTTCCAAAATATATGATTATTAAATCCATATCAATATAAATTAAAAAAATTACATAACATATCCTGCTCAGTTAACCCATATTTCACTAGAATTTCCCACTTATGAATAAAAACATCTCTTGGTACTCAGTGAATATTTTTTTTTCTGGAAGTTTAAAAGGGAGCCCAAGAAAACATATTTTACCTTTTCTTTATGATCCTTCTGTAGGTTTGAAAACATTGACATATAAATTGTCTTAAACTGATATAGACAATATTCTAAATTTATCGACAAAAAATTGATACATGTCATTATGATATATTTAATTAAACAAAAAATAATAATTTGTAAAAAATTTATAATATTTCATCATCAAATAAAATCCCAGGAATCTCCATTAGGAATATATCCCAATCAAATGTAGTGAGAGAGAGTCAATGGGGATATCGAACAATATGTCCTAGCTGATGTATAAATTAACATTAATGTAATTTAATCACGTGGATGTTTTATAAAACTACACTTATAGAAAAATATGTCTATTCCTTTGATAAATAACTCTAGATTATTCCCAATGTTTGGTCGATGAGGTACTCCACGAGCTTGAAACTGTGTATAATAAAGTAATTTTAATTAAAGAAGATAGCATATATGCTATAAAATTTTTCTATAGAAATTTAAATGATACCAGTACCATACGAGGTTGAGTAAAATATTATTGTAATACCTCATATAATAGGAATAGATATCGATTTTACATCTATGTGAGAGATATATTCAGAAGTGATAACATTCCAATAAAAAGTGAAGTTAGAGATACATCGTACTCAGTGGGAAGAGATTCCCTATGTAAAGATTTGATAGAAGGGTTTTGAAGGTATATTTAACATCCATAAAATAGTGGAATAACAACAAACAAAAAATTAATATTAGAATCTATATATTTATATGGAATAAATAATAAAACAGATAATAATGTATACAACATTTACTATGATGACACAACCAATCAAAGCTTCACATAAGGATTTTACCAAGATCACTAAGGTGAAACTAAATGGTTCATACATAATATGGTTTCTATAGGTTATAAGAATCTATGAAAACTAAATAAATAACTATGAAAATACCACATAACACAAAAAACTTGATTAAATGTGGGAGATAATGAGAGATCAATTGTCATCGTATCATGTTGCAGTTATATCCAAATTTTGACACATAGTATTACATACCGTGTTCATAAAGATTTAACCATTTCATAAAGGCATATATGAACTCAAAATATTTAAAAAACATTAATCAGAATTATTCATAAATTTTTATTATATTCTTACTCATTAAATGGGATTTTAAACTCCTCTATTAATTAATTTGACTCTTAAAAATCATTTATGATGTTAAAACTCAAAAAATTCATTATAATATTATTAACAATCAAATATTATTTCATTTTGTATAAAAGATCAATATAACCAAAATATTATTGTAAACTGATAAAATTCAATGTGCACTACACTATAATATATTAAATCTCAATATTTGAAAGAGATTGTTGGATTAGACTATGGTATATGCAATATCATTTCTATTTTTGTTTTATCATATAACTCCATAAATCTCTCACTTCTATTAAAATAATATTGATTTAGTATACATTTCATTTTTTTCACATCATATATAAATAGTTGTAAAACCATATCCAGAACAACTTTTGAATATATTACAAAACTCCTTTTGTAAATTCAATCATATATTTTGAACACATATTATGTTATTTCTAACAACATATAAAAATTAAACAAAAAATTTTTTTAGTTATACATCATTTATTTTTTTCGTTCACTCTAAAAGTTTCATTAACATGATCATGATTCATATGACAACATATTGTGATCCCATGGGCCTTTGTATTTTTTCAAAAAAGTGTAAATTCAAAAATCCAATATTGTAAATAGATTGATCTAGAAAATAATCAATACTACTCAAGCTACAAATGGATATATAATGGTATCTATCAAAAACATGTATCACCATACCCATTTCCCCCACCTATATCATAAAAAATTATGTTTAATAATTTAATCCATTTATATAAGACATTATTATTCAATGGGACATGAAGTATTTCAATCCACTATAGTGAACTCATGTGATAGTGATTCTACGAGTATAAACTAACGAGGTTAATGATTACATCACATGTCATTAATTTGAGAGGATTTAAACATCACATGTACTATCATAAGGGTAGATAATAAAATCACATGTACCATATATATGTATGGCCATATAATTTTTAATTCAATCTCAATTGAGGGCCTAGATTTCATACTCATCATATAACATGAAAAATACTATTTAATTTTAGAATCAACTATTGGCATGATCTACAATATACCCAACCACACATTATTATCTAATACTTTAGGGTAGTTTAAAAAATTTATCAAATAATTAAATGTATCAGAAAAATTATCATTCCAACATCAAGTATAATTATTCAATATGAAAATACAACACTAGTTTACGAAAGATTCATTTTATAAAACTCTATGTTCCACACATATCGGGACATCCAATGTATAAAATTCAATTTATGAATCATGAAAAAAATTTATGACCGTATATAAAATATAATGTCCCATGTTTTTTGAGTTAGTAGAAATCCTCGACTCATTTTAATATCTCAGAGTTTGGCGGTTGATGAAATTTCATTCTTGAATATTGGTACTTAATTCTGATAATTTCCATGACCCATGGACTTGTTTCTACGTGGTTTTAGATACACATAAAGTTCCATAGAGTTTCTGTAGTTTTTAGGGTGTGTTAGAGGGATAAAGAACATCTTTATAGAGTTTACATACTAGTGTTCATGGTTTGGTCAAATTGAGAAGCTCTTATAGGAAATTGTGTGGTCTTCATGCAGCACTAGACATGGTTTGTCAAATCATGGGGGAATATTGTAATAACCCAAAAATTTATAATTAAAATTCCCTTTATTTTAATGACTTAGGGATATATAAAACACATGCACTCTTTTTTTTATTTTTGGGTTCAAATTACCATTAAGTATCATTACCATTGATAATATATTCGTTCAATAGTGATCACATGTCTAGTAGAAATATAAGGTTTTAAAAATCCATTCGACATAGACGAAAGAGGTGATGGCCTTGACCAGTAGGATCGTTCCCTTTGAATCCCATTTATTAGATATTTTGAGGGTGATAGAATTTCTTGCCTTCTCTCTAGACCAATCCCAACCTGAGACCTAACAACTAAAGCATCTAAAAATCCTTTTACTAGAAAATTTATGGCTCATCGAGATCACAGTCCAAATCATCTTCACCAAACAGTTCCAAGAAATCACCACCATCACACACCATACTCTTAGAACATATTTTTGTGTAAAAAAAGGATAAGTAAAAATATTATATAATTGTGATTATGTCCATTAGTTTTTTATCGAATAATGAATATACCATCATTTTATTAATATTACTTTGTAAATGGTTTTTAAATCCCAAAAAATTACTTAATATTAAAAGTAAATTAAGAAATATATTTCTGATGAATTAATGGGTTTTTGAATTAATTAATATTTTAGCAAAATAATATTACTAAATTATTTTTTAAAATATAAATGGTCGTATAATTTTTATGAAAACAATTTTTATCGTTATTAAGGTTTAAAAACTATTTTTGTCAAACCCGTGAATTTTCAATAAATGTTAGTTCTCATTTTAAAAGTAAAAATTCACATATTTAGAAAATTATTTAGATAAAATGAATTTTATTTTTTGATTCAAGATGTATAAATTATCTAAAGGTGATTTTTGATAACTTTTTGAGATAACCAATTTTTTAGTACAAATTAAATACCGTATAAATATATAATGTGTTTTATGACATCATAATGACCTAATAGTGATGAAATAATATTTAATGAAATATATATTCGTCCAATATATGTTTTAATATTAAATAAATTTTATTTAATATTTGTTTTATTAATTTTATAATTTCATAGTTGACCCTTAAATACTTATAAAATATAACATTTTAAAATGATTTCCTTGAGAGTCTGACACACCTCCACATAATAAAGCCTAATATTTTAATATTTTAAGACCTTGGACTTATAAAATATAATATACCACTCCCATTTTTGGGAAAACATGGGTAAAAACCATTCTATGGATTGTGGTTTTGAATATTTTAGTGTGTAGTGTCCAAAACCTAAATAATAAAAAATTCCCTCTCCTTTCCCAAATAAACTCACCAAATCCCCCATTCCTCTTTACTTAATCCCTTTTAAGCTCATCGACACTCTTATCTCCACTCCCTAGAGTTCTCCCAAGTTTTCCCAAGCTCCCAAGAAGCCTCTCCAAAGCCTTTTGGATCACACTTCCACGTTAGGGATCCTCACATTTCTCTCCTCCTTTCCAATTCAAGCATCTTATTTGAAAATAGATCATTTAATTTCAAATGGTTATAATGTTATTATTTTATAATAATTATATTACTATCCATTTTATGTTATTTAGATGAGGTATTATTTATCCTCTATCATTTTAAACATTACCTAATCTCTTACTATGCCGAAATTTTGTAAGGGATCTTCCACCCTCCTATATTATTAAGCATTCATTTCATGTAATGTATTTTAATTCACTTTTCTATTATGTTGGGATATGTTATTAAATATTATACTTACTGCCCATCTTATTTATAATTTATTAGATCCCCTTTCACTCTCATTTATCCCTCTTATGAACCCTTATGTACACCAGTTAGTATGCTGAAATTCCTCAAGGCATTCCTTCATTTCTCATTTTTGACTATGTTTCTATATGTTATTATACCCTATAATTTTCAATTACAGATGTTGGGGTATGATGTTAAACACCCCCCCATGTGTCTTTACTTATGTTTTAATGATGATATAACACATTCTCTATAATTAATTCCTTTCGTGTACACCTGTTACCACGCTAAAATACCGTAATGGATTTCTCTCTTCTTATTTCCACTCAAGTATTTCTCCCATATTATGCATCTAAATTACATTTCATATGTTGATATATTATCTTCCATGATAACCTTTCTGTCTATTTCATTTATAAATTATGGGTGTCCTTTTTATATATCATCAACTCAACTTATGAATTTCCATAAGATGATGTTACGCTTCCAAAATTTCACCATGATTTTTCAAGACAAAATCATCAGGTAGTGAATACCATACTCATTTATCTATCAAGGGAATTACCCTTTATGAACATATACATATATAATGGAACATCCATGTATTTATTCCACGTTTTTTAATCATGGAGTAACTTATGATATTTAATGATTCCATTTTATATGATCCATGTTGCACACTTATGCTTGAAATGAAATGTTTATAAATAGTGTTCCCTAATAGTGCTCTAATGCATTAGGTAATGTTTATTATCCTGATACACCATGTGAAATGAGTATTTACTCATTATAATCCATGATCAATTAGGGTTTACTCATTTTAAATCATGTAAAATGAAGAATTACTCATGCTAATCCATGTTCTATGAGCCATGGCTCATGTTAATATCATGGTGTATGTTGTTTCCATTTTTCCATGTTATGATAATCAGGATATATCATGAATTATTGTTCATGAATCTATTTTCCTCCATTGATATTCCCATTTCCTAACATGTACAATATTCTTCATGTTATTCCTTGTTTACTCCCTTACTGGGCTTTATTGATCACCCTTTTCTTATGTATGTCCTCAAGTTATCCCATGCAATGCTAAGTACGAAGGAATGTTGTGGTTATGTAAAATAAGTTTATAATAAAAATTTCGTATTTTATGTCTTATGTTTTTATGTAATGTTCCTAATTTCCCAAGACATTATACCTCTCAATCCTCATAGTTTTTTCAAGTTCATTTTTATTTAATAAATAATTTTTAAGTGTGTAATAAAGAGAAGAGTTATTATAGTTGGTATCAGAGTATAGGTATAGTTATTTTTTTGATTTGGATAAAAAACTCTAGGTAAAGAATTAGGGATAAGACTAAGAATTAGAAAAACATAACTAAATTTGGGAAAGTAAAGAGTAAGTGTTTTATCAAAAAAATACATCTCTATCTGGATATGAACAAGTAGAGGCAGCTCTGACACAAATGTATCTAGGGGTAAAACCCGAAAACACTGTATTAAGCTAGACTTGAACAGGAACTGGAGCTTGACAACGGGCCTTGACCCACTAATGGTTTGACACACCTAGGGGATATTATTTGGTAAATTAATAATCTTAGTATGAACCATTATTAAGTGAACAAAAAAATCCCGTATGAATATATGATAGGACGTTGATCATGTATAACATAGATCAAATCTTAGGAATTCATAAGTTAAGGAGATAAATGTAATTTATAAGTTATCCATTAATTACATTGTTTTCCCCATTATGTGTTTAAATGTTTAAGATACCCATCCCTATGTCTTTTTTGGATGATATAAATGAGTAGAACCAGAATCAAAAGGTGAAAGTTAGTGTTATCATTCATAGTTATACGCATTCTTATATATCATGAAAGTTTATTAGATCAATCCAAACACTGCCAAAAGTAAAGGAAGTAGAGATTTAGGTGATAATGGGAAATGGTGAAATTATTTTACCCCAGGAATACAACTCCACTCCTATCAAAATTTTTGTATTTAACATCCTGGGTAAACTCTTTATTCTCCCTCTTGATGAATTTGATACAATTCTTGGCATGAATTGTCTTTCCCTATATAGAGACAATATAAGTTTTTGTGAGAGACAAATCACTCTACATATGGTGAATCGACCACCAATTATGTACATCTCCAAGGAGGAGGATGGTGAATCTTATTTATCACTAGCATCTCATGTAGGGATATTACTTCCATATGAGCATGTGTATCTTGCTCAGATTATTGAGTCTAAGGATGGAACCATCTTCAAATACATTTATATTATGAGGGAATTCACTAAACATTTTTCTGAGGAATATTCTGGTCTTACTCATATAAGAGATTTTGAATTTCTATTTTCTATTATAACTTGGGAATTCCCAATAACCAAGAATCTCTATAGAGTTGTTTTTGGGGAGCATGAGGAGCTAAAGAAACAACAAAAGGAGAATCTAGATAAAGGGTTCATGTGCCCTAATTCTTCAACATGTGGTGCACCAGTCCTCTTCATCTAGAAGAAGGATGGGTCAATGCACTTTTTCATTAATTATTGTGAGATCCACCAAATCACAATAAATAACAAGTATCCT
This sequence comes from Viscum album, assembly GCA_963277665.1. Taxonomy (NCBI): domain Eukaryota; kingdom Viridiplantae; phylum Streptophyta; class Magnoliopsida; order Santalales; family Viscaceae; genus Viscum; species Viscum album. The sequence continues at coordinate 343,694,328 of OY728165.1, read as the reverse complement.
TTACCATGAATTAAGGACTTGTTTGATCTGCTATGTGAAGAACAATAATTCTATAAGGTGGATATGTGGTTGGGGTATTACCGTGTAATGGTGAAGAAGGAGGATATCCCCAAGACTACTTTTCATACAATGTACGGGAACTATGAATTCATATTAGTAACTTTCAGACTATAATTGGGTGGGGCATTTGACAAAATATTATCAGTGGGGACATAAGAATAAGATGGGTGTTGGAATTAGTGAAGAACCAGAAACTCATTCCGTGGTTGGACTTCTTGGACAGAATCCGGCTGGTGTGGACCCTGAGGAAAAGTCTGTAGTGGATGTGAGCTGTGGACATCAGGTTTAGAATCCTTTGGTGAATAATTTATTCAAATTATTGATGGAGGATTTGGGTTTATTTCATCATTCTCCACCTGCAGAGGGTGATGTTCTGGAGCTGGTGAAACCCGGAAGTCTTGTCAATGTGGTGAATTATCAAATGGTTAAAGAATAAGGCATCCAGACTCCTCTGACAGCTTCATATGTAGAGCCTGTGCGCACAGGTTTTGGAACCTATTAAAAAGTTCTGGAACCCAAGACATCAAGGGAGGGTGACTCTCCTGGTGGTAAGGTACTGCAATAGTATTTAGTTAATTTTCCAATAAGGGAAATGGGTGTAATTGTGCTAAAAAATTAATTTGAAAGGATTTCATAGGTTAACCTAGAACAGGAGCCTAAAGGTTGTCCAGCTAGGCCCTCACTAATGCAGGGGGAATCCGGGATATAATACAGTGATGTGAAATCTGAGCTATTATCCGGAGATTCTAGAGTAGAATTGTAGGGGGGTCTGGTAAGCCCGAGGAGAGGTAAGAGTCGGAGGGGATCTTGGAAAGAGAGGAAATACTATTCTTATTTACCACCACCATGGGAGACTAGATCTACGAAGAAATCCAAGTCCAACATGATGGTAAACGATCCCAATTAACCTTACAAGGTTGAAATTTTCCAACTACGTGAGTCTAGTATAGTGACAGACCCTTCTTTGAAGCTTCTTATGCACTCAGGAGAAGAAATAGTGGAAACAGTTTTATCAATTAATGCTACCGACGAAAGAGATAATAGGATGATGACATTTAAGGGTGGTTACCAATGAGGATAGGAGTAAATGGATTGAAAAATAGGATATAATATTGAATAGAGGATTTAATGATGGGGAGATCAACCAAGAAGAGTACATCCATGCTTGGGAAAAACTGGAGGACCTTTTCAAAGACCTTCTAAAGGATGGTTCTGATACTCAAGTTTGCACTATCTCTTGGCATCTAAGTAGTGTTGTCAAATCTAGTCAGCTCAAGTGGTTCTTTAATGGTTCATCTATTTATTTTTGTGCATGAACTATTGGTTTCTCACATTCCCACAAAAGTGTTTCTTTAATAAAAAAATTTAATTTTTTTTCATATTAATTCCTTTCATACTCACTAATGCTCCAGAAATCAATATGTACTCGATGAATATAGACTTTATAGATTAACATGGAAATTTTGTGGTAGTATTTATTGAAGACATTCTAACATAATCCAAAACCAAATAGGAGAATAAGGATAATCCAAGAATTGTACTAGAGACCTTGCGAATGGAGAATATCTATGCAAAGTACAAAAGTGTGAGTTCTAGTTGAAGAAAATCTCATTCTTGGGACATTTAATCATAAGAAATGGTTTATTTGTGGATCCCCAAAGACAAATGAAATTGAGGGGTGGACGAGGCCAAACCCTATGATAGATATCTATAGCTTCCTTGGGTTAGGTGGATATTATCACTGACTTTGGAGAAATTTCTCATGATTTTCAAACCGTCTTATCGGGCTAACATGTAAGGGAGTCAATTTTTCATGGAATGATGAATGCGAGGAGAGATTAAAAGATTTTTGAAGGTGGATTATCACTAAAATTCTTCCCACACTACCCACAAGTGGGGATATTTTTGTAATCTTCCATAACGCTTTAAAATGGGAATGGGATTTGTGTAAATGAATAATGACAATGTCATTGCCTATACCTCAAAGATGTTAAAAATTCATGAGAAACATTATCCCACGCATGATCTAGAGTTGGAATTTATGATAGTATTTATGAAAATATGCCCGAATTATCTCTTTGGAGAGATGTGTGAAATATATATGGATCACAAAAGTCTCAAATATATATTCACATAGAAAAAGTTGTACAAGCACCAACAAAGATGGTAAATTCTCATCAAGTATTATGACTGGTCAATTCATTTCCACCCTAAGGAACCAAACAATGTGGAAGATGCTCTAAGTATAAAGGAACCATCAATTATATCAGTAATGGGAATTGAAAATGATAAAATCATCATAGATTTGATGAATATAGACATGGGAATCACAAAGAATGGAACATCATCAGTCCTTTCAAAAATTATTTCTCCATCTTCTCTCTTAGAAAGGTTGAAGGATTCTTGAAAATATGATTTGAGAATTGAGAAGAAAGTAGAAAATATTAGAAATGGAAAATCCTTATAGTTCAATGTTAATAAATAAGGAAATGTGAGATTTGGTTCATGATTTTTTTCCATCAAATACAGAGTTAAAGAAAGAAATTTTGGATGACACACATAGATTGAATTTCTCTATTCATATAGGGAACACATAGATGTATCAAGAACTTTGAGAGAATTATTGGTGGGGTAACATGAAGAAGGAGATAGATATGTATAAATCAAATTGAATGGTTTGTAATTAAGTGAAGTCTATGGGATATAAAGTCTAAGGGGATGACACAACAATTACCCATACCAAAATGAAAATGGGGAAACAATACAATGGAATTTGTCAATAGAATTTTATTGACATAAAAATGAAACAATTCTATCTGGATTATTATGGATCGTCTTACAAAGACTGCACACTGCATTAAAATTTGAGAGTATTTCTCATTAGATCAATTGGCAGGAATATACATCAGAGAAGTGGTAAGGCTACATGGTGTACTACTATCAATTATATCCGATCAAGATCCAAGGATCACCTTTATGTTCTAGAAGAGTCTCTAACATGCTTTTAATACTGAGCTAAACATTATAACATCTTATTATCCTCAAATTGATGTCCAATTTTACCAGACAATCCATACACTTGAGGGAATTTTTATAGTATGATCAATGGAATTCAATGGAGGATGTTATCACTATCTTTCTCTAGTTAACTTCTCATACAAGAAAAGATTCAACTCAAGAATCCAAATGGCTCATTATAATGTCTTTTTATGAGATGTGGTGTGAAACAATGACATGTTGGGATGATGTTGGGGAGTAAAACATCTATGTCTAGAAATGCTCAATGAAATGATGGAGAAGGTTACGACCATAGAGCATCACATCAATGCTACTCTGAGTCGACAAGAGTTCTATAATGACAACCTTCGATGAGACCCATAGTTTGATGTTGTAGATATGGTTTTCCTCTTCATATCTATATAAAAGAGAGTGATGATATATTTTAATAAAGTAATGGTTAGTCTAATGTACATCGACCATTTTGAGATCCTTGATCACATTGGCGTAGTGTTCTGTCAACTTGAACTTCCACTAAACCTATCTCAAGTACATGTTGTATTCCATTTATAACTATTGAGGATATACATTCCTGACCGATCACATGTACTCAATCCAAAGCTAGTACATTGGATAATGACCTTTTATATGAAAAGAACTTGTTAAAGATCATATATCGTAGGGAAAAAATTCTAAAAAATAAGACAATGCCCCTCGTCAAAGTGTTATGGGGAAACCACAAGTTCGAAGAAGTGATGTGTGAACTAGAAGAAGTGATGTGGCAGTGTTACCCTCATCTATTTTAGTGTGTGAAAATGAAATTTTGAGGGTGAAATTTTATAAGGGGTAATGTTGAAATGACCCAAACATTTATTTATAAAATTTCCTTTCTTTTAATTTCTTAGAGATATAGAAAACACATGCACTCTATTTTTTATTATTATTGGATCTAAATGGCCATTAAATATCATTACTATTGATAATATAGACATTTTAAAGTGATCACATTACTTGTAAAAATATATTTTTTCAACAAATCCTTTCGACATAGACAAAGGACGTGATGGCCTCAACCAACAGTATCATTACATTTGAAGCTGATTTATCAGATATTTCGGGGGATATAGCATTTTGGGGCTTTTCTCTATACCAATCCCAAGTCGATACCCAACAAATTAAGTATGATCAACACTTTTACAGGAGAAGTTCAAGCTTACCGAGATCACGGGCCGAACCATGTTCACAAAATGACACCAATAAAGTCCCACCATCTCACACCAAACTCTTAGGGAATATTCTGGTGTAATGAAGATATATGAATGAAGCCCTTACTATTATAATTAGGTGAATTATTTTTATAGAATAAATAATACACATTCATTTTATTATTGTTACTTTGTAAATAGTTTTTAAAGAAAAATATTATTTTTAGTTAATATTAAAATTCAATTATGTAATCTATTTTGATGAATATATGGATTTTTGAATTAAATAATATTTTAATAAAATATTATTACCTAATAATTTTTTGAAATATAAATTATCATATAATATTATGAATACAGTATTAATTTTTAACATGGTTTAAAAACTCTTTTTGTCAAACCTGTGAATTTTTAATAAATGATGTTTTTCATTTTAAAAGTAAAAATTCAAATATTTATAAAATTATCTACATGAAAAGTATATTATTTTTTGATTCATCATGTTGAAATAATATTACAGTGAATGTTTCATAAATTTCTGAGACAGTCGAATTTTTGCGTAAAAATTATATATCGTATAAATATATAATATAATTTATGACATCATAATGACCCAATAGTGATGTAATAAAATAATATAAAACATATATTTATGAAATATATATTTTAACATTAAAATAATGTAATTTTACATTTGTTTTATTAATTTTATAATGCCTTCGTGGACCCTCTAGGACTTATAATATATTTTAACATTTTAAAATGATTTCTTAGAGAGTGTGACTCACCTCCACATAAGAAAGCCTAATATTTTAATATATTTTTCCCATGGCCTTATATAATATTGTATTCCACTCATATTTTTTAAAAACATGTGAAAACCCAATTTATGGTTGGTGGTTTGGAATATTTTAGTGTGTAGTGTCCAAAACCTAAATAGTAAAGAATTATCTCTCCATTCCTATATAGACCCACCCAATCTCCCATTCCTATTCACTCAAACCATTTGGAGCTCTTCCAAACTATAATATTCACTCCTTATATTCCTCCAAGGTTCCCCCAAGCTCCCATGATGCCTCTCGCAATCCATTTGGATCACACTTCCAACCAAGGGATCCTCACTTTCCTCTCCTCCTTTCAAATTCAAGAATCATATTTTAATGTATTTCTTGTAATTTCAAATGGTTCTAATTTAATTATTTTAAAATCGTCATATTACAGTTTATTTGATGTTATTTTAATGAGGTATTATTTATCATCTCTCATTTTGACCCTTACATAAGCTGTTACTATGCCTAAATTTCAAAAGAGATCTTCCAACCTCCTCTTTTATCAAGCATTCTTTTCATGTTATTTCTTTTAATTTAATTTTTACCATGGTTAGGATATGTTATTAAAAATCATCCTTACTACCCATATTATATTTAAATTATTATATCCCATTTAACTCTCATTTATCTCTCTTATGAACCCATATGTATACCCGTTACTATAAAGATATTCCATAAGGGATTTTTTTCTTTCAAATTTTTGACAAAGTTTCATTATGTTGTTATACCCTTTCATTTTCAATTAAAAATTTTGGGGTATGATATTTCACCTCAACCGTACTGACTTCCTTATGTATGAATGTTTATTACCACTTTCTCTCTCATTAATTCGTTTTTTACACCGGTTACCATGCCCAAATTCTATACGGGATTTCTCTCTTTTTATTACCATTCATGTATTCCACCCATATTATGCATCTAAATTACATTTAATATGTTGGGATATTATGTTCCATTATTACATTTCTATTTTTTTTATGTATAAATTTTTAGATACCCCATTATCTCTCATCATCACAACATATGAATTTTTATATGACGAAGTTATGCTGCCGAAATTGCACCAGGATTTTCCAAGCCAAAATCATCGTGTAGTGAATACAATACCCTTTTTCACTATCAAGGTTATCCACCTTTATAAACATATAAATTTTTAATGATACTTACATGTATGTATTACACTTTACATAATCTTGGAACAACTTATGATATTTTATTATTCCCTATTATATGATCCATGTTGCATACTTATGCATGAAATGAATGGTTAATAAAGGTTGCACAAGGATAGTGCTCCAATGCATTGGGTAATGTTTAGAATCATGTTACTCCATGTGTAAAGTAGGTGTAATCATGATAATTCATGTGAAATTAGGGTTTACTGACACTAATCCATGCACAATGAGACATGGCTCGTGATAATATCATGTGTTATGTTGCTGACACATTTCCCTATTATGATAATCATGCTATATCATGTCATTTTTCATGTTACCCTTGTGATCCATTAATATACTGATTAACTAACATGTAATGTATTCTTCATGTTATTTATTTTTTACTCCCTTACTGGGTTATATAGCTCACCCTTTTCTTATGTATTTCCTCAGGTTATCCCATGCAATGCTCAGTAAGAAAGAATGTTATGGCCATGTAAATGATGTTTTCAATAAAGATATTGTATTTTATGTATTCAGCTGTCATGTAATGTTCCAAATTTCCCAAGACACTAAACTTATCGATCCTCATAGTTGTCACAAGTTCATGTATTGGTAATAAATCATTTTAAATTGTGTAAAAAAGATAATGGTTGTTATAAAAGTGTGGCACTTATCAGTAATTATTATCTATTATGACATGGACCCTTGGACTGGTATAGAAAGGGTGCAGATATAGAACCTTGTCCTAGTATGCCATATGATGAATTTCTATGCTTTCTTGATAGGCACATTGTATTTGAAATATATATATATATATATATTTGTGTTTTTTTGTGTGTCTTGTGATAAATTGTTGTCATTTTCATTGGAAACCTACATTGTGCTAAGAGGGGTTCATTTGTTTAATGTTTCAACAAAGGAAATAAAATAGTGTTTTCATGCTTAACCATATTTGGTGGAATTATACTCATACAAACCAATCAAATGGTTCCAATTATATATGTATGTGATGTGATATTCATTTGATTGATATAAATATATGATCTCCGGGATATGATAAGAGATGATAAGGATTATGGTTGGGGTGATCTATTTAAAATGTCATCGAAGGAAGATAAACAATGTCTTCCTATATATCCATATTTGGTGGTATGTTTCCAAAATACCTTTTTTTATAAGTGATACTGGAATTATATGTAGGTAGGTAAGGGGTCAGGAGGCCGAATTTATATGTGATACATGGATTTGATATGGGTGGGTAAGGGGCTAAGAGGCAATATGTCAGGAGACATGGTAGTGATGGGGGGAGTGAGGGTAGTGGGGTTATGTTACCTATTACTTATCTACCTATATTCATTATATATATATATATATATTATGGATATCTAACCATGTTATTTGTATCAATTTAGTTTCCCCCAATATAGATTACAATAGAGTTTCAGGTGGCTGGTGATTTTGTACCATAAGAGAGTGCATAGGTTGAGGCCCCTGAGTGTTTGGATGAGGCCGCAGAGTATCAGTAAGATCATGATCCATAGCTATACAGACATGAATATGATTTTGTAAAGGTATTATAGTTACAAGATTTTTCATATTTTGGTCCATGGCTTGATGATATGCTCAAAGTGATCCTTGTGTGCGTCATCTAAGACATTGGAAGGGGAGCTCATGGAGCTGAGCCATCGATGGAATACCTAACTCAGGAGTTCTAGTCATAGATACTAATTTAATTATAGGGCGAGGGTGGACCACATGTAGTAGAGAACTAGATAGAGCCTATTAAAACCACCTTTGTGTTTCATGAGACACCCCTAGGCTAGAGGGTGAAACTATCTATGCATATGTAATGTCCTTAACTAAGATCCATATAATAGTGAACCGAGTTGGTTGGTCACATGACATCAGATACACATCCCCTTAGGCTAGAGGCTACTGACTATAAGTGAGGCTCAAATATATAACACGGGGATACTCTAGCATATTTATCATAGAGGCGAAATAGTGGAAATAGATAATGAAACAATATCCAATAACTGATAACCAATAAGATACCATAACAAATAAAAACTAGTAATACATAAGGAGCCAGAATAGGAAAACAATGTCAAATAAAAGTTGTATATTTTTCATTCCATATAAGTGTCAAATATGAAATGAAAAAACCCAAAAGTAAAGACACTAACAACTCCCAAGTGAGTCTTGAAACTGTTTCTGGTTCCCCTATCAATGTTTCATTCTAATTCATCCATCTAACATAGTGATATTTCTTTATCCTATCTTGAAAACATAAAGTATATTTAGGTAATGATCAGGTAGCCAGAGTTGGGTGTGATTACAACTTAGCAGTCCACCACCAATGGTGTCTAAAACAATAACAAGTATATAATAGTGTATACATTTGTTTAAAGACTAAATTACAATAATAAACAAGAGAATTTTTTTCACAATTCATTATTCATTAATTTTTTACATAGTTACTCGAGTTCATGATCACACCTGAACCATTAATACCTACTATGGCCCATGTCAAAGTTTGGACCATAAATCATTAGGAATCAAAATTTATTATATCATAGGCTCCCTCTATCCAAAATTTTTTAATCCATATTCTAGATACATGGAACTATAGTCCTATGCCATTATATTGTTCCTAGAATGCCTTATTTAGCACCATGAGGGTATTTGAAGCATCAATCCATGTCTCACACATGTATATCAGTCAATCACATATGATTTTTTAAAGCATCATTCCATATCCCAAACACTTATATCAAAATATCCCATTTATCACAATATCACATATATCACAATTCCAAATACAACAAGGTTAAACATCATTAACCTTGTTATCATACATTCTCATCACAGTTTCATATTTTAGTTTTAAATTTAATCATGGTTCTTCACTTAAATCACATGTAATAATAAGAACAATTCACCATTAAACCATTTATCAACATTTAATCCTATATACCATTTACCCTTAAAGGTTAATCCAACCATCCCATAATTTTAGTTAATCAATCAATTGAACAACCAATTAATAAACCAATTCCCCAATCACATCAATTGACCAATTTTATAACCACATTAATCAAACAATTCCAAAATCCATTAATGAATTAACGAAACAATTAACTAATCAATTTCATGATATTATTGCCAAACATGAAATACAAATTTCACAATTACATATACGTAATTGAAATTTATACATTGGGAATTGACAAATAGATCACCTACCTCAAGATAATTGCTGAACATTCTCTAATCTAAAAATCTCAAAATTAAAACAGAATGATTATGTTCGAATAAAATAATAATATCTTGAACAAAAACCCAGATAAAGATCAAACTGATTAAGATATAGAAAAAAAATATATCAAAAAAAATTCCAATGGAGGACAAACATTCCTCTTCATCAGGAAATAGATATAAGAGAGGGATAAATTGACATGGGAAGAGAGCACATACGAGAAGAGGTGTATATATGTCAAAAAGATCATTGATTTTTCATGAATATAATTTTTAGGGCCTCTAAATCTATACAGGATTCACTAAAATCATAGTAAATCATCATAGTCTAAAAAATGTGAAAATGATGATGAAATTTTTGGGGTACAAGAATTTTGAAATAATTTTTTAGGGGATTAAAAACCAAAATAGTAAATTTCTTGGTAGTGGAGAATGGTTAAACAAGTTGTACACCCTAAATGTTCACCTATTCTAAGTGGTACATAGTTTATACTAAGAGGGTTCAGGATTAGACAAGCCATGCCCCAACTTTTCAATCCCCCACTACCTAGGGTTACATAGTTTTCTAGGGGTAGGTGCACAGTTTGGGAAAACCATGTGCCAATTGTGAACAACCCATTTGGATTCCAAATTTCTAAAATATCTTTTGAAACACCCTGTAAAAAAACCCACGCAATATTTATCAATATAAGATAAAAAGAGTATATGTAAACAAGAATCATATAACTCTATAAATTTTTTGGATCATACTATCTCCCCACCTTATAAAAAATCATCTTCAAGATATACTCCCAATAATATATAAGATTATGGTGTAAAAATGTTATGCCATTGAGCCTATATATTCACTTATCTCTCCCCAGATTCATCTTAAACATGGGCATGTTTCCACAATAATCGAACTATTCGCATGACATTTACCTACAACACTTTCTCAATATGATCCAAAACAGGTATCAGATTATCCTCAAAGGATGCATTGGTCTCATGCTCAACGTCATCCACATTTATCACACAAAAAGTGTTGTGTAATACATATGAGGATATAACACATGAAAACATCATGAATGGAATTATACCTATATGGAAAAGATAATATATATGCCACTAAATTTATCCTCCCAACAACCTCAAAAGGTTCATCCAACTTGGGACCAACATTACCTATCTATAAATCCTATGGTGACCCAGTCTATGTGACACCCTTAGTAACACACAATCTCCCGCTGTAAATTCAAAGGGTTTGTTGATATCTATAATCATATTAATTTTTTCACTCTAAGTCATATCCTCACATTTCCAAATCAGATGAAACTACTCTGATGTCTCCTACACTAGACTTAATCCCAATAACTCTGACTCACCTAAATCCATCCATCATAGAGGTGACCTTCATGGACTACCATAAAGTGGATCTTATGGTTCCACATGAATTTATTTCCTGATAATAATTGTTATAGGTGAAATAAATGACTGAAAAGTACCTCTCCTAAGACACAAAAAAATCAGAACACACTCCTGAATAATATCCTCCAAAACCTGTATGGTATGATCTGACTTCCCATCTGTTTATTGGTATAAATTCATACTCATCAATAACTGTATACCAAGAACATTTTACAATACTTTACAGAAATAAGACGTAAAATGTCAGTAACGTCATCAAACAATACTATGTGTAACTCCATGCAGATATTGTATCTCCCGAACATGATAATTTCCCAATTCATCAATAAATAAAGTATCTTATAAAGGAAGGAAATGCACTACATTGATCAATCATTCCACAATCACCTAAATACATTCATTATTTTGGGTTTTCCCCTAGTTACCCACTAGTAAATCAATAGTAATATCATCCCACATCCATTACACAATGGGAAATGGTTGTATTAAACCACTCGGTCATAGATTCTTGGACTTCACCTATTGATGGGTGTAACATCAAGTCACGAACCTAGAAATATCCCTTTTCATATCATGCCACCAATATTGTAGACATAGGTCATGCTATATTTTGGTCAATCCTAGATGAATCGCCAACTTCAAGTCATGGAATTCACACATAATATCTTCTTTTATATTCATATGAATAATAATGTGGTTCCTGACATTGATGATCTCATCCGAACTTATGATCCATTCTAAAGGTGACTCCCTACCTTTATGGATTTACCTGAAGGATAAACACTACAAATCCTCATACTACCTTCCCCTAATATAGCTCAAAATTTTGGATTCCAATGATACTGATATGAGGGACATTTTACCCTAGCCCTCCCAAACCACAACAAGATTCTCTATTAGCAAGGTCATCATCATCAACATAGATCTAGACTCTCGAACTTCCTGAACCCATGTTTTCCTACTAAAGGTGTTAGCAACACTGTTTCCTCCCTTGGTCATATATGTTATAAAAAATATAAATAATTAATATACTCAACCCATATCCAATTATAAAGATATTAATATCATTATAAAAAGATACGCATTAACATCTTATGATCAGTATTCATAGTAAACTTTTCACACAATAGAAAATTCTGCCAACACTTCAAATAATAAACCACTATAGTTAACTTGTGGTCATGCATAGAATAGTTCCATTCATGTGTCTTCAATGTTCATTACCCATACACCACTACCCAATATCCCTACATCAACACTGACACATGTCATATCCCATATGTTTCATAAAACATTGTATACTTTTCCTCGTGCTCGAGTAGGATCATGTTCGGAGTGGGTGTCAAACGCTTCTTCAATTCCTAGAAATTATTCTCACATGATCTTCACTATTCAAAATTAACCCCCATCTAGGTTAAACACAAAGTTGGTTCTTCCAATAGGGAAAATTATTGGATGAAACTTCGATAATATCCCACTAAAGCATGAAATTTATGTATACCAAAAACATTCATGGTCTACTCCCAAGAATCCACTACTTGCGCCTTCTCTAGTTACACTCTCACACAATCCTCTAAGATGACGTGTCCCGTGAAATGTACCACATCAATCCAGAATTAGCACTTAAATATCTTTTAGTATAGTCAATTATCTCTTAGTGCAATCAAGATGATTATAATATGTTGGTCATGTCAGTCCTTAGCCTTAGAATACACTAGGATTTCATCCACACAAAATACCACAAACTAATCCAGGAATGGGTGTAATATTCTGCTCATCATGTCGATAAACACAACAAGGGAGTTCATCAGCACAAATAAAATCACAAAGAACTAAAAGAATATAACTAATTTCGATAGACTTCTATAGTATATTAAATGGTTAAACACTCAACTAAGGTTACCTCAACCACAAGTCAATCTTGTAGAAAAACTACCTCACCTCAATAGTTAAAAGGGGTTATTGATATATCGAAGAGGATACTAGTTCTTCGCTATCATTCACTTCAACATCACATAATCAATACATAAGAACACTTTTCCATCATCCTTCTTTCAAAATAGGAAATGAGATCACCAAGGTGATGTACTCAAACTGATAAACCCCTTCTCCATCAACTCTTCAATTTGATTCTTGATATCATGTTTCTCTTTCAGTTCCATTCTATATTGATTAATTGAAATTAGTGTAGCACCCGACATGAGCTCAATTGTAAATTACATGTCTCTATTAAGTGGAGTCCCTAATAATACCTTAGGAAACATATCCTAGAATTGGTCCACTATGGGTGTAAATACAATATGCTTTACACCCCAATAATCTAGAAAAATACTTTAAACCAGGGTGATGAGCTCCACAATATTTGAGGAACTAGGTATACAAGGCTCTCATTGATATCCCACTCTACTTGGTGAATATAATATCCACCCTCATAAGATGTAAAATTAAATCTATTATGGTAACAATCTATGACGAATGGGAATGTAACCAACCAATCCATTCCTAAAATCAAGTTGATGTTTGACATGTCAAGGATATAGATCTCCCAATGAAAATGATAATCCCAAAAATTAAGAGAACCCCCCTTATATAAATAGATTTCTTTATAACACACACCAAATTATTTTCCAATCGCCATAACCCTTCTTACAAACCCCACAATAAGACTCAAAACAGTCACAAGTTGTGTAGATATAAAATAATGAGACGATCATGTTTTAAAAAAGGCACAAATAAGTGTAGAAAATATATGAATATTACCAACAATTATCAATGTTCCAGGCACCTTATCCATAGGATTTGTTTGAAATAAATGAAACAATCATTCCCATGTTTCCTATGATGCAGTTTGATTCCCCTAAGATACACCACTCTACTGATATAGACACTCTTTCCTGAAAGTACCATGTCTACTTCTTCAATATCCCCAACCAGTAAAAATCCAACTATCATACTGATACACTATTGAAGATCTTCTTCTCGTACACTAGTTATCCTTATATTCTCCCTCAATACCCATCTGTCATATATTACTGTAGAACTTTTGTATATATCTCATCTTACCATAAGATTAGTACTCTAGCAGTGGTTGGTGTAACTTTATTAGAATGTGTCCCGGCCTTCCACACTAGTAGAAGACCACTAGGGTAAGGTCTGAGGTAACCGATCCCTCCCCCTTTCTACTATAACTTCAACTGCCTTAGTAAGAATTCCCATATTAACAATCCCTAATATCTAAATATGTACACATGGTCATACTGTAGAAAACACTTATCCCCCCACTATAATCCTTATTCATGTTACACTCATATTTGAGAGACTAATTCACCACCTTATATAATCTCTTCAATAGAAGGATATTAACATGGTTTTTAATATCACTTTTATTCCCATCCTATATCCACTTCACTGTAGTTTCATCACCTCATACCCATGCTAAAATAAAGCACTTGAAATCTATAAAGCATCCTATATTGTCCATCATAGACATACTCCTTTGTCCTAGATTCATGAACTCAGCTACCCTTTCTTAGATGAGTTTCTTATATTAATAGTGCTCTAAGAACTTATCCTAAATTTCTTTATGCCCTAAAATCTCCAACTCTCCATCCCAATTCTGGATGTCCCACCAAATCATCTCTTCACCATGTAACATATAAGCTTCTAGTTTTACTCTCTTCTAAGCATGTGTCTCAATCTAGGACTCACCATCCGCGAGTCCACCATCTCTATTAAATTTCAATGGTTTATATAACTAGAACTTTGGATTCAATTAAGTCTTTCTCTTCAAAACCTATGATAAGTATATCTCCATAAACTACATTAAGAGAGAAAATTTCTCATGAAACTGATATCCTATACCTTGAATTGGAACTGTTGGGGCCTTTGGTTCCACTACTGGATGATTATTCCTGATTATATATTCCTGTTATCCAATCAATAAGAATGATTGTAGAGGAATATCTCTAAAATTACAAAAAAAAATATCCGGACACATTAATCAACATTATCACATTTATATTGGAGGAAATCACACCAAGTCATATCATTTCATCACCACAAACCCCACCACATGGTCAAAATTGAGGCACTGTCACTAACCCAATCCATCCCTCATCTTGGTCATGGATAACATAAAGTAAATTTTTTTAACATTTCAATGTTTCTAATTAGATGGAAATTTATCAATTTCATTTACCACATAAAACATAATTTTATAATTTTAAACATCGCATTTAGAACTATTTTCATTTCGATCACACAAGTAAATAAAATTACTTTTATTTAAAAAACTCACCCTAAAACTATATTTTTCATGTGTGACTAAAAGGATGCATGTTAGAACAATTACAAAGTATCTAAAATGTTTAATGTATGATAAACCATCATGACATGTCAATCCACAATGAAAATATTAGAAAAAAATTAACACCACACAAAAATTGTATCACTCAAGGTGAAATAACATCCAACTATAATAGAAAACATCAATAATAACAATCCCACACTAAATACATGGCATTTCCCTTGTACATGGGTTAGCTACTCCCATTCAAGAGCTTATGAAAAAGGGCTGACTCATCCTAAAATTCAATCTACCTTTCCCAAATAGCAATATAAAAGACAAGAAAATAAAACTGGTTTCTTATACCAATTTGTAATGTCCCGACCCAGGTGTCACATTCTGGTACACAGAGCTAGTTGGTCACACGACATCAAGCATGCCTTCTAATATTATAAGGCTTCTTAATAGTATTGAATGTTTAATATATAGCATTTGGAGACTATCCATTCTTTATTATAGTAGCATAATAATGGAAATAGATAAATAATCAATAGCCAATAACATATAACCAGAAAGATACCATAACCAATAAGAACCGGTAAAACATAATGAACCAGAATAGGAAAACAATATCTATTAAAAGATGTAGATATGTAAGGCCATATATGTGGCAGTTGTAAAATGAAAAAACCAAAAGTAATGTCACTAAAAACTCCAAAGAGGGTCCCAACACCATGTTCGGCTACCACATCCATGATACATCCCAAATCATCCATCTAATATAGTAAAATTTCCCATATCCTACCATGAAAACATGAAGTCTATTTGGGTACCAATCATGAAGATCAAATAGTGTGTGAGTAAAATTCTTAAGGCCTCCACCAATAGTTTCCAAAACAATTTCCATTCTATATAAGTGTATGTAGTTTTTTAAGGAACAATGTATAATAATCAAGGCTAGCGGTTTCTCCATAATTCATTATTCTCTAATTATCCACATTGATACCCTTCTTCCGGATGACACCTGAACCATTGATACCTACTTCATCCTATGTCAATGTTTGAACCATATATCATAATGAATCAAAATTCATTATACCATGGGCTCTATTTTCCATTAAATTTGAATTCATACCATGAATACATAGAACCGTAAACTAATGCTATCATTTTGGGCCTAGAACAACATGTTAAGAAGACCTTGGGTATTTGAAGCATCAGTCCATATCCCACAACACATTTTTAACACATATTAGATTGGGAATCATCATTCTATGTCCCACACATGTATATAATTCAATAAAATATGGTATTTTGAATCACCAGTCCATTTCCCACACATGTATATCACAATATCACATATATCAAAATTTCATATATATCAAGGTCAAGCATCATTAGCCTTATTATCAAAAATTCTCATCAAAGTGTCTCATTTCCATTATCAATTCCATCTCAGTTCTTCACTTTAATCACATTGATTAATACAAAAAATTCTCTATTAAACCATTATTAAAATTCAATCATATAAACCCTTAATCTTTTAAGGTTAATCCAAACATCCAACAATTTTAATTAATCAATCAATTCACCATTCCATTAATCAACTAATTCCTAAATCCCATCAATTGTAAAATTTGATAACCCCATTAGTTAAAAAATTACACAATATATTAATTAATTTATCATCAAATTAATTAGTTAAATTCAAGATGGAATTGATAAATTTGTAATATAAATTTCCCGATTAAATACATGTAATCAGAATCAAAAATTTGCTAATTGATAAATAGACCACCAACCTCAAGATCATTGACAATTATTCACAATGTTGAAAATCTTAAAATTGAAATGTAATGATCAATATCACAACAAAGAATGTGATCATGAACCAGAACCTAGATCAAGATAGAAAAAGATTGATTTATATCAAAAAATAGATCTAAAACAATTTTTGATAGAGGATAAACCATTATTATTAATACAAGAAGAGATATTTGAGCGAGAGAGATAGATCCACATGATAATAGTCCACATACTGTAAGATGTGTAGATCTATCAAAAAAATATTTTATTCATCAAGAACAAAGTTCATAAGGCTTTATAATCATTTCAGGAACCTCTAAATTGTAGGAAATTAAATTAAGTAGAATTGGGGTGAATTAGAGTGTTGGATGGAGGTTCAAAAATTTTAAAACAGTTTTTCAGGGGATTAAAAATCATGCACAATATTTTTTTGATAAGGGAGAATAGTTTCCAAACTATGAAACATAACCTTGAGCCTCATCTGAGGGGTTCATGATTTTAACTAAGAGGGTGTATGGATTAAAAAAAACTATTTTACACCCATTAAATTACCATCTATTTAGGGTTTCACTATTTTCTATGGGCCGGTTCATGGTTTTGGAAAAACTTGCGCCAACCATGCACTACCCCTTTGGCTTCCAAAATACTCTAATTTCCCTTCAAACACCTGGATTCAAAAATTCTCTTAAGAAATAGAAAAATAAGAGTAAAATAGTACCTATAAATTAGAATGATACCACTATATAAAATGTTATTTTTTATACCAATTCTTCTAGTACAAATAAAGTGCTAGTGCGATATACATCATTAGGTGGGAAAACACAAGGGACTATCCAAGAAGGATTTTAAGGCCATATTCCTTGAGAACTTCTTTCTAGAGACACTAATTTTAGAGATATATCTAGAGTTCTCATGCCTATAGTAGTGTGAAAATTATTTCCTATAATATGAATCTACATTCCCCCACTTTCCCCATTTCACACTTAGTAGGGTGGTGGTGACTCTTTTAGGGTGATTCATTTTAAGGATGGTTTACAGCACTATGAAGACACATAAATTTCACGGGAATTTTTTTCTTAATTTTCTTTGGAATTTTACAAGAATGCAGTTTCTGATGGCACCTGATTCCGAGGCCCGGTGTGCCCGGAATCATTTTCAGAAGTTTGGCTCTGGTTCGTTCAGTGAACGGACGAGTGGGTTTTTCTAACTTTTGAACCGGTGCCCGGAATCGAATTCTGAGGGCACCGATGAAATCGCAGTGCTGGTTTTTTCTTAGAAACGCCTCTTCCGGAGTTGCGTTTGCTCTGGTGTGGTTTTTAATTTTTGGGCTTAAAGTTTAAAAATAAAATAATTTGTTCGACAACTTTATTTTATTTCAATTGAAGCCACTTAGAAGCAACTTAAACTGAGTTAAAACGGATAGGGTGCTATCCAGAAATACCCTACCCCCTTGGTAGTATATTTGTGAGGTGGGGCCCGCACGAGCCCCGCCGTTTCATTCTGCTAAGTAACGCACCCGCGAAAACCCGTCATTATGAAAGTCAACTGACGCGTTTTCTTAAATCCTTAACGCACCATTTAAATGGGCGGTTTCTTTCGTTGAATTAATTCAATGAATTGATGGGTCGTTACTTACCTTTTTCGTTTGTTGGCGTAATAATAAAATAAGACCAACAAGTCTTTTTGGAGGATTACTCGTTGAGAGGTTTTGTCAGAGTTCTTGAGCCTTCATCCTCCTTCGCGAAGAACGCGAAGAATGCGAAGAACGCCGACCTCCGACGAAGAACGCCGAACCCACGGAAGTCGACGACGCGACACCGTGTTCCGGGACGCCGATGTTCCCTTCCTGCAATGTTCTTATGCGACGTCTCTTCCTCCACAACGAAATCTTCGATCAGATGTTTGAGGTAAGAGAATTCGGGATTCTCTTAAATCTCCCATGTGTTTTTTTTACAAAACAAGGATTTAATTTTATATAATTAAATTAAATATGTTGTTTCTTGGTCCGTTGAGTTCTCTGACTCAATGCCGGATTCTGCGACGATGTGACGCCCTTCCGTGACGACGCGACGATCCCCTCCTTCCGCGACGAACAAATCCGCGAAGAACGTGCGTACGACGACGACTACAAGGTAGGGGTTGTTGTGAATAATTCCTTTTTTCCGTGATCGTTTCTTTTAAAAGTGAAGAACTGGATAATAAGAACAATTTTAATCCATTAGAATTGTTGATTCATGTGTTGAATATATTTATCCCGTTGTTTATCTCTAACGCGGAGGGTGCGGGCCAAACGAACATTGCCCGACAACCTTCCGCCGTTCTTCGTTGTTGTGCGGATTTGACGGGCGATGATGGAACGTGCCACAACAGTAGTTTGATGGTTCCGCAGTGAAGAACGAGTCCCGGGAGGTGCAGCGGCCCAGACGGGAATGGAATCGAACCACTGGAGTGACTCCGGTGGCCCGCGGAAGCCGACGGCGCCCCGGCGGCCGGAGGCGGCTGCGCCCCGGCGCGCCGCCGAAAGAACCGCCACGGCTTCGGCCGGAGGCGTCGGCGCCCGCTGACCCGCGGCCGTGCGGGTCCGGCGCGCGCGGGACGCGGCTGAAGCCGCGTCCGGCTGTCCAGGGCGACACCCCGCGGGTGCCACGGGGTTGTCACGCGGGGGCGGCGGCTGCCCCCCGCGTCACTCGGGTCGTCCAGGGTGACACCACGCGGGTGCCGCAGGGGTGTCACGTAGGGGCGGCGGCTCCCCCCCTGCGTCGCTCGGCCGCGCGGCCGAGGCGGGCCGCGCCCTGGCTGGGCCAGACTGGGTCTGTCCGGGTCGAACCGGGTCAACCCGGTTTGGCCGACCCAGGGGGGGGGGGGGGGGGTCGGCCCGGGGTCGGCCCGGGCCCGGACCCCCCGTCTTCGGACCGTTTTGGTCAAATTCTAGTAACTTGAGCTATGGTCATCCAAACGACGCAACGTCAGCGGCAACACGATCTTTGGATTGAGACGATTGTTTCGGTATATCGCACTCAAGGTTTCAGAATACTTTGGGTTCGGCCGGGTTGGTTCGTACACGAAACCAACCGGGCCCTCAGAGCGGAAACGCTCATATCTTGAGCAACGGACGTCCGATTGACGTGCCTTCAGCTTTGTTGAGTTCCTCTAAGTGAGACGGATCTTTTTTCATACTCCGCCCGAGGTTTGGACGCAGGTGGAGTACGGTCGGGTTGGTTTTGCCTTAAAAAACCAACCGGGCCCCTGGGATGAAAAGGCCAATAACTCTCAGACCGAGCGTCTGATTGACGCGCCGTCTGCGACATTGATTTCCTGTTGACGATACGGAACTTTTGGATACATCAAGTTCGGACTTTGTGTCAGTTGATGTATCATCCTCTCGGATCGTGGAGCGGACCCTCCCAAACGATCTTGCTGTGTGCAGGAACCCTAGTGCTGGCTGCGACTGCTACTGCGATGACGACCGTGCCGAGATCCTCAGTGGACTGCGACGACGACTGTGCAGAGATCCTCAGTGGACTGCGACGACGACAGTGCAGAGATCCTCAGTGGACTGCGACGACTACAGCACTCAGCGATCCTACGTGGATCAGTTCCACAGGTCCTGTGTGGACCCGATCCTGTGTGGTTCTGATCCTGTGTGGGTCAGCGCTCAGCGGTTCTGTGTGAGCCAGCGCCTACAGGTCCTGTGTGGGCCCGATCCTATGTGGGTCATTGCGGGGGTTAGTTACCTATCGATCCTTTGCGGGTACGACAACTTAGATGGATCAGTGATCATCTTTATCATCATACAAAAAGTATACCTGTGTGAGCTGAATCCTGTGTTACTCTCCTTGTGGATTGTGTTGATCTATCCTCTGTGGATTTACTGTTTACTCTCCTTTGTGGATTGTGTTGAGCTATCCTATGTGGATTTTGTGTTTACTATCCTTTATGGATTGTGTTGTGCTATCCTGTGTGGGTATACGTTTTGCTTTCCTGTGTGGACTGGGTTGTGCTTGGGCTCGGACGTTGGAGCCGAACGGGAATTGATGACTTAGGTATATATATGGGCATATACCTAAGCCGTGTCAGATGTTACTTCGTGATTGTATCTTTCCTTTGTGGATTATCCTTTGTGGATTTTGGGCGACCTTAGGGGGTCTTGGGGTCCCTACAGAGTAGCTTATACTCACCCCTGCACGGGCTATGCCCACACTACGTTGTGTTGGTTGTAGACGACGGACATCGCTGATCGTGGTGGAGGCGTGCGGAGCAGGAGAGTACCTGGAGGTGGACCACTGGGCGGGACGTACTCGGAGCAGTCAGGTGGATCCAAGGTGCAGTGGAGGCTATCTATACCCACCCTTCAGGTGGGACTTCCAGAGGACGGCTCGACGCTGCGGCTTTTCTTTTCAGTTGTTGTTTTCACCATTCAGTTGTACCTTACAGTTGGGATTGTATTTCCGGCCACCTTTACTTTCAGCACAGCTTGTTACAGTTTTTACTTAGTGTTTACATTTCCGCTTGCTTACTCTTGGGTGCTTGTTTACTTTTCAAAGGCAATGCCTTCCCTCTTTTCAGAATTTACGCCTTGGTGCTAGTCGCCAGCCCCTGGCCTATGGAAGGCAGGCTTGGGGTAGTCACAGCACGGGCCTCGAGGATGGGTCGTGACAAATTGGTATCAGAGGAGTTCGGTTCTACCGCAGACTCTGATCTTTCTTCTATGTAAAGGAATAGAATTTAGCGTATTGGGTGTGGTTATCAGACCAGGGAGTCTAGTGTTGGTGCGGCGGCCGACGTATCCATACACTAGGACCCTGACTTCTGATTTCCGACTTAATGCACGAAAACATTGATTGCAAGTGTGTTTCATGTTTTCTTTGTGAATACTTGTGTCAGCTCACCAGGTATACTGTTCTGACAGTGGCGCACTTATTTCCTTTTCAGGATGGCCCGACAACAACAGCCAGCTAGGGTTCCGAGAGTAGAGCGCGACGACAGCCCGCCGAGAGACGAGGCCTTGATACAGGGCCCGTTGACAGCAGAGGCATCGGCAGTACCTTTACCTGCTGAGCGCCCGATGCTTCCAGCACCGACCGCTGACGATGCATGTCGCCTTGGAGCTCTGCATGAGTTCCAGTGCCAGCGACCACCCAGGTTTCATGGGGAGATGGACCCCCAGGCAGCCGAGGACTGGCTGGAGGCGGTCGTTCGAGTTTTCAGGCTACTGAGGACACCAGCAGACCTCATGGTGATCCTCGCGGCGAGCCTACTACACGCAGCAGCAGGACGATGGTGGATCTTGATGCTCCAGGTACATGATGAGGCGTCTCTTCTCTGGACGGACTTAGAGAGCCTCTTCCAATCAGAGTTCGTCTCGGCCACCCTGCTTGCGGTGTGCATTCAAGAGCTTCTTCAGCTGCGGCAGGGCAGCTTGACGGTCGCCCAGTATGCGGCGAGGTTCACCAATCTTTCTCGCTACTCAACCGACATGGTACGGGACCCCTTATTCCAATCCCGGACCTTTGAACCGGGATTGAGACATGAGATCAGGGCATCACTGATCTCCCTCAGCATCCCAAACCAGGCAGGAGTGTTATAGCGAGACCTTCTGATCGAGAGCTTTCTGGCTGAGTCCACAGTGAGACCTACCGCAGGGAGGCAGGTAGCAGAGTCTTCGGCAGCAGGTAGCCGATGGATGACTCAGGGTTCCAGGCAGACCAGACCTTCCGGCAGACGACCTCAGGACACTGGCTCAGCAGTGCGGGGCAAACAGCGCGGAGCCAGTCTTCTAAGAGGCAGGCAGTGCTACTTGTGCGGCGGGCAGGGCCACATGGCCTGTGACTGCCCGACCCGCCATACCGAGGAGCAGCAGACGGTGGAGGGGCCACCCAGGCATAGGCATAGGGTCGACCGTGGCAGTCCGTAGGGAGGAGGCGGACGAGGTAGAGGAGCTGGCTGAGCAGCAGGTGGTGGGAGACGCTATGAGGCTCTGCCACCACCACCACCAGGAGGCCCGCCCTGACCACAAGGAGCTGGAGGGTAGAGACAGGCACAGCTCCAGGCAGCAGAGGCCTACGACCATGGAGCACCAGAGATGATTCGAGGTATGATCTTTGTATATTCCACCCTTGCTGCAGTTCTTATAGACATAGGAGTGAGTCACTCTTTCATAGCCACTGCTCTTTTTCGGAGCTCGGAGATTCCTACAGAGCCGTTGGCTCGATCCTTACGGCTAGAGACTCCTACGGGAGCAGACTCAACGATTACACACTGGTGCCGGCAGTGTGAGCTTACTCTAGGAGGCGAGAGCTTCGGCTGGGATCTTCTTGTAGCAGCGTCGAGGCCTTACGACATCATATTGGGCTTGGATTGGTTATCTACAGTCCATTCTCAGATTGACTGTTTTAGGCGCAAGGTGCGATTCGTGCGCACCGATGGGAGCAGGTTCACCTTCACCGGCGAGAAGGGAGCCTTCGCAGCACAAGATGGACTCACGCAGAGGGGAGGGCAGCCCATCACTCATTAGTTAGCTAGCCTCATCCTTGGAGCAGTTGATGTTCGGCGTCCTAGATTTCCTGCAGTGGTGGATCAGTATGCGGACGTCTTTCCCGATGACATTCCAGGGTTACCTCCTCATAAAGAGGTAAAATTTTATATTGATCTATACCCCAGGATAGACCCGATATCCACTCCAGCATATCGGATGGCCCCCGCTGAGCTTCGAGATCTACGGGTACAGTTGGAGGACTTGTAGGGCAAAGGGTTCATCCGACCCAGTGTTTCACCCTGGGCTTCGCCGATATTGTTCGCCAAGAAGGCGGACGGGAGCTTGCGACTGTGTGTTGACTATCGTCGCCTAAACCAGGTGATAGTGAGGAACAAGTATCCGCTACCGAGGATTGATGACCTCTTCGATCAGCTCAAGGGAGCACGGTGGTTCTCGAAGATAGACCTCAGGTCAGGCTATCATTAGATCAGAGTTCGAGACGAGGAAGTGCAGAAGACGGCCTTCAGGTGTCGGTATGGCCACTATGAGTTCTTGTTTATGCCTTTCGGCGTAACCAACGCTCCAGAAGTGTTCATGAGCCTCATGAATAGGATCTTCCAGCCATACCTCAATTGATTTGTCGTGGTCTTCATTGACGACATTTTGGTGTACTCGACCACTGAGGAGGAGCACGCCTACCACTTGCGGTTTGTACTAGACACACTCCGAGAGCACCAACTTTATGGAAAGCTCTCGAAGTGCCAGTTCAGGTTACGTGAGGTCCACTTCTTGGGGCACGTCATTTATGAGGTGGGAGTTGCTGTGGATCCCGTGACGATCGAGGCAGTGCTAGCTTGGGAGCCACCCAGGAGCGTGATGGAGGTGCGGAGTTTCTTGGGTCTAGCCGGATACTATCGGATATTTGTTCTAGACTTCTCCAGAGCTGCGACGCCACTCTTAGCTTTGAAAAAGAAGGGGAAACCCTTTGTGTGGTCATAAAGATGTCAGCAGAGCTTTCAGGAGCTGAGACAGAGACTGACCAGCGCACCTATCTTGAGGTTGCCTGAGGAGGGAGTTGGATACGTAGTCTACTACGATGCATCAGGGACCGTACGTGGGTGTGTCCTGATGTAGGAGCGGACCATGATTGCCTATGGATCACATTAGTTGAGGCCGCATCAGCAGAACTACGCTACCCATGACCTGGAGTTAGCAGCAGTGGTCTTCGCTCTGAAGACATGGCGACACTATCTGATGGGCAAGCACTTTACAGTCTTTTCTGACCACCAGAGTCTCAGGTACATCTTCTCGTAGAACGACCTTAACCTAAGACAGCGGCGATGGCTTGAGTTCCTCCAGGACTATGAATTTGAGATAGTCTATACTTCTGGGAAGGGGAACGTGGTAGCCGATGCCCTCAGCAGGAGGACGGGCATCCAGCTACTTGAGGAGGAGACAGAGCAGCTATCTGCTTTGCAGATATCCTTCGTGGATAGGGATGGAGAAGCCTTCCTTCAGTCTCTCGCAGTCACTCCTACACTACTATAGTGGGTCAGAGAGGCACAGCGTGAGGATGCTGACTGTGAGACGCGGCGTGCACAGATATCCTCGGGACAGGCACCTGATGGCTTCTCCTTTAGAGCAGAGCATGACATCCTTTTCAGAGGATGTACCTTGGTACCAGTCGCTTAATGAGAGGAGGTGCTGAGAGAGTTTCACACTTCTCCTTTGGTGGTACATCCTGGAGTTGCGAAGATGTACCAGGATCTCAGACGACATCACTACTGGCCGGGCATGAAGAAGGTTGTGGCAGAGTTCGTTTCACAGTGCCTCACCTGACAGATGGTGAAGGCAGAACATTAGGTACCAGCAGGCTTGGTACAGCCCTTGGAGTTCCCGAAGTTGAAGTGGGAAGGGATATCTATGGACTTCGTGACTGGACGTCCACGCACTTCCAGAGGCCACGACTCCATTTGGGTGATTGTTGACCGACTCACCAAGTCGGCACACTTATTTCCCATCAGAGATCAGGGCTCAGTAGAGAGCTTGGGGTATCTCTACATTCAGGAGATTTTACGGCTTCACGGTGTGCCATCAACTATCATCTCCGATCGGGACGCTCGTTTTACTTCCCGGCTTTGGAAGGGGTTGTAGGAAGCGTTCGGGATGCGACTACGTCTGAGCACTTCCTTTCACCCTCAGACGGATGGTCAGACGGAGAGGACCATTCAGACTCTCGAGGACATGCTCCGCGCATGTGTCCTCGACTTTGGTCGCAGTTGGGAGGACCACCTACCCTTGGTGGAGTTCGCATACAAAAACAGCTACCACTCCACCATCGGGATGGCACAATACGAGGTGTTGTACGGCAGGCCTTGCAGATCTACTTTGTGCTGGACAGACCCTGGGGAGTCAGCACTTGTGCGACCAGAGATGGTCCGGGCCACGACAGAGAAGGTCCAGGTCATCCAAGAGCGGATGAGGACAGCTCAGAGCCGGCAGAAGTATTATGCTGACAGGAGGCAGACGCCATTAGAGTTTGAGGATGACGACCACTTCTTCTTCCGTGTCTCACCTCGACGTGGTTTGCGGAGATTTGGCCGAGGCGGCAAGTTGTCTCCATGCTTCATTGGACCATTCCAGGTCCTCAGCAGGGTTGACGAGGTGGCTTATCACCTGGCCCTACCACCTCAGTTGCACCGGGTGCACGATGTCTTCCACGTATCTCAGCTGAGGAGATACGTGCATGACCCGACGCACATCATTGACTATGGGGAGCTAGACGTGGATGACGGGGAGACTTTTTTGGAGGTCCCGGTGGAGATAGAGGATCGACAGGAGCGGGTCCTACGTGGGAGATCGATTCCTCTTGTGTGCATCAGATGGCGGCACAGGAACCTCCAGGAGAGCACTTGGGAGCGGGAGACTCAGATGCGTGCTCAGTACCCACATTTGTTTCCCTAGTTTTTTATGTATCTTTACGGGGACGTAAAGCCCTGAGGTAGGAGTAATTTAAAGACCTGTAAATTTCAAGGAAATTTTTTTCTTAATTTTCTTTGGAATTATACAAGAACGCAGTTTCTGACAGCACCTGATTCCGAGGCCCGGTGTGCTGGGAATCATTTTCCGAAGTTTGGCTCGGGTACGTTCAGTGAACGGACGAGCGGGTTTTTCTAACTTTTGAACTGGTGCCCGTAATCTAATTCTGAGGGCACCTATGAAATCGCAGTGCCGGTATTTTCTTAGAAACGCCTCTTTCGGAGTTGCGTTTGCTCTGGTGTGGTTTTAAATTTTTGGGCTTAATGTTTAAAAAATAATAATTTGTTCGATAACTTTATTTTATTTCACTTGAAGCCACTTGAAATCCACTCAAACTGAGTTAAAAAGGATAGGGTTCTATCCAAAAATATCCTACCCCCTTGGTAGGATATTTGTGAGGTGGGGCACACACGAGTCCCGCCGTTTCTTTCCACTAAGTAACGCACCCGTGAAAACCCATCATTATGAAAGTCAACTGACGCGTTTTCTTAAATCCTCAACGCACCATTTAAATGGGTGGTTTCTTTCGTTGAATTAATTCAACGAATTGATGGGTCATTACTTACCTTTTTTGTTTGTTGGCGTAATAATAAAATAATACCAACAAGTCTTTTTGGAGGATTACTCATTGAGTGGTTTTGTCAGAGTTCTTGAGCCTTCATCCTCATTCGCAAAGAACACGAAGAACGCGAAGAACGCAGGCCTCCAACGAAGAACGCCGAACCCGCAGAAGTCTACAATGTGATGTCGTGTTCCGCGATGCCGATGTTCCCTTCCTGCAACGTTCTTCTGCAGCGTCTCTTCCTCCGCAATGAAATCTTCGATCAGATATTTGAGGTAAGAGACTTCGGGATTCTCTTAAATCTCCCTTGTGTTTTTTTTACAAAACACGGATTTAATTTTATATAATTAAATTAAATTAGTTATTTCTTGGTCCTTTGAGTTCGCCGACTCAACGCCAGATTCTGCGACGACGCGACACCCTTCTGCGATGACACGATGATCCCCTCCTTCCGCGATGAACAAATTCGCGAAGAACGTGCGTACGATGACGACTACGAGGTAGGGGTTATTGTGAATAATTCCTTTTTTCCATGATCGTTTCTTTTAAAAGTGAAGAACCGGACAATAAGAACAATTTTAATCCATTAAAATTGTTGATTCATGTGTTGAATATATTTCTCCCATTTTTTATCTCTAACGCGGAGGGTGCGGGCCAAACGAACACGGCCCGACAAACTTCTGTCGTTCTTCGTTGTTGTGTCGATTTGACGTGCGACAACAGAACGTGCCGCAATGGAAGTTTGATAGTTCCGCAGTGAAGAACGAGTCCTAGGAGAAGCAGTGGCGCAGACGGGAATGGAATCGGACCACCGGAGTGACTCCGGTGGACCGCAGAAGCCGGCGGCGGCGCGGGTCGCCGGCGCGGCGGCGCCGGAGGCGGTGGCGCCCGCGGACCCGCGGCTGCGCGGGTCCGGCACGCGCAGGACGCGGCTGAAGCCGCGTCCGGCTGTTCAGGGCGACACCCCGCGTGTGTCGCGGGGTTGTCACGCGGGGGCGGCGGCTCCCCACCACGTCGCTCGGGTCGTCTAGGGTGACACCCCGCGGGTGCCGCGAGGGTGTCATGCGGGGGCGGCGGTCCCCCCCCCCCCCCCCCGTGTCGCTCGGCCGCTCGGCCGAGCCGGGTCGGGTGGGCCGAGCCAGCCGGTCCGACCGGCCAGGCCGGGTCCGGCCGGGTCGGACCGGGTCGACCCGGTTCGGCCGACCCAGGGGGTCGGGCCGGGGTCGGCCCGGGCCCGGACCCCCCGTCTTCGGATCATTTCGGTCAAATGCCCGTAACTTGAGCTACGGGCCTCCGAACGACATGCCGTCAGTGGAAAATCAATCCTTGGATCAAGACGGTCATTTCAGTATACCGCACTCAAGGTTTCGGAATACTTTGGGTTCTGCCGGGTTGGTTCGTACACGAAACCAACTGGGCCCTCGGAGCGGAAACACTCATATCTTGAGCTACGGACATCCGATTGACGTGTCGTCAGCTTTTTTGAATTCCTCTAAGTGAGACGGATTTTTTTGGCATACTCCACCCGAGGTTTGGATGCAGGTGGAGTACGGTCAGGTTGGTTTTGCCTTAAAAAACCAACCGGGCCCCTGGGACGAAAAAGCCAATAACTCTCAGACCGGGCGTCTGATTGACGCGCCGTCTGCGACGTTGAGTTCCTTTTGACGATACGGAACTTTTGGATACATCAAATTCGGACTTTGTGTCAGTTGATGTATCAGCCTCTCGGATCGTGGAGCGGACCCTCCCGAACGAGCTTGCTGTGTGCGGGAACCCTAGTGCTAGCTGCGACTAGTACTGTGACGATGACCGTGCAGAGATCTTCAGTGGACTGCAACGACGACTGTGCAGAGATCCTCAATGGACTGTGACGACGACAGCGCAGAGATCCTCAGTGGACTATGACGACTACAGCACTTAGCGATCCTACGTGGATCAGTGCTACAGGTCCTGCGTGGGCCCGATCCTGTGTGGGTCATTGCGGGGGTTAGTTATCTATCGATCCTTTGTGGGTCCGACGACTTAGATGGATCAGTGATCAACTTTATCGTCATACAAAAAATATACCTGTGTGAGCTGAAACCTGTGTTACTCTCCTTGTGAATTGTGTTGAGCTATCCTATGTGGATTTACTGTTTACTCTCCTGTGTGGATTGTGTTGAGCTATCCTGTGTGGATTTATTGTTTACTCTCCTTTGTGGATTGTGTTGTGCTATCCTGTGTGGGTATACGTTTTGCTTTCCTGTGTGGACTGGGTTGTGCTTGGGCTCGGACGTTGGAGCCGAACGGGAATTGATGACTTAGGTATATATATGGGCATATACCTAAGCCGTATCAGATGTTACTTCGTGATTGTATCTTTCCTTTGTGGATTATCCTTTGTGGATTTCGGTAGACCTTCGGGGGTCTCGGGGTCCCTACTGAGTAGCTCATACTCACCCCTGCACGGGCTATGCCCGCACTACGTTGTGTTGGTTGCAGACGAAGGACAGCACTGATCGTGGTGGAGGAGTGCGGAGCAGCAGAGTACCTAGAGGTGGACCACTGGGCGGGACATACTCGGAGCGTTCAAGTGGACCCGAGGAGTAATGGAGGCTATCTGTACCCACCCTTCAGGTGGGACTTCCAGAGGACAGCTCGACGCTGCAGCTTTTCTTTTCAGTTTCTATTTTCCCCTTTCAGTTGTACCTTACAGTTGGGCTTTTATTTCAGGCCCCCTTTACATTCACCACAGCTTGTTACAGTTTTTACTTAGTGTTTACTTTTATGCTTGCTTACTCTGTGGTGCTTGTTTACTTTTCAAAGGCAATGCCTTCCCTCTTTCCGGGATTTACGCCTTGGTGCTAGTCGCCAGCCCCTGGCCTATAGAAGGCAGGCTTGGGGTAGTCACGGCACGGGCCCCGAGGACGGGACGTGACAAGCACACCATTCTTGTGCCGGTAAATATCTTCAGTTTAGCCTCATTCATATAAATATTGAATCAGGTGATAATATATGATGGAAAACAAACGAACCTATTGTATTTAATATCGGTGACAGATTCAGTTGATTTCATTTTTGATGCTTCATATAGTAGGAAGAAAGGCCGAGATGTGTTTTATCATGGTGTTCAAGAAAAAGATTTGATCATACCACCGAGGAATGGGTATTTGATAGTGTACTTCTAGTGAAGTAAATCGATACATGTGAAGATGTTGTGTTATCGAGCACTGAAGCAGTCCTGATCATGTAACTCAATTGGAAATCTTGAGAGGATCTATAGGAATCCATCTTACATAGTCAGTTATTAGCAATCGGGATAGACTCAAGGATCTAAGGCCATAATAGGGGAAGAAAAAAGAGATGGTTTTTGGCAATCAATATCATATCTAGGTCATGGTAGATGCATTGGAACCTAGATGTGGGCTTAGTGGATAGTAGGTTGTGCAGATACAAAGGGAGACAATTCCTATGGTAGTCGGACTCCAAGAAGGTGCATTCTATTACCCTAGAGGTTTCAAAGAGGATAAATAAACTAACTACAGTTATAGGTAATCCATGGGAATTATTGGGTTTTGTTTAGTTTTTTCATTTCCCTTTATAAAGGAATGTCCAGTTTTTGGTGCATGAGGTACACATGTTACTTTTGGACTAACTGTATATATATAAGATGTATGGAACTAGGATTATCTATGGGAACCAATGCAACACAAGTCCCATTAAGGTGTGTAGGCATCTTGGTATCGATGTGATGTAGGATTACATGAGCTACATAAGAATATAGGCATCGATGTGACATGGGATCAATGTGAGGTGTTAGGCATGAATAATTCTCTTGGGAATCTATTGAGATGTTGGACCTTATAGTATCCATGTGTGACATGGGAATGAGTCAATAATCTTATGATATGGGGTACTTTGTTGTTGTCAAATATGAAACATTTTGATTTTAGGACCTGAGGAGGTGTTAGAGTTACGATGCCACATGGGAAGACATCTGACTCTAGGGATGTTTTGTGGGCTATCAGTTTAATTGTGATTTGAGTCAACATCTGACTGGGGTAGGAAACTCATAAGGTTCTGAGCATCGTGAGAGAGTTGACCTAAGTATTTATGATTAGGGTAGACCAGGTTGGTTTTTAAATAGATATGTATGTTCGATACTATCTTTGGGTAATGTTTTATAGCTTAAGGATGATCCCTTATAAAGTTGGAATATTGTAACATACTATGTTTTTTTGATCTAATCGAAATCCTCATCTCATTTGAGTATTTCTATTGGAAATTAGGTTCATACAACACCGAAAGGATAGATTTAAATAGTGTGTAGGCTAAGGATAATGGTTTGGAAAAACATTAAAACTCTTAGAGGGAAACTGTGTAGCCCACCGGCAGCACCGGATGTAGTTTTTCAAACCTTTTGTCTAGGGGTGTATTTGTGTAAAAATAAATGTAATATTTATAATAGGGAACTCTCACGATCTATGTTTCATTTGGAAAATCATGGGCACGAACTGTGTGAGGTGTGCTGCCTAAACAGTGGGTACCTCATGATTTGCACATGACTTTCCGAACTATTTAGTAACCATGTGGACTTTAAAAAGGGTAAAAATTAATTTTTTTAACTATTTTTTAAGAGGGCCTCCCCTCGTTTCTACCTTGCATTCATTATCTCCTTTAAGAAACCATATATCTCCTCCCCTCCTCCCTTTACGCTTTGACCCTGACTCCTCATTTGTGTTCTAATATTCTTAATGTATGTCTTGTTTGAACTACATAAGTAAGAATTTTAATCCTCATGCTTCTTATTCCATATTCTCTCACCGCAAGGATCAAAAAATCCCCACAATCCATTTTACCCTATCTTCATTGTAACACCTGAGACTTTTATGTGAAATATTTTGTTTTTATGTTATATAAATCATCAAAGAAATCTTTCACTACACATAAAACTAGCTTGTCTTGCTTTACACGCAACCGCGGCCTTCCTCGATAGCTTGTGTCGTACGCAATACTGAGTTTCACTAAACAATGATATGCTATTAAAATATTATTAAAACTATCCGTTATGAACAGTAATAACCACTTTTTAAAATTTTATAAATTTTATTTTTCAAAATGGACTTCATTTTTGGATTCGGAATATCGAAATTAGCATAGAGTGAAATTTTGGTATTTTTCTGAAAACATTCAATTTTTGATGAATAGTGAAACCACTATGTGGTAGTTAAAAAAACTGAATTTTTCATATAACTTAATTTTACCGCTTCTGTGAGTGGAATTTCAAAAATCCGAGAGACACGGTTGATGTCAGAAAGTAAAATGTGGTTCAATGAGATGAAAATAATTTTTTGGTGAATAGTATCTTTTTACTTTTTTTACCACGGTTAAAAGTAAATAGTGTACTTAAGGGTAAAAATGATATTATTATTACCCTAACATATGTCCTAATTCTATTGGACAAGTGTAATTAGACCATAAACAACCTTAGGAATAATATATGACCATTTAGTCCCACTTGTATTAGATTAGGACATTTATTAATAATTTATTTAAAGAAGGGTTAAAATAGTTAAAATCAATGTTTAATAAGTAAATAATTTTTAATATGGGGTTATACATAAAATAAATTAGACTATAAATATTCATTAGAAAGATAAAGAGATTTCCTACATAATGGTATTTTATTTGTAATTATTAGACATTAAATAATTTAATTTATTTATGACACAATGATGATGCAGTAATTAACTTATTAATGAAATATTGACATAATTGATGTTATAAATAATCAAATAAATGTAATTCGAGACTTTTTATGAGTTATACTAATTTTATTGGTTAATATGACATGTTAGTATTGATTTACGTAACTTGGTTAAAACTAATCATTCTGTTATGATTTTCACAAAAATCAAGCACTAAATAGTTTCAAAACTGACATAAAATAGTTTTTAAAAAACATATTATATTATTAATTTTTATGTTATTCCTAAAAATCTAAGGTTCGTCCAAATGACTTATATAAGGTTATATTTGTTAATAATAAAAAACTTGGAGTTCTTTTGGCTTGATATAGAAACTTTATTAACCTTATAGTGTAAGAAAATAAGAAGACACGGTAAAAGTTAAATTATCTAACATAAAGTAAAATCTAAATGATAAGGTTAAAATTGAAACCTAAACTTGTCTAAATTCTATTGGATGAGAGGATTGAGACCCCTACACACCTTATCTTAGAAATATATCAATTTGGAGCTATTAAAAACTGAACATGACTTTATAATAAAATAATATTTTTAGTTATTCAAAAGGTGCCCCTCTCCTCCCTTATAAAAGGTCACCTCCTCCCCCTCTTTCTCACACCACTTTGAGCCTTCAAGATTGGCCAACCCCAGAAATTTTCTCCTCTCCACTTCCCTAGAAACATCCTAGAGGTTCTGTTCTTCTTCAAAGACCTATTTTAGTGCCCTAAAGGGAGGTCTCAAAAAAGCACTTCAAAGAAGAGGTAATGTCTGTTACCGATTCTTTCATCTTTATTTATTCTTCCACTTCTTCTTCTTTAGTTGTTTCATTATGAATTAATAACATCAGTATCACTCATATACTGATATTTTATTATAAGTATTAAACAACCCTATTTCACCATCTATCCATCCTACGTAAAAAGAAATTATCGCGCGTGCGTACGTACGGAATACCGTCTCCACGCCGTGGTGTAATCTATTTTCCACCACCACCTTACTTGAATGGTTATAATGGGGTAAATAATGACTATATATGACAATTATAAAGTTATATTGATTCTTAAAAAGTATACATACACTCCAATAAAATTCCACGATCATAGGAACGATATCATCACTCGTGCGTACATACGGAATACCGTCTCCACGATGTGATGCGACTCGTTCTACATGATCTTCATTTAATACTGATTATATAAATGAATTGAATGAATGAATATGATATATATTACACTAATACCATTCTGGAAATGAGTTATCTATAACCTAAAGAGAAGAATAAGAATTTATTCGACAAAACACACATAAGAACAAAAAGTAATAAACACCCGAATAACAAGTTGTAATGAAATATTACTAATAAGAAGCAAAGAATATGACCATATATGATATCATAACAATAAGTATGATTTTTTAATAAGTCAATAACATTATTTAAATCATTATACAGGAGGTTCGGACACTTATGAGGCAAATCGGACCTATGGTAAGGGAAATATCACAATCTCATTTTTATCCGAGATTGTTTATTCTTTGGTATTTACTGGGGTGTATTTTATCATCCAAATAAATGTTTCCTCAATATGTAATATTTATATCCTTATACAATAGTTTATATTCAATTTTACCCTTCAGTGAGTTTTTAGTAAAAGATATGAAAGGAATCTTTTATCGTTTTTCGTACGAGGTACTTTTTGACTTTTCCGACAAAAGTACAAGAAGAATGTTTTTTTAACTTATACGGCATGAATGGATTTTAAAAAAATATTTCCAAGAATCTTCCTTTAAAAGTTTTAAAGTTTATTTTCTCTTTTAGTTTAGAATTGTATGACATGTTATGAAAATAAAATTGTTTTTGAAGTAGAAAGGATATTTTCCTCAAGAATGGAGTTCAAGTGTTTTATCAAAATTATTTTCCATCTAAGATAATAAAGGGTTCTGTTTTTACCCCTATTATTACATTGATTTGATTATGTTTTGATGGAAATATTTTTATGAATTCCTTTATCTTATATGAATTGTTTAATGATGTCCCGATGTTTAAGATTCCCATTTTTTACTACATGGGTTATGCAATGATGTATGATTTATGATTTTGTGGCACACATAAGAATGGTATAATTATGAGATGGGTGGGACCTATATCCCCCTCCAATGCATTGGGTAAAGATTTTATATCTCATGAGATAGACATGTCTGGAACGGTAGGTTATACCGGTTCAGTGAAACAGGACTGAAACGAGGAGTGAACTCGGTTCAGAAAGGGACTTTGTCCACTAAGATAGTCTTGGAAATGAGTCTTGACTAATAAGAAATGATTCTCTATATTTATGTGTGTATTCCACAATGTTTCATGTTTTATGTTATGATTCTTGGGATTACATTTCACTACTATGATTTATCCCATGTTATGAAATTATGATCTCTTTTGCAGGTTAAGATTTCCAAAAGATATGTTCTTATGAATATGATGTGATTGATATTTCTTGTGTTTACCCTTACTGAGCATTTGATCTCACCCTTTTGTATTTTTTTCTTTCCCCAGTTCAGGAAGATGGTTATTAAGTAAGATATGCCAAAAGTGACTATAGATATGATGAAATAAATGTGAGACAGTGTAGAAACTTTATGAACCAGTTATTTATGTTTCCCTGTTTCTAAAGATACTATACCTATACAGTCCTTTCGTGGTTTTGTTATATATTGTAATAAGTATGCTTAAATTTTGAAGTATTAACAATGTATGTAAAGTATGGGTCGTTATAGTTTGTATCAGAGGAAAGGTATAGTCAACCTTTAGAAACTATTATGTGAAATCCTTAGTAAGAACCCTAAGGATAAGTCTAAGCATAGAACACAATCTTAGTGTTTTAGAAATGGCCAGGAATAACCTAGGATAAGACCTTAAGTGTGAAATTTTATTCTTGATTATGTGGTTTTACTATTATAATTAGTGTTTCTCACAATATTCTTCTTGGTTTTAGTCAATGGCTGGAACCCGATGGAACCGTGTTAATGCGGAATGCGACGAGCAATGCAATGATTTCCCCCTTGAGCAACCAAATGTTATGGGAGCTGGAATGAAAAATCTTGTAGCCATGCTCACACAACTTTCTCAAGATATGAATCATGCTGGACTTCCAAATGATCAAAGGAAGGAGCAGCATTCTGTTGAATTCTTCACGAGACAGCGTCCACCTTCATTCAGCGGGTCTACTGATCCATTAGTTGCTGAAAAATGGATTAGTACCACTGAAAAGATATTTTCAGTTCTTCAATGTTCTGAGCATGATAAAGTCATCTCAGCAGTGTATCGTTTGGAAGGTGATGCTGATCAATGGTGGAATCTTATTAAGAATACGAGGAAAAGGGATGAAATTGAGTCCATGGAATGAGACGAGTTCAAGAACTTATTTTTCAATAATTACTTCCCTCATATTCTCCGAACAAAGATGGAGAAAGAGTTTCTTGAACTGATGCAAAAGGATGATGAATCTGTTGGTACCTCTGAAGCAAATTTTACAAGACTTGCAAGGTACGCTTCTGGTATTATTATCCAACCTGAGGGTAAGATCGATCGATTCTTCAGTGGCTTAAAACCAAGTCTTCGATGGGCCTTAGCCATAAGGGACTTCAATAGCTACAAGGAAATCGTTCGATGTGCTCTCAAAGTTGAGATGGAGATTGGAGTAACCCATCAGTCATATGGGTTTGATAACAAGAGGAAAATGGAATTCAAAGGAAAATCTAAAGAGCACACTGAAAAGAAGATGAGATTTACCTTATGCTCAATGTGTGGAAAGAAACATGGATGGAGTTGTCTTAAAGGGACAAGTAAATGTTTCAAGTGTGTAAAGGAAGGTCATCGGGCATTTGAATGCCGCGATGATGGGAAGAAGATGTCTAATGATGCAAACAAAGGAAGGGATACACAGAATGAACCTACTACACTTCAATGTTTCAAGTGAAATGATATGGGACATTATGCTAATAAATGCCCTAATCCAAGGGTTAATGATGATTGTCGAAGTCAACAAACTCTTAAGGCTAAAGACAAAGGAAAGTCACATGTAATTTCTATCAGCGATGTGGAGTATGATAACGATGTGGTGAAAGGTACACATACCATCCACTCTAAAGTAACAAATGTTTTATTTGATTCTGGATCCACCCACTCTTTTATTTATGAAGAATTTTCTAAGGGTATCACCGTATTACCTCAACAATTTGATGTTGAGTTAGCTGTGACAACACCTAATGGCACAACAGTCGCGTCAAAAGTTTATAATTCTTCTCCGATTAAAGTTTGTGGGAAAGTGCTTCCTGCAAATCTTGTGATCCTTCCTATAGTGTAATTTTATGTGATTCTTGGCATGGATTGGATTTCTTTATATGGATCTCATATCAATTTCCAAAGAAGGGAAGTAACATTTCATATTCCAGATCAATCTATGATCTTCTATCAATGCAAGGATGAACATAACATTCCAGTGGAAATTACTTCTACCTTATGGGTCTTCATTCCACTAAATGAAGGTTATTTATCTCAAATGGTTGGTGAGAAACTCATGATTAAGAACATGCCCATTGTACGAGAGTTTGATGATGTATTTCTGGAGGAATTACCGGGTATTCCACCAAATCGTGAAGTTGATTTTTCAATAGAACTCATACCAGGTGCTTTGCCTATTTCAAAGACACCTTATAGAATGGCCCCAATGGAGTTGTAGGAATTGAAGTAGCAACTCCAAGATAATCTTGATAAGGGATTCATACGCCCTAGTGCGTCACCTTGGGGAGCACCTGTTCAATTTGTTAAGAAGAAAGATGGATCAATGATACTCTGTATTGATTATCGGGAACTTAACAAGATCAATATCAAGAACAAATATCCTCTCCCATGCATTGATGACTTATTTGACCAACTACGCGGAGCTCAATACTTTTCCAAGATTGATCTTCGTTCAAGGTATCATCAATTAAGGGTCAAAAGTGAGGATATACCAAAGACGTCTTTCCGTACCAGGTATTGAAACTATGAATTTATATTGATTCCATTTGGTCTTACTAATTCCCCGTCTATATTCGTGGATCTGATGAATAGAGTCTTTAGAGACTATCTTGATCAATTTGTGGTAGTCATTATAGACGATATTCATGTCTATTAAAAGAGAAAGGAAGAACATGAAGATCACTTGAGAATTATATTGAAGACCCTGAGAAAGGAGAAGCTTTATGCCAAATTTACCAAGTGTGAATTTTGGCTTCAATAAGTTTCATTTTTTGGTCACATAATCTTAAAAGAGGGGATATTTGTGGATCCAGCAAAAACAGAGGTTATCGAAAGATGTTCGAGACCAACAACAGTAACTGAGATCCGAAGTTTTCTTGGTTTGGCTGGATATTATCTATATTTTGTGAAAGATTTTTCACGATTATATAATCCACTCACCAAGTTGACTCGGAAAGGACTTAAGTTTGTTTGGACGGAAGAATGTGAAGAGATTTTCAAGGAGTTGAAAAGAAGGTTATCCAGTGCACTTGTGCTCACACTCCCTTGTAGTGGAGAAAGGTTTGTGATATATAGTGATGCATCCAATAAGGGATTGGGGTGTGTTCTTATGAAAAATGATATGGTGATAGCTTATGCCTCACGACAGTTGAAAATCCATGAACAAAATTACCCAAGACATGATTTGGAGTTAGCTGCGGTAATCTTTGCATTAAAGATTTGGAGGCATTATCTTTATGGAGAAAGGTGTGACATTTATACTGATCATAAAAGATTAAAGTATATTTTCACACAAAAGGAGCTGAATATGTGTCAAAGAAGATGGTTGGAGCTGATTAAGGATTATTACTGCTCAATCCATTACCACCCTGGGAAAGAAAACCAGGTGGCAGATGCATTAAGTCGACAAGACCATGCCAGTTTATCCATGATGAGGATCACAAAAGATCCAATATTTATATATTTACAAAGTATGGATCTTGAAATTATAATGGGAGGGGAAAATATTATCTTTCTCAAATGAATGTTCAACCATTTATACATGTGAAGATTAAAGAGGCACAAAAAGAAGATGTCGAGTTACAAAAGAAGGTGAGAAATGTTCTTGGATTCAACCATGATTGTGGTGGGATAATAAAGTTCAGTAATCGGGTTTGTGTTCCTCCCATCCCGGGATTAAAGAAGGAGCTACTGGATGAGGCTCATAGTTCTTCATTCTCTATTCATCCTAGAAGCACGAAGATGTATAGGGACCTGAAAGAGTACTTCTGGTGGGATGTCATGAAAAGAGATGTTGTTGAATATGTATCTCGATGCTTGGTTTGTCAGCAAGTTAAAGCTGAGAGACAGAAGTCTAAGGGGATGTTACAACCATTACCCATACCCGAATGGAAATGGGAAAACATCACTATGGACTTTGTCACAGGACTTCCTAAAACATCCAAAGGAAATAATGCTATCTGGGTCATAG
Source organism: Viscum album (assembly GCA_963277665.1). Taxonomy (NCBI): domain Eukaryota; kingdom Viridiplantae; phylum Streptophyta; class Magnoliopsida; order Santalales; family Viscaceae; genus Viscum; species Viscum album. The sequence goes on along the minus strand of OY728165.1, from coordinate 343,655,036 downwards.
TAGATCGTCTTACCAAGTCTGCACACTTCATTGCTATTAGAGAGGATTTCTCTCTGGATCAGCTTTCCAGGATATATGTAATGGAAGTGGTAAGATTGCATGGAGTACCACTTTCTATTATATCTGATCGGTATCTGAGATTTACCTCGATGTTCTGGCAAAGTCTTCAGCATACTCTGGAAACAGAGTTGAGTTTCAGCACTGCTTATCATCCTCAGACAGACGGTCAGTCGGAGAGAACAATTCAAACTCTAGAAGATATGTTGAGATCTTTCTCTATGGATTTCAAAGGTGGTTGGGATCAACACCTACCATTGGTGGAATTTTCTTATAATAATAGGTTTCACTCCAGTATTCAGATGGCTCCTTATGAGGCTCTCTATGGAAATAAATGCAGAACTCCAACTTACTGGGATGATGTTGGGGAAAGAAAGCTATTAAGACCTGATCTCGTTGATGAAATTGCAGAAAAGGTCAGATCTATTCAACAACACATAAGAGCAGCTCAGAGTCGACATAAAAGTTATGCCGACAACCGAAGAAAAGACCTAGAGTTTGAAGTTGGTGATAAAGTGTTCTTATGAATATTTCCCTGGAAGAGAGTCATGAGATTTGGAAAGAAGGGGAAGTTGAGCCCTAGATAAATCGGTCCTTTCGAAATACTGGATCGTGTCGGGAAGGTAGCTTACCGATTGGTGCTTCCACCGAATCTCTCTCAAGTACACGATGTTTTCCATGTATCTCTCCTGAGAAAATGCATACCTGATCCTTAACATGTACTCAGATCAAAAGTTGTACCGCTGGAGGAAGATCTTTCTTATGAAGAACAGCCGATAGAGATTCTGGATCGTAGTGAAGAAGTCCTACGAAACAAGACCACTCGCTTGGTGAAAGTTTTATGGAGGAACCACCAATTAGAAAAATCTACATGGTAGATTGAGGATATGATGAGGGAGAGGTATCCTCATCTGTTTGTCACAGAGTGACGAATTTCAAGGGAGAAATTCATTTTAAGGGGGGTAGAATGTAACACCCAAGACTTTTATGTGAAATATTTTGTTTTTATGTTATATAAATCATCAAAGGAATCTTTCACTACACACAAAACTAGCTTGGCTTGCTTTACACGCAACTGCGGCCTTCCTCGATAGCTTGTGTCGTACGCAATACTGAGTTTCACTAAATAATGATATGCTATTAAAATATTATTAAAACTAGCCGTTATGAATAGTAATAACCACTTTTTGAAATTTTATAAATTTTATTTTTCAAAGTGGACTTCATATTTGGATTTGGAATATCGAAATTAGCCTAGGGTGGAATTTTGGTATTTTTCTGAAAACATTCAATTTTTTATGAATAGTGAAACCACTAAGTGGTAGTTAAAAAAACTAAATTTTTCATAAAACATAATTTTACCGCTTCTGTGAGTGGAATTTCAAAAATCCAAGAGACATGGTTGATACCAGTAAGTAAAATGTGGTTCAATGAGATGAAAATAATTTTTTGGTGAATAGTAACTTTTTACTTTTTTACCACAGTTAAAAGTAAATAGGGTAATTAATGATAAAAATGATATTATTATTACCCTAACACATTTCCTAATTCTATTGGACAAGTTTAATTCGACCAAAAACAACCTTAGAAATAAAATATGACCATTTAGTCCCACTTGGATTAGATTAGGACATTTATTATTAAATTATTTAAAGAAGGGTTAAAATAGTTAAAATTCATGTTTAATAAGTAAATAATTTTTAATATGGGGTTATACATAAGATAAATTCGACTATAAATATTCATTAGAAAGATAAAAATATTTCCAACATAATGGTATTTTATTTGTAATTTTTAGACATTAAATAATTTAATTTATTTATGACACAATGATGATGCATTAATTATCTTATTAATGAAATATTGACATAATTGATGTTATAAATACCCTAATAAATGTAATTTGAGACTTTTTTTGAATTACACTAAAATTTTAGGTTAATATGACATGTTAGTATTGATAAATGTAACTTGGTTCTAACTAATCATTCTGTTATGATTTTCACAAAAATCAATTACTAAATAGTTTCTAAATTGACATAAAATAGTTTTTAAAACAAATATTATATTATTAATTGTTATATTATTCTTAAAAATATAAGTTTCGTCAAAAGGACTTATATAAGGTTATATAGTTTAATAATAAACAACTTGGGGTTTTTTTGTCTTGATATAGTAAGTTTATTAACCTTATAGTGTAAGACAACAAGAAGACACGGTAAATGTTAAATTATCTAACTTAAAGTTAAATCTAAATGATAAGGTTAAAATTGATACCTAAACTTATCTAAATTATATTGGATGAGAGGATTTAGACCCCTACCCACCTTATCTTAGAAATATATCAATTTGGAGCTATTAAAAACCGAACATGACTTTATAATAAAATAATAGTTTTAGTTATTCCAAAGGTGCCCCTCTCCTCCCTTATAAAAGGGAACCTCCTCCCCCTCTTTCTCACACCACATTGAGCCTTCAAGATCTGCCAAACCCTTCCAATTTCTCCTCTCCACTTCCCTAGAAACATCCTAGAGGTTCTGGTATTCTTCAAAGACCTATTTTAGTGCCCTAAAAGGAGGTCTCAAAAAAGCACTTCAAAGAAAGGGTAATGTCCGTTACCGATTCTTTCATCTTTATTTCTTCTTCCACTTCTTCTTCTTCTTTAGTTGTTTCATTATGAAGTAATAACATCAGTATCACTCATATAATGAAATTTATTATAAGTATGAAACAACCCTATTTCGCCATCTATCCATCCTATGGAAAAAGAAATCACCGTGCGTGGGTACGTACGGAATACCATCTCCACATCGTGGTGTAATCTATTTTCCACCACCACCTTACTTGAATGGGTATAATGGTGTAAATAATGACTATATATGACAATTATAAAGTGATATTGATTCTGAAATAGTATAAATACACTCCAATACAATTCCATGATCATAGGAACGATATCATCACTCGTGCGTACGTACGGAATACCGTCTCCACGATGTGATGCGACTCGTTCTACATGATCTTCATTTCATTATGATTATATAAATGAATTTAATGAATTATTATGATATATATTACACTAATACCATTCTGGAAATGAGGTATCTATAACCTAAATGGAAGAATAAGAATTTATTCGACAAAACACGCATAAGAACAAAAAGTAATAAACACCCGAATAACAAGTAGTAATGAAATATTACTAATAAGAAGCTAAGAATATCACCATATATGATACCATAAAAATAAGTATGATTCTGGAATAAGTCAATAACATTATTTAAATCATCATATAGGAGGTTCGGACACTTACGAGGCAAATCGGACCTAAGGTAATGGAAATATCACAATCTCAATTTTATCCGAGATTGTTTATACTTTGGTATTTACTGGGGTGTATTTTATCATCCACATCAATGTTTCCTCAATATGTAATATTTATATCCTTATACAATAGTTTATATTCAATTTTACTTTTCTTTGAGTTTTTAGTAAAAGATATGAAAGGAATATTTTATCATTTTTCGTACAAGGTACTTTTTGACTTTTCCGACAAAAATACAAGAAGAATGTTTTTTTATCTTATACAGCATGAATTGATTTTAAAAAAATATTTCCAAGAATCATCCTTTAAAAGTTTTCATGTTTATTTTTTCATTTATTTTAGAATTGTATGACATGTTAACAAAGGAAAATTGTTTTTTAAGTAGAAAGGATATTTTCCTCAAGAATGGAGTTCAAGTGTTTTATCAAAATTATTTTCCATATAAGATAATAAAGGGTTCTGTTTTTACAACTATTATTACATTGATTTGTTTATATTTTGATGGAAATATTTTTATGAATTCCTTTATTTTATATGAATTGTTTTATGATGTCCTGATGTTTAAGATTCCCATTTTTTACTACATGGGTTATGCAATGATATATGATTTATGATTTTGTGGCACACATAAGAATGGTATCATTATGAGATGGATGGGACCTATATCTCCCTCCAATGCATTGGGTAAAGATTTTATATCTCATGAGATAGACATGGCTGGAACGGTAGGATATACTGGTTTAGTTAAACAGGACTGAAACGAGGAGTGAACTCGGTTCAGAAAGGGACTTTGTCCACTAAGATAGTCTTGGCAATGAGTCTTGACTAATAAGAAATGATTCTCTATGATTATGTGTGTATTCCACAAAGTTTCTTCTTTTATGTTATGATTATTGGGATTACATTTCACTAATATGATTTATCCCATGTTATGAAATTATGATCTCTTTTGCAGGTTAATATTTCCAAAAGATATGTTCTTATGAATATGATGTGATTGATATTTATTTTGTTTACCCTTACTGAGCATTTGAGCTCACCATTTTATGTTTTCTTTTCCCCAGGATATAAAGAAGGGATTTAGGTTTTAAAAAAAGAAGATCTTTTTGGGAGATGTTGAATATCTTTCACCACGATTAGAAGATTATATTCCGAGTTTCCAAAGACACTAAACTATTACGGTCCTTGTGTGTGTGTTTTTGTTATGTACTACGTATTCCGAAAAAGTAATGTAATTTCTATGAACATCAAGCTTCGGGTCTTTACATTCCTATTGTTCATCTAAAATTACAATTTATTCCAAAATAGAACATGTTCGAGTCCGATATCAGTTGAGAAAAAATCTACCAACATGAGGTAGTTGGTTCCAAGCTTTCTATTTGATTTAGATATTTTTTGGGGGCAGAATTCTTGAGTACACCACTGAGTAGTCTGATCCAGACACTATAAATGATTTTTTTAAATTATGGGAAAAATATCCTTTTATTAAATGTTAAAAGACAAGGCTCAATAAATGAAATGATTTTCTTTTAATTGATTGAATTGACTACGTGAGATTCCAATGGGAATTCTATTTTAGGTATACAAGTGTTTTATGCTTGGTGAGAGTCTTCAGACCTTTTTGATATTAGTCATATGTGTTTAATTATTTTAATTAAATTTTTTATATTAAATAATACTTTTGATGGTTCCATGGAAATTTCATGGGTGCATCTCGTGGATCCAAAAGTTATTAACCATATAGATTGATCCAATGTTAGTCATCATGTTAGGATTCAAGAAAATACATTAGGTGATTTTGATCACCGGTTGGGTGACATGGTCTATAAAACCCCAAGATTCCATGGTACGTTTCCCATTGAATAATGCAATAGCCTGCATTGTACGCAACTTCGAGATTCTAACACACCGTGACCAATCAAACTAGCCATTATGAATAGTAATAACCACTTTTTGAAATTTTAAAAATTTTAACTATCCAAATGGACTTCCTTTTTGGATTCATAATATCGAAATTATCCTAGGGTGAAATTTTGGTATTTTTTATGAAAACTTTCATATTTTGATGAATAGTGAAAATTACTATATTTTAATTAAAAACAACTTTTTTAATCGAAATAATTAATAGTGATAAATTATTAATTTGAGTGTTTTTAAAGAATATTTAGAATATATTTTTACCATTTAATAAAATTTTTGTCATTGGACATAATTTCACATTTAAACCAGACATAAAAAAGTATCAATCTTTTGATAGTTATTATTTCTTAAAAACACACTTTTTGTTTTAACAGTGCGAATTAATTTTAAATTATTTTCTACCACTTCTATGTTTTGAATTTATAAAAATGGATTCCATATTTATAATCAAGAGGTCCAAATTGTGTAAATATGTAACTTTTATTTTTAGACATTTTAAAGTATTACTTCGGTAAATATTTTATTTACCATGGTTAAAGGGTAAATCCAGTAAATAAGGGTAAAACAATAATATTATAACAATACTAAATTACCCTAAAATGTGTTCTAACCCTTTTTTTGATACATGTCCGACCATGGTAATCTTTGGGTGGATTTTGGAACCCCATGGAGCCACTTTTAAGTGATAATGGTACATTATATAAATTATGTTAAAGTAAATACAAAAATTACATAAGCATATATCTTTTAGAAAAACAATTTTACATAGGGTTATATTTGTTATATATTCTACTATAAATATTAATTAGAAATATAAAATTATTTCCTATGCCATGGTATTTTTTTTATAATTTTTAGACATCTAATAAACTTTACTATTTATTACCCAATAATGATGTAGTGTTTACCTCATTAATAAATGATTTAAATAAATAAGAATGTAAAGACTAAAATAATAGCCAAAACGTGTCCAATTCTTATTGGATGATTTCATTTCGATCATGAGTCATCTTATCTTCAACTTTAATGAGTTTGGGGCCTTTAGAAACCAAATATCATTATATGATAAAATAATATTTTCAATCCTACCTAAAGAGCCTCTCCTCCCCATTATAAAAGGACCCCAATTATAACCAATTCCTCACATCTCTCAAGCCTTTTTAATCGTCAAAACTCTTCCCAATTAAGCTCCCTACATCCCTCTCCTCCTCATTGAATCATTACCTTAGGCAGAAGGCACTTAAAGAGTCATTTTTGTTTCAAACCAAAGGGAGTTACCCAAATTAAAGGTAACGATTTCTCTACACTTATTTTATTTTATTTTACTTCTCCAACCCCTAAACTTATCTTATTCATTTCTTTTGTAACAACACCAGTATACTAAATATACTAGGATATTTTTATGAGAATTATTCAAACTACACATACACACACCTCCATCTAATGGGTGAAGAACAAAATATTTCTGTGGATGGCAACCCAACGCATTACGAAACGATGATTGTTCAATTATCTCCTACCACCACTCATGGTGGCCATTATGATGGCACTGTAATTAAATATAATATTAATGATAATTATTTTATATATAAGCTTATGTAATTCCATTTTATATCATACGATTATTCATTTCATGTAGTATATATATACGATAATTTCATTGGAGGAAGTGCGGACTACCGCACCCTCAAAGTGATATGAATCGTTCATACCGTACATGGAACGTACAATGGATGGTGTTAATGAAATTAAGTAACATATATAAGATATTACATTATAATGGAAAAATAATATACCTATTTATCATTTTTTTATTCCTTTTCAAATGAAAAATGAAATGGAAGTAGTGTTCGTGCATATGTATGGATTACTGTCTCCACAAACGCGATGAGATTCGTTTCCCCATCATATCCATTAAAGAATAATTATAATTTGATGATTAAAAGTAATGATTAAGGACTTGATATCATTATGTATATGAATAAGATACAAACTATCCATAACAAACACATCTTACGTAACCAAGCATATAAAGGAAAATGAATCAGTTAACACCCAAAACAAAGATAATACTAAAATATTATTGACAAATAAATATTAAAAGATAACATATGATATCATATTTATGTATATAATTATTTTATAATTTAATAACAATGATTTAACTATTATACAAGAGGTTAACCTACCCTCAACCAAGGAAAAGTATAAGGTAAGGGTTAATTCTACAATCTCTTCATTATCCGAGATTATTTATACGCAATTATCTACTCGGACCTCTTTATTATCCAAATCCTTGTTTCTTAAAAATGTATTTCAAAACATTATTACTATTTTATAGATTACATGTTAAATTAATTTATACCCTTGTTTGACTTTTTATGAGATGTTTATAAAGTAATCTTTCTGTCGTTTTCCAAACAAACTCCTTTTTAACCTTTTTGATTGAATTAAGGTAAGAATGTCTTTTTTTTACTTATATGGTGGGTGCAGCTATTTTCCGCCATTATAAAATCATCGAAGCTTCCCTTACAAGCTTATAAAAATATTTTCAAAAAAAAATCTTTATTATTATTATTTCAAAATAGAAAGAGATATTTCTCTAAAAAGGGTTTATATTTCATCTATGTCAACATCCATTGATGACTTTTAAGTTTATTTGAAGTTGATTTATTATGATGAAAAACTTCCTTATTGTATTGAACGTTTTTTGATATATTTGACTGTGGATGTGATATCTTTATACCATTCATGGTTTATGGTTGAAGTATTGACAGTTCGTATGCTAGTTTTACTATGAATGTTTATGATATGTTTAAACCTTTTCATATGAGAAATTTATTGGACTTAGTAAGCAATGGCTGGAGCCCGCTATAGCTCATCGATGCGTCGATAGGTCTCATGAGACAACTAGACGTGGAATTGGATGAGGCCCTTTACCAATTTGATATATAGTTCTGGCCGAGGCCTTAATCATTTTTAGACGCCTTGGCCGAGGCCTTGAAATAATGTTTCAGAATGTTCGGCATTATACATTCCCTCATTATGAAAATAATATTGATGGTTCATGTGGTCATTTGACTAGTAGAATACCAATGATCTTGTTTTATTATGGCATTATTTACTCAACTCATATTCCTGCCATTAAAGTATTCATGTTTATTATTGGTAAATGAATTTGGTTTCAATTATTCACCATGCTTAATATTTATGTTATCTTCCGTTGTATTGCTTACCCTTACTGAGCATTTGAGATCACCCCTTTCTTATGTTTCATTTTCCTAGGATATGATGAAGTTAGTTATGAGTGACATGTAGGAATTATTTAGGAGGCTTGGATATTTCCAATGGAATAAATTATTGTTGTATTTATTTTCAAGTTTTAAAGTAGAACTTATGTATGAATCTTGTTTAGAATAATACTAAACTGATCGGTCTATCGAGACATGATTTCCTTGGGATCATTCCAATGTTATGTAATAATGCACCGACTCTGGGTAACTGGGTTCGGGGTGTTACAGTTGGTATCAGAGGAAGTTTAGTACAAAATTTGGAAGCTAGATTTAGATAAACTCTAATTAGAAAACATAGACCTAAGATGGACTTTGAGGATTAGTATATAAGAACTTCCGAGAATTTTGGTATTGTAATTATTTTGTGTGTTTTCCAAGAAATACATCCTTGTCTTGATACAAGCAGGTAGAGGCGGCTCTGGCACATATGTACCTAGGGGTAAAACCCAAAAACACCACTTTGAGCTAGACACGAATGGGAACTGGTGCATAACAACGGGCCTTGCTGCACCCTTTGTTATGACACTCTCAGGGGATATTCTTAGGATACTTCTCATTATCTTTACAAACCATTATGAAGGGTTTATGAGTATATACTTCCTCAAAGAAAACATTTTTTTAGGATTATGGGTTATATCCATAAATAGTTCAATTTATGTTAAGTGTTTTACATGTATGGAATTATGTATTTTGATTCATAATCTGATCTAGTTTATGTCATTGTTTATAAATGACACCAAGTGGAGGGAATGGACACTGTATCAATGCACACACTCCATGTAGGTATTTCCCTCCTGTTCAAGATAATTATAGTGGATCTGGTGATACAACTGGTGCTGATCAGCTTATCACCATACTAGGACAACTCACTCATGTTATGAATAATAACCTTACCCGTATGGAGCACCCAGATCAACAGTGTGGAGGATTAATATCAGATCACTTAATGAGGAAACAACCATAGACATTCAATCGGAATACAAATCCATTGGTGGCTGAGCAATGGATAAATTTCTTAGAGAAAATATTCCATGCTTTGGGGAGTAGTGAAAGAGAAAAAGTTATCATTGCAGTTTACCGCCTCACTGGAGATGCTGATCAGTGGTGGTCATTGATTCAAAACACAAAGGAAGATGATGAAGCATCAAATATGGAATGGAGGGAGTTCAAAGGTCTTTTCTTAGAAAAATACCTTCCTCGTGACCATTGAGCAGATATGGAAAGGCAATTTCTAAGTTTGAGGCAAAAGGACGATGTGAATGTCGAAAAGTATGAGGCTAACTTTACAAGGTTTGCGAGGCATGCTGTAGATTATATACATAACCCAAGAAGTAAGATTGATCATTTCATTGATGGGTTAAAACCATTTCTCCATCGAGCACCAGTATCACAATCCTTATCATCATACAAAGATATTGTCTCAGGTACAATCAAGACAAAAAAGTAATTCTCTAAGTCTTATGACTTTAAATCAAAGCAAGGGAAGAAGTGATCTGCTGAACACTCTAGGAAAGGAAATAAGGAAACAAGGAAGAATTGAATTTCCACCCTGTGATAATTGTGTAAGGAAGCACTCTGGTGACTTTCTAAAAGGAAAAAGATTATGCTACAAATGTAGACAGAAAGGCCATATAGTTGGTGATTGTAAAGGAAAGAAAGACGCTACCAATGATCAATGCTAAAATTGCAGGGAGAAGGGACATTATGAAAATAAATGTCCTAAGCGTTAGGGAAAACATACCTTTTAAAGGGCCTAGGGACCAAGTCCAAGATATTTCAATAACTACTGCTGAGGTTGAAGCCCTATAAGATATGCTGGCAGGTAATTTAATGGTTTCCTCAAGTTTAGAAAATGCTTTATTTGATTCTGGATCATTGCATTATTTCATATCGTCTGAGTTTGCTAAGAAAATTAGATATTTCCAATTTTATTTAACAAAGGAGTTATCAGTCAAAAATCTTAAGGGAAGTATCATTGCTACAATGTTCTGCGAATCAGTTCCCATTAGAGCAAATAAATGTTTTTTATCTACTGATCTCGAGGTCATACCCATGATTTAATTTGATATAATACTAGGTATATATTGGCTTTCAGACCATGATGTGAAGATTTATTGTAAGAAGAATGAGGTTACGATTTTTGATGATGATGATAAAGAACACCTTATCTTTAGAGAATAATTGTCACCACCTGATTATTATCTAGACCCACCCCTAGTAGCTCAACTAAATTCCATTATCAGGGCGGAAGAGAATGAAATAACTGTGATTGAGGAAAGGAATGTTCAAATAGAGGATCTACCTATTGTTAAATAATATGTAGATTTGTTTTTAGAAGATTTACCTAGACATCCTCATGAATGAGAAATTGAGTATTCCATTGATTTAATTCCTGTTTCAAGGCCCATATTGGAGACCCTTATAGAATGTCCACTGTGGAATTGGTTTAACTAAAGAAACAACTGTAGGAATTGAGTAATAAGGGATTTATTCTCCCTAGTGTTTCTCTATGGGGATTCCACTGTCCTTTTTGTTATGAATAAAGATGGATATATGAGGTTATGTATAGACTACATGGAAACCAATGATGTAAAAATAAAGAACAGGTATCCCCTACCTCGCATTGATTATTTATTAGACCAACTGCATGGAGCTCAATACTTTTCAAAGATTGACCTTCGATCTGGATACCATCAGTTGTGTGTGAAGAAGGAATACATTCTAATGATAGCATTTTGAACCAGGTACAAGCATTACAATTTTACAATAATTCCTTTTGGATTGACTAATGCACCCTCAGTATTCATGGATCTAATGAATAGAGTTTTCAAGGAATATCTCGATGATTGTTTGGTGGTTTTTATTGATGATATCTTGGAATACTCCAAAATCTATGAAGATCATGAAAATCACTTGCGCATTATCCTGAAGACTCTTAGAAGACAAGAATTATATGGGAAGTTTAGAAAGTGTGAATTCTGGCATCAGGAGATTTCTTTTCATAGCCATATTGTCTCTTAAGATGGAATCTCCGTTGATCCTTCTAAGAACAAGGCAATCCAAGAATGGCCATCACCGACAAGTATAACTGAGGTACGCAGTTTTATTGGTTTAGTAGGTTATTATCGGTGTTTTGTCCAGAACATTGCCCGATTGGCTAACCCATTAACGAAGCTCACACATAAAGGGGTTAAATTTGTTTGGACAATAGAGTGTGAATAATGTTTTGGGGAATTGAAGAGAAGATTAGTCAATGCTCCTATATTGAATCTACCATCGGGAAATGATGTATTTGTTATTTATAATGATGCCTCAAAGAAAGGACATGGTTGTGTCCTTATGGAGAATGATAGGGTAATTTCCTATGCATCACGACAGCTAAAAATTCATGATAAAAACTATCCTACTCATGATCTTGAGTTAGCAGCTATAATATTTTCTTTTATGATTTGTAGGTATTATCTCTATGGTAAAAAATTTGAGATTTATATTGATCACAAGAGTTTGAAGTATATTTTCTCATAGAAAGAACTCAACATGAGGTAAAGGTGATGGCTTGAACTACTCAAAGATTATGATTGCATGATACACTACCACCTGGGGAAGGAAAATAAGGTGGCAGATGCTTTGAGAAGAAAGGATCATGGAGTTTTGAACAAGATGAGAGTTGAAAGGGATCCTATTTTCATGGATCTAGTGAAGATAGACATGGGAATAACCATGGAAGGTGAAACATCAATGCTTTTTCAAATGGTTTCCAGACTATCTTTACTAGAAAAGATAAAGAGTTCTCAGACTGGTGATGAAGAGTTTCCAAAGAATATTAAAGCTGTGAATGATGGAAGATTGAGTGACTTTGTGTATGAAGATGGAATTTTGATGTTTGAGAAGAGACTTTGTGTTACCAATATACCTGATCTAAAAATATAATTGTTTGATGATTCTCATAGTTCCAATTTTTCTATACACCATGGGAGCACAAAAATGTATAGATATTTGATGGAACATTTTTGGTGGGGAAACATGAAGAGGGAGATTGCTGATTTTGTGTCAAGATGTATGGTTTGTAAACAAGTGAATGTTGGAAGGCAGTAGCCTTGAGGAGTTATACAACTTCTTCCCATACCAGAGTGGAAATGGGATAATATTATGATGGACTTTGTCGTGGGACTACCAAAGACTCCTAGAAGGAATAATGAAATATGGGTCATTGTTGGTCATCTTACCAAGTCAGAAAATTTTCTTGCTATAAGAGAATATCTAGCACTTGAATGTCTACAAAGGATATATATTAATGAACTTGTGAGACTTCATGGAGTACCCCTATCAATTGTTTCAGATCATGATCCACATTTTACATCAAGATTCAGGAAGGGTATTCATGGGGCCTTGGATACTAAACTTTGTTTGAGCACTGCCTACCACCCCCAAACTGATGGACAATCAGAACGGACTATTCAAACCGTAGAATACATGTTGAGATCTTTCTCACTTGACTTTCAGGGTATATGGGATCAATATTTACCTCTGGTGGAATTTTTCTATAACAATAGCTTCCATTCAAGTATTCAGATGGCACCATATGAAGTGTTATATGAAAAGAGATGTCGCACACCAACCTTTTGGGATGATGTTGGTGAAAAAAAACTCATAGGGCCATAAATAGTGGAAGAAACGATAGAAAAGGTGAAGGTAATCCAAACCCACATCAAAGAAGCTCAAAGTAGGCAGAAGAGCTATTCCGATAACTAAAGGAAGGATTTGGAATTTCAGGTCGGAGATCATGTTTTCTTGAAGGTATCTCCATGGTAGGGAGTTATACATTTTGTTAAGAAAGGTAAATTGAGTCCCAGGTACATGAAACCTTTCAATATTCTAGAACGAATTGTGGTTGTAGCATACTGTTTGTAAATACCACCAAATCTCTCCATAGTTCACGATGTGTTCCACGTATCATTGATGAGAAAATACATGCCTGACCCAACACATGTACTCAGCTATGAGGAATTAGAACTAGAAACCGATATATATTATTGCGAAGATCCCATCAGGATTCTTGATACCAGAGAACAAGTTTTGAGAAACCGGACGACTCATCTGGTAAAATATCTATGGAGAAACCGTAAGATGGAAGAGGCAACATGGGAACCTAAGGAACTAATGATGAAGAATCTCCTGAGTCTTTTTATGTAGTAATATTCAAGAAATTTCGATGAAAAAATTATTTTAAGTAGGGGAGAATGTAACACCCCAATCTTCCATGGTACGTTTCCCTTTGAATAATGCAATAGCTTTCATTGTATGCAACTTCGAGATTCTAACACACCGTGACCAATCAAACTAGATGTTATGAATAGTATTACCCAGTTTTTGAAATTTTATAAATTTTATCTTTCAAAATGGACTTCATTTTTGGATTTAGAATATTGAAGTTAGACTATGGTTAAATTTTGGTATTTTTCTGAAAACTTTCATAATTTGATGAATAGTGAAAATGACTAAATTTTAACTAAAAACAACAATTTCAATAAAAATAATTAATAGTGAAAAATTATTAATTTGAGTGGTTTTAAAGTATATTTATAATATATTTTTACCATTTAATACAATTTGGGTCATTGGACATAATTTCACATTTAAACCGGCCATTAACAAGTACCATTCTTTTGATAGTTATTATTTCTTAAAAACACGTTTTTTATTTTGACAACGGGAATTAATTTTTAATTAATTTCTGCCACTTCTGTGTTTTGAATTTAGAAAAATGTATTACATATTTATAATCAGGAGTTCTAAATTGTGTAAATAGGTAACTTTTATTTTTAGACATTTCTAATAATTACTTCGGTAAATATTTTATTTACCATGTTTAAAGGGTGAATCCAGTAAATAAGAGTAAAAAAATAATATTATAAAAATACTAAATTACCCTAAAACGTGTCCAAACCCTATTGGATGATACAAGTCCAACCATGGGAATATTTGGGTTGATTTTGGGACCCCATGGAGCCACTTGTAAGTGATCATGACAGTTTATATTAATTAAGTTAAAGTAAATACAAAAATGACATAAGCATATATCTTTTAGAAAAAAAACTTTTACATAGGGTTATATATGTTATATTTTCAACTATAAATATTAATTAGAAAGATAAAAATATTTCCTACATCATGGTATTTTTTTTATAATATTTAGTCATATAATAAACTAAATTATTTATGACACAATAATGATGTAGTGTTTACCTCATTAATAAATGATTTGAATAAATAAGATTATAAAGACTACAATAATCCCAAAACCAGTCCAATTTTTATTAGATGATTTCATTTCAATCATGAGTCATATTATATTCAACGTTAATGAGTTTTGGACATTTAGGAACCGAATATCATTATATAATAAAATAATATTTTCATTCCTTCTTAAAGAGTCCCTCCTAACCATTATAAAAGGACACCACTTATAACCAATTCCTCGCACCTTTAAAGGCTTTTGGATTGTCCAAAATCTACCCAATTAATCTACCTACATCCCTATCCTCCTCCTAAAAGCCTTACCTTAGGAAAAAGGCACTTCAAGAGTCATTTTTGTTGTTCAAACCAATGTGAGTTACCAAAATTAAATGTAACGATTTCTCTTAGCTTATTTTATTTTATTTTACTTATCCAACCCATAAACTCTTCTTATTCATTTATTTTGTAACAAAACCAGTATACTAAATATACTAGTATATTTTTATGAGAATTTTTCGAACTACACATACACACACCTCCATTTAATGGGTGAAGAACATAATGTTTTTATGGATGGAAACCAAATGCCTCATGAAACAATGATTGTTCAATTATCTCCTACCACCTATCATGGTGGCCATTATGATGGAACTGTAATTAAATATGATATTAATGATATTTATTTTATATATAATCTTCTTTAATTTCATTTTATTTCATACCATTATTCGTTTCATGTAGTATATATATACGATAATTTCATTTGAGGAAGTGCGGACTACCGCCCCCTCAAGGTGATATGACTCGTTCATACCATACATGGAATGTATAAAGGATGATGTTAATGAACTTAGGTATCATATATAAGATATTATATTATACAGGAATAATAATATACCTATGTATCATTTGGTTTTTATTCCTTTTAAAATTAAAAATGAAATAGAAGTAGCATTCATGCGTACGTACGGATTACAGTCTCCACGAACGCGATGAGATTCATTTCCACATAATATTCATTCAAGACTAATTCTCATTTGATTATTAAAAGTAATTTTCAAGGAAATTATATAATTATGGATATTAATAAGATAAAAACTATCCATAACAAACACAATTTACATAACAAAGCATATACAGGAAAACGAATCAGTTAAAACCTGAAACGACGATAATACTAAAATATTATTAACAAAGCAATATTAAAAGATCATATATGACTTCATATTTATGTATATGATTAATTTATAATATAATAACAATTATTTAACTATTATATATGAGTTTGAACTACCCACCACCAAGGAAAAGTACAAGGTAAGGGTTAATTCTACAATCTCTTCATTATCCCAGGCTATTTATACGTAATTATCTACTGGGACCTATTTATCATCTAAATATATGTTTCTTAAAATTGTATTTGAAAACATTATTAATATTTTACATAATATGGGTTAAAGTCATTTATACTCTTTTTTGGATTTTTATAAGAAGTTTAAAAAGGAATCATTCTCTTGTTTTCCAAACAAGGTCCTTTTTATCCTTTTCGATGGAATTAAGGTAAGATTGTCTTTTTTAACTTATATGGTGGGTGCGGCTATTTTCCACAGTTATAAAATCATTGAATATTCCCTTACAAGTTTATAAGAATTTTTTCAAAATAAATGTTTTCTTTATGATTATGATTTCAAAATAGAATGAGATATTTCACTAAAAAGGGTTTAGATTTCATCTATGTCAACATCCTTTGATAAATTTTAAGTTTATTTGAAGTTGATTTATTATGATGAAAAACTTCCATATTATATTGAAGGTTTTGTGATATGTTTGACTATGGATGTGCTATTTTTATACCATTCATGGTTTATGGTAAAAGTATTGACATTTCATATGCTAGTTTTATTAAGAATGTTTATAATATGTTTAAACCTTTTCATATGTGGAATTTATTGGACTTAGTAAGTGATGGGTGGAGCCCGGTATAGCTCCTCGATGCATCGGTATGTCTCATAAGACAACTAGATGTGGAATTGGCCGAGGCCCTTTCCCAATTTGATATATGGTTCTGGCCGAGGCCTTAATCATTTTTAGAAGTCTTGGCTGAGGCCTTGACAAAATGTTTCAGAATGTCCGACATTATACATTCCCTCATTATGAAAATAATATAGATGGTTCATGTGGTCATTCAACTAGTAGAATACCAATGATCATGTTTTTTTATGGAAATATTTACTCAACACATATTCCTGCCATTAAATTATTCATGTTTATTATTGGTAAATGCATGTGGTTTCAATTATTCATCATGCTTAATATTTATGTTATCTTACGTTGTATTGCATACCCTTATGGAGAATTTGAACTCACCCCTTTCTCGTGTTTCATTTTCCCAGGATATGAAGTAGTTAGTTATGAGTGACTTGCAGGAATTATTTTGGAGGTTTTGAAGATTCCAATGGAATAAATTTCTGTTTTATTTCTTTTCAAGTTGTAAAGTTGAACTTATGTATGAATCTTGTTTCCAATAATACTAAACTAATCAGTCTTTCGAGACATGATTTCCTTGTGATCATGTCGTTGTTACGTAATAATGCACCGACTCTTGGTAACTGGGGTCAGGGTGTTACATGGTCATTGGTTTGAGGAGATGATATCGTTGAGCTATAGGCATGGACCATGTAATATAGGATAGTGACGACCATTAGAGTGAGAAACATTGTGACAGGGGAATGAGATTTTGGGATGACATGGATTAGGTACATGGTTTTTGATTGCTACTCACTGTGATTATCAAACGTCCTATTGAATTTGTGTTCAAATAGATAGGAAGCAGATGATTTCGTGGTGTTAACCACTCATGTGGGTAGAGGCCTCTGTTTGAGGTAGATTTGGGTGGTATTGATCACCATTATGGTTGGAGGTTCCTACCATATAAATCCACAGGGATACTAAGGAGCCCTAGGGTGATGATATTGAGACCATCAGATGCGGGATGAAGGTATACATATATTTAGGCCATTGGGACTAGATTATTTGGGAGTATGGATGTCACCATTCCTTGTGTAATTGGTTGTTGAGATCATTATGTCATTATTTTTTGGATAGATATTCCTATACGTTGGGCGTTGTGCTTCTATTTACTAGGGATTATTCACAGATTAGTTCAAAGGACCTGGTACTATTTTGGGTGTTCCTTCAATTTATCGGTTATATGATTGATGGAATGAAGTGTTAAGTTATGTTTTGGAGGTGCAACCTGCTGGCTAAATTGGAATAATTTTCATTAGAGGGTGCCATGGGATTTGTTTTTAGGATCATCTCCACTATTATTATATTGGATATGGATAATGTAGGTATCATATTCCTTATGGTTTTTGACCATAAGGGAATAAGGTTCTTTAATATAATGTTCTTTTACTATTTTATTTATTTTCATATAAACCAGTTTTATCACAAATTTAGGATAGGAAGATGTTGGAGGTGGCCTACTAATATTATTCTCACACCATATATAGGCTCATCAGGACACAAGTAGACTTTAATCTCTTTTGATTAGTTAAGAGACCGATATTATGATCTTGACCAAAGAGATCATGTCAGATATTTTTCATGGATGTATGGAAAGGAATTGGGTTCATGTATCATCTAGAGATTATCATTTATTTTTCTTTTACTCCACATGTTTATATGTATATAATATTATGGTTGGCCAAGGGAGACCCTTTTTTACTTATTTTATTTTTGGAAATAATGTTTATGAATGATTCTACAAATGGAGTTTTTTCTAAAGATGGTGTTCTTGTAGTTTAATTTATTTGTTACTAAATTTTGTTTATTCTTCCACTACTGTAGTATTTTTTATCCATTATAGTGAGGAACTAGTCTCATCGTCTTATGGACTTTATTTTTTATGGATTATATTTATATATACCATTATTATTATCACCACCATGGGTTATAGCCTCCCCATAGTCACCTCTTTACACCACCATTGTTAGTTGGAAACATTTCTTATATGGGGATTCATGCCTAAGGATCAGTGGCCAACATTCCCCAACAACTATTTTAGTGGAAAATTGGGTCTGGGATCTACATAAAACCTTACCAACATTAACCATTATATTTATTCACAAACAATGCTACTACATAGCCAACATCAGTTTGGGATAACTCAAATTCATACTATGATAGATTAATTACCATCTCAGTTCACATTCTATATCTTTCCAACATGAAATAATAATAAATTTAATATTCCCTTTTTGTACAACCTAAAAAAATTATAATCATAACTCTGGTATGAATACTAATAAAAACAATACATAAGTTATTTTTTGATCATATACCATATAATAGATCACCATATAGTCCTTATGATATCTATAAATTTAATCTTTTTTTAGTATCATTATATCTCTATGTAATTTACTCCACATATCTATGTGACAATCAAATAAAACCCTCCCACT
The DNA here is from genome assembly GCA_963277665.1 of Viscum album. NCBI lineage: Eukaryota > Viridiplantae > Streptophyta > Magnoliopsida > Santalales > Viscaceae > Viscum > Viscum album. The sequence continues at coordinate 343,635,735 of OY728165.1, read as the reverse complement.
AATCTCTTTTAGTGAGTAACATTTTTGAATAATGGTAAGACTTGGAAAAAAATATTCTAACTATTTAATAATGTTAATATATAAATAAATGTCCATAATTTCAAAAAAAATTATTCAATAGTTTTTATAAATTTTATTGTCTACTCAGAACTCTTTTTGTGTTCATTATCATCCTCTTGGAACCTATACATTCAAAAAAATTCTCTCAGGTCATTTTGGTAACCAAATGTAACTCCAAACAAAAAAATTCTTTGCAAACATATTCTAAAATACATTAGGATATAATCTTTCATCCACTTCATTAGAATAAAAAAATATGACTTTTATATTTCACTTTACCCACATAACCTAATATCATTTAAGATATTGTGTAAAATTACCTTGGAGTTTTTATTTATTTTATAATTTATCTATTATACTTTAAAATTATATAAGTATAAGAATATTATAAATAATATCTTAGAAAAAATATATATTTTTATAATATATTTATAAGATATTCAAAACAATTTTTAGTTTGTAAATAACACTTATTTCTTTTCGTTGGAATATTTAAAAAATTAAAATCATAATATCTATGTATTATTTGCTTTTCTATGTATTTGGGCATCTATTTATGAAAATACATTTTTATTTCATAATGTATAACATTTAAGGTTGTGGTAAATATTTACCTCATATTTTAACAAATATATTGAATAAACTCATTTTTCTAATAAAAACTCATTTTATCCAAATTTTCTTCTTAAACATGTTATAGAGTTCGATGAGTCCTAAACCATGGGTTTCATCTCATGTTTTTCATAATAAATAATTATTTGAAATTTACTTCTCTTATCATATATGTAAAATTAGGTAACTATACCCATCCATTATTTAGATATATTTATGCTTTAAATATTAATTTTCATGTAACTTCATTATTTGGTAGCACATTTCTTCAACACAGAAATGATAACTTCATACTTTGTCAATTAATTAAAATGATTGTAATTTCATATATTTTTAAAACAATTATAAAATAAGAATTTGGTTTCATTTACCTTTTAATAACAAATAATTGGGTCTATAACACCAATAATTTACCTACACTCTCTATATATTTTCTCAAACAACTTCAGGTATCACTAATAATTCCATCATATTGTAACATTACCCCTAATTCACTAACTTTTATTTTGGGATTAAATTACTTTTAATGGCTTCCCAAATGAATAATTTTTAGTAATTCCAAATTAATTTAATTCTTCTAATTTGATCTTCTACACATTTTCACTATCAACACATATCCAGAAACTAGAAATATCATTCCATGTTCATCTATCCTTGACACCTTGGGAAAATAGAGTAAAATTTTAATGAACTCATTCAAAATATAAAACATTCCCATGGATGATAAAATTATTAATTCTATAGAAAAAATAATACATATTTAAATCCTTTATCCTATTGAAGTAATTTATATACAAAACCATATTGAATATATGTGTCGTGTCTAAATTTTGTTTAATTATTTGACATCTAATTCATTTAAAACCTTGTGTGAATCAATCTTTTTTTCTAGTAAGAACTGACATCCACTTGTGAAAAAATTCCACATTGGGTAACAAATAAAGTCCTACCCTAACACATAGAATTTTTTTCCTTTATAATGATGGTTAAAAATATTTATAACAAATTTAAGATATTATTTCCAATAAGATTTTATTTTAAAATATTCATCTCAATGTCATATTTTATGGTAATGATCCTATTATATATATAAAAGAATATTTTTTCAGATTTTTTTCATGATTTACATGAATAAGACAACCCCAAAATATTAATTACATATGTTGTATGTATATATCATATTTTATGACATAGAAATATCATAAATCCTAGATTTTCAATTAATTATATGTCAGACTATGTATATATAAATGTTAAACCGAAAATGAAAGTCATAAAACATAACTTTTAATATCATAATGTGCAGTATTCATTTCACCCTTTATGATTGATGTGGTGGTCAAATGTTATGTGTAAATGTTCATTTGATTCATCTATATTGACTATAATTAACGATTCGTTTCATAAGATGTAACACATTGTATATGCAATTTTGAAAGATTTCCATAAAATATAGATCCATTTACTCATGTGTTATAACACATGAGTAAATTCATAAATACTAGAGGAGTGTCCTTAGAAGATTTATAAATTATCCTACATTCTTATTATGGGGTGTGACCACTCATTCATTCATGGTCAAAAACCCCTTTCTCTAATAGCTATCATTATCCATCATATTTTTCCTTATAAGGTACTAGTATTCTTTAAATGAAATGATAACCTTACTCGTGTGGTCAGTGATTGATCACCAAACCATGGATACCATTGAAGGAGAAAATTCATTTGACTATATCTCGTGTTATCTTCATCAAATACATATTATGAATATGTGAAACAACTCATCAGTGTAAGGTACACATTAAATAGTTCTTCATCTTTAGAATGAATGGTTCCACCTTTATAATATAAAGATCTTGGATTAGGGTATCTTAATTGCTTATGATATTCTTAACAAATGTTCTAAGATCCATTGAAACCAAATAGTGGTACAAGATCCTTATTATGCCTTTAGATTCAAGAAATATTACAAGAAATGATAGGATTTCACATTTTATATCTATATAATTCTTATTTTTATATGAAATTGGTTTTTTATTTTCCCCAATTAAATCAACGATTAAGATACTGAGATATTATATCTAAATATTCAAAAAAATCCATTAATATTAAGTAATCGTAGAAAATGATATAAAAATTATTTTATTTAATGATATCATTGAGCTATATTTTTTAAATATTTTTTCACATCTACGTTGCAATATCAATTCATATCATTAAATTTGATATGATATCATGCAAGAAGATATCAATATCAGTTGTAAAATATGATTGATAGAACATAAACCATTTCGACACATCTCTCTATCTATCTTATTATATGATTTCTCTTAAGTCATTAAATTAAATATTAAGTGTAACTTTATATTATATGTATATTATTAAATATGATTAGTAAAGAAATTATTTATTTAAATTAAAATATTAATTTTTTTATATTATTTTTAAATTGATTATAAATAAAGTTTAATTGTATTTAAGAGAAACTTATTAATTTATAAAAAATTTAAATATTAACTATTTATAAATTGTAAATAATTAACTAAATTCATATTTAAGAATTATTTTATAAAAATTATTTCATAATATTAAATATTAATATTCAAATAACTTTAATTAAATTATGATCCTTGACATATGATTTAAAAATAAGCTGATTTTTTATAAATTATAATGTTAATTAATAAAGTGTTTATATTTTAAAAGTTGAGGATAAATATAAAGTGTTTATATTATAAGATAATGAGTTGTTCATAATAATTATTTTGAATTTTTCATGTTAAGGGCCTTATTTGGGATATTATTTGGAACACAAAAGAAGACGTTTTCATGATTTATTTGTTCAAGGTTTAGATAATCTTACACATGTGATATTTGGATTGTGTAAAATGTTTATAAAATAGAATTTGGATTATAAATTTTTTTATAATTTATAAAATATCATATTTTTTAAGGAATGGTCATTTAGTGTATAATATGAAATTTTTTTATATTAAAAAATGAATATAAAGTGTTTATATTCAAGATTATGGAATGTTTAAAATGAATAAACAATATTATAAAGTGTTTATGGTTAGTATTTATTTATGAATTATTCACAAATATTTATCTCAAGATTAAACATGTTAATTTTCCTTTTTTAAAAGTTATTTCCTGATTCATAGTTATATTTTTTTATTATGAATTGATTTATGATTTATTTTAAATTTTTATGTTGTTTCTTAAAATTTTCAAATATGCATTTATTATGTTACATGCATAGTGTGATAATGGATTAATTTTAATTTTTCCAGGACTTTGATTTTTAATTATATTTATTATATTGATTTTATTTATTTAATATAGTTCACAAATATTAGGTATTATATTTGTATTATATTATAATCTCTATTATCTAAAGTGTATATGGGTACATGGAATTTTGGTCATACTTCCCACTAGCATAATGTCTTGTGACTTATTCTAGAAGGGAGGGGGTTGGCTATGTGTGTCTCCAATCCTAAACATGATTGGGCTTCCAAATTTATATAATTAAAAAATATTACATGAAAAGTTTGTATATGTTATGCCTGAGATGCATTAGGATATGTTTAAATACGTTTTGATTCAATTATTAGGTGAGTGGCCCAAACTATTAGTTATGTAATGAGTTATGCATCAAAATGGTTTGAATATTTTAATTTAGTGAGTGGAATAAAATTCCGAAATAAATATTGAGAAGAATGAAGAGATATAGGTAATAACAAGATATAATATTGTGAGATTAAATCCCCTTCAAAATACTAAGTGTTAGATTCCTTCAAAATAATGCCTTTTCATGATCAAGATCATTTAGTATTGGTGACCATAATAGTTAGATTCCCTTGGATTATCTTTTGTGTTTTAAAAAAGTAATGATGTGACACTAATATTTAGGTGCCTAATTATTGGAACTATTTTTTATTACAAACTAATAAGACCTAATGTTTTGTATAATATATGAATTGAATTATGTTTATATTGATATGATGTATTTTCATAAAAAGTCGTAAACTCAACTGTCCCAGATTTATATCTAATAGGATTAATAATTATTGTTTACCAAATAGTGTCATGGATTTTATTCATTCTCAACCCCGTGAAAGTAATGATGAAAGATGGATCTTGTCCCACTAATGGATATAATGAGTTTTAAAGGGGTATAATTTTAGTGGGAGACCATTTAATAAAATTATTTTTTAAATTTTTATAAAAATTCATATCCATATGATAAAATATTATATTATAGAAAAATATGTTCATCCTCATTAAATGTATAATTCCCAAAAGGATCGATGAAGAAACATGATGGGTGAATCATGTTACCTACTTTTTACTAGATTTTGAATTAAACTTATAATATTTAACCCCTTTGATTCATGAAACCCTATTCCAAATTATGAAACTCGTGGATCTTTTTTTAGTTCACCATTCACATAAACCACATCCAATTCAAAAAATCAATATAGTATAGAAAATTTATTTTATTTCAGCACAAAATCAACTCTTTCTCCATCATCTTTTTTCAAGGGAAATATTTCTCAATAGGTTTTCCCTTTTTCTTCCAATGACCACCTCAATCTATCAACATTCTCACATATCTACAACACTCATCTCCTTATTGATTGATATATTTTATTTTTCTATAGTACAACAAAAAACATATCCAAACACATACATTCCATAATTGTACATATATTATACTACTGTATTTTGGGGTCTTCTCACATTTTGATAAACTGAATTTTGTGTAAAAAATTCAAATAAAATACAATATCATGTATGATGAATGACTATATATTATATTTTAAAATAATCTCTTGACTGATTCCCATGAGTTTCTCTACTTCATTCCCAAGTAGTTTTTTAAATATAACCTTCATTATTTTTCTCATTTTCCACTCTCAATATTATCCCAAATATATCTTCCAAATAACTATACAGCATCCTCAATGCTCTTTACTTCTTCTCAAGATTTGATAAAAAAGTAATTTATAATATTTAAATCCACTAAAGATCAAGATTATCATTTTTACATTTTCCCTTTCTTGATTGATTATCTAGAAATTCGTATATTCAGGTGATATAAATTCCATACCTTTCATATTAACTCTTATTTATCTTCTCAAGTATCAGTATTTTCTTAAATGATATTTATAATTTTTGAAAATGAATTATTATCATAGGAATCATCATTTATCATTCCCTATCTATTTATAAATTCCGTTAAATAAATATACAATTAAAATTTCCCCATAAATTCATTAAATTCGATATTTTCCTACACTCCTTTATGATTTTATTTTGTAATTCTATGGTTTGAATCACTTACACTTTTAGGATCATGTATTATTTAAAATATTGAATAATGGTTTTGTAATCAAAATTATTAATTACTCATTTAGAATATAAATTCTACATACTCAATATTTCAATCTTTATAATTCTAGAAATGTTTCTAAGTGTTAATCCTCCCGCAGAGTAGAAATTATGATTATGATGATTATTTTTATGAAAATGAAAATTTATCCTTATATCAATCCTTATAAATTTATAATACATACGCACTCTAGTGATTCATTATAACAAATACTTCAAATGTTTTTTATAAAAACAATGTTGCTTCCATTTTTCTACACAAGTGAAAAAAGGATCCTTATACATCTCAAGAGATAATCCTTATTAATTTGGCTGATGATAGATACACATTTCAAGAATTATCCAATTTTAGATTCTACATATGAAATAGGGATTTCTTCATATTACCTTAATTTCACTACCCGCCTTCACCAAGATGAGAGAAGGTACACCAAACAACCAGAAACTTCCTTCCTCAAGTTGAATGAGCGATAATGACCCCCATGTCCTACCTTTAGTAGGCTCCGAAGTGCCGACTAGCACCATGGGTATAGAATCACATGTAATATGGAAGGAATTACTCTTTTTATTTTGTAGGATTGGAAGATACAATGGTAAAAAAACCCAAACAACTCCAAAAATAAATGTAAATTTAAGTCCAAAACCCATTACCCGGTGCATGATCAAAGGTAAACCCATAGAAAGTAGAAGAAAACTACAAATGGAAGGTACTAAAGGAAAATAAAACGAAAAAAGAAGTTGTCCCAACACCCAAGATAGTATGGCCCCACATGGTCCCTGATGTACTCTTGTAAATGTGAAAGTAGTTTTATATATGTAGGGTGAGTATACAGGTATACTCATTAGGGAAAAACCAAAATCTCTCATGCACAAGTTGGAGGCATTCTAATGCCCCGTGAGGAAGTAGAGGTAACCAAAACACCTAGAAAAGAAACTATCCACCCAACCTCACCAAGTCACACTCCCCAAATAATTCAAGTCAGGTAAGTAAAAGTAATATCACATCGATATTTGGATACCCCACACCACTTCCCACTGGTTATTGAAGAAATCCTACACATGAGACCACCCTCTCCATTCTCCCTGTAGTCCCACTACCACCCCAACTACAACCTTATGGGCCACCACAACCATGTATCCTTCTCGCAGACACCTGGTCCACCATAACCTCCCGTAACCACACCCACAAACACCTGGGCCAGAACAACTACCTCCACACTCGAAGACACATGGGCCTCATCTTGAAGACACTTGTGAAAAAACTTTCCCGCACACTTCTGGTCCAACCACAACAATGTACCCTTCCCAAAGAGACATCATTTATAATGGAACTCAGGCTATTAAATCTTATCTGAAGTGTCTTAGGATGCTCAAATGAGGGAGCAGAGGGGAGCTAATGAACATTCACATGATAGGATGTTGGGAAAACACCCTCCCCCATGAAATATGGGTGTTTTGCATGAATTTAACAACTTGGGTGGGGTGAGAATAAGAAACATAAGAACTGAAATTATACATATAGGTAAAAAAGCACTCATCCAAACATAATGGTCCCGAAACCATCCCATACAGAAACTACCTCGTTATTATTCTTTCCTGGACAAATCATAACAACCACAACTAGACAACGACCAATTCTTGTTATCATGTCTAAGTGGTTTTGTTAGAAAAAATTAATTCTCCACTATCGAGAAACTATCAGGCACATTCACAAGTCATTACAACCATGGACTGAAGAAGGAGACATCCAAAAAATAGTTTAATCATTCACACCGGTTCTCTCGTAAAGTCATAACAACAAAATATATCCATGAGATCCCTCAATGTACTGGAACCAAACCACACCCCAACCTGCAGGCACATATCCACAAGACAAAAACTTAACAATAGGGGATTCCATCCCCATCAACATCACCCTACATGAATCAAGTAGAACCACTATGATTAATAGAATAATAGAGAAAGAGAGATTTCATATTTAACCCACACCATTCATTGAGTTACTTCCTTCCATTTGGTTAACTGGGGTGATCAGAAAATGGTTCTTATTCATCGTGAATCCAATTAATCATTAAATTTTACTTGATTAACTAGTTTCTATATTACATCCATTAAATCACAATATTTTCAAGAAAAAACAGAGGTTCATTAGTGGACAATAAAGGACAACCAATGACCACTATTTTCAGTGGGTGTAAGCCTATACGATTTACAACATATAAATGAAGATAAAAGAGTACAACAGATTCACCATTAAACACACTCCTTAATTCCTTAATGTTTGATTTTTATCATCCTTAATATTTATTTTCATCCATTCCCCATAAGAACATTATCATAGCCACCTCATATGATACACCATAAGATAAATAATGGGAAACCCCTACAAGGATGATCAATGATCGAAGGTCTCTCCTCACAATGAGAACACAGGATGCACGACTTTTAGGAATGAAAAACATGAAGGCTTCAAAGATGAGCGGGAAGGGATCCATAATAGACACCTAATTCATCTTCAGTGTAAGTCTCTAGGGTGTACTTTAGATAATGGAAATAAAATACTAATTGAATATCTCATTTTATGAAAATACCAGATCCTAAAATCAGGGAGATGATTTCAAAGTACTTAAATGTCAGATCTTGGCTCGACCATGTGGTTGGGTGGTTTCACACATTGGTATTAATTGAGATTTAATAATTCTATTTGGAGACGTTGGAGGTAATTTCTGAGAGTTAATAGATATCTTTTAAACTAAAAAAATTTGTAACATGGAGAAACTGTAAAACATGACAAGGTGTCACACTGAGAAAAAACTCAACAACTTTTGATAGCTGAAGGTTCACCAAATTAATGGGGGTTTAAAACATCTTTTAATTCCATTAAATGGATTTATAAGGGGTAATAAAATGGTTTTATGTAAAATGTTATTTTATTGGGGTGAAGCTGGATGGTCCTAGAAAAACTGGGAAGGACTCACAATTAGGTGAGTCACCATCACCCTGGCAACGTCGCCCTGGCACCATCGCCCAGGAACCATCACCTTGGCATCATTGCCCTCTTATTGTCACCTTGGCACCATCTCCGTAGCACCGTTTCCATAGCACTGATGACGATTGGTGCTATGGACGACCCATCGGTGCCATCAACTCCCATCGGTGCCACTGATTCTCATTGGTTCCACCGAAGCTAATCGGTGCCACCAATGCTCCTTGGTGCCACTGAGGTTGATCAGTGCCATCGAGGACCCTCAGTGCCATTGGGGCCCCTCGATTCCACCAATGCCAAGAAGTTCCACTGACGCTCACAAGTTCCACTAATGTCGATCTGTTCCATTGATTCCCATTGGTGCCACTGATGCCCCTCAGTGCCACTAATGCCCCTCGGTGCCTCTGACACTCCTCAGTGCCACTGATGCCAATTGGTTCCATGGATGGACATTAGTGCCACTAACCCCTATCAGTGACATCAATGCCCCTCAGTTCCACAGATGCTCTTCAGTGCCACCGAAGTCGACCAGTTCCACTGATGCCCATCGGGTCCACTAATGCTCATCGGTGCCACCAATGCCTATCGGTGCCATCGATGCCCATCTATACCACCAACGCCCATCGGTGCCCCCGACTCTCAAACCTAAAATTTGGAAAACTTCTCAATGAGTAACTAATGGTGACCAGGAGTCTCCAACCACTATAATTTGGAAATGTAAAAGAAACAAGCAGTTTTGGGCTGTTACATTAGATACCTATCAAACTATTCTCGTCGTTGAGAAATTACGATTAACCTGAAGAAAAGATAGGGTCCCGAACAACCACATCATAAGATACCTCTCAAAGACAAACCACTATAGAGTTTTTCAAAATCTGGAACAACCTCAATATATAGAAAAACCTCTCCCTCGTATATCTTCTGAACAACCATGGATACACTACCTCTCTTCTCCTACAAGACACCACACAACATAAAAATGTTTCACTATCCAGACATAAGGATTAGGGTGCACCTTCCCCCATGTCAAGATATTATCCTCATTGGGTGACACTGACTTGCCTGCAATGGTTTAATGGCATCCTCTTTAATGCGTCTTCAGTAAGGATCATGTCATCCTCTCCCCACAGTATAGACTATATTCACACACACATAGAGTACAAGGGAAATAACACATCACATAGTTAACAAGGTGGCACATTATATTACAATCAAGTACAAAAACATAGAACAAAATTCAAAATAGCTCTGGGTACTAGGCACACATATGTGCCAACCATTCCTAGGTAATCTCATCGAGACCACCATGCCTCCAAATAACATGAATCAAAGGGAATGGTTATCCCATGAAGCACCATCTCCTGATGATCTTCGATCCTCATCGGTCGTTGCATGAACATTGCATCATCCTCGATATCCATATCAACCCAGTTGAGGATGTGTGAATCATCATGTAGATACCTATTGAGTTGAGAAACATGGAATATATTGTGCACCCTCAGTAGCAGTGGTGGAAGCGCCAGATGATAAGCCACTTTACCAACCAACCGCAATACCTTGAAGGGTCGGAAAAACATGGTAGAAAGCTTACTCCCCCTCTCTAAATTTTGTTTCCAACTTGGAGGGGAGACCATTAAGAAAACATGGTCCCCAACCTCTAAACCAAGGTTCTCCTCCTCTGGTCAGCGTATGAATTATGCTAGTCCTGAGCCGCCTTCATCCTCTCATGCACAATCTGAACCTTCTTTGTTGTTCCCTACACCACCCCTAGGCCATGAGCGCTTGCATACCCATCCTCTATCCCACACACAGGTGAATGGCATGACCTTCCATACAAGGATTCAAATGGATCCATGCCAATGGTAGAGTGATAGTTGTTGTTGTAAGAAAAATTCACCTGTGGAAGGTGTCGCACCCACGATCCAATGAATTCTTGAGAACATGCACGATACATGTACTCCAACATCTGAATGGTCCTCTATGTCTCACATCTGTCTAAGGGTGGAATGTTGTGATGAGGCGTAGCTGGGTGCCAAAAGTATGTTGTAATCCTTTCCATACTCGTGGGGTATACTGTGTATCTCAATTTGAGACTATGGACCTCAGAACTCCATGAAACCACGACACCTTGTCCACGTACCTCTATGGTAACACATCCACCACACTTCACTCCTTCACTTCTAGGAAGTGAGCTGATTTTGTCAGCCAGTCTTCCACGACCCAGATAGCATCACAATATCCTTGATCCCTGGGTAGTCCCATGACTAAATCCATCGAGATATCATCCCACTTCCACTTTGGGATGTCTAAAAGCTACAAAAGATCTCCCAGAACATGGTTCTTAGCCTTCACATGTTGAAAAACAATTCACTTTTCCATGAACCCTTCCACTGCCTGTTTCACCCCATACCACCAAAAATGACTCTTTAAGCCTCGGTACATCATGAAAACTCCTAGGTGTACTTCCAGGGGTGATTTATGTATCCCATATAGAACTTTCTCATGCATCATCATTGGATCAAATAGCTTCCCACATAAAATCATCTGATTATAGCCATCTTCCGACCATATGTTCCGAGCATTGTTTTGGATAACATTATCGCACATCACGTTAGCCTCTAAGTCCCCCCCCCCCACTGAGACTCCTCCACCTATTGTACCAAGTAAAATTAAACCTTCTTTTGGAACAGGAATCCCCTATCATCTTCTACCATTCCATCTAGGTGCATGGAAGCTAACTCCTCTATCACCTTCCAAGCAACTCATGATTATCAAACCACATCCTTCTGTGACTTCCTACTCATGGAATCAGCCACCACATTCCAATTCTATGTAGTGTAAGAAATTTCAAAGTCATAGTCTAGGAGGAACGTCATCCACCTCCATTGTTGCATGTTCTGGTCATACTGGGTGAAGATATACCTCAAGATCTTGTGAACTTTAAAGACCACGAAGCGCTCCTCAATGAGGTAATGCCTCCACAAAAATAGTGAAAACACAACTGTTGCATCTCTAGGTCATGGGTGGTATAGTTACATTCATGAGGATGTAACTAAATAATCCCATAAGAGATCACTCATTGCTGCTGTATCAGCACACAACCCAAGCCTAGGCTGGAAGCCTTATAGAACACTTCAAACGCTACCCCTTCTTCTAAAAATATTAGCACTCAGGCACTAAACAACTTCCCTTTCAGATAGATAAATTCTTCCTAGCACTGCTCACTCCATACCAAATCCTGGTCATTCTGGTCAAGGCTGTCAAAGGTGTTGCAACATGAGAAAAATTGGTCATGAACCTTGGATAGTAACATTCTAGACACAGAAAACTACAAACCTCGACTACTTTCATGGGTGCTACCCAATAAACAATTGCCTCGATGTTCAACGGGTCTACTACTATTCCCTTCTAGGACACCACATGTCATAGGAAGTGAACCTCTCATGTCCAGAACATTCTCTTGGAAAACTTCTGATTGAGATGGTGCTATCGGAGGACCTCTAAAACCGTCCATAGATGCTTGTTGTGATCCTACTCTGATCTTGAGTAGATTTGGATTTCATTGATAAAAAACACTATGAAATGATCCAGATATTCATGGAAAACTCATTTCATGGGCCCCATAAACATAGTTGGTGTGTTCGTTACACCGAACGAACTGACCACAAACTCAAAGTGCCCATATCTTCACCAAAAAGTGGTCTCTGGGATGTCAACCTCCTTTACCTTTAAATGGTGATATCTCGATCGTAGGTCGATCTTAAAGAACCAACCTGCTCCCATAAACTTGTCAAAGAGGTCTTCAATCCTCAGGAGGGGTAACAGCTCCTAACCATCACCTGATTCATCCTTCATTAGTTTATACATAGCATGATACCACATTCTTCCTTCTATGAGAACAAGACTGGAGCACCCCATGGTGACGTGCTCGATCGAATAAAACCCTTCTTCATTAGATCATCAATCTGAATAATTAACTTCTGCAAAGAAAAAGGCACCATTGGATATGAAGCCATCGAAATTGGATGGGAATCAGGTTTTAAGTCTATGCCGAACTCAACATCTCGTCGAGGGGGTAGAGTCACAACCACTCTAGGTAATACATATAGGATCTCACTTATGACTCGTAAGACTTACACCATCTTCGTATCTTCCGAATCGACTAACAACTCAACTAACAAAGAAATAAGGGGCTCCACTCACCGACTTCTCTCTTGGAAACCCCGCTCACTGAAAAAAGTCACACAGTTCCCGCCCATATCTAAAAAAACGACCCTTCATCAGAAGAATTCAATAACATCACACATAGAGAACAACCATCTGATTCCTAATATGACATCATATGGTTACATCTATATCAAAATAAGGTCTCTGTTGGACAAATGTGGCCCTACCATCATTCTACATACCTAGAAAACATAAGACTAGTTTTTCTGACCTTCAACTTGTGTACTCAATTCTAGGTGAATAGGAAGTCTGTCTATGTCAAGATGAAGATCATGGGCTAGACTGGGCACAAAAAAGGAGTGTGAAGCTCCCGAATCAATCAAGGAACAAGAAAGAGTACTAAACAAGATGATCGTACCTCAAATGTCCTTTGGCCCTATTGGAACTACTGCCTCTAGTGAGTGAAACTTCCCAAGACTAGAACCTATTCCCCTCATCTATCGGCCACCTCCCCAACCATGCCCTTGTTTAGGAACTAGAGGAGTTCCCTGAGGTTGGCCTCCTCCTACAACGTCATCTCTTGGAGGAGCGGGAGCTCGCTATCCCTATTGAGGCTACTAAAAAGGCTTTTCTGGAAACTGCTGCTGCTGAGGGGGGAGCTATACCTTCCGACCTCTACTATAACACACTTGGTCCAAACACTAATTCTGAAGGTGTCCACGACTACCATAGATAAATCACCATGGTCCTAGGCTCATAGAGAAAATGTCCAGGATCGAGAGATCGAAACTAGAACTTCTGATCCCAGCTCCCCATCTTTCGAAACCTAGATGGCCCTGATTCTTGTGGTCGACTACTAATGGAATTTCCCTTTGATGAACCCAATTTTCCCCCCTCTAACGGAACACCTCCCATCTTTTTCATCCCTTACACCACTTCAGAGTTCTTCTGGACTTCCAAGTACGTCGGTAGAGTGAAGGTTGTAACAACATACTGAAGAAAAGTTCAGACTTCCTCCTCTAAACGTCTCTCCTAAGACTCCTCTTTTGGGAAGTGGTCCAGAGAAAAGTTAAAGAGATCATTGAAAATAATTCCTAACTCCCTCACTGAAATACTCCCCTTACTGGAGGGAGAGTAAATCTTTCCTTTCTTAACCTTCATTGTAGAAGAAATTAATTCCACCTAGAACCTTTTCTCGAGGTCAACCCACAAAATATCACTCTCCACCCTCTCTCTGAGGTAGAGACTCCGCCATTGACGTGATACTCCCCTCATCTGACTGACTGAAAATGAAACCTAGTACTCATCTAGATCCCAAATCAAGGATAAATATGTCACCAAATCCTCGATCCATCTTTTGATCTCAATGTTTGAGACGCATCCCTCGTACTTCCCAAGGGAATTCTGCTAAAAGGAATGAATCATCTTCTGCAACTGGTCATCCTCTTCCTCTCAACTAGTCTTCCATTGATCAACAAAGTCAGCCTCATGTGTCTCGATACCCCGCACTACTTGTGGTCATCATCTAGGTTTCGAAGCTACAAGGTAAACAAGAAATGCCTATGCCCGAGTACTGTAGAAGTCTTCTTTTAAATTTTTCATAAACTTGTTATTAATTTAAATTCCTAAAATACCCATAACACACAAGAAAAAAAGTCAGTATGATGCATCTTCCTTTCCTTGGTTCTCTACCCTGCAATCAGTGTAGCCTCACTTGGTCATTCCGTAGGTCCAGAGTCCTTGCATCGGATCATGGGGGCCCTAAAAATATCATGTCCTGGCTAGTCTTCCTTGTCCTATTTCATGCACCAATATTCCTGACATTGTTTCCCAACCATCTACTTCAATCCTTATTGTGCCTAACCCCTACCTCCATCCTATCTCACAAACTACCAGACCATTCCTTTCTCAAGTTAAAGGAGAGATAATGACCTCTACGTCCCACCTTCAATAGGCCCTAGAGTGGCAACAAGAACCAAGGGTATATAATCACACATAATATGGCAGAAATTACCCTTTTTATTTTGGAGGATTGGTATATAAGATGTTAAAAACCTCAAAAAAATCCAAAACTAAAGGTAAAAGTAAATCCAAAACCCATTCCCATATGCACGTTCAATGTTAAAACCATACAAAGTACAAGAAAACTTCAAAGGGAATGTACAAAAAAAATATAAAATGGCAACAACAACTTTCCCAATGTTCGATCTAGTTCAGCCCGACAGAGTACCCAAAGTCCTCCTAGAATACTGAAAGCATCTTTATATACATAGGGTGATTATACAGGTATACTCAGTAGGGAAAAACAAAAATCTCTCGTGCACAAGTGGGGACACATTCAAACACAACATGAGTAAGTAGAGGCAACCAAAACACCTAGAAAAGAGACTATCCACCCGGCCTCACCAAGGAACACTCCCCAAATAATGTATGTCAGGTATGTAATAGTAATATCACATTGATATTTGGGTACCCTACAATGCTTCCCACTGGTTATTAAAGACATTCTATCCCTTAGACCTCACCATCCATTTTCTCTGGAGTCCCACTATCACCCCAACCAAAACCCTATGGTCCACCACAACCACGTATCCCACCCATAGACACCTGTCCCACCAAAACCACGTGTAACCATGCTCACATACACCTTGGAAAGAACAACTACCACCACACCCTAAGACACGTAGGCCTCATCTCGAAGACACTTGAGAACAATCCTACCCGCACACACCTAGTCCAACCACCAAAACATACCATGCCCGAAGATTCTTAGGGTATAATGGACCTCAGGCCATCATAAACATCCCAAAGAGTCTAGGTCTACTTAGGGGAGTGATAAAAAATGAGCTAATGACCATCCACCCAATAGGATGTTGGGAAAACACCCTCCCCCATGAAATGGGGGTGTTCGGTATGAAGTGATAAACTTGGGTGGGGTGTAAATAAGAAACATAAGAACAAAATTTATACATATTTGAAAACAAGAACTCATCCTAACCTAAGGGTCCCAAAACAAGCCCATACCCAAATTCCCACATTACTATTCATTCATGCACAAATCATAACTACAACAACTAGAGCACCACCCATTCTTGTTATCATTTTCAAGTGGTTTCATTAGAAAAAATTAATTCTCTACTACTAGGAAAATACTAGGAACATTCACAAGTCATTAAAACCCTAGACTGAAGAAGGAGACTTCCAAACAACAATTTAATCATTCACACCTAGTTCTCTTGTAATTTCGCAACAAAAAATGGATTTGTGAGATCCCTCAAAGTACTAGAACCAAACCCAACCCCAACTTATGGGAACAGATCCACAAGCCAACAACAGAACAACAGGGGATCCCATCCCCATCCACATCACCCCACAAGAATCAATGAGAACAACTATGATTAATAGTAGAACAGAGGAAGAGAGTTGTCATATTTAACCAACACCATTCATTATATTCCTTCCTTCCATTTGGTTAACCAGGGTGATCACACAAGGGTTCTTATTCATCGTTCATCTATTTAATAAACAATGTTTTCGAGATTAACTATTTTCCATGTTACATCCATTCAATCACAATATTTTCCAAAAAAATAGATGTTCATTAGCTCATAATAAAGGACAACCAATGGCCACTATTTTCAGTGGGTGTAAGCTCATATAATTCACAATATATATGTGAAGATAAAAGCGTACAACAACATCAACATTAATCACACCCCTTCATTACTTAATGCCTTTTTATTATCTTTGTTAATATTTTGTTTCATCCATGTACTGAGGAAACATTATCACACCCACCCCACATGATACACAGTAAGAGACATAAAGGGAAAACACAACTTAGATGATCAAAGATCGATGTTATCACCCTGAACTGAGAAATGGGGATGTGCAACTTGCAGGAAAGGAAAACATGAAGGCTTAAAAGCTGAGTGGGAGGGGATCCAGTACAGGCCCAGGATTCGTCTCTATGTAAGTATCTATAGAGTACTTTTGAGAATTTAATGTAAATACAAAGAGATGACCTTGGTTTAAGAAAATACTAGATTCTAAAATCTGGGAGATGATTTGGATGTACATAAAAGTGGGATCATGGCTCGACCACATGGTTGGGCAGTTTAACACATTGGGATTAATTGAGATTTAATAATTCTATTTGGAGATGGTGGAGATAATATCTTTGATTTAATAAATATATTTTATATTGAGAAAAATGTGTAACATGGTGAAACTGTAAAACACAACAAGGTGTGACACTAAGGAAAAAGGCCACATGTTTTGATAGCTGATGGGTCACCCAATTAATGGGGGTTTAAAAGATATTTTGAATCCCTTAAAGTGATTTAGAAGGGGTATTAAAATGGTTTTATGTTAAAATTTATGTTACTAGGGAGAAACTAGAAGGTCCTTGAAAAATAGGGAAGGACTCACTATTAGGTGATTCATCGTCACCCTGGCACCATCGCCCTAGCAGCGTCACCCTGGAACTGATGATGATTGGTGCTATGGATGACCAATTGGTGGCACCGACTCCCATCAGTGCTAGCGACACTCATCGGTGCCAGTGACGCTCTTTGGTGCCACTAATTCCGATCAGTTCCACTGACGCCCCTCGGTGCCACCGATTTCCATCGGTGCCACATATGTCGATTGGTACAACCGACGCCCATCAGTGCAGCCGACGCTCATCAGTGACATCAATGTCGATCAGCTCCACTGATTGTATATTTTTAAACAATTAACCACGCCATCTAAAACCTTCATCCAAGTGATTTCATCATTGATTTAAATATCTTTTAATATTTGCAACATAGTGATGGTCTCTCCAATACTAAAGCTTGTTTCATTCAATCATTGAACATATACCTCATGTCTAATGAAAAATATGGAATCTTTATAAAAAAAATTGGTGACCAAATTATCATAAATATCTCAACCATAAAAATTAAGTAGTAGATAGTGCACCTTCCACTCTTGTAGAAATTATATTTTTTATGAGGACCATATGAACTATATTCTGATGTATGGGAATTCTCACCAAGATACAAGTTTGATTTTTTTCTAATAACATATAGGATGTTTCATTAATTTCATATATTATTAGATACACACTCTATCACAAATAAAATCTCATTTACTTATCAACACGTTTCTTGACATCTAATATGACCAACAACCATTATGTAACTTTAATATACACTTTTATATTTGTTTTTTATAATTTTAATTGATTTAAATAATGCATTCCAATAGAAGTTATATTTTTTATCTAACTTATTGATAATAAATAGAAAGGATATAAAGGTTTTCTCTCCATTATTTTGAACATATTCATAGGGGAAGGTCTTATAAGGGAAAAATATCCTCTCTATTCACTGTTCATGTTCTAAAAAAATCTTATTAACCTTGATCTATTCTCCCAATTATATATATAATCAATCAATTTGACTTAGGAGATGTATCGTACCAAATTCTTCTTAGAAATGTGACATCTACCAATAAAATATATGTTTAAATATAATAATCTATAGTATATGATATGATTGAAAACAATAAACATTAAATACCCATATATAAAACAAAATATGATAAAAACTAAAAATCACTTCTTATAGGACGTTTAGCCTAGTTTTAAAAAAAATAACCTCCAATCACATGAGAAAATGCATCAAAACATTTCATGTGAATGGTATTAATCTCCCCATTTGTTTATATAGTCACTCACCCTGATAACTAGAAAAATAACATGGTCAAGTAGTGAGGGAGGAGTGAAAATCATACCTAAAACTACATATTTATTCAATTATATATATAATTAAGTATTTAGGAGTAAATGCTTAATTTTTTGAGGCTTGGAATTTTAAATAACCATATGGTTTTCCGAGTACTAATAATGATTATAAAAATATTTCCATATTTGGTAATCATGGGTTTATCTTCTTTTAAAACATTTTTCTTAGTCTAAATATCAATATTTACTTTAGAAAATATAGAAATCTCATTCATTTCATTTTTCCCTATCTTTATGTCTAGTTACAATTAGGCTAGACATGTTTCTGAGAAATAATTTAGTGTGGTTAACCTTATTCCTATGTTTAGACTCATTTTTTATAGTGTTTTTCTTAGTACATAGAGTTATTGGTTCTTTACCTTTATCACTCATTAAATTATCTTCTTTTGGAATCCATTCAATTAAATTCGTGGTGTTATTTACAATGTTATTAAACCTTATACAAAAATATTTAATAGTGTTTAGATCATTATTTTTTAATACCTTTTAGGTTCTTTATTGAGGATGTCGACCACCATTCCAACCATTCTATCTATTTTTTGTATTGATTATTTCTTGTTATATTCTGTCATTCTCATTTTTACTTAAAATTTTTTGGAAATTTATACATGGTATGTGAGGTGGAATATCTTACCACAATAAAATAATCTTATCTTTATTGAAACATAATGGTCATTAATTTTCTTCAAAGACTTATTGGGAGTATTTTTTTCATTCTTCATTTATTTATTCTCTAAGGATGACTTTCCATTTTCCTTCTCCTTATTTTGTTTATGCGGTAGTATTATTTTCTCATCATCTTAATAATTAATCTAGGTTTCTAGATACTGACACTCATAATAGTAATAAATACTTATATTTCATTTGTCATAAAAATAATCAAAATAACCTAATCTATTTTTGAAATATTATTTAGACTTATTTTTGTAGAATCTGCTTCAATTTAGTATATATCATTTTTGTTTGAGAACCTCTCCTTTTATCTTAAAATATTCTCTAATTTAAACATGATCATATATTGTTCCAATAATAAATAGTCTTATATCTAAACCTCTAACTACACCAAAAGTATCCAAAAATCCTTTCCACTTTCACTTTCATGGAATTCCTAATTGATTACATTTTTTTTGTGTATTAAACCCCAGTAATTTACGATCTTTTTAGGTATCTTCTATTCTGGGAAATTATCCCATATATCCTTGATGAAGTGAATAGATTTAGATTATTTTTATCCATCTATATTCATATTTCATTTAAATTTTTCATGAAATTTTTTTAAAATTGATTTTGTGAAACTGATTAGAATGTATAGTGGGTTACCTTTTTCCATGAGCCATGTGTTGATGTTTCTTTAAAATACCCCATTATAATATTCCAACTATTTTAAATCATATTTTAAGTAATAATTATTTCAAAATTTTATATGGAAAAACTTATTTTATCAACTTTTTTGGGAATTTCAATTTTTTCCCTCTTCTAGATTTTTAGTTTGATTTCCAGCTTAATATACTTTATACTAAGGATATTCTTCTCAACCTCAGTGGTTCTGACCATAAATTCTCATTAAATTTTCATATTCACTGTTTGATATTTATTCCATTTTATATTTTACTTTATATAAATATCACTTTATTTTATTCTTATATGTAACACCCCGACCCCAGAAGCCCCCAGTTGGTACATTATTTTAATACATTGGCATGATTACAAGGAATCAAGTCTTGAAGGACTGATCAATTTAGTTGTCTTGGAAAATAGATTACGTACATGGACATTACATTACATATTCAAACATAAAACAAAACAAAAATAATCAGTTTAGAACACCATTATTCCCATATCATAACCCTTCATGTCAAACATAATACACTTCTTGAAATCCTAGGAAAACAAAACATAAGAAAGGGGTGGGATGAAATACTTAGTAAGGGTAAAAAATTTAGTAGAAGCTACAAAATTTTAAGAAATTATTTTTAATAAAAACAAAGGCTTTTTAAACATAAACATGAACATATTATGGAGAAAATAAATCAATCATTACAGTATAAACATTAAAATTGATATTCTACTAGTCGAATAATTACATGTAATAATTAATTTCATAATGAGGGAACGCCTAACGCCGGACATCATTACCATATGTTCAAGGCCCCGTGCCAAGACTACAAATAAAATTTTTGTCAAGGCCTTGTTACAAGACACTAGTTTGTCTCATGAGACCTATCGATGCATCGAGGGTCTATAGGCGTGCCCCAACTATCACTTACTAAGTCCACTGCATTCCTCATTTGAAAATGTTGAAACATAACATAAACATTCGTAATAAAACTAGCATAAAAAATGTCAATACTTCAACCATAAAACATGAAGGGTATAAAAATAGAACATCCATATTCAAACATTTCATAACTCATTCAATACAATATGGAAGATTGTATTATAACAAATAAACTTTAATGAATAATATATCTAGTAAAGGATGTTGACATAGTTTGAAATGACCATCAAAACATTTTAAGAGAAATGTCCTTTTTTGTGAAATAATTTAAAATTCACACATTTATAAAGGAATTCATTTAAAATAGGTTTTTGAATCAAAATGGGCCATACAACTTTCAAACATTTGAAAGGAATTAACATTTTAAAACAATAATGACAATGTTAATAAATCCTTAAAACCATTTCAAAAACATGGAAATTAATCAGAAGGATTTAGAAGAATAAATATTTAAAACATTTCAAATGATGTTTTAGTTAAATAGTACCTTAAAAGAATCATTTTTAAATAAATTTTATGAAAAATGTACTTGGATAATAAATATTTCCAAGAAAATACTTACACATAAACAATATCAGATAATAATGATATTGGGGAATTAACTCTTACCTTTCACTTTCCATTGGTCAAGGGTACGTTTAACCTCTTGTATAATGACTGTAGTATGTTATTAAATTATACGAGAACCATATTAATATTTATTATATCATACATGATTCATTTATTATTTTATTCTACCAAATTAATAAATATTTCTATGTTAAATTAACATTTCGGGTAATAATCGCTTTCTTTATCCTATGTGTTTTAACTTGATATTCTTGATCATATCATTTAGATCATGATTTAAACACTTCGAGAATATAAAACATGATTTATATATAATATATACTTATAATATAAATATGTATAATATATAGATATATGAAATGGAAAACACCATTTATGGAGACAGTAGGATGTACGTATGCATAAACACTGTTTCCATTTCCATATCATATTGAACAGAAGTAAGTGAATAAGATATATGTAAGTAAAAACATATACATATATATATATATAGTATCTTTATTATTTCATGTATTACATACTTATCAATAATATATATTTTTATAATCATCATTGAATAGTGGACCTGGAAATGAATCTCATCGCGTCGTGGAAATGGTAAGTTGTAAGTACACACAAGCGATGACATCATTTACTTAATGATTAAAATGTGTGGAATTGGATGGTATATTAATTGTATAGATTAATTATCATGTTATTTTAATTATTTATTTTCATATTAATCATCATTATATCCATCCATATAACATAGTGTTGAATAACAAATTACCCCACGACGTGGAGACGGTAAGCCATACGTAGGCACGCATGGTGACATTATCATTCAAAGGATGGATAGAATAATGAGTACGGTTTTACCATATTTATAACAACATCAAAGTTTTTATATTGTACTGGAGTTATTATTTTGATATGTAAATAACAAAGAAAGAGAAATTGGAAGAATAAAAAAACTTTGAAAGAGGTGATAAAATAATTACATCTTCTTTGGAAGATTCCATTAGATTTGAACAAAAGGGCTTCTTGAGATGGCTTTCTACGGAAGGGAAGTTCTATTGGATGAACTGAGATAATTTGGGATGAGATTTTGGTAGGGTTTATCCAAACCAAATGGCATTGGAGGTTTTATTTTGAGAGAAGGGGAAGTACCCTTTTATAAGAGAGGTGAGGATCAATTTAGGAAAAGTTTGAAATATTATTTTATTGTAAAAAAAAATTGGTTTCTAATGTCTCCAAATTGATTTAGTTATAAGATAAAGTGGGTATGAGTCTAAATCCTCTCACCCAATAAGATTTAGGCAAGTTTGGTGAACATATTAACCGCATCTTTTAGATTTAACTCTTAGTTAAATAGTTTAACTTTTACCATGTCCTCTTGTATTGTTATAATAAATGGTTAATAAACATATTATAAAAAGTAAAGCAAACCCCAAGTGGTTTATTAATGACATATTTATAATTATATAATTCCCTTGTCCAAAATTGAGATTTCTAAAAATTTTATATCATATAATAATGTCGTATATTTTTTAAAAACACATTTATGTCAATTTTGACACTTTTTAGTATTTGGTTTTTGTGAAAGACATAATAGCATGACTACTTTGAAAAAAAATTCATTGAATCAACCCTAACATGTGATATTGATATATAAAATTCTTTTATGGCATCAAAAGCCTTAATTTATTTTTATTTTTATATTTATAATATCAATTAATTTAATATTTCATTGATAAAGTAATTACTCCATCATCATTGTGTCATAAATAAATTTAATTATTAAATCTATAAAAATTACAAATAAAATACCATTATATAGGAAATAATTTTATAATTCTAATGAATATTGATATTTAAATTTATCTTATGTATAACCAAATATTAAAAATGGTTTCGTTATTAAACATTGAATTTAACACTTTTAACTCTTCTTTAAATAAAATAATAATAAATGCCCTATTCTAATCCAAGTGAACCAAATGGATCATATTTTATAAATAAGGTTGGTTTTGGTCGAAATAAAATTATCCAAAAAATTTAGGACATCAGTTAGGGTAATTATAATATCATTTTTACCTTTAATTACTCTATTTACTTTTTATTGTGGAAAATAAAAGTCAAAAGTTACTATTCACCAAAAATAATTTTCATCTTATTGAACCACATTTTACTTAATGATTTCAAATGTGTCACTCGGATTTTTGAAATTAAATTCACCGAAGTGGTAAAATTACATTTTATGCAAATGTGTCTATATGGTTGGTAAATGATAGTAAAAATATCAATAACGTTCTATATATCTAAACTTATTATATAATTACTCTAATGAATTAAATTGAACTTATATAAATACTATGTATCTATTTTTACTAAAAATAAATTTAAATAACTTAAATAATTATTTAAATAAAATGTCAGTTTTAAACAATAACGCAATGTTTTCCACTATTCATAAAAAATTGAATGTTTTAAAAAAATACAAAAAATTCACCCTATGATAATTTTGATATTCCGAATCCAAAAATGATCTCTATTTTATAAAATTAAATTCATATAAGTTTTATTAATTAATTTAATATTAATTTCCATTGTCAAAACCAAAAATCAGGTATTTAAAAAAGTAAAAACCTTAAAAAGATTGACATTTGTTTCTATCAAATTTAAATTTATAATTACTTATAATGAACTACATTGTATTAAATGATAAAAATATAATCTAATTATACTTTCAAATAATTCAAATTCATAATTTAACACTATAAATTATTTCGATTAAAAATGTTGTTTTCAATTAAAATTTATCATTTTTCACTAATCATCAAAATATTAAAGTTATCTGAAAAGTACCAAAAATTTAACAAACTAAATTTTTATGTCCTGATTCTAAAGAAGAATTTAATTTCATTGAATTGAATATAAAAAAGTGTCAAATATTGGTTTTAAAAAGGGATTCCCAATAAAAGTCTGTAAAATTGAATTTTTGGAAAAATACTTGTTTTATCTAAAAAATGAATTTGATTCTATATTATGTCTAAGAAACACATAATATGGATTCTAAAATTATATGGAGTATATAAAATTCATAATTCAGTTAACAATATTTATAATCGCTTTTTGAACATTTAGTTTGGTAAGTCGTGATGCGCTCGAACACGGTGTTGCATGTAGCACAAGCTCTATAAAGATATCACGTACTATAAAATCATGGGTTGTTACATTCTATCTTTAACATCCATCTAGACATCCTTGAAAACAATAGTATTTGTGTGAATTTATTCTAAATAATTGATATCCTCTTCCCATATCTTAGTCATTTTTTAATTATTACCTAGAAGGCATTGCATTTTTTATTAAACCACTTTAAATTTTTATTTCATGATATATAGTTATTTCTCCATGAATTACAGTAAATTGATGAGAGAATATAATTTTTACAACTATGTTATTAATACAATTTTCATAACTCCCAAAACATTATCTAACTGTGTGTTCTAGTTATCTTGCTTATTAATAAACTCAAATATATGAGTGAAAATATTTAAAATAAAATTTTTAGATATTTATTACACTCATAGTAAAAGTTTTCAAAAAACAAAACAGATTCATACTCACCACTTTTTGAAAAAAAGTTAACACAAGGATGATTGTTCATATATTTACTAGATAAAATACAACTTTGACTACATTCAAATATTTGTGTCATATATTTATTCGTGGAAGATTTTATTTTCTTATTTTCCTCTTTCTTATATCTATTCTTTAATGTTTTTTCAAGATTTTAAAAATCATCATCATTAATAATGATAATTGATTTCTCCAATTAATGATCTTATGATCTTATCTAAAATATTCACTACAAATATAATCATATAAAAACCCAATTAAAGTGGGTTATATATATAATCACAATGAAAATTTATCTGATTCAAGTTGACATTCCCTTTAGGATTGGTATATATATCTAGGTGGGGGTGATTCATATTTTTTAACGATTTACCAAATTCCAAATTATACTTACAATCTTTAAACCCAATTGGTATATTAACTCTTATTTCTATTTAATATTGAAACACCCACCAAATGAGCATCGTAAAACTAAAAAAGGAATAAATTGTAGTTTATGGGAATTTGTATCCCACAAAATAAAAATAAGGATAAGGTTGTCATAACTCATTGATCGCATGATCCTCCAAGAGACTTTCGATCATGTGGCCAGTATAGGGTCATGTGAAGGAACCAGGTGTAGTGGATAGCCTATAGTAGGCCCCACAATTCCCCCATTTGGAATTTGTTCTCCTCTCACAAAGGCACCTCAGTAAAATAATGGGTGTGTAGTGGTAGACAGGTTATCTCCCACAGGTTGGGAGATTTTTCATCAATAATTACCTAAAAATCCAACCAAAAATCATTCTAAAATGGGGAAAAATTTTCCAAAGGTTTATTCCGATAGTAGTCATAAAGATCATGTGAAATATCCTTGATGGAGAGGATAATTATTGTAACTGACTGACCTAGTTTTCTCACACACCTGGCACCTGACCCATTCTATTACATACCTTAACGGCCTTCCTAATTCCCACAGGCTAGCGATAAGCACCCAAGCATCGAATAACACAACACAGGTATCTATTTATCCCAACCGAAAAAACCACATGGAATATATATATAGACAATTAGAAACAAAATCAAAATAATAGTACGATATATATTCCATAACTGTAAGAAAATAATGGAAATAAAAAATTTCAAAAGTAGCTAAAAAATCCAAGACAATTCCAACTAAAAGGGACTAAAAACCAAAGAGGAACTCCAAATAATGTTAGAGACACACTCCCACCATCTCACCACAAGCTACCCAACAATTCTGATATGAACCTCCCTTCCTCACATTGAAACCTTGCCTTTTCTTGCATTAGAAAACAAACAGAGGTCTATACACCACCGAACAGGAGTGCAGGGTGTGAGCTAATAGACTCAATAGGATCCAACCCAGGTGTTACATAACCAGTATCAATATAAAAAGAATTTTATGATCATATTAAATAAAACATGGCATGATAAACAGTAAGTAAGATTTATAGAAAAAATGGTGAACATTTCTCTTTTTCTACAGTTCTAAACAAAAGTAGGTATATCAATTTCAAAGATCATTTTACATATCAATTTTCACATGCATAAACATTAATATCAAGGATAACATAGAAATCCAAGAAATTAAAAACAAAACCACAAGTATCATAATAGAAAGGAATATTATAGTTCTCCGTCTTAGACTACTCATACCAAAATAATCATGTGCACAAATCTAATCCTAGAAAATAGTCCTTGGAAGTATAGAAATAACCCATGAGTAGACACCCCTAAAAATTTAAATATCGATACACTAGAACAATAGTAATAAGAAAAATAGTCAATCCCCAAGAAAAACCTCCAAGAAAATCATAAAACAATGTATTATTTCTCCAAGCTAACCCATTAAACTAGGTAGTGAAGGTAACCTATGTGCTTTTTTCACAATTAATTTCAATTCTTTGAAATCCATTTCAAAACCATTTCACAAATTCTATTTCAATGATTTGAAAATACCCATTTTATCTTCATTTATCAATTACTATGGAAAATCCATTTTTCATTTAAACCACACTACAACACACACACAAAAATCATGCCAATTTCAATATGAATTAGTTTGTAATGAAAACCAACAAGATCCATTTTCATTGCCTGAAGATGGTACTGCCAACCTCAAAAATCAGGTTGCACACACCCACAACATAATCCAAAATCAATGAAACCCAAAAACATAAATGAATTCCCTAGAATCAAATCCACATTAATATAGATTCAGTTTAAAAGGAAAGGGGTCGAAATAAGAGATGAAACCCACATACCTCAAAGGCGAATGCCTACTACACCCCATCCAATGGATGAAAATGTTTCCATAATGAGATCACACAATGGATCTAGGAAGAAATCAATAATAAATACCAAATTTAAACCAAAGGATCCAACAAAACAACCCTAAGGTGCTACCATGATATAAATCCACGAAGAAATAGAAAGGAAACTTAGCCGTAGAGAAGAACCATGATAGAAATAGAGATTGGATGTTGAACGGAATGATCTATAAGGGGTTGATTATATCAAAAATGGACCAAAACTACCATTTGATCAGTTCCACGAAGGACATGTGAAGGGATTTAATGAAAATAGCCACACGCATATTTCAATAACTGGATGTGTGACATTACATGAAGTGAAACCAATGATCACGATGTATAACTGCCATGTACCACATACAATAAAAAACATAGCACCTCAGATTAAATATATATCATTTAATATATACATTACATGTAATCACCATTCATGTTGTGAACCAATTCATTGTGTGATATTTCTTTTCATAAATTACATCCTACACTCATTACACAGTTTGTAAAATAATTACATGGCATGTAACTACTCTTTAGCCAGCAGAAATGAATGGTTATTAGTGAAATTCCAACAAAACATTGACTTAAATGTTATAGGTGTCCTTTAAATCTATAGGTAAGTGACAACCGCAATGAGGTCAAGGGAATACCTGATGAATCAGTAATGGGGAGTTATAGACACCCCTCTATAAAGAATTTTTGTTCTCGAGAAGTCGTGTTAAAGATGTAATCCCCATAAACATATGAGGCCACTACTCCCTCATCAATGATTCACACTCCCAAGTATCATGATAAGATATACTAGTTTCTATAAAATTTTGACCAAAATAATCGACTTCCCATGAAAGACATTTTTTTGAGAGTCAATGATCTTAACCGGTTCCTCCAGAACAAAAGCACTTGGCTCTACGCCTATTTCTTCCCAACTAAAAACATGTGCCGAATTAGTGTTCTATTTTCTAGGATGAGATATATGGAGAACATCATGAATACATGTCAACTATACTAGCAATGATAATCTTTAATAATCTTTTCTTATCCACTCAGTGACCTCAAATGGTCTAACATATATCAAATCCAACTTTCCATGCTCTCCCAATCGATGGTTACCCAACTGAGCGAAAACATTCATGAAAACTCAGTCACCTGTGGAAAACTCCAATGTTTGATACCGCTGATCTATGTATTATTTATATCAAATTTGGGATATAACCAAACATCAATGTACATCTTTAATCTTGATGGATTTTTTCTAAACCATATTTCTTCAAACTAAATATAATTCACCCACCTGATCACAACAAAGAGGTGCTCTGCACAGGAAACCATGAAACACCTCGAAGGGATCCATTCTGATTGAAAACTGGAAAATATTATTGTAGATGATCGCAACGAGTCCTAAATGGCTAATGATCTACTAATATCAGAGACATGTGAACAGAGAATATATTCCAAGACCACATTTACTCACTCTATTTGACCATCTATCTATTGATGGGATGTTGTGCTAAACTTAACCTGAGTTCCCATTGCCTCTTGAAGACTCCTCCAAAATCATGAAGTAAACCTAGGATCCCTATCTAAAACAATGAAATAAGTAATCCCATGTGACCTCAAAATATCTTTCACATACAGCTTACCCATATCATCAACCTTATTAGTATCCTTGATCAGAACTACATGACCCGACTTCATTAACCGATAAATAACCACCCAGATAGCATTTTTTTCTTAGGGAGACTATGGAAATCCAACAAAAAAATACATGGATACCTCATACCATTTACAAACATGAACTAAAATAGGATAAAGTAATATAAAAGGTTTCAAGTTCTATACCTTTATCCACTAGTATGTGTAACAGCAGGACACAAACTCCCTGATGGCACACTTCATACCCGGCCATCATAACCCTTGCCTCATGCCATAATAGAAATTCATAGTGGCTAGATGTATAAAAAATGAATATCTGTAACAATAAAACAATAGTTAACTCTTCATATATATTTGGACAACAATCCATTTCCCAAAGTGATGCATACCATTTGAAGAAAGAGAGCAACCCGAAATGCTCTCCCCACCATAAAGGCTTTCTCAATTATTCTGAAACTCATCATCCTGTTTCTAAATCTAAAAGATAGACTATAGGGTAGATGATGATAACTGAACACTATCTAAAACCATTCCTACAACATCCTCATGAGCATCTAGGTGCAACTGAGTGAAAATAACCATAAGGTTCCACTCAGCCTTAGAATATAGGATCGACTGTGATGGTACTTTCTTATTAAGAGTGTTTGCAACAATATTCCAATTTTCATGGGTGTGGGTGATATCAAAGTCAAATGTATGAAGGTATTCTACCCATCATCTCTGTCTAAGATTCAACTCCTTTTGAGAAAATATACAACTCAGAATTCTATGATCAGAGAAGATTGTGAACCTTTCCCTAAAATGATAGTACCGCCAACAATTAAGTGTATTCATGACTACAGCATGCCTTGAATCATGAGTGGGGTAATTATTCTCTTACAGTTCAAGCTGATGATATCTTTAAGCTACCACATGGTCGTCCTGTATAATCACGTATCAAAAACCATCACCTAAAGCATCACAAAATACTATATACCCCTTACCGTGCTCAGGTAAGATACGAATAGGATCTTATGTTAAAATCTTCTTCAACTCATCAAATAAGCCTGAAACTTTTCATCTTAGGTAAATTTCACCACATTCCTAGTAAGATCACTCAAGAGTGATTCCATATTAGGGAAGTCCTTTAAAGCACATTTTTATTTTCTATAAAGTCCAAGGATGTTTCATATATCAAAGATATTTTGTTGTTCCTTCCATAACAAAATATCCTTTACCTTATCTAGATCAATTGATAAGCCATGCTCAAAATTTTTTTAACCCATGAACATCAGTTCAAGAATCTAGAAACTATATTTCAAAATCATTCCATAAAAATGGTGAAGTCTCAAAATTTATAGAACAAAAATCATATGATGTTCATGATCATGCTTAGATTTCTAATAAACTAGAATAACATCACCAAACACTGCCACAAAAGTGTTAAGATATTAAAGGTATATTCAATTCATCTATTCCATAAAAAATGAAGGAGAATTAGTCAGACCAAAAAGAATCTCATGATATTCATAATGGTCATACCTTGCCTAGAAAACCATTTTCGGTATATCAT
This sequence comes from Viscum album, assembly GCA_963277665.1. Taxonomy (NCBI): domain Eukaryota; kingdom Viridiplantae; phylum Streptophyta; class Magnoliopsida; order Santalales; family Viscaceae; genus Viscum; species Viscum album. Next base: position 343,604,733 of record OY728165.1, on the reverse strand, counting down.
ACTCCCTAACTCTAAGATGATGTTAACCTGGCTGAAGATAAATATTTGGAAACTGCTTTTCCCCCCTTTAACTGACCAAATAGATCTTCCACACAATGAAAAGTATCATTGTCATTAAAATTCCAATGGAACTTATGTCATTTACAATGGAGTTAGCAATAACTCTTCATAGGAGGAAAGAGAAAGTGTTCATGTTTTGTAATGGCCTAGGTAGTCCCATGATCATGATATTTCCCACTTTGGTCCTAGACCACATGGTTTTTCTTTATCTGGGCTCTGGCCCTTGGGCATCCCCCAGGAAAAGGCCTCATGATGGGAGAGGTATCTGCACCACCTTATAAAGGTGTTTTCATGCTCCTCCTCCTCTGATATGGGATTTCCAAATCCCCCCCCCCCCAAGAGGAGCTCATCATTCTCATTGGCACGTCAAATATACATTGGCTCTGATATAAAATTTTAAAGACCCGACCAATGTTTTTCTCATACCCAGTAAAAGACTTGTTCTATTATATACATGAAGGGAATTCCTAATCCCCACAGGCTGGCGATAAGTACCTGGGCATCGAACAACACAATAGATGAAACGATTTATCACAACCTTGATAGCCACATGGCATATATATACACAATAATAAACAACAGAAAAAGAAAAAAAAGAAATATATGCCATAACTGTATGAAAATAGAAAAAATTAAAAAATGAAAAAGTGGCTAAAAACTCCAAGACAAGTCCATATACAAAGGAATAAAAAACAGATTCTCTAAACTATGGTAGGGAAAAACCCCACTATCTCATAGCCAACTACCAAAACTACTGACATAAACCTCACTACCTCACTATGGTGCCTTGACTTTCCCTAAACCGGAAGACAAAAAAATGTCAATGCACCACCAAAGAGGTGCACAAGTTGCGATATAAGAGGCTCAGTATGATCCAACCCAGATTTCCCATAACCAATCTTCATATAAAAATCTATGTGTGCTCATTTTAAATAAAACATGACATGATAAGCAATAAGTATGTTGTATAGAAAACAAGGTAAACACTTTCCTCATTCAATAGTTCTAAACCAAAGTAGGTATATCAATTTCAAAGAACATTTTCTATATCATTTTTCACAAGAATAAACGTGCATATCAAGGGTAACTGAGAAATCAAAACAATACAAAAAAATCACAAGTATCACAACACCAAAAAATAATACAAGTCTCATCTGTAGAAAAATCATACCATAATAAAATGTTCCAAAATCTAATCCTAGAACACGTGCCTTGGAAAAAGGGGAATACCCCATGAGTGAACCCCAAAAAATGTAAATATCGGTCCTTGATAATGACAAGCCTAGAAAATAGAGGAAATCTAAAAGATAAACCTTCTTGATAAAAACAAAAAAAATGAATGATGGCCCAAAGCTTAACCTTTTCCCTAATTTCCCATGCTAACCCAAGTTCTTTTTTTCAAAGTTAATTTCAATGCTTTAAAAAACTTTTCAAAACCATTTCAAAAATTCTATTTCAATGATTCCATTTATCAATAACCAAGGAAAACACATTTTTTTTGTTTAAAAACCTTTTCAACATAAACAAAATAGTCATGCCAATTTCAATATGAATCATTATTTAGAGAAAAACAAATATTTATTCATTATCATAGGCTAGAGACGGAACAACCAACCTCAAAACATGGGTAGCACATGCCTGTAATGGAATACAAAATAAATGAAACCCAACCACATCAAATAAGGAACTAAAATCTAATACATATCAATATTGATTCAATTTAGATTGAAAGGGATCATTAGAGGAGAAATAACCCCAAACCCTAAAGAAAAATTCCCACTGCACCATAAAAATGGAAGAAAAGGCCCATAGAACGATATCACACAACAAATATAAAGAGGAAACCAAGAATTATCACCAAGTTTAAACCAAATGATATGAAAACACAACCCTCAAGAGCTACTTCAATCAAAATCAATGGAGAAACAGAAAGACAACTTACTTGAAGAGATTCACCATGATAGAAATGGAGATCATACATCATATAGATAATTCTATAAGGGATTTAGTCTTTAAAAAATGAACCAGAACTACTTTAGATTGAGATCCATGATGAACCAGGGAATGGACTAAAGCAAAATAGACACAGGCATGTTTTAAAAACTAGACATGGGCTGTTGAATTATGTGTAACATAGGTTCATGACATGAAACTTCCACATACCACATATACCGAAAAATTCATCACCTCAGATTAAAAAACAAGAATTTAAAGAATACATGACTTTTAATCACCATTCACGATGTGTACTAATTCATGAAATTATATTTCCTTTTGTGACATACATCCAGAACTTATTACACATTGTGTAAACATGGTTTTTAACTGCTCTATAGCCTACAAAAATGAACGGTTATTAGTGAAAGTCCATAAAATATTTGACTTCACCATTATAGGTATCCACCCAATCTTTATGGATGGGAAAACCACAACGAGGTCAAGGGAATACCTGATGAATCCATAACGGTATGTTACAATTTTCCTTTACAACATCCAAACAAATTCACATGCCCCCAAACCTTTGTAGAAAAAACAAAGGAAATAATAGTGGAGGAGGTGGTAGCTGCTGGCAGTCATAAAAAGGAAAGAGTTTCACCATTAGTGATCATCAATACATATTAAGACCTTGGTGAAATGTCTGCCTCTTCTCACAAAATACCTTTGGCATGTCATCCCCACTACAAAAAGTGCCCCGGGTATGTCCAAGAAACCGTATGGTCCCCCTTTAGCTCCCTAATAATAAACAGATGGATCTTTCCACAATTCTCACATATCCGCATTGGACCAATATTGGTCACATTATGCATGATAGAAAACATAGTAATTATAATTTACATTACTCATTTAATCGGGCATGGCTCCCAAACCACTGTAAAATAAAATAAATGAAATAAAAGTGGGAGGAGGAAAAATCCTCCTGCATCTTTAAACACTTGTGGCATGCTAAGGTTTTCTATAGAAAAATCTTATGAGACTCCTGGAAAAGTCGACCTGATCTTGCGGAGACCCCTGAACAAGCCACCCTTGCCTCACTAAGTGTCCTAGAAAAGTATTCAAGCATCTCATGAAGGACATTAAATACAAACTTTGGTCTTGTAAATCCCCATAGGCATGACAGTATAACATATGGAAGTCCTCTGGAAAACATGCATGAGTCAAAAGGTTTCCTTTAATTGGAAATAATCAAATAATAGAGTCATTTATGAGAGGTACTTTTGATTTCTAAAAAGTATTTTATTCCCTTGGATTTATCCATGATAAATTATCAAGAAGATGTGGAGTGCCAGGCCACTTCATCGACCCTAGCTTGGATCCACGCTAAATACAACGAAAAAACTGGAAAATGTCCAGGGTGGTGACGGCTATAAATTCCCCACCCCAGCATATATAATGCACTACTACCAACTAAAATTGTAGGATCATGATGATCTAGATGAAATCTAGATTATTTCATCTAGGTTCATCACCACACCCAAGAATAAGACTAGATTTCTCTGAACGACTAATCTCATCCCTAAAAAGTCTTCCATCGGGTGATATGTCAGCAAATAACTAGAGTGATAATTCATCATGCATAAATCACTTCTCATGATCATTCATAGATCATACCAAGTTCTCCTAGCATGGAATACACAGGACCACCCACATTTCTTCTAGATCATGCAATACTTGAAATAAACTAACACTGAATAAATATAAACAATTCATAATAAAAGGGATAGAATAAAAAATAAAGGTGAATCTCTAAAACAAAAACATGATTTTTGACCCTCACTTTCATCATATGATCCCACCAACATATACCACAGCACCAAAAAATGTCACTCAGATCTCATGAAAATCATTCAGTTTTCCACCTAAGTCATTCCCAATCTTTCGGACAAGTCGGAGTAAGTTATATGGTTCCCATGGGCATTCTAGTTTAGTCTCACGAATCCCTAAGGACTTGTCTCCCAAGCCTTGTACATCCTTCAGATACATCTCATGACTCATATAACAGCACCAAATCATGTCAAATAACTCGTGTGGATGCATCAATGTATGTCAAATAAACTACCACGATACACCCTGGGCAAGTTAGTCAAGACTCACGACGCCATCCAAACATGTTACACAAGACTAAAGATGCCCTCTGGGGTTGTTCGCCAAGACTTGTGACACCCTCTAAGATATGTCATATCTACTATCGTGACACCCTCTATTTGTGTCAAGACAACACTTTCAAATAAAACCAGGGAAAGTTATCTAGACCATGAAAACCCCTCTTGACAAGCCAACAAGGTTATGTGATGGATTCTAGGAAAAACCATTTGGATATTATGGTGTCCTATGGAAAAGTTATCCCCAATCATGATATATCCTTTGGATATGCCACCCAGGTTATATGAAGTACATTTTAAAAGAACAAATATATCATTTATTTGTCTCTATATATGTCAAGAAGATAAACTCCTATATATCAGGGCAAGCTTACAATCAGTACATTCCATGCCAGCAAGAATGCCAGAAGACTTGGGAAACTACTGAGTATAAGCCCCAATAAGAAAAATTATGGGGACCTTGATTCCGGCCATATTTAGGATACATAGTCCACCTCTTCAACATTCGATCTCTACATCAATATTCTAATGGTTTTTCACAATACATAAGACCCTTACCCACCGAGCGATGATATTGGTCTTTTTTTTCCATTTTTTCCCGCTCTGATCATAGCTCATATGAGCCTAGATATTATTAATAATCATATCATTCACATCATGAGTCTCCACCAGCTATGGAAACATATGTATAAAATACCCAAAGAGTTTCATGACACATATGCCTCAACACAAAGGCATCCACCTTAGGTATAGTCCCAGGGGAGTAACTAATAAATGAGAACTACGATTCCTACAATTACCAGGATACGTAGGATGCCTTCCTATGGCCCTATCTCAAAAAAACTCAACTTTTGGTGTAATTGCTTTTATTACTCTAACAACTTAGGCATCGAGACCCAATCATTCCCATGAGCTGGTCACTCTACCTCACCCATCAGTGAATATATAAATAAACTAAACTATAATGAATCTGATTCTTGCCATAATTGGGATACATATGATGTCTCACTGTGTCCCAAGATATATAATAAATACTCTCAAGGAAGTCCCAGTGCATAAATCCCACATCATGAGCAATTAAAAATGATCATTTTTCATCCCTTTTTTCTCACACTGATAATCGATCACATGGGCTTAGGGAATTTCAATAATCATTTCATCTACACCATCATTCTCTAAAATGATAAGGGTGACCTCAGTGTATATGCCCCGATAAAATGTATTATAAAAACTCTAATTCTCTCCATAATCCAGATACATAATACATCCCTCCATGATTCGAGCTTGATCACTTGGTGTCCTAGAGCACCTATATAAGTCTTCTCAGTATGATGTTAAACTGCACAATTCTAACGAACATTATGGGGTTTGATTCCTAAAATAACCAAGATATATAGTACGAGTCACAATGGATCAATCTCTTTCTTGGAATATTAGCCACCTACTTGTGTTTCATCATATTCCGAAGAACATGGTTTTACGACTTCATCACATAAGTGACCACCAATTACTAGAAAATGTCGGGGAACTTCATATACGTATAGATCGATTCACTAAAGAGTCCCAAATATTTTTCAAATAAAATATAATTAACCCATAATTGTTTTTTATGGTAACATGTCCCTTATAGGGATTAGGAATATATTCATGAACCTATATTAAATCTATAAAAGATTCCAATAGTGGAAAATAATTTCCCCCCAAAAGATGAAATTATTTTGACATCCCATCCTCTCAACAAACGCATGTACAAATGAAACATTAGGCCTAAAAAAATAGGCGATTTCCTTCCATTGGAATGATGGTATGTTCCCAGTTATGGATGAAGGAACCGTTGGGCGTTTTTGGTAAGATCAACAATGGTAACCAGATGTTATTGATTATGAACAAAAAAAATCCTCCATAATCAAACTGTATAGTGAATCCCATCCACAGCATGGAATCCCGATGAAACAAAATGGGTGAACCAGATGTGAATATCTATAATATAAAATGATTGGTTACAACCCATCGAGCCATAGTGTTTACACCCCATACTCAAGAAAAATTGGAAATCACGAAATGAGAATCTTAAATGATGTGATGAAAGAATGATCATGATGTGTGCCACTTTATTTTTCATACCCTATAAAAACAAAGTCGTAACACTGGAATGATCCTACAGATGATCTTATATAATAAAGGGTTCTCATTAAAATATTATATCTTCACACTGATAAGTCCAAAAAAGTAGAATGGAAGAATCTAGAATAAAAGAAAAATTGTGTTAACCATGTATATATAATTGAGAATATTATTCTACAATATTATAATAATAGATAACCTTATTCTTTTTTGTCTACACTACTGTAGATACTTCTCTCAAAATCCTGATTCGAGACAATGTATTCATCATCCAATGTTCACTCTGGTATATAATATGTGGCTACAACTACTGTGCATCGTAAAGTGATATAACCTGCTTGATAGCTCTAATGGTTGGTGGAAGACATGATGGATTGGGAGTGCGACCAACATGGTATGATCCTGACCTTGGATGCTGCCTATGAGGTTCTCCATACATGGAAACCAGAAATTCCACATCACCCAGGGAAAGCTTCAACTAAGACATTAGCCCTATTTCAATAGACAACCGCTTTAGTAGCTTATCCCTAAAGAAAAATAACTACTTACTTCAATCTCAAATAAAGATGAATTAGGAATCCAAATATAGTTCTCTTTTATTTTAGGTGGAATTGGAGGGGGCACCAGTCAACCATCATCACAAACACCATCCCATCGATACCCCCTTGTCACCTACTGAGTGTACCACTAGACATGTTTTTTCCTATGATTCCCATGCATGGGAAACAAGGAAGGCTCATCGAAGGAGGAAGCCACTGAATATCCCTAAGAGGGCTCATCTCCCCACTTCAACTGATGATGTCTACTAGTGTTTTTTTGTAGTAATCAGTAAGTAAGGTCATATCCCTACTGACTCAAAACAAGTAAACAGGTATATTCCTATAGTAGAAATGGGGAAGGTGCATATCATTAACCCCATGCATTAATCCCATAGTCATATTCAATTAGAACAAATTGTCACATATTCCCACATCAATCAAATACATCTACCAGTTTATAATGAAGATTGAAAACGTGATGCATTATATACATACACACACTTTCCTAAAATAGATATATATTTTAGAAATGGATAAATAACTCCTTCAACATATTCTGGAACTGTTGCAGATAAAGGGACATGTGTATACTCCTATCCCTATAGCCAGGGAAACTAAACACTTTGATAATTGAGAACATGTGGTTATACAAAAGATAGAATACATTCATGCTCCCATCCAGGAGGGTTATACATTTATTCTGGTTAAAGAAGAGGTGTTGGATTGGGATCATACTCTCATTCCAACTAGGGATCACCATGTCAGTGTGGAACATGCCTCGGGACAAGGGCACAATATTTTCAAAAACAGCTTGTGGAATATTCCAAATGCCCATGAAAGGGATCATATCCCCATATTGGCTAGGGATCACCATGTGAGAGTATAATAATCCTCATGACAGGCTCGTATTTATATCGAAGAAGTTTAGTGACATACTCCAAAGGCCCGGAATCAAGTATTTATCCTCATTCTTGCTGAGGATGACCAATTGAGAATGGAACAATACACAAGATAGGCTTATATTTCTATCAGTTAATCTATACGGTATATTACAACAGTTCACAGAAACCAAATGCATATTCCCACTTCCACTAAAAAATAACATTTCCAACATCATTTCAAGGGAATACAGGGGAAGTCTCATATCCCATCTCCCATTACAGAGGACCATTAGGATATTCTGATGGGGAATTTATATTCGGAACATGATCATATTCTTGGTCTTGTCAGGTATCACCAGGTGAGAGTGGAACATGCTTTAGGGAAGGCACATACACCTTCCATGAATGACCTATGCCATATACCAAATGTTCAATATTGTTCTCATACTCCCATATTGAGTGAGGATCACCATGTGATAATGGGATGTGCCACAGGATTGGATCATATTCTTATCAATAATAAGATGGTTCATCGGCATATTCTAGTAGCTTCTCAAAAGAGGGAACATATTCCCACAGCACTACATAGATATACAAAAGTTACAAAAACTATCACATAGTAAGCTCATATCCCTAAATAATTCCCAAAGGTAGGTTGTTATATTCTGACCATGACACAGAACATCGACAATAATCATAATCTTTTTGATGTATGTGTCCTTGAGGTCATTCAATACACATTTTCAACACCATGAGGGTATGTAGACTCTTTTATAGAAGCAGAATTAAAATAAATTCATTACCAAAATATTCCACCATGTGATATATTGGGAATGGATCATGGGGGTTCTACTCCTAACATCCTCCATTGTCAACCTACCAATGGAGATATCTCCCATAGGCAAGAAAATCCTCCCCTTACCCAAACAACTGCATATATAGAGGTGTTGAAAACTTGTCTACCTTTATAGAGAGAGGTTCTCAGAACCTCAGAGTCAACTGCATATGTGCCCCCCCATCAACTTCTAGCAACACTCCACTTCCATCAATAGGAGACCTTCATAGCCATCTGTTATGGACTAACAGGATGAAGGCTTGTGAGTCAGATGAGGATGGCGATGAAATTGTCATATGGAGAGGGTTGGACAGAAACAACCTCCCATTCTTATTCAGTCCCCTTGCTACTTCTTAATATGAGATCCCATATGATCTAGAAAAGTTGTGGATGCCTTATCTGTACCCAAATATGTTGGATAATCATTAAAAATTGAATTCTTGATATCTCCCTTATCAATGATACAAATTTCACTTTCAAACAATAAATATACATTGTTGTCAGCTAGAACCGGATTCTATTCCCATAGTCTGGGATCCAAAACTAGAAAATCATAGCAAAAATCAACAACGTTCATGCCGCCACTCCATTGTGACACTTTGGTAGCTCATCCCTAAAGACATGTCTTGTACTCGTAATTGAGTATGGGAATATTATGGACTATTACACTTTTCTACATCCATAGAACTACAAAATCCCTTATTTTTAGTGACCTATAATGTTATATACTCTAGAGAAATCAAGGGACCAGGAAATGCTCGATCTAGTTGGTAACTACTATGGAAAGTCTCTTCTTCAAAGAAGCCCAGAAATTAAGAACGGAGGGAGAGGGTAGCCAACAAGACATCAGGCTAGGACCATCGAAGTAATGTGAATGAATTTCAGATATGGATGCCAAAGTTGTGATAATCTAGACAGCTTCCTATAAAAACTGGTTCTCATAATGGTATTTCATCTTACCTAGATTCTATGTGAGCATAGCTTCACCATATCAAATGGTCCATAATAGTAGCTTCCATATCAACCATCTAATTGGTCCATGAGAATATCTACCACTACCTGCACACCTCAGATCATCATTTCCTTTATAGGATTCCATACCTATCATTAGTAGATTCAAGGAAACCCCAACTCATTGGGATTGGTAAATTGATATCTCAATCCTCATATCTTTGTTCATCGTCTCCTTAGAGGGTCCTGAAAAATTATATGTGATTCCATATAACCCCAACCACCACTAGGTTGGGGGCATTTATATCCTCATTTCCATCCCAGTAATCATCAATTCCTCGATTGGAGTCATTGGTTCCTCATCTATGGGACAAATTAGTTCCCATTGTGGCCCTAGATGACCCCAACCCCATAGGGGTAATGGGGTTGTCTTCATCATAATCACCATAGATGGAATCATCCTTATCTAGGTTTGGAGGAAAATAGTCTATACCACACCTATCCTTCCCACTAAGGGAAAAAACTCTACTGTTAAGGCCCCATTAGGAAATCATGACTGGAAACAACCTCAAGGTCATTACCCAAAGGACATGATAGAGGAAAAAATATACAAATGTGATCAAAACTCCATAGGGTGTCAAGCCGAGATGGAATAACATGTCCCGGGGTTCAAATTTAAATCCTAAGGAAATTAGTGTAGAATCATCTACTTGTGTTTAAATTAATGGAATAAAAACCATTTCTAGATATGCCCCTATGAATTTTGTTACTATCAACATGGTAGGTATTGAAAAATATGTAAATTAAAAGTGTAAAAACACAATGAATCTACTCTAAGAGGAGGGTTATTTGGATGCACTAAATGAGTCTACATGCACCCAGAACCAAAGAATGATCCAAAATTTGGTACCTCTGAATATTGAGTTTCCACCTTCACAATGGAATACACCTAAGGGGAAAAGTAAGGATACATCTAGACCATGTCCTAGAATAATTGAAGTTCTTTCCATGAAGGAATAGTTGTCATAATTTGATACTAAAATAAAAACACTCTGAAAACTCGATGAGGAGCTACTCTGGGTCAATATTCCGGATGGGTATTTTCTTCTAGAGGAGTAGAATATTCTCATTATTATAGTCAATCCACCAGCAAGAGTGGTATCTGAGTGTCAAGTTGTCTCTAGATATAGACCACAAGTCATCATAAAAGAGGATTCTGAAAATTACTTTGTCTTACCTATATTGTGGTGATAGCCTCTCCCTCTCTAGGGTGAACATTCAGTCCTAGGAAGAATAAATAATCAGTGGGAGATAATGGTGGGACCACCAAGTTGGCCCCCACCTACTCCCTGTGGATGGGAGACATCTATGAAAGTCGTGCTCCATTAGTTATTTAACACTTTCGAGTCTCTGGATACATGAATGTAATCTATGGAAGGGTGAAACACACATGTTAATCCTGGAAGGAATCCATATCCCAAATGTGTGGATGATTCTCCAACCCCCCCCCCCCCAACATTGTAAATACAATCTTCTCTACCATTGAAGGTCCAGACAGCCTTGAACAACATCTCACACACATTGTATCTTGATGTGGGTTGATTATGGGACACCGAGATCCATAGGAAGCAACAAAGATGAAGTGTTTCATACAAACTCTGACAGGGCCAACCTTTATTTAGTATAGTAGTCTACCAGTGAGATTCGTTGCTGGATGGGAAAACCTTCATCGTTACTTCATTTATTAGTTCATATCCAAACTAAGGTAAATGATTATCTTCGAAATAAAGAACATTAAACAATGTGAGAATGAGAGGGTGTATATTTTCATAGAGAGATGTAAATGATTACACTATTATATCATCATACCTATCTTTTAAGAGAAACTTCTAAAAATATATGATGAAAATATCAAGAATTATTTATATATTCATATGATCCTAATGAAGTATCTAGGTGTATTCCAAGAGTTTGTAGAAATGGACCAATGTTTGGGATAATTTATTCAGTAAACTTGTTCCAAAGAATGACTCATATCCACAACACTGAGAAAAAGGTCAGGCAAAGTATAATATGTAACTATCACTCTGAATCCAATAGTAGTGCCAAATCAAGTACCTACGTAGACTGAGAACCACCCAACACCTCCTGTCAAGTGGAGACAATCTTAGAATTTACCTCGAACTGAAGGACATGGAAATTAGGGTCTCCTAGGATTTTAGGGATAGATGAAAAAGTATACTCCTTTTGAAATGATCTACTCCCCAATTATTTGTTTTTTTCCATTGATAATAACCTTCTCAAGCTTCCACAAACTATAAAGATTGAGGAGGTCAATGTCATTGACCATACTAACTAATTACCTTACTATAGAAGGTTGGGCATGGAATCTAGGACTACTTCATCTTCAAAGACATATTTCAAGGCATGGTCAATTATAAACAGGTGGTGTTAGAAAACTCTCCATAGCAGGAGCAATGTAAAACTTTTTTTCAGTTAGAAGAAGGAGATGGTTGGTAGAAATTTTAAGCCAGGTGTACAAAAATATTTGACAATTGGATGAATCTAAAAATAGTTTATCAAGCTCATGAAATCCAAATATCATAAATGAAGAAACCGAAAATAGCTCCACCACATAAAGAGGTAACATAATATGTGCATCCCAAATGTGGGAATGATCACCGAAATTAGGAATAAATAGAATAGGAAAAATATTATTCTTCCCAAATACAAGCTCCAACCATTGTGGATTTATTCCCTACAACATATATAGATTGGGAACCACCCCACCAAATGGAATCCTTATCGTATAAATAGATCATCTTTGGTTATTTAAATTTGATACACTTGGAATACCCATTATATGATGATGATTATGCCCCCTGAATATGATTTTCCTACATATAACCAGGAAATTGGAGGCTATGTACGTTGAATCTGAGGATTCAAGGGATATCGGGGATGTGGTCAGACCCAATATTCCAATCATATCCCCATGGAGGACATATGTACATAAGATAATCGTGGTCAAGAACTCCAGTAAGCCTAAAATAGGTAGAAAGGTTCCCTATAGACCTCCATCAGTCACCTACCTCTTATTTTCATTCATGAATACCTAGATAGGGTCTAATATAATCAACATTGGAAATGAGAAATCTCCGCACTACCTGCACCATTGGCAGCATATTTCCCATGAACTAAGGCACAAGAACCACACCCATCCATATAAGATGAAGCATCTCTTGAACTACATTCTTATGAGCATCCCCATATTGGGAAGCATCAACCATTGTCACATATGTATAAAATTCTAAAACGACTATTTGTAGTCCCTTCCAATCCCTCTGGATCTCACAATAGTTTTTTTATGAAATTCACTGAAACATAGGTCTATTGAGTGGAGACTATATCCTCAGGATGTCATGTATCCATATTGTTCGCTAACAAGGATCTAGAAGAGGTCCTTAAAATACATTTTGGCCCCTATATATTTTGGTATGACTCAATAATGTCAATATATAAATGGTTCTGATTGATAATTATTTTAGGATTAATCTCATCCTAGTTTAAACCCTATGATGTTTGGGATATGGAAAAGGGGACCAATCTCACACATGGCAGAGTATCCATGTATATGACAAGGGTGATAAAACACATCTCGAGAAGATCAAACTCAAATTCTAGTTTGCGGAACTCACATCTGAAACTGAGTTCATGGTTATTTTGAAAGACATTGTATAGTTTCCTTATCGAGAGGCCCTGGATCCAAAGCCACTTAGTTTTACCTTCAACATTTCATTAGTTTCTGAAGTATCTCATTGATGAAATGTCTATATACTACATGGTGACAATTCCCCCTTCGAGACTTGTGGATCCACATATTTTAAAGATGATTTGAATAAGAAGGGAGGAAAACAATCAATAGAGGATAATTATATACTAGTCAAATAACCCAATGGATTGGGGACCAACCATGTAAATCCCTAGAGTATGCTCGACAAAAACTATGTTCTCCCATTATATTTGTTAAAGGAAGTAAATCCAATCCCCTCATGTCCTCAGTGATAGTATAAAATTAAATCTGCTATGGAATCTCTCTTCAATTACACAAATAGTAATGGAATATAATGTATCCTCTATTTTCATCCCTCACCCAACAATGATGAAAGAGCCCCTAGATTTCCATATTTTTCTAAATATTCAACCACAAATTTAGAATTAGTGGAAGATGAGGATGATCTTTGGAACACCCTCCTATATTCGAGGAATGTTTTTCAACCACCATTGATAGGCTTAGATAAATAAATATGGGAATTTAAGAAGATCCACAGCCTACTCTGATTAGTACCATCATACCCCTCTATGATAAAGAGATGTACATTGCATTTCTAATGCATCAATGATATGGGTTTTTTTGGAATTACATGGAAATTCCCAGACGAAATCCAAATATAGCTATTAATCATCTTGAACTATAGGATGGGAAACAAGGAATCATGTAGGTAGCAAGGAGGATGCAACCCTCTCATTACACCAATGTAGAGGCAAAAGTCGAAAAGTTGATCAAATCTAAATTTTTCTGAGAAGTGAAATAATCAGTATGGATTTCCAATATTGTCCCTATCATGAAAAATAACAAGTATATTAGAGTTTGTATTGGATTTAGAGACCATAATTGACAATACCCAAAAGATTATTTCACATTTCCAATCATATAACTCTTGATTGATGCAGTAGATAGATTATAAGACCTTTTCTTCATGGAAGGCTATTCGGGGTACAATTAGAATAAGCGGTCCCCTAAAGATGAAGAAGAAACCGCCTTGAGAGTGCCTCATGGGATCTTCTTCTATCAAGTTCTTCCATTTGGATTAAAGAATTATTGAACCAAATATCAACGATTCGCACATCACGTCTCTAATACATTCCTGGGAAGGGTATATGAGTATTATGTCGATGACCTGGTTGTCAAATCATGACAGTGAAGTGATCACATCATGGATCTCCAGATAACCTTATACAAATTGTGATTGCATAGTCTAAAGATGATTCTACTAAAATGTGCTTTTGGGGTAACATCTGAAAAAATTTCATGTCATTGTGGTATAAATCCATGGAATTGAGGTTGAATTATAGAATAATAGTGCTATTTTTGAAATGTATCCCCCTAGAAATCTCAAATTACTAAGTGGACTCCAAGAGAATATTTCATACATTTGGTGATTCATATCCAACCTAGCCAAAAAAAAGAACTCCCATTCAATAGGCTAATGGATAATGGTATCTTCTATCAATGGGATGATGGTGACAAAAAAACCGTTGAGAGTTTCAATCATTACCTACTACAGCCACCAGTTTTGATGCCTCTAGTGGAAGGGATGCCACTCATCTTATAAGTGGATTACATGGAACACTCATTGGGCCCCATCCTCACATAGAAAAATAATATAGGAAGTGACAATAGTTTATACTATCTCAGTAAAATGATGTTAGGTACTGAGACTATATATTATATTGTCGAGAAGAACAACCTTGCAGTCATATTTGTGGTGAAAAATCTAATGCATTAGTTGCAGCACCACAAATTCCACCTGGTCACTCGTAGAGGTCTAGATGCCTTCACTCTGAATAGACATTTGAAAATAGCTCTCATATGTTACACACTCACAAAATTTACTAAATGAATTAGAATTTCTAGATGATAACATATTTTACATAGTGCACAACCAATAGAAATGTTCTTGGCTCTCAGAACCCCGATGATACCGGGAATGAATCCCCAAAAAATGGAAACCAATTAAGAAGGGTATTATGTAATATATAAGGTTTCACATAATGGACCCAAATAATTGGACACCAAGGATGGGGAGTGTGTCACACCACCCAACAATGTGAGATTTCTCAAGAAATACTTTGCATGGATGTCATCATATGGGCATCCACATTAGAGTAAGACCCATTATTCATCATGATTAAATGACATTAATCTATAAAAATTAATCCTAACCACATTTGATAAATTGTAAAATGTTCTTTCTAGCCGCATTAAATCGAACTACACTATTACTTGAGAATGACTTATGGTTTGATTCCATCTATAATAGAATACATAGTGATGACCAAGCCTCCATTCATGGTCCCAACCATAGAATTACATTCCTTTCACATCATGTGATCCAAATTCCTTACTTCATGACACTAAACATCAAGGAGGATTTCATTACAATATAACATTAAACTTTAAGGAAAATTTCCTTACCACATGACAAAAAACTAAACAGATACAGAACTGTCCCTTTCATTCGAATCAGGTGATCTAAATCCTTACCGCAAGATGTAAAACTACAAAAATCCTTAATATCCATTTTCATTATTGTCAACTCACTAATGTTATTTCTAATATATATTAAACTGTAGGGGTTTCCAAGAAATATGTATGGATTAATTATCATTTCTAAAATTATACGTAGGGATGCATCAATCTTATATCTCGGTCTGTTCACCAACTGATACAAAATGATCCTCTCCTACACTTAAATTCCTCTTCACATTGATAGGAACCCTTGTTGTTCCTTATTTCTCATATTTTGTGTAGCTCAGGTGCTCTTAGGAGTCTTAATAATGGCTTACCAGAAAACACAAGGTATAACATATTTCGATAAGCTCATACCAATGTCAAATGAAAAATCGAAAAAGGAAAAACATGAGTCTCTGCCACATGATGTTAAACTACATGGTTAATGTCCCCATCAAGATAAGAAATTGTAAACTCTTGTTGAACCCACCAAAGAGGACCACTATATTTGGTGATGGTCTTCTACCACACCTCCATCATCTCTATCCCTCTTTACATCAGGGAGCCCAAATCCTTTCCACATGATGTTAAAATACATTGTTATTTGATGAAATGTGTGTGGATTATTCTAAATTTAATGAGATATGTATCAAGGCCCAGACGTCCATCTTATGTCCCAGCCGCAACATGACAACTTTTCCATGTCGGTTCATCTTCATCCTTTGCACATGATGTTAAAGAGCATGCTTCCATAAGAACTTTGTGTGGACTAATTCTTATCATCACAGGATATGTAGTGGAACTTGGATCGTCAATCATGGGCCCAACAATAATAATTAGCGCAAATAATGCTCACCTCTACATTTGGGTTAGACCTACATTAAGTATTTCCAATTCCAGAACAATGTATGTCTTGATTCATGTCCCCACAAGATATGTATCGATACTTTTCACTCAAAAACCAAACCCAATCATAAAAAATAAATACAAAAAATATATCTTATTTTTGTATGAGTTAGACCTATGAAAATAGCTTCATGACCTATGCAAAAAACATTGTTAAGAACTGTGTGTGGGTTGATTCCCATAACCATGGGAAATGTAGTGACACACATAATTACATTCAGGGGCCTAGCTGCTATACCACCATTTTACATTGAGGGATCTGCATACTCACTACAGAATGTCAAATACATGTCCCTTTATAACAACATGTGTTTTGATTCTCATTTTCAAGAGATACGTAGTGATGCCTGAACATCCACCTTTGGGTCGAAGCACCACACTTCCATCCATTCATGTTGATTCCCATTTTTTTATTGCATGATGTTAAAAAGTATAGGTATATGTCCTTACCATATTATGTTAAACTACATGATAATAAATCCTTACCACATAATGTTAAACCACACATAAGTACATCCATAAAACATGATTCTAAACATAAAGGAATACTTCTTGGTCACATGACATTCAAACTATACAAAAAATACGTCCTTACGACATGATAATAAAATTAAAAACAAATTATTTTACCACATGATGTTAAAATACACAGAAAATGTCACCAAAACATGATGATAAATGATGTAGACCATCACCCATTTTTCCTTCCTTATTAAAGGACAACAAGAGACATACCTCGGACAACCAGAGTACAGGGTGCTTCTTCTATCATTTAAAAGAAGCTTAATCAATGTGTGACACTTCATTTAATGATTAAATCAAATTTCCACAAGCCTTTAATATCCCTTCTAAAAAATAGATCTCTCAGTTTGGATAAGCTGTTGACGAAGAAGGTCTTGAGACCCATCAACTGAAAAAAAATCATAGCCCAGTATAAAGTGTTTTTAATCCCTGTATGCTTGAAATCACATCAGTAGAACCCAACACCTAAGGGTGTTCTCATTAATCCCCTGACTAACTGTCCCATATCATTACACAGGACCTGAGAACATCAAGATATAATTTAAAACATTTTTATCTCCCTCTCAGAAGGATGTTGGAGTGCTCTTGACTATAGGTAGCTTAATTATGCTATGGTGTAACATCATACATATTAGGGCTATGTCAGTCATGACCTTAAATTGTATACACTTTGGTCAAATCTATATGACCAAAAACTTTAGAACATAATAGTCCAAATCACAGGACCTTAAACTTCAATCGAAAGAGAATCCAAACTTTTCAAGTTGGAAATCCATAAAATTAAACATGAAAAAGGTCAGTTATTAGCATTCAAAACTCATCATCTACAACGTTTAAGAAAAAATCATGGCCTGAATAAATAATTAATAAAGATCATAGTTTTCAAATTAGGGTCCTAATAAAATACTATATATTCTCACTAGACCCTGTTCTAGGATAAAGTTAAAGCAATTATTTATCACATATCCATATCATAATAATATGTTAAATTGGGGGTGACATGGCTTTTAGGGTGCTCAGATCCTTATTTAATGTTACACATTTCATAAACCACCTTTATGCCTTGATAGAATGAGCTGACACAACCACCTTGTAATAAATTAGTAACAGGGACTCGCTCTTCCAAATGGATAGTCAGATCCCAGGAAGGCCCCCATTAAATATAGAAGTAGTTTTATTGACCTTGTGGAATAGTAGAGGCTCGATTGACATATACCCACCTATTTTCATTCCCTCTAGTTAACCTAGATATTAATGGTCTATGATTTTCACTTCCCATGACCATACCATTCATGTAGATTCAACATCCTTGATGTTAAGTCACCATGTATTGTACCCTTTCTCAAGGCTAGAATACGACACTCCATTCTCAAATATTTAAGGTCCCATGAATCATTATTCGAAAGCATAAGTCATAGATATCAAAATTCATATTAAGAGATAAATTTCCCTAGGGTATTATAACCCTTTATAGATAGCCTTATTTCCATACCCTACTTCATCATCTAGACATTTGAGTCTTCAAAAATGTTTCATGAACCTCAGAAAGAAATGGAGACCATCTTGTCTTGTACATGGTATCGATGCATAAGAGGATTTAACCAACCAACTGAAGGCATGTCCAATTTAAATTGAAGGAGATTAAATCCTTACAATATCTAATGACATTGAAGAGGAACCTAACATCTTAGAGTTTTATAGGACATACATGGTATGTCTACTCCATCCCATATCCATGGAGTCAAGATTTTGGTAGGTGATTTACATCACCCACATTCCCAATATCTAGGTAGGCCTAGTATCCCTAGAATTTCTCCTTAAACTGATATTTGATTCATTAATGTTTCATAAACCATAGAAAAGTGTGGAAATAAACTATTCTTGGCCATGGTATTGACGTATAAGGGAGTCAAACCACCGACTAAAGGTATCTCTTCCTTATGAGAAAGGAACTCCAATCTTATTGAGTCCTACAAACATCATGATAGAACCTAGATTCTCAGGGTATTTAAGGTAATTCCTAGCATGTCTACACCATATCCCATGGATTTAAATATCATGTATAATATCAAAGAACCCAAATTATGGCACACCAAAGGTCTAAGCTCAATGACCCTAAACTATAGCACACCAAAGTTCCAAGCTTAAGGACCCTAAACTACAGCACACCGAAGGTCCGATCTCAAATAACCTAAACTATAGAACACCAAAAAAATAAGCTTAAAGACCATGAATTATAGCACACAAAAGGTCTAATCTTAATGAACCTAAATAATATGACCTAAAAGGTATGATTAGGAAGACCATAATCTAAAGCATGTAATTTTCTTATATTTTAAAAGCTCGCAAGGCCAACTACATGGCCTTAGCACAATCGAGCTGCTATAGCCAATATTATCATCATTGGGAGAAGATGGATCACTTTACCTCTAGGAAATGTATCTTACCCAATCAATCCATATTCAATTTAGGTGATCTCAATTAACTAGAACACACTTTGAGTAGATATTCTCAGGTTGGTGGGAATTCATGAGTACTTCTCAAAAGGAATCTACTATGATTCAAGTTTTTAGATCCACAAATATAGGTTTACATTATGTTATTAAATGGATAGGAGGAATTGTAAATTCTTATAATATCATAGCAATGAATTATCATGTACATCATAAATGAATGAAATATTTATTGTAGTATATAAAGTTTAGAACATTTATCCATTCATAGTGTGTAAAAATAGGGAGGAATGTTCACATTTTGAATCTCTCTGAACTCTCTAAAAAATGCATTACATGGGTTGAGCTGAGATAAAAGTTCAATTGTTGAACCAGAAAGGTCTATAAGAGTTTGATAGAAAGCTTCAATTGAATGTTGGAGTGTCACTCGCCTCACTTATTGGACTTCTACATTAGGAAAAAGAGTCTCATCAAAATATAAAAACTAATCAACCTTATTTCAATTGGTTTCCAAGGAAGATAATGATTTTTCAAGATCAGACCTCAAATGAGTTATGATTTTAACATATCTCCATATCTTTTTATTCCAAGAATCTATCGGATCCTGAAATTTTGATCTCTATTGATGACCTTGTTCCAATTCTCCAAACATCATGTCAATTTTCCTGACAAGGGGATACTCATATATAAAATTATTCAAATCCCTTTCACTCATGGATATATCTCATCAAGTTAGGATTATTATTTATATTTTTTTTACAGAGTCTGTTAGTCGAACCCACCTTCTCCCAAGACATTACATAACTAGTGAAGGAGTTCCCCTTGGTTATAGAATAATTTTAATGGGGTCTCATTGTTCAAGGTATGAATTTGTTTCCAGATCAACCCATGTTGTGTCTTAGCCTCTACAAACAAAGGGGTTGAAATGATAGGGGGATGACTAACAATGTGAAACAATGTGAAAATTGTAGGTGGAACACCATATTCCATTATCTCAACAAGCATGTCATTCATAGACTATATTCAAGGATTAACTTCCTCAATAGAGTTTTCATAACCACCAAAGTAGTTATCACTCAAACTAGGTCACTTTCTTGATGTCTCACCCAGATCATTTATCAATTCTATCATTATCTCAATCAATTGGGATGGTGAGGAAAATGGATTTCCCACATGATGAACCAACTAGTTTATCACACCACTCGAATTAGCTTCCTCCCAAGCATGGGCATAATACTAGGAAAGAAAGGTGGAATAATCATCAGTAGGTGGAAGCATTATATTAATCTCAATATCTTCACATGTCAGCATCTTCCTAAATTGCTGGATGACCCCCAGATGTCTCTCCCATAAAATATTGACCAAAAGAAGTAGGTACACCCTTCAAATACAATCAAAATGATGAACGAATATAAAATAGGCATCAGGTTTGTATATAGCTTGCTCATACACTATGGCTATGATAACCCCACCTTAGAGAGAGATCATATACAACATTTCATCAAGGGAATCATTGTTGTTATGAATAGTTAGTCCATTTAGTGCCTATAAAGAAGTAAAATAGAATATTTTAGATTGGTTCAATACATATTTAAACACTATGGGGCTTAATGACCAAGCCTCATCCCAGGATATATGCAACAACATGGGTGGGATGAAGCATTTTGGGTCTAGGTGGTGTTGGAATATTTTTAACAATGAATGTTATCCCTTATCCAGCTTAATAGAAACTCAAGAGGATAGTTGATCCTATAAGGGGTTATTCCATGTTGAAAATGGACTAAGAGAGGGTAAAGGGATGCATTGAATGGTACTACCAAATTAAGATGTCTTCCTTCTACAAGTTGTGGTACCATTCCGAATGTACTAACTCAGATCCCAGATCACGTGTCCCTATCCAATAAAATCCATCAAATAAGAAAAGATATAAATCCTTACAACCTAATGTCGGTAGATATATCTTAATTTACTCAGTATCACCTTGAGTTAAAATCCATATCTTATAATATATCCCAATATGATCCATTGTCTTCTTGGACTTTCTAAGAAGGGCACTGATGAGGACGTATAACAGTTTTCTTGTCTCTACTAAAACATATAACTATATCAATACAATCCTTAAAATAAATGAGTGAATGTGTTTTCAAATCCCTCTTTAATTACTTCTTTATAGTAATAATCATATTCTTCTCCAAGATTGTGGTCTGCAAAGGATCATCCCAAACATCTACCGTAAGGATGAATTAAACATAAATTTCTCCAAGATGGGGAATACAACCTAGTTGGTAGATATCTCATAGGTTGATACCAACTTCACCATCGTAATGATAGAATTTATTGGATTTGGGGAACCAATGGATGATCACCTCTTGAAGAAGGTCATGCTAGAAATAAAAAATGATCTAGGAAATTCAAACAGTTTTATAAATATGATTCCCATATAGCTAATCAGCAAACTCTATATATCTTTCCCTAACCCAAAAGGGACATGCTAATTCATCTAATAAATTACCTCTAGGATGGAGACCCCCCTTATAATCTCATTCGGTTCCTAGATTGTTCATATATGAAGAATATATACTCAAATTCCTCTGAACAATGGGTTGACGAGCAATATTACATCCATCTGAACCTAAGGGGGAGTTTTCAAATATATAAGTTAATTATTTGGATAGAGTTGTGATCAGTTGATAGTCCTCATAAATTTTCATTTGGATTTAGTTGACAGAATCCAACATCCAGCGAGATGGTATATTAGAGTCTAGAGGGGGATGGGAGCATCATCTAGCAGACTAGACCCATATAGAGGAAGTCATTGAGATAAAGGATATTCCAAAAGTTTTGGATGAGAGGAACTTGTTTAGACTCTCATTATCATTATACACACGATATAAAGGGTATGTGTTGTGATTCATATCCATCATTTACCTTTTATTTCCCATAGATAGGGGATGTCGATGAGAAATAGAAGAAATCTAAATACCAGTAAGTGGAATATGTCAAAAAGTTGAAATAACATATGGTCAAAGTAAATACATAAACCAACAGCATCATGTACATTGGATGAATCAAAAAGGGAATTGAAAACCATATAAAGGTTTCAAAAATCACCTAATATCTAATGTACTCATGGGTTCTATGACATTTCTAGTAAATTGAGTAGTCACATGACCCATTTGGAGGCTCTTGATTGCGTAACCTATACATGGTTAGATAAATAAAATGATAATCAGAAATTCAAATGATCAAGTGAATTGATCCTATGATACCCTTAGAATAATTGGATTGATCATCACTATAGTTCAATAAATTATTGATGATTGGTTCAGGTTTAGACTAGACATGTGCCTGATTAAAAGAAGTCTTGTGGGAAGTTATCACGAAGTGGTGTCTCACGATTGGGTCTCGTGACCAAGTCCCACAAACAGGGCTCATGATCATCACTCATAGAATGTTCTTGCAGTGGGAGTATATAAAGAAGGAAGGGAAGGAGTTATCTAGAGGAATTATAGCTGGTGAAAAAATCCACCCAATGTACCTCTATATATGGGGAATCCTGAAAAACACCAAGCCTCACCTAGCAGACCAAACATCTCCCAATACACTGATATGCAATTACTCCAATGAATAAAGTGATCATTTACTTTCCTCATAACTAAGTACTTATTCCCATGGAGGTCACTCTTGAATGGGGGGGATAATTTTTTGATTCTCAACAATTGGAATTGGATAATTCACAAAGAAATAAATACATGCATATGGGTATTAATTTCCCACAAAGTAAAAGTAAGTAAAAGGTATCCAAAAACCAAAGATCGCGTGAACATCCAAAAGATTTGTGATCATCTGACTAGAGAATGGTTATGTGAAGGAACTGGGTGAAGTATATAGCATACAACAACTCTCATGAGTCCAACTAGGAAAGTCCTTATGCTCTCATAAAAACATCTTAGACAAACAATTGAGACATGGTGGTAGCTGGGTATTCTCCTTCAAGCTGATCGGTTTGTTATCAGTAAGCTCCTAAAAATCCAATCAAAAATCATTCATAAATGGGATAAAATATGTTTAAAGGTGGAGTCCCCTAGCAGTCACAATTTTCATGAGACGTATCACTGATTGAAAGGATAATTTTCCATGAGAACATCCAAACAAATTATCAAGGCCCCCGAACATTTGTAGAATAAAACAAAGGATATAAAAGGGGATACCACATGAGTTACTCACAGTCGTAAAAAGTTATGTGGTGTACCAATGGAGATCTACAACACACCATGTGTCCCCAGGGATATGTATGCCTCATCTCATGAAATCCCATTGGCTTGTCATTATCACTATGCAGAGCGCCCTGAGTTTGTCCAGGAAATCATGTACCCCTCCTTCGGCTTCCTAAGGATAAATGGAAAGATCTTTCCACAATGCTCATACATCTACATAAGACCTCTATTGGTCATGTGATGAACCATCAAAAAATTGAGTAATTGTCTTGGAAATTACTCATTTAATATCACATGACTCCCAAACCATTATAAAATAAAACAAAAGAAATAAAGGACGTGGGAGGAGAAAGCCTCTCATGATTGTAAAACACTTATCACATGAAATAGATATCTAAAAATCAGTCCCAAGAGACTTTTGTTCAATTCACCCTGATCACATGGAGAACCCCATAAAATTGAAACCTTATTTGAGAAGTTTCCTAGGTAAGGCATTGATCATCTCGCAAAGGTCTTTCAGTTGGAAATTTGGTCTCACGAATACACTTAGACATGTTAGTATGACAATATGAAATTCCATCGGCATATATACATTAGTAAGAAAGCCCCCCTTAATAGCATATAATCCAACAATGGAGGCGTTGATGAGAGGGACTCACAATCAATAAAAATCAGGCAACCCACTAAGAGAGATCCACAACAAAGGACCACAAAGAATCATGGTGTCAGACCCCTTCACCAACTCCATCCTGAATCCATTTTAGCTATTCCATAAAAACCAAAGAATAACTGATGTGGTGAGTCTTATAAATTCCCCACCCTATAATGAAAAATTCACCTCTACCTACCATGACCACAGGACTGTGATTCTATGGATGAAGTTTGGATTTTTTTATCCACACCTATCAGTACACCCAAGCACTAGAGATAATTTCTGGGAGTAGCTGATCTCATGACTGTAAAGTCTTCTCATAGGTGATATGTAGAAGAATAGCTAGAGTGATAATGCACCATGAATAATTCAATTCATCTGATCATTAGTAGATCACATGAAGGTATTCTATAAGGGGATACAAAAAACTGCTCACATGTCTAATAGATTACAAAAGACTTAAAATAAACAGACACTGAATAAATCTAATTCATTCGAAATACAATGGATAGAATAAAGAGTTAAAGTAAATAAATTAAACAATAACATGTTAACTAACAGTCAGTCACTTTGTGTGAGACATTAATGACATGTCACAGTACCATTACATTTCACTCGGATCTCACGACACTCCTGCAATATGCCACCCAGGTCATGAAAATCCTTCCAGACATGTCAGAGCACATAACACGATTCCCCCTAGGCAGGCCACTATAGTCTCATGAAGCCATTTTGGCTTGTCACCCAAGCTAGACGATGTCGTTCAGATACATCACTTGACTTATATAATGAAACCATCTCATGTTAGTTATGTCTCACATATGTGTCTACACATGTCAACTAAACTCTCGTGATATCATATGGGAAAGTCAATTGAGACCCAGGATTCCCTCCATACATGTTATCCAATACTTGTGATACCATCTAGTGATGTTATCCATGACATGTGACACTTTCAAAGACAAGTCATATTGACTCTCACAACACCTTTCATACGTGTCAATCCAACTCTTGGTAATGACACTAGGGAAATTCATATGGATCATGAAACACCATCTAGACATGGCATCTATGTCATATGATGGATTCATAGAAAGACCATATGGATATTATGATTGCTTATAGATAAGTTAGCCTCAATGATATGATATTCCACATAAGTTATGCGAATTCCTTTAAAAAAACTAGATCACATAGTTTTATTCGTAAATTCCAGTCAGATAATCTTCTACATAACAGTGCTAGTGAAAAATTAGAGCATGTTAGGAAGGAAAGCAGGTCATAAGACTAGGTAAACCTTAGAGCGTAAGCCTCAATCATAGTAACTTTGGCGACTCTAATTCCTACCATATTCTGAATACATAGGACAGTTTTAAAGGTTTGATCTCCACAACAAAACTTCAATGGGTTCTCCCAATACATAAGTCCCTCACCAACTAAGTGATGATATTGATCATTTTCTATCCCTTGTTTCTCACACAAAGCGTAGCTCCTGTGATCTTAGGGAGTTGTAACAATAATGTCTTTCGTATCACATGTCTCTAAAAGATAGGGAAACATATATATGAAATACCCAGTGAGTGGAACGACACATCCTCCTCAAAAAAAAGGTGTACATCATAGGTCTAGTCCCAAGGGTGTAACTGAACTATGATAACTCTGATTACTACAATCTCAAAGATATAAAGGATGTATTCCTAAGGCCCGATCTCAAAAAAACACACATTTTGATGTAAGTACTTTTATGAATTTGACATCGTAGCCATCGAGACAATATAATTAACATGAGATGGTAACTCTACCTCACCCATCAGCGGACTAGGAAAAAAATTGAACTATGTTGAATCTAATTCCTTCCATAATCAGGATATGTAGGACATCTCGATAAGGACTGATCTCTAAAATAAATACTCTCAAGGTGGTTCTACTACATTGTTTATACAACATGAGAAATGAAAAATGATCATTTTACATCCCATGTTTCTCACTCCGACCATAGATCACATGGTCTTAGGTAATTTAAATAATCATGCCATCTATACTATATCTCTCAACAATGAAAAGGAAACCTCAACGTAAAATCCTCTATCAAATTAACTATGAAAACTATGATTGTCACTACAATTGGAGTATGTAAAATTTTTATCTTTGAATCAATCTTGAACACTTGCTTTCTTGTAGTACACACACATACACACATATATATATATATCCTCTCTTTACGATGTTAAACGGAATGGGTTGAATGAAATATGTGGGTTTTGATTCATGAAATAACCAGCATGTGTAGGATGCCCCATAATAACTCAATCCTCTCCTCATAATGTTAGTTGCCTCCTTTTATGGTAGTGCATCCCGAAGAAATTTATTTTACATATTCATCACATAAGAGACCACCCATTACTATAAAATGATACAGAACCTAATATATATATATATATATATATATTTATAGATTCACTAGAGAGGGCCCATTATTATTTACTTAAAAGATAATTATACCATGATTGTTCTATTTGGGTAACTATTCCCATTTTTAGGGTTAGGAAGAGATTTTTAAACATTTATAAAATCTATAATAGAGTCCATGAGTGTGAAATAATTCGGCTTATAAGGGTTCCATGATCCTGATGTCCCATCCTCTCGACCAACGCCAGTCCCCAATAGTCATTGGGCCTGAAAACCCAAGTGATCCCATACGTTTGGAATGTAGGTCTGTACCGAGTTATATATGAGGGACCCATTGGGATTTTTTTGTAAGAGAGATAATTGTAACCCAATGTTCATGGTCCTTCACAACACAGATCCCCAACAATCAAATATTTGGGAAGAATGCATCCACCTCTCGAAATATAGATGAAACAAAGATTCTAGTTGATTTATTTATTTTTCCCAATCACACAGACAACAGGAAATTTAGAAAAGTAAAGTATCAAATATTTGTTTTTATATGGTTTGACTGTAATGTGGGATACATACTCCTTAGTGTGACTTGTTATTATACCCTACCAAACACTCTACACTAATAATAATATCATCAATTACATGTTGTGCGACTAGTTTTCATCCGGACACATTGTACATAAAACACATCAACACCACATCTTATCTTGTTTATAACTAACATCATCTCACTAGAAATCACAATATCATCATACGAGGGAGTCACAGCATCCCACATTGTTTTCCTTTCATTACAAGAGTCTCAATGGTTCTACAACATTCCACTATATATATAATTGATTTCGTTTTGTGATTCTGAAGTAGATCTATAATCATTTCAGGATATAACTGCATAAATATGATTTAATATCCCTATACATCAACACAAAATCTTTGAATAAATTTTGGTATTAAAAAAATAGGCATCAAACGTAGTGTCAATTTTTCTTCATTTCTTCTATATCTTCTCCATTATCTATTTGTTTGTCATCACTCAAATCGAACACAAATAGACTCTATAGTTGTAAAATATTCTAAATAATCTCATGTATGTAGACCTTTCTCACTCTTCTCCACCTTCTTCTAATTCTTTTTCACTACTTCTATAATATAGTGTATTATAGGGACTAGTTTTTGTACTAGATGCTTCTTCTTCTCTTATTCTATACCTAGATGGTATTTCATTCATCACGAGATTGACTAATTTATTTTTTTATTATTTGAGACAACAACTTCCCTTTACATTATTCATTTACTTCAAGATAAATCTTAAATATCTCATCACACATAAATATATATATAAATTATATCATTGTAGAGAGATGTAATTTATTTTTCTTCATGACTACACACACCACTTCTAGAGACTCGCATTTCATAAAAACAAACGCATTTCACTACTTTATTTTGGGGTCTTCTCATATTTACACCAATGGAATATCATGAAAGAAATAAAAAACACATATAATAACCTTTTTCAGGCTATTATATAACTTCTTCTATAAGATAATCACATATTTGAGCCCAATGATTTTCTAAAATTCTTTTATAGAATGTTTTATTAAAATAATATTTATAATTTTTCTCATTTTATACCCACTATATTGTCCCAAGAAATAATATAAATATCTCTATTCTATCCCCAAAACACTTTAAATCTTCCAAATACTAGATTAAAAATTCATTTTTTATATTTAACACCACTAATGATCATCACTCATATCTTCTTTTTCTACTTAAATATTTATTTATTTAGAAGTTATTGTTTTTCGGAAAGATAAATTCCCAAACATCCATCTCTACTCCTAATTATTTTCTCAATATTGATTCATAAATTAACTATTATTCAGGATGTTTTGAACATGAATGAAGTATAAAAGCATCAGTAAATAACATTTTCTCTAGGTTTTATAATTTCATTAAACAATTATTAAATTAAAATAATTATAGAAATTCAGAAGCATTGATATTTTCTCAACATCTTGGTGATAAGATTATCATAATCATTTTTCATTAATAAGATACCCTATTAGGTGTTTTTATATTTAGAAAAACGAATAATTTATTTGGATTCATCATAATTGATTTCAAATTCAAAATAAAAATCCTATAAACTAGCATTTTCATTATATAAAATTCTATATGATCCAAAGTGTTGATCCTAAAACAAATTAGAAATTATTATTATGTATATGATTCTAATGTAAATGAAAATTCATCATTACAGACTCTATTTACCCATGTTTATGAAGTCTCTAAATAATATTTCTGAAAACCATGTCTTTTATATTTTTCTACAATAGATGTAGAATGATCCTTGCTCAATTAAATGAATTATACTTATACAGTAGGCTTATAATAATTATTCAATTTTGGAATTATCTATTACTAACCTCATACCATGAAATATAGATTTCTTTAAAATAAATTAAATTCACCCCAATTAATCGTACATTCTCTAAAACACTATAAATTTCATTAAAGCTACTCAAAATTAAATTTATGAATTATAAAAATAATTAAAACCCCTTTATCTTACATAAAATCTAGGTTATAGGATAAAAATATCCCAGTAAAGTACTTTAATAACTTACATACATATATATATTTTTATTCTCATCATCCATCTAAGATCCTCAAAAAAAGTGTTTTCATTACTGATTTCAGTATCCATAATGTTAGATAAAAATGGAATGATTTATCAACAACTCTATATATATTCCTTCAAATTTTGATATGTTTTACAAATTTATTGATAGTTATAAAATCTATCCATAACTTGTTCATAAACCATATTCTCATACATATTTCTACCTTCATAGTATGGTTACAGATATTTCACCTTATATACTTTTTGAATTTGACTTTATCCTAAGGACTAGAACAATAATCATCTTATGTTTGGAGTTTCTCACCCAGAAATCATATTCATTCTTCTTTATCCACATTATTTGGGTAGGTACACTCTTTTAATTAGTGGTTGGATACACTACTGGAAATCCATCCTTTCCCAACGGTTCTGAACCGTTGGGAAAGGCTGTAGAACCGTTGGTATATGTTATACCAACAGTTCTGCCAACCGTGGGGAAGTAAGCCGTTGGGAAAGGCTTTTCCCAACGGTTTACAAGGAACCATTGGGGTAGGTTAGAAAAAATCAACCTACCCCAACGGTTGTGCCAAACCGTTGGGAAAAGCCTTTCCCAACGGTTTGGCCCGTTGGGGAATCCCATTAATATTTTCTTTCCCAATGGTTTGAAAACTGTTGAGAAAGGTTTTTACCAATGGTTCTACCAACCGTTGGTAAAAACACCAATTCCAAAAGCTATCCCAACGGTTTGAACCGTTGGGATAGGCTGTTTGTACCAACGGTTTAATGAACCGTTGGAAAAAACAGCTCCATATGGGATATGCCAACGGTTTGAAACCATTGGCATAGGCTTTGCTGTGCAAATTGCACAGCAGCCTGCAATTTGCACAGCAGGTCTGTTTTGGGCTCATTTTCAATTCAATTTTCATTTTTAATTCAATTTTCAATCCAATTATTGTAACTGTTACACATATACAATGCATACATATCGAGAACAAACCAACACATTTAAATAATGAAAACCAACCAACACATATAATGCATCCTGGAAATATACTCATCCATAATTAAATTAGAATTCATAACATAATTATAAACATACATAATTAATTTAGAATTCAATTTAAAATTTAGATGACAATCATATGTGGAATCCGGAATTCAATTCATAATTTGATTGGTTTTTTGTACACCATATATTTTTACTCGAAATCATATACATTTTAAACAAAATACATACACCTGGAATGATACTGGTCACACCATGCCTCGGATTGAGGTGAGGTTAACTCGTACACATCACAAATGACTCGTTGATCATTGTCCTAAAGTATCAACATATTCTGAAATCGTTTGGTCAGTTTTCCGTATGCCAGTTGATGTTTTCACTTAAAATAAAGTGGTTTTTAAATAAAAGAGAGACACTTTGAATGGTTCCGGCCACACCGTGCCTCGGATTGATGCGGGGTTGACTCGTACACATCACACATGACCAATGAATTGTTGTGCTAAAATATAAACACAATCAGAATGTGTTTGGTTGGTTTTCCGTATGTATTTAAAATGTAGTCCATTTTAAAGAAAATAGATACACTTAGAGTGGTCTCGGCCAAACCACGACTCGGATTGAGGCGCAGTTGACTCGTACACGTAACATATGACCAATGGATCGTTGTCCTAAAATTTCAATAGATTCCGAATGCGTTTGGTCGGTTTTTCGTATGTCAGTTGTTTATTTGACTTATAATCTTGTCCCTTTTAAATAATAGAGATGCAGTTAGAGCGGGGCTGGCCACATCACATTTCGGATTTAGACAGGGTTGACTCGTACACGTCTCAAATGACCCATGAATATTTTTCCTAAAGTATCAACACAATCCGAATGCGTTTGGTCAGTTTTCCGTATGTTAGTTGATGTTTTTCACTTAAAATGACGTCCTTTTGAAACAAAAGACATACACATTGAGTTGTACTAGGCACACCGCACCTCGAATTGAGGCGGGGATGACTCGTACACATCACATATGACCCATGGATAATTTTTCTAAATTATCAACACAATCAGAATCCGTTCGGTCGGTTTTCCGTATGTCATTTGTTGTTTTCACTAAAAATGAAGTCCATTTTAAACAAAATAGAGACACTTTGAGTGGTTTCGGCCACACCGCGCCTCGGATTGAGGTGGCGTTGACTCGTACACGTCACATATGACCCATGGATCATTATCCTAAAGTTTCAACAAAAACCTAATGCGTTTGGTTGGTTTTCTGTATGTACTTAAAATATTGTCCAATTTAAACAAAAGAAAGTCACTTAGAGTGGTCCTGACCACACCGTGACTCGGATTGAGCCCGGGTTGGCTCGTACACGTCACATATGACCCATGGATCATTGTCCTAAAATTTAAACATATTCCGAATGCGTTTGTTCGGTTTTTCATTTGTCAGTTGTTTATTTCACTTATAATCTTTTCCGTTTTAAACAAAAGAGACACATTTAGAGTGGTACTAGCCACAACGCATCTCGGATTTAGGCGGGGTTGACTTGTACACGTCTCAAATGAACCATGGATTGTTGTCCTAAATTATCAACACAATCTGAATGCATTTGGCCGGTTTTCCGTATGCCAGTTGATGTTTTTCACTTAAAATGGCGTCCTTTTGAAACAAAAGACATACACTTTGAGTTGTGCCGGCCACACCGTGCCTCATATTGAGGCGGGGTTGACTTGTACACATCACATATGACCCATGGATCATTGTGCTAATGTATCAACACAATCAGAATCCGTTCGGTTGGTTTTCCGTATGTCATTTTTTGTTTTCACTAAAAACGAAGTCCATTTTAAACAAAATAGAGACACTTTGAGTGGTGTCGGACACACCGTGCCTCGGATTGAGGTGGCGTTGACTCGTACACGTCAAATATGACCCATGGATCGTTCTACTAATGTTTCAACAGAATCCGAATGCGTTTGGTCGGTTTTCCGTATGTACTTAAAATACTGTCCATTTTTAAAAAAAAAAAGAAAGTCACTTAGTGTGGTCCCGACCAGACTGTGACTCGGATTGAGCCCGAGTTGGCTCGTACACGTCACATATGACCCATGGATCGTTGTCCTAAAATTTCAACAGATTCCGAATGCGTTTGGTCGGTTTTTCGTCTGCCAGTTGTTTATTTCACTTATAATCTTGTCCGTTTGAAACAAAAGAGACACAATTAGAGTGGTACCGGCCACACCGTGTCTCGGATTTAGGCGGGGTTGACTCGTACACGTCTCAAATGAACCATGGATCGTTGTCCTAATGTATCAACACA
The DNA here is from genome assembly GCA_963277665.1 of Viscum album. NCBI lineage: Eukaryota > Viridiplantae > Streptophyta > Magnoliopsida > Santalales > Viscaceae > Viscum > Viscum album. The sequence goes on along the minus strand of OY728165.1, from coordinate 343,571,851 downwards.
ATCCGAATGCGTTTGGCTGGTTTTCCGTATGCCAGTTGATGTTTTTCACTTAAAATGACGCCCTTTTGAAACAAAAGACATACACTTTGAGTTGTTCTAGCCACACCGCACCTCAGATTGAGGAGGGGTTGACTCGTACATGTCACTTGTGACCCATGGATCATTTTTCTAAAGTATCAACACAATCAGAATCCGTTCGGTCGGTTTTCCGTATGTCATTTTTTGTTTTCACTAAAAATGAAGTCCATTTTAAACAAAATAGAGACACTTTGAGTGGTGTCGGCCACACCGTGCCTCGGATTGAGGTGGCGTTGACTCGTAAATGTCACATATGACCCATGGATCGTTCTCCTAAAGTTTAAATAGAAACTGAATGTGTTTGGTTGGTTTTCCATATGTACTTACAATACTGTCCATTTTAAACAATAGAAAGTCACTTAGAGTGGTCCCGACCACACCTTGACTCGGATTGAGCCCGGGTTGGCTCGTACATGTCACATATGACCAATGGATCGTTGTCCTAAAATTTCAATAGATTCTGAATGCGTTTGGTCGGTTTTTCGTCTTCCAGTTGTTTATTTCACTTATAATCTTGTCCGTTTGAAACAAAAGAGACACAATTAGAGTGGTACCGGCCACACCGCGTCTCAGATTTAGGTGGGGTTGACTCGTACATGTCTCAAATGAACCATGGATCGTTTTCCTAAAGTATCAACACAATCCGAATGCGTTTGGCCGGTTTTCCATATGCCAGTTGATGTTTTTCACTTAAAATGACGTCCTTTTGAAACAAAAGACATACACTTTGAGTTGTGCCGGCCACACCGTGCCTTGGATTGAGGCGTGGTTGACTCGTACATGTCACATATGACCCATGGATAATTGTGCTAAAGTATCAACACAATCAGAATCCGTTCGGTCGGTTTTCCGTATGTCATTTGTTGTTTTCACTTAAAATGAAGTCCATTTTAAACAAAATAGAGACACTTTGAGTGTTTTCGGCCACACCGCGCCTCGGATTGAGGTGGTGTTGACTCGTACACGTCACATATGACTCATGGATCGTTCTCCTAAAGTTTCAATAGAACCGAATGCGTTTGGTCGGTTTTCCGTATGCCAGTTGATGTTTTTCACTTAAAATGATGTCCTTTTGAAACAAAAGACATAAACTTTGAGTTGTGATGGCCACACTGCGCCTCAGATTGAGGCGGGGTTGACTAGTACACGTCACATATGACCCATGGATCATTATGCTAAAGTATCAACACAATCAGAATCCATTTGGTCAGTTTTCCATATGTCATTTGTTGTTTTCACTAAAAATGATGTCCATTTTAAACAAAATAGAGACACTTTGAGTGGTGTCAGTCACACCACTCCTCGGATTGAGGTGGCATTGACTCGTACACATCACATATGACCCATGGATCATTTTCCTAAAAGTTTCAACAAAAACCGAATGCATTTGGTTGGTTTTCCGTATGTACTTAAAATACTGTCCATTTTAAACAAAAGAAAGACACTTAGAGTGGTCCCGACCACACCGCATCTCGGATTTAGGCGGGGTTGACTTCTATACGTCTCAAATGACCCATGGATCGTTGTCTTAAAGTATCAACACAATCCGAATGCTTTTGGATGGTTTTTCGTATGCTAGTTGATGTTTTTCACTTAAAATGATGTCCTTTTGAAACAAAAGACATACACTTTGAGTTGTTCCGGCCACAACGTGCCTCGGATTGAGGCGGGGTTGATTCTTACACATCACATATGACCCATTGATCATTTTCCTAAAGCATCATCACATTTCGAATGCGTTTGGTCAGTTTTTCGTATGTTGCTTTTTGTTTTCACTTAAAATCTTATGGAAATTCATATAGAATATTTTTATATCATATTTAGTATGGATTAGATTTTAATTGATCGTGCTATGAAACATTTCAGAGCTAATGAAATTAAGGAAGGTGGAGGGGCTATCCGGGGGGCTGTCCAGGGGGGGCTGTCCGGTGGGTGTCCGGGGGGCTGTCCGGGGACCAAGGAGGAGGGTGGGGGGGATGTGCGGGGTCTGTCTGGGGGGTGTTTGGGGGTTGTTCAGGGGGCTGTCCGGGGTTGTTCAGGGGGTTGTCTGGGGGGCTGTCTGGGGGTTGTTTAGGGGTTGTTCAGGGGGTTTTCCGGGGTTGTTCAGGGGGCTGTCCGGGGGCTGTCTGGGGGGTGTTTCGGGGGTTATTCGGGGTCCAAGGGAGAGGGTGGGGGGGTTGTCCGCGGGGCTGTCCGCGGGGCTGTCCGCGGGGCTATCTGGGGTCCAGGGTGGAGGGTGGGGGCTGTACGGGGGGCTATCTAGGGGGCAATCCGCGGGGCTATCCGGGGGGTGTTTGGGGTCCAAGGGGGAGGGGGGGTTGTCCAGGGTCCATGAATGAGGGGGGTTGTCCAGGGAGTTCTCAAACACACAACCACTAAAAGACAACAACATCCATAAAAACAGACAATATATAAATATAACTCAACTCCAATACTATACTACGAGTCTAGATAAAACCAACAACTAGAATAGATTAAACATCAAATATCAGTAATATAAGTCAAAAATGTAATAGATCAATATGTCCCACTTCAGCATCACCATCACCATCATCATAATCATCATCACCCTCGTCATCATCCTCCTCATTGTCCTCACCCTCCACAGCGCCCTCCTCCTCACCTTCTCCCTCCTCCTCGCCCTCCTCATCTCCCTCCTCTTCCGCATCAGACTCCTTGCCATCATCATCTTCAAGCTGGACATCGGCCTGACCACCACTGGAACTGCCACCTGGTGCACCATATATAGAATGTATCAACGACATGTATTCATCAATCGCTGGGCTGGCCTCTGTTGGAAGTGTTGGACATAGAACTTCAATAAATTTCATAAATGCACTATTTGCCCTAGCAGACTGTTCTGCCATCTCTATGGCCCTTTTCTCAGCCTGTTCTGCCTGTGCCCTAACTTTCTGCAGGTCGTCGGCACTACAACTCATACCTGAGGCAGGCCAATACCTCGTTGGGGCTATCCTAGGTCGGCAGCGTACTCTGCCAGAATGATCCTCTCCCAACACCTGATGTAAGTGATCAGATGGCCCAAAATTGTCTGCTTCTTGGGCATTGAGGGCCTCTAAATCATCCTGTTACAAATATAAATATATTATTAAGTTACAAAATAGATATTAAAATATAAAATCAACAGATTAAAACTTACAATCTGCAGCTGAGTCGCTTCGTTGACAGCACTTCCATCCTTTTTTCGTCTACTCGAGCAAAACAGTTTTGCTCGAGGCACACGTCCTTCAATATTTTGTACTTGCCTCTACAATGACATTGAAAACAAAAGTTATATAAAAACATTAGAAAATGATTAAATAATTGAGGAATCAAAAGAAAATGTAAGTCGTAATGAAAACTTATAAACAATTGTCATACCTGCTTCCTCTCATGATCTGGCATCGTCGTGCGTCCTAGTGTATGGAGGTATTTTTTTGCATCAATGTTTTTTTTATATTTTCCAGATGATTCCTAAATAAAATTCGATAATGAAAAGGATAATATTAATGCAAAACATGAAGGTTATTATTTAAATACCTCAAATTTAATTCATACCTTAAACTGGGTACTCGTCCAATGAGTAATCATCTGATGATACTGCTCTATAGGATAATCATCCACGACTGGTACCACCTCTAACTCAGTGCCAACTCTAGCACGCCAGCCAATATACAGCTCATGCTTGTTGGCTCTCCAAAGCTCGCCTAAATCCTTTAGATGTTCCAGTCGTGCACCCTCACCATCAAGAAAATTAAATCGAAGCTAAAATCAAAATATTAATTCATATAAATACAAAAATAATTCATGGCATTAAATACAACAGATTTTTTTACCCATATCTCTACCCAAGCTCAATCTTTGACCTCATGTGGCAAATGCCTCCATGACAGCGGGCTGATGGGAATGATGTCGGAGTATTTGGAAAGCGTCACCAGAAAACTCCGACATTGCTGCCCTGTTTTCTCAACCATCTGATTGTCTTCTTTATATTCCACCATAACCTGTGTGCGACGGTTCCACACCGAACGCATGCGTGTACGGCCCCGCCCCCGACTCCTGTCAGTAGATGTATCTGTCATGAAAGAAAAACAAATATTTTATCAAAACATGATATAATGAAAATAAATATTGCTATAAAAATTTGTTAGGGTTTTATAAATATACATGCACTAGTCTGATCAATGAGTGGTGCCAGATCCACAGAACCTGATGGAACACCCTCTGGTGGAACAATAGTCGAAGACGATGGAATATAAAAGCTCGGAGAGATAGAAGTAGAAGGAAAAGAAGATGGAATTGTTGTATGACCTGATGCTGACTGGGGAGTGGGAATCATCGTGGGATGTGAAAATGATGGGGCAGAAGATGCAGAAGGTAGAAAAAACATGGGAGGCCTAAATACCCCGTGTGTCCCTAACGACACACCAGGATCAGAATGTGGGAAGGCTGAAATGTCAGTGGGAGGGGCAGGGTCTAGTCGGGCACGCGCAGCTCTACGTCCACCTCTGGTACGAACCCTCCTCGTACCACCGGCCTGAGTACTAGGACCAGTACCAGGCTCCTCGTCGAATAACTGTTGACGTAACGGTGGATCCTACAAAAAAGTTTACAAAAAAAATTAATCAAATGACATTATATATTCTATAAATATATATATATATATATATATATATATATATATATTTGAAATAAATTACTCACTGTTGGCACTAATGGTAGAATGCCCATCTCCTCCATCCGACGATTGTTCTCCACCATTTTTTTTCTTTGTCTCTCTTCAATTGGCTGCATTTCCTGCATTCGGAAACAAATATGTAATTAATTAGAAAAAGGAAATTAATTTGTAAACCAAAAAACTAAATATATGAGGGAATGAAGGGATTCATTGGTAATTTAGCTATCAATTGTTTAAGAAGAGCTTGAATGAATTTAATAAAACATACAAGTTGTAATGTTCACCAAGTGAGAAATATTGTTTGATTTGGTTTGAGTACAGTTCAATTCCAAATTAGAAAATGCAATTCAAATAAAACATCAACCAATAAACATTGAAAATTCACATAACGGTCAAGTCAGCTAAAACATATTTGTGATCAATACTAAATAAATATGAATATTACCAACCTTAACAACCCAACTCGTGGTAAACCAAAAGAATTGAGAACATGGATGAATGAATCTATATATTTCCAACCACAACTTCAGGTTCACAATCAACTCTGACAATTGAGCTATTGGAGTCATCAAAAGAAATAAATGGATTGGTTCCAATGGCAATAGGGACAGTGTCAATTCCATCATCAGCATCATCAAAAATATGTCTTGGAATTACTTCAACTATGACACCAAATTCAGGTTGAAGTTGATCTTTGACATAAAAAACTTGTTTAGTCATTGATGCCAACACATATGGTTCTTCGGTAGCAAGAGTGCGGGTCATATTAATTACTCGAAATCCACAATCATCAATAAATGTTCCATGTCTCGTCATCGAATCAAAGGAATGGAATTTCATCATTGTGACTCGTCCATGAGAGTAATAATCCAATATTATTATTTTCTCAACGACTCCATAATAACCCACATTTTCAAGTCGCGGTCTACTATCTGATGCACTGGCATAACAATCTGTTGTGGCAGTAACTATAATACCATCATGTTGTGTTCTCATGTTTTTGGCTCGTTCAGTGACAATAAATCTGTACCCATTGATAACAATTGATTTACAGTCACGAACCACAGTATTAGGACCAAAAGCCAAAGCTCTTATTTCCACAGAGACAGAGTCAGCAGACAAACTCAATACCTGCAATATAAATGACAGTTAAACTTAAGTAAATATTGAAATAATTAATTTAAACAGTAATATTTTTACCTTCAATTTTAACCAAGAAGAAAACTCTTTGCTATGCAAAGTCTCTCTCCTTCTCAAAAATAAAGAACGATGCTTCCTATTTATCATTGTTTTATGTTCCCTGTAGATAAAAAAATGTGAATATTTTAACAAATATATATGTAAGATATACATATTCAATTTTGTTACCTGATATAGTCATCGAACAAATCACAGTTGAACAGAACTGTGCGATGTGCCTTCTCCCGCTCTTCATGGCTTAATGTCTTCAATGTATATGATCCAGGAATTCCTCCTATTTGAGGAAGTGATGGAAAACTGGGTTCAATTTGCTCATATTGTTCTTCTTCATTTCTCATTGGTCTGTTCATTCTTGTAGTAAGATCAGTCAAATACATCGAACAGAAATCCATACATTCTTGAGCTAAGTAACCGTTCACGATAGAATCTTCGGGATGATTCTTGTTTCGAACATAAGACTTTAATGTGAACATATTCCTTTCATTTGGATACATCCAAAGAAAAGAAACAGGTCCTCCGATAAGTATTTCAGTTGGAATATGTACAGTCAGATGCAGCATGCATGTGAAAAATGATGGGGGAAATATTTTCTCCAACTCACACAAAATTAATGGGGCATCTCTCAACATTTTTTGCAAGAAAGACTTGGAAAACTTCTTAGCACAAAGATCTCTAAACAAATGGCACAACCGAATAACACCCACCCTTAAATTATTGGAAAAAAGATGACGGATTGCTATTGGAAGCAACTCAGGCAGTAGAATGTGATAATCATGAGTCATCAAAGATTTTAGCTTCAACTCTCTTCTGTTGACCCGTTTAGATATGTTGGTTGAATAGCCATCAGGAACTGTAATAGTCTCTAATACTTTCAGAAATTGATTTTTTTCAGTAGGTGTCATCACATAAGAAGCACATGGAAGTTGCCATTTATTTTCACTGATACGCACAGGATGCAATTCTGGTCTGATGCCCCAATCCACCAAGTCACGTCGAGATTGTAAATCATCTTTTGTCTTCCCCTTGACATTTAGAAGAACTGAAAGCAACATTTCACATATATTCTTTTCAATATGCATTACGTCTAAGAAATGATGTAGAAAATTGGTTGACCAATAAGGAAAATCAAAAAAGATACTCCTCTTCCTCCAATTGTAACAGGTTTCTGTGGAAACATTCTTTCTCTTTCCAGATTTCATTTAACCCTTCCCGAACGAAAAACTGAAATCTTTCAATTCATTAAGCACATCAGTTCCAGACATACGCTGAGGTGGATCATCAGTCTCTATAGTATTATCAAATCTTCGACGATTCATTCTATATGGATGATCCTTTGGAAAAAATCGTTGATGTCCCATAAAACTGAAACTACAATGATGTTTCAGTCTTCTGGATCGTGTATTCTTCATTCAAACTGGACATGACAGTTTTCCCTTCGTGCTCCATCCAGACATCATTGCATAAGCTGGAAAATCATTGATCGTCCACATAAGCACAACACACATCTAAAATATGTCTTTTGAACATGCATCGTATGTGCGCACACCCACATCCAAAAGAAGTTTCAAATATTTTATTAAAGTTTGCATGTATACATCAATATCAATACCGGGATCAGAAGGACCAGATATGAGTATACTCATGAAAGTGAATGATTTTTTCATACACAACCATGGGGGAAGATTATAAATGTGTATAAAAACTGGCCATGTGTTGTGCGAAGTAAGCATCTGCCCAAACGGATTAAAACCGTTGCATGAAAGACCCATCCTCACATTACACACGTCGGCTTCAAAATCAGGATGTTGAGCATCAAATCTCTGCCACGCAAATCCATCTGCAGGATGAACCAACTCATCATTAGTCTTCTTTCTCTCGGTATCATGCCATCTCATTTTTATTGATATGTCATCAGACATAAAAAGATTCTGGAGTCTGGGGATCAATGGAAAGTTCCACATTACTTTCTGTGGAACGCAGGATGGTGTTCCATCAGATTTTGACTTCCAGTGGGATGTGCCACATTTTATACATTCATTTCGTTTAGCGGTTTCTTCCCAGAATAAACTGCAATCTTTCGGGCAAGCATGAATTTTGTTTCTGGAAAATCCAAGTTCTTCAACTAACTTCCATGCCATATAGTGGTTTGAGGGAATATCTGCATCATCTGGAAGTAAATACTTCAAGAGGGTAAGAATGTAATCGATTTCTGTATTAGAAATCCCATACATAGTTTTTCCATGAAACAATCGGATTAAAAATTCCAGCTTTTTCATTTTATCGCATTGTCGATATACTGGAGTCGTGGCAGCATCATTCAAATTTTTCACCCTATCAGTATCATCATTTTCACTAGATGCATCAGTTGTCCTCATATCGACGTCTTCTTGAGTCGAAATCCTTTCTTTTTCATGATGACGAATAAAGGGAAACTGATCATCTAACAAATTCTCCATTCCAGTCCTTTCATTTCGATCATCACCAATTTTAGATTTCATTTTCTCCCCATTGTGATACCACACAAAGTAGTTTGCTTGAAAACCATTTTTGGTTATGTGGTAGCCGACTTCTTCACGACTCAACCAAGGTCTACCAACACAATTTGAACATGGTCAGTGTATGAGACCACTATCTGAAGCATTGTGAAATGAAAAATCTATAAATCTCTCCATATTGTTTTGAAAATCGCTTGAGATACGATCGGTTTCATACATCCAACTTCTGTCCATTCTGTAAAAAGAATTCATATAAGACATTTTGTCATAAACAATTCAATAGGATTGAACTTTAATAGAAAATACATTTAAGTAAATGATAAAGGAAGAAAATAATCATGGTATCAACTACACATGTGAAAAAAACATACTAATGTGTTATTGAAAAAATGTAAAACCAACAAGAACTTAATGTGTTATCACATCAGAGCACGCCTCATCCCATAACCATATTAGTAGGGTATCCTCATATGCAATTTACCTTTTTGAATTAATATACACTTCCTCACCAGGTACCTGAGTAGATTTCATAGATATAATCATCTCACATCCTGTAAGGCTTCCATTATGTATGATCTGCAGAATAATTTGAGTGATCATGAATCATGCATGGGATCTTCCCGTGATCCCTATAGATTATGAGAAGGAATTATGATAGGTCACGTGAAGAACATCAAACACATATTTTAGATAATTTGAGACATAATATAATAAAATAATGTATAAATCTATGGAATTTGGGATAAAAGGATGGATGAAATACTAAAATATGGGAGACTAAGGTGAAGGAAATATATGTTAACCCTAATGTTCATAACATGCATCGCCTATGAAATTTTATTGCACTAGGAAATTTCATCCTGTTCACAATACATTCCATTGGAAACCTATTTTTATCATTTGATGTCCCCTTGACATGTCAAATAAAATCAGATGGAACCCATGAATATGCCACCCTTGTAATGAAAAGCCTTTAATTCTCACCATACAGACTACATGTTTTCCAATAGATATGTATCTCCTTCTATATAGGGTAATCAATACATATTATCTCAGTCTCATATTAAATGTCAAGAATGTTAGATGGCTCCCTTAACACCCTCCTGGCACACCAACTAGGTCATGTGATGTCCTCAAATCATGTCACTATGGACATAAATCACCCTTCAAGACATGTCACACTGACTCTAGAGTTTCCCTCCCAGTGTGTCAATCATGTCTTTTGATGAAAATGGAGAATATCACCAAAATCAAGAGATTCCCTATAGGAAATACATCCATTATCATGAAATTTCATCTAGGATCAACCAGTCAGGACTTGTGATGTCCTCCAAATATTCCGTCCTTGATCATTAGAGAAACATCAGACAATCCATCTAGGTTAGGAAAATTCATAAAAATGTTTATAGGATCATGTAATTTCCATTGGAAATTTCCAAAAGAAACCCTCTATCATGCTAGGTAGATAGTCAAGGCATTCCATGTGGAAAACCAACACATATCCATAAGAGAAGAAATATAAAAATAATAAAATCTATATGAATTATAAAATTGTCAACCATTGGCATGTAAGATTCTATAAAAATGGAACCATAGTGTTTATGTTTTAATTAATGGAAAAATCAATTCATTAAAACAACTACAACAACTTGATTGAGATCAATTTTTACCTGTTCAGATGGGGGGTGTACCTATTCGGATGGGGGTCGATGATGTTTGGATGGGGGGTTTGCGAGAGCATGGGAGCGGAGGATAATTAGGGCTCTGTCTCGAATGAGGGAGAGCAGATCGAGGTTTTTATTTGGGAAAAACCTTTGCCAACGGTTTGTAAAAACCGTTGGCAAAGGCAACCTTTCCCAACGGTTTCAATAAACCATTGGGAAAGGGATAAGTTTAGCACCCCTTTCCCAACGGTTCTATAGAACCATTGGGAAATGGGTCACTGGAATGCCCTTTTCCAATGGTTTCAGTAAACCGTTGGAAAAGGCTGAGTATACCAACGGTTTAATTGAACCGTTGGTATACTACCGTTGGGAAAAACCCAAATTCTAGTAGTGATACTCACTCAATCATTCAAAGATATATCATTGACTTATTAGCATGATTTTTCATTAAAAAAATACAACTAAAAATAGTTATGAAACTTCAAAAAATAACATTGAGATCAATCCTAGAAAAGAGAATCCTAATTTAAGAAATACCTAAGAATAGTAACATAAGAAAAGTTCTTATAGAAGAGAAATTATAAGTGTTATAACATCATCCATCTAATTTTCCTATTATGGAATTCATTCAATAGGTGTATATAGAACATTATATGAAACATAAATTGGATGAATCATGGTTTCAACAGCAGTTGATGGAGTGTTAAAAATGAAATTTTAGTCTTCACTCATATATTTAATGTTATTGGGTGTCTTAATGACTATATGAGATTAGATGTTTTCTTAAGGGTTATTTTAGTGAAGGATACCTTTTTATCATTAATTAAAATTTTCTAGTAATATGGATGAATACAAGAAATAACTAAAAAATTATTCTCAAGGTATTGAGGATAAGTGGACTAGGCATATGATATATATATTTTGGTCCTATATCACTTGTAAAAATGAATAAAAGTTCTAACTATAAGAAGGAATTATAGTTTTTTAGTTTAAAATTTTTTTTATGTATTCATTCGATGTAAATACACTAACCCTAATAATCCAGAGTCCATGGAAACTTTATTACATTAGTACTAAGTATAATAAATAACATTTAAAATTACTTAATAGTTTAGCAGTCATGGTAAACTAGATACATTCTTTAATTTCAAATCACACAAGAAAATATACAGTACATCATTTATTTTCTTTTGGATTATCTTTATTCCCTTTGACATATTCTTGTACAGAAAATATGAAACATTATGGGAATCCTATGGAAATAAAACAAAAGAAATTATTGGTATTATTTGATTAGTATGGGTAAACATACATAAAAAGCTAATAAAGAGTGGAATAACATGGAAAGAATAAATGATGATAAATTTATTCTATATGAATACTCACAGAGCTAGAAATGTATCCATATATATCATAGAAAATCAAATAATCACATGGAAATAAATAACTAAATTCATAATTATGGAATTAATAATATCAAACATATGAAATTGACCATCGAGTAATTTTACCAATAAATATGAAAATATCATCAAAACCTTATTCCCATACATCAACCTTAATGTGTAAGGCCTCAGTGAAAACCCAAAAAGTTTATCTTATGATTCTAATTGATGTATCAAGGGAATACATTGGTCCTAATCTAACACATAATATGTTTAATTCATTCCTCATATTAAAGGGGAGAAACATAGTCAATGTAAAAATATATATTGAAAAACTGATATATTAAATTTTAATACTTTTACTAATGAATAATAATAATTATATGCCATCCAGAGTAATATGGTGAATGATATCAAAATAGTACATCAACAGTCCAAATCATCCTAAACTAGCCATGTAAACAATAAGGATAGTGTCATTAATAACTATCCCGAATGGGTAATAAGTAAAAATAAGTGGATTTTCATTGATTAATATGTGAATACCATAAAAAAATCTTCAAAAAACACTCTTGAGGAAAATATACTATTCACTTTGAAAATAACTACTAGAAAAATTAATGAATATTAGGAAAGATACTTTCTTTTAAAATAATCATGGAAATACGTAAATAATTCTTCAAATTAATAAATTTTAATGATAGTAGTAAATTTCATTCATTCCATATAAGATAAAAATTATTCTTTTCACACTTTTTTAAAAATATCAAAAAGTACATAATTTGAAAACACGGTTAAATATTGATTTAAAACTATTTTGTAAAATGTTAAACACTAATAAAAAATTTATTAATAAATTATATGAGAATAGTAAAATTTTTCATTAAATATTTTTATATAAAATATGGATATGGATGAAAATATTTCTCTAGAAGACATTTTTACATAATGAATCTCAAATAATGATGAGATTTTGAAACATACTTTTACCATTGTAGTAAACTTTGATTCATAATAACCATGATATAATAACATAAAATAAAAAATTAAATACCCTAAATATAAAAAAAATCATGATATAACATTTCAAATTGAATTATATACACCACAAAAAATAAATAACTGGTGAGTATAGAATATGTCTCAAATAAGTAAAAGTGAGATGAGAAAACCTTACCTCGAGTTTGAAATCCTTCATATGTGTATAAACCTATAATAATATATATATTTATTTATTTATTATAAATATATTATAGAACCAAAAATAATATATATCATACCTTGTATGATTTATTTATTATCTTTTATCACCCATTAATTAACCATTATTTTTTTAAATCGTTATTTTAGGTAAAAACAAATTTTTTCATATAGATTTTTCTTTGGTAGTTTTGGTCCTTTTAAATTAATCATGGTTTAATTATATACAAAATATTAACCATGATATAAATACAATATATTTTTTTATAGGAATCTATAAAATATAAATATAGAAAAAATGACATACACCATTTAGAGGGATGGTTGGTCATACGTACACATGAATAATGCTTTCATTTTTTAACAAATGTAGCATTCGTAAATTATTATTATTATTTTTAGAATAATTTTTTATAATATAAATTATATATATTCATAAAAAAAATCCTTATTACCATCTAATTAAAATGGAAGTTAAAAATAAATCAAATCACCTTGTGGAGGTTATAGTCCACACGTACGCCTAAGGGATGTAATTATATTCCAACAGATTAGAAGGTAAGAAGTTATATATAATATTATAACATCTTGGGTATAATTATGTCATATTTATCCTATAAAAACAATAAATACATCATAATAACCATTCCAAAAATTTGGTGGTGTAAAATAAAATGTATCTCTATGTGGAGACAATAAGTCGTATATATGCATGAGTGATACCTTCACATCCCATTTGATGGGAAGGTGGGTAGGTAATGTTGATTTCATAACTATAATCACATTTTACTATATTTAAGATACTTAATTTATTATTTTATTATAAATAATATATAATTATATGAGGTAAATATGAATCAAAAAAATTTATTGATTAAGGCGATTACCTCTCCTTTGGAATAACTCTTTTAATTCTCTTCTTAAGGGTCATAGAGTTGGATTTTTGGGATGACCATCAAATCTATAATGGGTATAAGGAAGTTCAGAAGGTATATTATTAGGTTTTTGTCTATATTTAAGTATCAATGTGTTGTAAATAAGTGAGGGAGGAGAATTCATTTTATAATTGAGTTGAGGGGAACATTTAAAAGTTATTCTCAATCAAAATGAATCTAAATGTCCTGGGAATAAAACCAAGGGTAAGAGTTTGTTGAAATTTCCTCAAAATAAAATTTTCATGGATTTTTTTTGTGTTTTAAACCTTATATTTTTTCTTAAATCTTTAATTAACCTATTTTAACAAAAGTCATGACAACATATTTTTTAATCTTAAAGGGTTATAATTTTATATATAATGTAACTATAAACTCATAAATGTATAAGGGATAATACTTTAGACCATATATTACCCGTTTTCATATTTTACGATTATAATTTTTTTTAATAATTAACAAATTATTATATTGATAAAATATCATTAATGACATTGTTGACAATATTCATTGAATTTGCCTTCAAATACATCAATAAAAAAGTTTTATTTAAAATATATTTAATTTAAACATCTCTAATATTTCATACTAATCTAAATAACATGAAAAACGTTAAATCACTCAAATTATATCACATTTATCATTTGGTTTATTTTTTTATTAATTGAATATATATATTTTTAGTGTAGTTCAAGAATTTAACATAATTTTATAATCACTAAAATTTGTATATAAACTATAATAATTAATGTAATTTTAATATTCACAAAATATATATTTATATATATTTATAAATCTATTTTTCCCCTCTATGGACAGATAATATATTTTAAAATCTAAGAGAGTGACATTCTATAACTTTATTTGATTTAAATATTATAATGGTCACTTTCATGAAAATATGACCATTAAACATATCAATTTACATATTAAGGTGACAAGGGAAGAAATTAATTCATATAATAAACATTAATATGAGATATTATGACAATATCACTTAGTTTTAACCTAGATTAATCCAATTTACCTTTTACCGAGGAGATAAATTTTATCACGGTTATAATTATATTTAAAAAAATAAAAGGAACAAATATAAAAAAAATTAAAAATACTGATTCCAAATATATAAACCATTTTATCAATGTCAATACAAATAAGTGTAATAATTCAATTTAAATTAAAAATTGAAAATTCAATGGAAAATAGTTTTTCAGAAAAATACCTTTTCTGTATAAAATATTTTTTATACCAAATTAATTCATTTAATTGATTACAATTAATGTAATTGAATTATTAATAATATAACAAAGATAATTTAAGTTTTAAATCACTTTAAAACAAATTTTATCTTTTTAAATTCTTGAAACAAAAATATTGTTTACAATAAAAATATGTATTTCTTGTTATTCACTAGAAAAAGAATATTTTCATATAAATACAAAAAAAATAACCCTAATATAATTTTTATATGAAGATTTAAAAAATATATTATTTTTATAAAATAAAATTTATAAAATTTATAAAATTTTATTATAGAGTATTATCACAAAAAGAGATAAAAATCATTTTTCATGGAAGCGTATTTTTTAAGCATAAAATAAATTTACTAAAAATTGAGTCCTTATATCTTAAGAATTAATCTATGAATTTTTTTCATTAGGTCCTTTATATACATATCGTAATTTTTTAATACAACCAATACCCTCCAATTCAATGGTCTCTTTATAATAGTCATATTTAAATAGTAATATTTCATGATGCATTTAAGCTCGGGGTTGCATGCCATGTGTGCTATCAAACATAGTTTGCTTCTATTAAAATATCATGATATTTAATTACCCCCTTAAATAAATTTATTCCATGTAATTTAACCATGTTTTTCAAAATCATGGTTAGTTATATGAAAATTACATTTTTTAAAAACCACATCATAGAAATGATTAATGAATCTTCCTCTTAAAAAGAGGGAAAGGGAAGTAAGAAAGTAATCTGGTATAACACATATCAATGGAAATATATCTGAAAAAATTATTGTTGAGTGAATATATGGGCATGGAATAAAAAAATAATGTCCATATAATGATGCATAATGAAAGTAAACATTTATCACAGGAGAATTAATGGCCATGGGGAAGTTAACAACCACAAAACCATAAATCAATGAGGTGTAAAAAAGACAATAAATTCATCAGAACCGAAATTAATAGGAAAACATTTTTGTTCTAATATCCATTTAATATAGTTTATTAATTCTTTTACAATATACAGTATGAATATAAGGAAATATACTTGATCATAATTAAATCCTTCTGTAGTCCTTTGATCAATTTTCACATCATATCTTACTCCAAGCAATGAATATTCAAGATGAACATTTTATTATAAAGAATTAAAATAGTTTTTTAATTAATCATATGATAAATTACTGAATGAATAATCATTCCTCCTATCTCTTGATATTTTCCTAAACCAAAATGTTTGGCATAAGTTATTCAATATTAAATTGATATCTTGTCATGACCCGCCTTAGGCAAGACGATGAAAGGAGAAGCAAAGATCCCCACCCTTCCTTCCTCTAGTCTAAGACAAGATAATGACCCCTGAGTCCCGCCTCTAGTAGGCCCCGGAGTGGCGACTAGCACCAATGGTATAACATTTTCACAATATGGGAGGCATTACCCTTTTTAGTTAACCAGGATTGGTAGAAAGAATGAGTCAACACCAAACACCACCATGTATAGAAGACTCAAGTAAAAACCAAACTAACATGCATGTTTTAATAATAAAACTGAACAAAGTACAAGAACTAAAAAGTAAAACACCAAACAGGAAAGGAAAAGGCTTAGCAGAATCCAATTGAGACCGACAAAAACTCCAACATCTGGACTAGAAAGGTCTCACACGGCCTCTGAAGCTCTCCTGGAAACCTGGAAGTAAACATAGGGTGAGCATACAAAGTATACTCAGTAGGAAAACCTAAAGCTCTTCTGAACAAGAGGGGAGATGTCCTAAAGTCCTGTGAAAAGCAGAAGAAACATCATCTATCTAAGAATCTATTCATCCCACCTCACTGGCCATGCTCACCAAATAACACAAGCAGTAAGGTAATAGTAAATAAAAAAACATTTGGGTACCCCACACCACCAATCCCCCCACCCACTAGCTAACTAATCCCCCCTAATGGAAAACATCCTGACGCTACCACTCTCTTCCTACCCGCACACACCTGGGCCTCGCAACAATCCACATCCCTACCCACACACACCTGGGCCTCACAACCGTCCACATCCCTGCCCCCACACACCTGGGCCTCACAACCACACATCCCTGCCCGCACACACCTAGGCCTCATCCCGAATACACGTTGGAAAACAACCTGCCTGAAGAGTCCTGGGCTAACCGAATGAAACCTACCCGAAGAGCCTTGGGTGTAATGTTGCCTCCAACCATCACAGCCTAGGGAAGAGGGAGCATGATGGAGAGTAAATAGGGGGAAACACCCTTCCCCATGAGATGGGGTGTCTGACACTAAGTTCCCAACATGGGTGGGGTGCGAATAAACACAAAACATACAGTTACACATATATATACTAACACATGGCCCAACCTATGGCTCCTCAAACAGATACAGGCAGGTGCACAAGCATTGCTGCCTCAGAAAACATGCACACAACAAACAGTTCCCAGTTTCCATATTCAATTTATCATTTCATAACAGTTCATTATGAGTTAAACCCTTCACTATTTGGAAACTAACAGGAAAAATCATAGAGGACACAAAAATCATGTAGGAAGGAAAACCATCATGTAATTTAAGCATTCACACCGAGTTCGCTTGTAAATAATAACATCAAAGTGGAATTAGTGGAATCCCTTGAAAAAAAATTGGAACCAAAGAAAAAACCCAACAAACCATTGGTTATACCCACATTAATTATTACCATTCCACCCAGTTCATTATTAACTTTCCACTTTTATTCATGTTCACAACCCGACCTGCATCCCTGCTTCCAAACACCACCACAGCCACACAATAACTCATGCCATTCCAAACACACCATTCACAGCCCTACTGTTCACCCATCCATAACAAAACACATTAACCCCTTCACCCATTTCATAAATGAACCATCACAACATTCCTTGTTCATTCTTTTATATTATATAGTTCAACAGGGGTGATCACACAAGGTATGGGAATTCGTATTCAATAGCCGAGTTTAAGTGTTTAACTGATTGATACATGTTTCCCATCCACCGGACAATGCGTAAAATAGAGCATAGCATAGGTGCCCAAATAAATTCCCCTAACGGCTTTGATTTTCTGTAGGCCTAATCCCATTCAATTCATAACAACATCATAGGGAAAACATGGGTAAAACATGTAACGACATTAACAAACTTCCTCTTCCCCATTCTTTAAACGATTATTATCTTCATTACAGAAATGATTAACTGCCTTGTGGAAACCATAGAACATCCACCCCGCATGATACATAGAGAGGAGAGACAAATGTAAGATTTCTACTTGATTGATCAAGGATCGACGTTATGTCCTCGCGTGGATACTGAAAATCAGGAGTAGCCGGAACACGGAACGCGACCAAGGAAAGCATGGAGGGGGTACAACTCATCAGGAGGAAGGGTACTCCGAGCGCAGGGTGATAGAAAAAAACCCAGGGAGAAGAGAATCCTTTAGGTTATAAAGGCTGAGATACAGCATTGCTGGGATGTTTATGATATGGAGATAAAAAAATCAAAACCGCGGAAGAAGGGGGATTTTGGGTTGACCACGCGGTTGGGCCACCCCACATGTCCAACTTAAAAGGTCCCCGCCCTTCGGGGAGGTTAAAACCGATGCACATCTCCTTAACCAAGGAAAGACTCCTCATAGGATGCGCTATAGGTGTTTCTGAAAATAAAGTTAAAGGAATCACCCGAAATTCATGGTTTTTCATTTAAGGAGGGTACCTCACCAATCATTTACTTAAACGCCATTAATGGGCTTTAAAACAAACTTAAAGGGGGTCAAAACATGGTTTAAAAACCAATTCGTGCAAAAAGGAGCCGCTAATGGAAAACCCATGGAGAGGTCAAGCATCGGTAGGCGAGAGCTACCGGTACCCCAAGGTCAATGATAGGATAGGGATACCCGTAGGCTAGGTATACCGGTAAGCCGAGGTGACAGGTAGGCCGAGGCAACTAATAGGACGAGGAGACCGGTAGGCCGAGGCGACCGGTAGGACGAGGAGACCGATAGGCTGAGGCCACCGGTAGGCCGAGGCGACCTATAGGCTAAGGCCACCGCTAGGCCGAGGCGACCGCTAGGTGGAGGTGACTAGTAGGATGAGGCCACTGGTAGGCCGAGGCGACCGGTAGGCCGAGGCGACCGGTAGGCTAAGGCTACTGGTAGGCCGAGGCAACCAGTAGGCCGAGGCGACTGGTAGGCCGAGGGGATCGGTAGGCCGAAGCGACCGGCAGGCCGAGGCCACTGGGGGGCCGAAACCACCGGTAGTCCAAGGCCACCAGTAGGACGAGGCCACCGGTAGGCTGAGGCCACCGCTATGACTCTTAAGATTCACCGAGAAGCTAGGATGGCCTTCTAGACACCCAGAACACCCCAAGCATCAGATTTTCATGATGTAATGGATCCCAAAACCCCAGGCTATTACATTAGATACTTCTCAATCTACTCTCATCCACGAGAATACAGGTACAAACCAGAAAGGAGAAAAGTCGTCTTCAAACAACCACTCTCTAAAGATAATTCTCAGGGGAAAACCCCTGAGTTTTTGAAAGTTGGAATAGAACCCCCATTACATCCAAGAATACTCCCCCAAGAGTTATCAACCAAAATATCCACAACAAGCACAAGGATCACACTGTCCAACTCCTAAGTCAGGGAGTCCCTTCCTATATGTCCGGATATTATCCACTTTGGGCGGCACTGACTCGACCGCATGGGTTTAATCGCATCCACATTAATGCACCTTGACTAGCAGTCAGGCTTTCCCCTTATCACACATTCGAACATAAAACAATAAAAAAAGCATTTCATATATTAAAGCACAAGGTAAAACATCGCAACAAAACTCAGAACAAAAACAACAAGGATGTCTAAAGAGCTCTGGGTACAGAACGCGTAACTGGGCCTCCTACTCCCAAGTGCTCTCCACAAGGCCACCATGCCTCCACAACACACGAACCAAGGGGATGTTTCATCCACGAAGCACCTTTTCTTTATGATCCTTGATCTTGATCGGTCGTTCTATGAAGGTCTCATAATTTTCGACATCTAACTCTCCCCAATCGATGACATGGGAGTTATCGTGTAGATATCGACAAAGCTAGCAGACGTGAAAGACATTTTGAACTTTCTCCAACTGTGGCGGCAACGCTAGCTGATACGCCACCTCACCAACTTGTCCCAGCACCTTGAAAGGTCCGATGAACCTAGGGGAGAGCTTACTCCCCTTCCCAAACCTTCGCTGCCCACGTCGAGGGGAAACCTTCAGGAACACAGGATTTCCAACCTCTAACTCCAATGGCCTCCTCCTTAGATCGGCATAATACTTCTGCTGGTCTTAGGCTTCCTTCATCCTCTCACGCACTAGCGGAACCTTCTTAGTGGTGCCCTGCACCACTTCTGACCCAAGAATAGCTACTTCCCCAATCTCTGTCTAGCAAACGGGTGAACGGCATGACCAGCCATACAAGGCCTCAAATGGTGTCATGACGATAGTGGAGTGGAAGCTATTGTTATAAGAAAACTGCATCATAGGTAAGTGTCATACCCATGATCCCCAAAAATCCAGAACACATGCCCGCAACATGTCTTCCAATGTCTAGATCGTTCATTCTATCTGTCCATCTGTATGAGGGTGGAAACCAGTGCTAAGGCATAGCTGGGTGCCAAAGGCATGCTGTAACCCCCTCGAGACTCTTGAGGTAAACCGCATGTCTCAATTGGAGAAAGTAGATCTCGGAATCTCGTGCAACCGCACCACCTCATTGACGTACCTCTGATATAAGGCACTCATCGGGCTCGACTCCTTAATCACCAAGAAGTGAGCTGATTTTGTCAAATGATCCACCACTAACCAGATGGAATCATAGCCTCCCTGAGCCATGGGTATCCCTGTGATGAAGTCCATCGAGATTTCATCCCACTTCCACTCGGGAACATATAAGGGCTGTAACAACCCTCCATGAATACGGTGTTAGGGCTTCACTTGCTGACACACTAGGCACTTAGCCACAAACTCTGCAAAAGCCTGGTTTACCCCAGGCCACCAAAACTGTCCCCTCAAGCCTTGGTAAATCTTTGAGACCCCAGTATTTACCGCAAAAGCTGATCCATGGAACTCACAGAGAACTTCTTTATGCATCATCTCCAGAACAAATATCCTTCCATGGAAATTCATCTGATGTTGACCATCCTCCAACCATCCCTCAAGAGAATTTCCTTGATAAACCTAATCTCACATCATTTCTACCTCCGAGTCCCCCCAGTGAGACTCTTCCACCCGCACCACTAAAGAGGAAACTACAGTCATCTGAAACGGACAGCCTCTTCCACCTTCCACCCTTGCATCCAAATGCAAGGCCACTAACTATCCCATCACTCTCCAAGCATATGAAGATTCCCGAACAACTTCCTTATGTGATTTTCTGCTTAGGGCATCAGCCACAACATTACCCTTTCCCTCAGTAAAAGAGATCTCGAAGTCGTAGTCTTAGAGGAACTCAACTCATCTCCATTGCCGCAAGTTCAGATCCCACTGGGAAAAGACATAATGCAAGATCATGTTATCTGAGAAGACCACAAAGCACTCTCTGATGAGATAATGCCGCCACAACTTCAATGTGAACACCATAGCTGCAAGCTTCAGATCGTGGGTGGTATAGTTACGTTCATGAGGCCGTAACTGCCTAGACCAATAAGAGATCACTCCTCACTACTTCATCTGCACACATCCCAACCCTAGACCAGAAGCATCACAGAACAATTCAAACAACACCCCATACTCTGGTAATCTGAGTACTGGAGCACTAACCATCTTCTCCTTTAGGTATCCAAAAGCTGTCTGGAACTGGCCGCACCACACGAAGGCCAGGTCCTTCGTAGTCAAAGCTGAAACTCGAGAGAATTTGGGCACAAACCACCAGTAATAGCTTGCCAAAACTAGGAAACTATGAAATTTCGCAACATTCATGGGTGATTCCCATGAAATGATTGCCTCGACCTTCGACGGGTCTACTGCTATTCCCTTCTGAGATGCCACATGTCCAAGGAAATGTACTTCTCGCATCAAGAACTTGCACATAGACAGTTTCCCATAAATATGGTGGGGTCGAAGGACTCCCAAAACTACCCTAAGATGCTCAATGTGATCTTCCTCTGATCTTGAGTAGATAAGGAAGTCGTCGATGAACACCACAATGAACTGGTCCAGAAACTCTCGAAAGACAGATTTCATGAGGCTCATGAACATAGCTGGTGCGTTCGTAACGCCAAATGGCATGACCACGAACTCAAAGTGGCCATATCTACACCTAAAAGTTGTCTTCGAGATATCACCTTGTTTCACTCTCAACTGGTGGTATCCAAACTGCAGATCAATCTTAGAGATCCAACCTGCTCCCCTTAGCTGGTCGATTAGATCGTCTATCCTCGGGAGGGGGTAACAATTCTTTACTATCACATGATTCAACCTTGGGCAGTCTATGCACACCCGTAGACTACCATCTGCTTTCTTTACGAACAAAACTGGAGCACCCCACAGTGACACGCTGGGTCGAACAAAGCCCTTCTCCATCAGATCGTCAGCCTGAATCCGAAACTCCCACAACTCGAAAGGTTCCATCCGATAAGGATCCATCGAGATTGGGCGGGCACCAGGCTGTAAGTCTATCCCATACTCGACATTACATCGAGGGGGTAGAGTTAACACCTCATCGAGAAAGACATCATGGAATTCTCTTACAACCTTTGGGACATCCATAATTCCGGAGTCCGCCGACTCCACTGAAACCCCATCCAGCATAGAAAGGAGTTGCTCCACATGTTGACTTCCCACCTGATAACTCTTCTCCCCAACAAAAGCCACACGATGTCTATCCACTTTGGAGAATTGAATCCTTCTCCGATAGCAGTAGATGATGGAATGCACAGAGAATAACCAGTTGATGCCTAGAATTACATCGTATTGTTGCATCTGTAATGAAAGAAGGTCTCCACTGGACTGATGTGGTCCCAACATCAGTCTGCATCCCCGGAAGAAGTAAGGTACACTGGTCTGACCCCCAACTGGTGTTCTCAATACTAGGGGCACAAAAATTCTCTCGGCATCTAGACCCATACCATGGGCTAATTCGGGTGTAACAAAGGAGTGCAAAGCTCCGGAATCAAACAAGGTAGAAACACGATTGCTGAATAAGCTGATCGTATCTCGAACAACCTCTGGTCATGTCAGAGCTACTAACTATGCGACGTGAAACTGTCCACGCCCATCTCCTCTGACTTTCTACTGTAGACCACCTCCCCGACCACGCCCTGGTCGAGGTCCCTAAGGAGCACCCTGGTGTTGGTCTCCTCCTAATCTGTCATCCCTTGGATGGCCAGGGACCTGCTGCTGCTGCTGGAAAGGCCTGGCCGGCAACGGATGTAGCTGAGGTGGGTGCTAAAACTGCCCACCTCCACTATGTGGAGCTTGAGTTGGACACCTTCTCTGGATGTGCCTGAAAACTCCGCAAGAGAAACACTTCGGTCCAGGACTTGTGGAAAAGGAGTGTGGGCCAGAAGCTCAGAATTGGAACTAATGAGGCCTACTCCCTTCTTGTTGAAACCTGGAAGGCCCAATAGCTGGAGACCTACTGCTGACCGCCTTCCCCTTTGATGAACCCAGCTAGTTACCCTCTCATGGTGTGCCTCCCTTCGAGTGCATCCTCTCTACTATCTCGGCCTTCTTTTGTACTGCTAGGTACATCAGAATGGTGAAGGGTGTGACAGTGTGCTGAAGAGAAGGACAGAGCACCTCCTCTAACCATCTTTCTCGAGACTCCTCATCCGGAAAAAGATCTGGGGAAAAGCGCAAGAGATATTTGAAATTGATCCCCTGCTCCCTCACTGACAAGCTTCCCTACTGAAGGGATATCAACTCCTTTCTCTTCTCAGCCTTCACAGTAGAGGAGAGGAACTCCTCAATAAATTCCTTCTCGAAACTGGCCCATGAAACCACTGCCTCTATCTTCTCTCCCAGGAAAAGTGTCCACCACTGACGCACTGCTCCTATATGCTGACTGACAGCCAACAAAACCCAGTACTCCCTCGGAGCATAGATCAAAGAGAAGGTGATGACAAGCTCCTCGAGACATCCCTCCATTACTGAGTCAGAAACGTTGTCATCATACTTCTTGAGGATTTTCCACTGGAAGGAGCACAAAGTCCTCTACCACAAGTCACCCTCCTCATTTCATTCAACCCTCTGTTGTTCAACTGCCTCGATCCAGTGGGACTCAACCACCCGAGTCTCTCATGGATAACTTCTGGGTGCCATAGCTGCAAGGTAAGCAAGGAATGCCTAAGCCCGAGTAGCAAGGGAAAAAAATTTCTTATTCATAGTATTCTTATTAAATTTTTCTCCCCATGATTCCCCAAATCAATTAAAAACACAATCAGTATGATGCATGTACCATCCCTAGGGTCTCTACCCTGAAATAAATGTAGTCTCACTTGGTCGTTTGATAGGCTTAGAGTCCTTGCATCAGATCACGGGGGGCCCTAAAATCCCGTGTCCTAGCCTGTCCTCCCTGGACTATTTCACGAACCAAGATCACCTAACATTATTTCCATACCATCTAACATTGTTTCCCTACCATCCCATGCAATCCTCACTCTTCCTAACTGCAAACTCCATTATATCCCTCAACCTCCCTTTGATACCATTCTGTAATGACCCGCCATTGGCAAGACGATGGAACGGGTGGCAAAGATCCCCACCCTTCCTTCCTCTAGTCGAAGAAAAGATAATGACCACTGAGTCCCGCCTCCAGTAGGCCCCTGAGTGGCAACTAGCACCAAGGGTGTAACATTTTCACAATATGGGAGGCATTACCCTTTTTAGTTAACCAGGATTAGGAGAAAGAATGATTCAACACCAAACACCACCATGTATAGAAAACTCAAGTAAAAACTAAACTAAATGCATGTTTTAATAATAAAACTGAACAAAGTACAAGAACTCTAAAGTAAAATACCAAACATGAAAGGAAAAGGCTAAGTAAAATCCCACTGCAACCAACATAAACTCCAATATCCAGACTAGTAAGGTCCCGTACGGCCTCTGAAGCCCTCCTGGAAACCTGAAAGTAAACGTAGGGTGGGAATACAAAGTATACTCAGTAGGAAAACCTAAAGCTCTTCTGCACAAGAGGGGAGAAGTACTAAAGTCCTATGAGAAGTAGAAGAAACATCATCTATCAAGGAATCTAACCATCCCACCTCACTGGCCATGCTCACCCAATAACACAAGCAGAAAATTAATAGCAGAGAAGAAAACATTAGGGCACCCCGCACCACCATCCCCCTCCCCACCCCACTAGCTAGATACTACCCCCTAAAGGTAAACTTCCTGACTCTACCACGCTCTTCCGGCCCGCACATACCTGGGCCTCACAACCATCCACATCCCTACCCACACACACATGGGCCTCACAACTATCCACATCCATGCCCGCACACACCTAGGCCTCACAACCACACATCCCTTCCCGCACGCACCTGAGCCTCATCCCAAAGACACCTGGGAAAACAACCTTCCCGGAGATTCCTCGGCTAACCAAATAAAACCTACCTGAAGAAACTTAGGTGTAAGGTCGCCTCTAGCCATCACAGCCTAGGGAAGAGGGAGCATGAAGGAGAGTAAGTAGAGGGAAACACCCTTCCCAATGAGATGGGGTGTCCGACACTAAGTGCCCAATGCAGGTGGGGTGTGAATAAATACAAAACATACAGTTACACATTTATATACCAACACACAACCCATCCTATAGCTCCTAAAATAGATACAATCAGGTGCCCAAGCACTACAGCCTCCGAAAACAGGCACACAACAAACAGTTCCCAGTTTCCCTATTAAAGTTATCATTTCATAACAGTTCATTATGAGTTAAACCCTTCACTACTGGGAAACTAACAGGCACAATCATAGATGAAACAAAAATAAAGTAGGAAGGAAACCCATCAGGTAATTTAATCATTCACATCTGGTTCTCTTGTAAATAATAACATCAAAGTGGAATTTGTGGAATCCATCGAAAAAAATTGGAAATAATGAAAAACCCCAAAAATCATTGGTTATCCCTACATTAATTCATTACCATTCCACCAATTTAATTATTAACTTTCCACTTTTATTCATGTTCACAACCAAACCTGCAGCCCTACTGCCAAACACCACCGCAGCCACACAACAACTCATGCCATTCCAACCACACCATTCACAGCCCTACTGTTCACCCATCCATAACAAAACACATTCACCCCTTCACCCATTTCATAACTAAACCATCCCAATGGTCATAATTCAATATTTTATATTATTTAGTTCTACTGGGGTGATCAAACAAGTTATGGGAATACATATTCAACAACCGAGTTTATGTGTTTAACCAATTCATAAATGATTCCAATCCACCAGACAATGCATAAAACAGAGCATAGCATAGGTGTGCAAATAAAGGCCCCCAACAGCCATGATTTTCAGTAGGCCTAAGACCATTCAATTCATAACAAAATCATAGGAAAAACATGGGTAAAAACATGTAACAACATTAAAAAACTTCCTCATCCCCATTATTTAACTGGTTATTATCTTCATTACAAAAATGATTAACTGCCTCATGGAAACCATAGAACATACACCCCAAATGATACACAAAGAGGAGAGACAAAGGTAGGATCCCTACTTGATTGATCAAGGATCAACGTTATGTCCTCGCGTGGAAACTGGAAATATGGAGTAGCAGGAACACAGAACGCGATCAAGGAAAACATTCCATGGGTACAACTCATCGAGAGGAAGGGTACTCCAAGCACATGGTGATAGAAAAAAATAGAAACCCAGGGAGAAGAGAAGCCTTTAGGTTATTAAGGCTGAGATATAGAATTCTCAAGACGGTTAAGATATGGAGCGAAAAAACTCGAAACTATGGAAGAAAGAAGGATCATGGGTTGACCACGAGGCTGGGCCACCCCACACGTCCAACATAAAAGGTGCCCGCCCTTCGGGGAGGTTAAACCTGACACACACCTCCTTAAACAAGGAAGGAATCCTCACAGGATGTGCTACAGGCGTTTTTGAAAACACAGTTAAAGGCATGACCCAAAAAGCATGGTTTTTCATTTAAGGAGGCTACCTCACCAATCATTTAATTGAACACCATTAATGGGATTTAAAACAGGCTTAAAGGGGCTCAAAACAAGGTTTAAAAACCAATTCGCGCAAAAAGGATCCACTACTGGAAAACCCGTAGAGAGGTCACCCACCTGTAGGTGAGTGCTACCGGTACCCCAAGGTCACCGGTAGGCCAGGTATGCCGGTAGGCCGAGGCCACTAGATGGCCGAGGCTACCGGTAGGCCAAGGCCACCACGAGGCTAGCAGTAGGCTGAGGCCACCGGTAGGTCGAGGCCACCGCCAGGAGTCTTAAGCATCACCGAGAAGTCGGGATGGCCATCCAGACACCTAGAACACCCCAAACATCATATTTTCACCATGTAATATACCCCAAAACCCTAGGCCATTGCATTTCTATAATATAAAAAATAACACCCAAACATCAACTTAATCATTCCATAAATTGTTAACCTTAAGACCATTCCAATATTCAAGTGATCAAATTCAAAATAAACTTAAAATTGATCCATTGATTAACTCTTAATTTTCACATGCCAAATATGTGAATAAATTGATCACACATTCCCCATAAACTAGGTAATTACCATAAATCCTTACTAAAAACATACATGCTTCATGAAATTAACTATTTCCTCATTCCTTAAATAATATCTTATATTATTAAGTACATTGAATACATCCAAAAACCTTGTGAAATTATTTCTAAAATACATTAACATCAAACCACTAGCCACTTTCAAGGACACTGGTATTATCCTGTTTTCTTCTTCCATGTCAATATTCTCTTTATCTCAACTAAACAAATATAATCAAACATAAATAACATATTAAGAGTTATATTTTCCTAATTAATGTATTTTACAAAAATATCACCTTTCCACTAAATCACTTTTCTTGGTTATTCGTACCATTTAACATATTATTTTATGTCCTTAATGAAAAACTACTGCAGTACAATCCTTAAAAATTTTATGATTATTATAATAAGAATATAATAGATAAAATAAATCCCAACATAATTCATGAACTCAAAAACACAACCATTTTAATCATTCCACTTAGGTAGCTGTAAAAGAATAATCTTTACCTTAATCCATTAGCTTCTTCTATGGTATATTACATTGACTCTTGGGGAATTCATTTGCATAGTGTCTCATCTACTTATTGTTAAAACACTAAATGTTTTAGGTTTCACTTCCCCCTTAATTCACATTCCAGATATATTTTTTGTCCACAATTGAAGAAAACTCACATTCCATTCAATAATGTATCATGGTTTTTATTTACACAATTATCACTTATGGGATAATCCTTCTTTGTCGTATTCCCCATATCCACTTTTTTCTCTTCCATATGATTATTATTTTACATTCAGTTTGGACCATAATACATGGATAGTTCTTTATCTATATTGATAAAACATGATAATATATACTCATATGATGATAATGTTTGATAGAATTGGACCACTAAAAGGATTGGATTAACCCCATAAAAGGAATATTTGAAATTTATTATTGGATTATGTACATTGTTTTTAGTATGCCTTGCTAACCTTGTAAATTTGGATTTATACTTATCAATATTTTTCTCTTCCTTTTTTCTTCGACTTTATATGTTTCTCTCTATATCCACTCTTTGGTTTCTAGGAAAATATGTTTTCAAGAAAATTTCATTAAAATTCTCCCTTAATATTATTTTTTTACTCCTCATCCTTAGTGTTTTGAATCAATTACCACCAATGATATGTATAACTTGAAAGATGATAAATTGTAATGACAACCTTTTCCCTTTCATTACATCCTACCGAAGGAATTGTTTTCTTTATATAACTTTTCTATTTCTTAACTACAAATAGATTAGAAGTCCCATTAAAAGATAGAGGCTTCTCACGCATTTAGTAGTCTAACATTGTTATAATGAGTTATGGATTAGTAGGATACTCCAAACATGATAGGTTATTGGTCATAAATTAAGTAATCGACCCTAATATTTTTATAATTTTTTCATATCCATTTCAAAATTCATTATCTTTCCTAGGAAGGATATCCCTTCATGGAATATGTTCATTGATACACTTTGCATTTATTCCACAGGGCACCATTTCCAAAAAATGGAATACACTAGATTATAAGTTTTTCAATCATAATGTTTAATTTCAAGACAGGTGAGATATTTAAAATAATTGGAAATTTTATGTATAATAAAAATAAATATAATTTTCTCAATGTTATTTATAGGACTATTTTCCCTTATTTATTTTTTTTTCTAAATATAGATCCAAAGGTTTCTAAAAAACCTAGTTTGATATGAACTATAAAGACCTCGACCACAGAAATCCAGAGTTGGTGGTTACATTATTACATTGGCACTGAATACAAGAAATCACAACCCAATGGACTAAATAGTTTAGTAGTTTTGGTTAAATATATATATGATTGAATTAAAATTATATTCGAAAACAAAAACTACAAATTTAGTTTTTTTAGGGCCAAATTTATTCCATCTACCGTATCCCTACAAAGAAACATAAAACATTTTTAGGTATCTTGGGGAAAATAAACATAATATATGGGTCATCTCAGATTCTCAGAAAGGGTGTACATACTATATAAGATAATAAGTCATGAATAATATTTAAAGAATAAATGATGATAAAATAATTATATATATATAGTCATATATGTTATAAAATTATCCATGTATATCATAAAAATTCAAATAATCGCATATAATTCAATAATTGAATTCATAATGATATAATTTATTATTTTAGACATCTGAAATGTATTATCGAGAACATGTTCCAACACACATGAAAATACCTTTAAAGCCTTATTAAAAGACATCTATATAAATGGGTAAGACCTCAGTAAAACCCAACCTAGTTTCGTTCATGGTATCTACTGATGCATCAAGGGGATATAGTGGGCCATGCCCATCACAAACCATTATAGGATATAGTAATATATAGTATCATTAAAATATATTCAAAATATAATATAAGTAAAATAATGGTTTTTTCAATGATTAATATAAATACCATAAAAATACATTAAATTAATTAAAGGAGAAAATATCATTTCACATTTAAAATCACATTTAAAATATATAAATTTCCAAAATATTAGGAAAACAATTTATTTTAAAATAATCATCAAAACATATAAATAAATATTATTATAAATTAGTGGTTATTATAGTGTAATATTTGGTTAATTCTATATAAGTAAAAAAATTCCTTTCACACTTTTGTAAATTTTTTAAAAAGAACCTCATTTGGAAGATAACATGATGATTCCCTTAAAACCCTTTTATGAAAAGTATAACATGGGTAAAAATTTAATTAATAAATAATTTTAGAATAGAAAAAAAAACTGAAATCATTTTACAGAAAATATGAATATGGAATAAAATATTCCCCTAGGGTTATTTTTACAAAAACAATCTCAATTAATGATAATATTTAGAGATAAACCATTATCGTTGTGGTAAATTTTATATCATAATCCCTATAAATGAATAACATCTAATGAAACATTAAATATAATAAATATAAATAGATTCATGATACCACATATCATAGGGAAGTATACACACATCACAAATGAAATAAGTGGTGAGTGCAGCATATATATCATTGAAGTAAAAGGGAGATGAGAAACAATTACCTTAATTTTGACTTCCTTCATATGTGTCTACACCACCAATAAAATAAATACAGATTTATTATACATATATTTAAACAAACATATATATCATACCATATATGTTATAATTATAATCTTATTTCACCTTCTTATTAACAATTCTTTATTAAAATAATTATTTTTTGTAATATTTACTTATGTGATTTTCTTAAAATTTCATGTATGTTTTGGTTTAGTAATTTTGGTCATTTTACTTTTATCATGGTTCCACCATATCCAAAATATAATACATCATATAAATATCATATGTATGTATTTATATAAATCCATAAACATATGTATAGAAAAATTAATAACATCATTCATAGAGATGGTAGGTCATACATATGCGTGAACGTGTTAGAGTTCGTGTCCTAGGACCAACTGATTGTACATTGATTACATGTATAATCGATGTATTGTAAATTAATTAAACAAAATAACAAATATTGTTCATTTTTCATCATGGATTTAATTTATTAATGTCCAAGATTGTTTGTCCCATTGATAAGGTCCCGGTTTTTACCCACTATGATGAGAACCATGAAGTCCTATGACAATAATATTAATATATTTCTACAGTTGGGTATTGTACTATGATGGGAGATTTTGTATTTATAACTTAAGGTGTGAGTACTACTAAGATTAATAGGCTTTTTCTAATAATGGTCACACTTAGTAATCTCTAATATGAGAGATTATGTGAATAAGCATTCTTATTGTAATTCTGCATGTTTTGGTGTCCTGAAAAATATCTATTTGTGAGAATGTGTAAGGGGACTTAGATTTAAAGAATATCATTAATACTTGTCATCACTCATTAAATTATATTTACTCACAAAAAATGTATTGTAATATGTTGTCAGGACGTAGGGTATGTTTGGTGCATCATGATTTATATGTCATTAGTGGATATGTCGAGGAAGGACTTTCCACTTACATATTTATGGGAGTTGATATCTGATCCCTTTTATTGAAATATAACCATCACCTAAATACTATATTCATGAAAAAATGATGTTTTTATTTTAGATAGTAAAATAAAAACATATCGAGAAAATAGGTTGATCACATTATCATGCAACCATCTTGATGATATACTGTGACAAAGATATTCTATCACACAGTGACTATCCATATGTGGTCCCCATATGTGTGACGTTAAGTTCATTCTATTTGGTTTCATGACATGTTTCTAGATAGTAATATTGGACTTTATGAAAACCCAACAAATTCTTATGAGAAATAATCCTATAGGGTCACATAATATGTGTTTTTGTTGATCTAAATTATATTCTATTTGAATTTCATTAATAGAATAAATATAAGTCTCAAGATTAAGGAATAATTTTATTAATTTTGTATTGATCACATAAAATAAATAAATATTGATTCACCCATATGTGAATAAAAAAATATATGTTTATTTTATTGAATATTTATTAAATATTTATTCTATATATTGCAAGTGAACTACTTATCTATGAATAAAATATTTATTAGGATATTAAATAAATACCGAGGAGTTTGAAAAAACCATGACCACGTACAGTGACAAAATTGTTACTTAAAAGTCCAAAAATATTATTTATCATTTTGTGCAAGTTGTCACACAAAAAAATAATAATATTATTAAGTTTCAAGGAATTTATTGATTGTTTTAAATGTTATTTAATTCCATAATTTAATATAAAAAATATTTTAAACATGAAACATAACTCTAAAAAATAGCCAGTTATAACTATTATGTATTGCATCCAAGAATTGAGAATATTGATTTTTTTTAGAAAAATGAATTCTCTCCTTACTCCTCTCTCTCTCTCTCTCAAGAATGAGAAACATGAGATATTTCCTTAATACTGAAAAATGAGTGGACAATAATGAACAACGCAAGACATTTGATTCACCTTGCTAGAACCTATAGATTAAGTTGGGTTGGTCAGAGATCATTGGAGCACATGTGGATCCATACTACAATAATTTTATCCATGGAACCTTATTTTTCAACAAAGGAAATCTAAAAGGGTATTTTCAAATGATCTACATTCGTCAATGAAAGAAAAATTAAGCCATAATATTTATTTCCTTAGATATTAATTAAATTGATTAAATATTTTACAAGAAATATCCTCATTCATGGTCATGGGAAATGATTATTAAAATAAATTTTAATATATCTCCTACCAATTGATGATTTAACTTTTCCTGGAACTAACAAGTGGTATTAAATAAGTCACATTTAAATTTATAATTGTTTTTTTGATTATTGATCTATGGCCAATTATTGTTACATTTTCATTTCACCATATTTTTTCTCTAATATGATTTGAATTAACATGATTTTTCATATTTATAAGGTTCATTCAAGTGATTTAATTCTCTTAAAGGTCTAATAACAAATGGATAATGATCAGAGATTCAATATAGAACTACAATATTTTTGGATGGAAAGATAGGGTTGTATGGTGTGTACATGGAAGTACACAACATTTACCTGAGTTAATTAGATCTCGATGCCCCAAGGGATACATGGAACACCATGTAGTAATTACATGTGGGGTACACCATGTTTTAACAATAAAGGGTGGTACACGGGTTGTTAGATTACATGACACGTATCAGTTTACACAACGTCTAGTCTACATGGGTTAGTAGTGTAAATCAAGCAATTCGTGTGGTGATTATACACAGTTGAAATTGTGAGATATTAAAAAAATGGTGAAATTATGATATACATATTTTGTATTCAATAAAATACATTTTTTTATCCATTCCTATATCCAAATAACTCATCGAGTAACTCAGCGAGAAAATAGGACACACGACTTGAAGAGATACATGGTTTGTAGCGGGCTTGTACATGCCATGTAGTCCATCAAGACACACACTGAATGCCTAGGAACATATATTAGACACACAAAAATTGAAACACATGGAGTGTAGTTGGATTGTACATGTTTTTCTGTCAATCTTGGGTACATGTTACGGACCCAAGCCTGTGATTTTAATGACCACAACAACTAATATAAACGGGTGTATCTGGATGTATAGGTCGTGTATTCTCCCATTATAAGAAAAAATTAAAAATTACAATAAAATACAATATTACTGCACTATTAACTAATTTTATTTATTGGTATACCATTTTTTATTTGATAATTTAATACTTTTTTTAAATAATTTTAAATTATCAATTAATTTATTGTAAAAAATATGTCATTATAGGTTCTTCCATTTATTTTCCATAAATTTCATAAATTATGGGTGTATCAAATTATGTTAGGATGATAATTATTATTAAAGTTAATAAATTAATTCCTTTATTAATTAATTCAATCAAATTAAACATAATAATAAATAATTAATGAAAGAATAAATTTTGGAAAGTTACATTTTCATATTTGTTTTTATATGGCCACTGCTGAGATTGACCCAGACCTGTGTATTTTTTAAAATTTTTATATAATTAATCTAATGGGTTTCCAATTATTTAATAATAAATTATATTATGGCCTATGAGTAATCCATTTCGCCATTATTATATTGGATCTACATTTCCAAGGAAATTTATGTAATCCCTTTTAAAAAATCCTTTGGTTCCCCTAACCTACGTGTGAGTAATAAATACTTGTAATTAATGAAGGATACGAAGTTGAATAAAGGTGGCTCAATTTAGAACTATTATGATACCAACTTAGTTGATACATAGGTGGACATGTGGAATGTAATAACACATGCCAAGATCGGAAATAAGAGTTATTACCCATAGGTCAAAGGTAGATTCAATGGCCTCTCATTAAATGAACCATTAGATTAACCTCATAAACATTTAATTTAATTAATTATTTATTTCAATATATGAAATTATTTATTATATGGATGAAAGGGCAAGATTATATAAATAAATTAATTAATAGGAAAAGATATAAATTGAATAAATTAATTATGTGTCAATATTTTATCCAACACGGAAAATTTATTAAGTAACATCCACCTAATGTTAACAACACATTTAAAGGATAAACCAACAAAAAATCCATTCATAATAAATTAAAAATCCATCAATTAAATATTAACTCATAATTAGCCTTCGATTACTTGATTAGGAATGAAACTCAATAGAACAAAGTATTTTACAACACCTTTTGGGACACAAACATTCATATGGGGAGTAATTATGAAGTATTTGATTTGGATTAATAATTTTACATCAAGAGATATATCTATTTCTAGTCTTAGTGTAATTTTGAGGCAATTATTGAAGAAATAAAAGATAATATGTCAGGATAGGAGAGTCTAATAAATGGATCAGGGAGCTACAAGACCATAGATAGAAAATTCCTTACTACCTAAATACCATCAAGTAGCTTGAGCAACACTTGTTGGGTTTATGAAACGGGGAATATGGATCCTTGACATGAGAATTTAAGAGAAACTAGGCATTCCAAGTTCAATGGTGAGGGATATTGGAACTTTATAAAATAGAATGAGATTTAATAAAATTTATTTATTTATTATATCCTTCACAATTTTTAATATATAAAGGTACTAATATTATTCTCTTTTCATTCTATAATAAAATGTCAATCTAATAATCCACATTACCCCTATGAACAATATTATATAATGAAAACCTCTTAACATGCAGTAACTTTGGGGAATGATACAAAGGCCTTCAGGTTGTGCTACACCATGAATGGAAATCTTATTTGCTATAATCCTTATTTGTAGATCATCCTTCTGAGGAGTTGAGTGATGAATATTTCATATTCTAGGAGTAATATATCAATGATGTGGTTGACATTTAATGTTCGATGCTTTCATCTTTGTCTAGTGAACACATGATGTCTCAAGAAAACATGGTTATGTATATCAATCATGAGAAACTATATGATATATACAAAGAGTGATCTTGAAAATAATGGTTTTATATTCCCAAGCTTATCATTTAGAGAAATCCCGGATAGGGTTCCCCATCTGTTCCTCACATTGTTAAGATCATGCCTACATTGAGCGCTTAAATGTTCTATGGTTTAAGCTTCATAAAGAACTGGGAAATGATTTCATTTTAGAATCAATCCCTACAGTATTCTCTATCTAATTTTTTAATTACAATAAAAATGACACTGAGAAGTCTATTCTAGATTATCTTTCTCTTCTTCACCATGTAGATAAGGCTATTAATAATGAAAACCCATTTTTACTTATGATGATGAAATGGAAAGGGAAATTGAATATCTTTAAGAAAAAATATTCTTCACACCCTTCCAAGAAGAGTTAGATCAAGGAAAAATCGATGAAACAATATGTTGTATATTTTTCATGTGGTAAGAAAGTCCACAAGAAGAAAAACATCACCCAGTAAAAGAAGAAAGGGTAATATTCATTTGGATTTTTTATTGTGTGTAATTTATCAATTTTTACAAATTGAGTATTTGATACAACATTTTGTTCTCATATATATATATATATATTCAAGTATATGAAAAAACTATATTCAAAAATATTTACTGAGGGGAAGTAGATCTAAGAGTATCCAACAGAGTTAATCTTTCTTTTGTAGCTATTAGGGCCTACCACCTTTTGTTGCCAACTTGATAGATCTTGGTTTTAAAAAGTTTCTATTATGTTTCATCTATTAAAAAAACATTATTTATATATCCAGACTCAATACTAATAGATTTATTTTTAAATTTGGGAATAAATTTTTATTCTTTCATAAAAATATAATTTTTTATGGTAAGGCATATTTAAATAAATGTATTTATGTATTGGATCATGCGAACCAAGTAATGGAAATCAAAAATGAAGTTGCATTATATGATTCATTCCACACCCAAATTTGGTCTCATTGGATAGGTCATGTAAATGAAAATTTCTTAACACAATTACATTAATATGGATATTATTATTTTTTAAACTAAAAACACCAGGTGTATGTCACATAGTTTATAAGGAAATTGACCAGATCTCCATTTTTTGGATAGGTGAAAGGGATAAAGATATTCTAGAATTAGCTCATATGAATGTGTGTGTACCATTTCTTATTGAATGGTGTAGAGGGTACTCTTACTTCATATCATTCACTGATAATTTTATTATACAAGGATATGTCTACTTAATGAGGTATAAGTCGGATGCTTTTGATAAATTCAAGGAATACAAGAATGAAGTTGAGAACCATCTTGGTATAAAATCTAATAAACACTACTTAAAATATGGTGGAGAATATCATAATCAAGAATTCATTGATTTATTGTGGGATTTTGGGTTCCTATCCCAAATCAATCTTCCTTATGTGCCTCCATGGAATGGTGTAATTGAAATGAGGAACCACAAGTTATTATAGATAGTGAGATCAATGATGAGTTATGTGATTCATCGATTATCTTTTTTGGGATACATGTTACAAAAAACATCACATATACTAAACCAAGTACCAACTAAATAAATAAATAAATGGTATTCCATAAATATTTTGGAGTGTAAAGAAGACCATGTTAACCAATTATTCAAGTGTGGGGAAGCACATCATTTATTTAGGCCTCTTCAAGTTACAAACTAGAACCATGAGTTACAAAGTTTACAATTACAGGATACCCCAAGGAAACAATGGAATATTACCTATTTGACCCATAAAAATGTTATAGTGGAAAAACATTCCATATATATTGAGAGGGATCACATAAATAAAAGAGATAGTTGGAGTGAGATAGACTTCAGTGATGTCCATGCACAAGGCACACAAGATTTGGTACAGGAATATATTCCACAAATACCCATGGAAGAAGAAATTATTCCTAAGACACAAGTATTGTGTAAGATTACAAGAGAGGATAGAGGACCATAATGTTATGGTTATCTAATAAACAAGGATTCTTACCCATTATTAGTTTATAATAATGATCTTTTAACCAATAAGGTGTAATGTTCCAGTTCTGGAAGCCACCCAGGGGCACCCTGTACCCAGTTGGTCACATGGCCTCGAGCAAATTTCCCCAAATGCTAGAGGATGCCGACTAGCAGTGAGGGCCTTGGGTGTGATAATGGGGAAACTATGCCCTCATTGACAGAATACACAACAGAATAAAAACAAATTCAATAGCAGAAGTAGTAAACATCCATACAAGAGTAAATAGTGGAACACTAAAAATTTAAACAAATGTAACACATATATAAATGATGCATGATACATAAGTCTAGGAAAGAATCCAAACAAGTCACAATGCTGGAATACAACAGTACTAAACCAAATTACAATGAATCAAATAATCAGTTCCTCAGCATCGCAAGCATAAGCTTGGTCCCATGCTCCCAGCTCCAAAGAAAGCAAGATCCAGAAGTAGAAGGGTGTTTTCCCTTATCTATACCTGCAACAATATAATGTTTTTGGGCCCAAAAGCATGACTCAAATACGGTGTGAGACAAAATCCCAGTAGGAAACCACCCAAATATATGTGCCTAATAGTCAGTGAGTATTTGGAAGGTAAAAGTACAGAAAGCAGTAAACAGAAAAGTACTCAATAGCAAATAATCTATAGTTTCTAGCATATAATTTACAATCAATTAAGCTTCCACTCATGAAAGTAGAACAAACAGGTAACCCTTTGGGTAGTTCTCACATCCTAACCCCTATGGTTCAATCAACAAGTACTAGCAACCCTCCAGGAGGTACACACAGTCTCACCCCTCTAGTTCAGCTAAATAATAGACCCTCTAGGGAGGCACTCACAGTCAATTCCCCCTATAGTTTCTTATCATACTAAAGGTGCTCTAGGGAAGTACTGAACGTCTCATTCCCCTTGTGGCCCACATCAAGGAACTACAGACACCCTAAGGAAAAATTCAATGTCAATTCCCCCCTATGGTCTTGCATCATATTTTAAAGACACTCTGGAGAAGCCCTTAAGTCCATTCTCCATGTGTTCTACTACACTAGGTTCTCACAGCCCTGTGTAAAGTCAGTAAGTATCACATGGTGTAATGGCCCAAGTAACCTCAAGAACTACATGGCTAGCATTCTACAGCATCTCAGCATGTTAGAAAAATAAAAATCCATCCTAAAACACTAGACATGGAACTAGCAATTGCCTAACAGGTAAAACTAGACCAAACGGTCACAAACAGGAAAAACATGCATGGGAAAAACATCCAAAGAAAAGTAAATTACCCTATTCACAAAAATAACCTCTACTCCGGCATATAAGAAAAGCAGGAAAACAACAAGGTAAAAACATGAAACATGCAATACCTCGTTCAAGGGTATTGGTAGAATTTGCACATAAATACTCAAAGGCATCCTATAGAAAGGCACAAACCACCTACATTGATGTTAGGAGATCGATATACTAGAACCACTCCACATGAATCTCCTTAGAATGTCAAAGATCTACAAAAACGTCTAAAATTTTAAACCCACGATAACTTGAAAAAGAGATGAAATTGGAAAATAAAGCTCTAGGAGAAAGAAGAGGTTACCATTACGATTCCAATGTAATCGACGATGGTCGATTCGGAGAGCGGACAGAGGCTCAGGGGTTCATCAAAGATTTATGGTCGTATGGACTCTCCCGGATGAAGAACACCTAGAAGAAGACAGTTTTGGTCCATCATACGTGATCCTAGTGCGTTTAATGAAAAAAAAAGTACACGACATGTACTTTTAGAGTACAAGGCATGTACTCACCTTTTCCATACTCCTCTTTAAGCAGCCTCGTAACACCCTTACACGGCCGTGTGAGTGGCCCCTACACAGCCAGCACATGGCCATCAGTGGAAAGGAAGTACATGGTGTGTAATCATAAAGTACACGGCGTGTACTTCAAAAATTTCCAGAAACTCCTCTTTTCTCAAAAACTCTGGAAAAAGCAAAAACATACCTGAAAAGAATATCTGGGTTATTAAAAACTCCCCTACTTAAATAAATTCATCCCTGAATTTCCCTAGCGTGGTGTAGAAGAAGAAACCCTGAACAACTATGGCCACTGTGCTTGCACATTGGCCCCCCTCTCCCAAGTCTCATCATGTACTTGCCCGTGCTGCCGTAGCACTTGTACCAGAGGAACTAACCAGCCATAGAAGACCTTTGTACTATGATAAACAATCCAGATCGGATGCTCCTCGAACAATGCATCCACAACAAGCTCAGCCTCATCGTGCTGAAAGACATGAGATGGGTCTGAAAAATAATGTTGGAGGTGAGAAACTTGAAAAACATCATGAATATCCTAGTAAATCTGAGGTAACTGCAACCGATAGGCAACCATCCCATCTCTCTCTAACACCTAAAATGGTCCAACAGACCTTAGTGAAAGCTAACCCTATCTCCTAATTTTATTCTGCCCTAACCTTAGTGTGCCACACTGAAAAACCTGATCCCCAACCTCGAACTCCAGAGGTCATCTCCACTGATCAACATAAGACTTCTGATGGGACTGTGCAGTGGCCATCCTTTTCTGAATCGACTCCATCTGCTCTATGGTCTCCTGAACAAGACAAGGTCCCAAAAAAGATGCCTCCCTAGCCTCTAGCCAACATAAGGGTGATCAGCATGGCTGACCGTACAAAGCCTTGTATGGTGAAATCTGAATAGTCACTTGAAAACTATTATTCTATGCTAACTCCACAAGTTGTATATGCTTCTCCCAAGAACCTACAAAGTCTAGAATGTATGATCAGAGCATTTCCTCAAGCACCTGAATCGTACACATTGAATGGACATCTATCTAAGGATGGTAGGCTATACTCAGAAGTACGGATGTACCCAAAGCCTTCTGTAGCCCCTTTCAGACCTGAGATGTAAAGCGTGCATCCTTGTCTGAAACGATGGAGTGTGGAACTCTATATAGACGCACAATCCCATGGATGTACAACTGCCCTAGCTCATCAATGTGGAAGGTCTCCTTGATCATAAAGAAGTGAAAAACCTTCGTAAGTCTGTCAATGACAACCCATACAGCATCATTCCCATAAGGTGACCTCAGAAAACTGGTCATGTAGTCCATCAAGACATTGTTCCCCTTCCACTCCAGAATGGGTAACTTCTATAAAAGACCTCCTGGTCACTGATGCTCCGCTTTCACCTGCTGACAAGTGGAACACCTCAAGACAAAACTAGAAACTTCTCTCTTCATACGTGGCCACCAATACTGGCGGTGAAGATAACGATACATCTTGGTGACACCAGGATGAACTGCCCAAACTGAGAAATGGAAATCACACATCAGCTCCTCGCGTATGTCTGCGGGTACCCATACACATCCCTAGATATGCATGATCTCATCCTCTCCTATTTTCCATCCAGGAATAGGGTCTTTTCCTGACACAATTTACCATAGGTTTAGGCCTTCATAATCTGATAGATGCCTCATTCGTACCCGATCAAGCAGTGTATAAGTAACAGCTATAGAAGATATAAAATTCTACCCCTGTCTGTCATGCACCTCCAATTTCATCTTAGAGAATAGAGCCATAAGCTGCCACTCCCAGTTGGCCTCCTAAAAAGCCTATATCATATTCCTCTTGCTCAACGCATCAGCCACTGTGTTGCCTTTCCCAGGTGTATAGGAAAGCTCAAAGTCAAAAGAAATGTAGATACTCGACCCACCTACACTGTCTCATATTCAGATCACGCTGAGTGAAGATGTACTTGAGACTTTTTTTGTTAGTTAAAACCACAAAATGTTCTCCCAAAAGATAATATCTCCAGCAGAATAGGTCATGAACAAAAAATTCCAATTCCAGATCGTGTGTCAGGTATTTCCTCTCATGTGGTCTCAACTGCCGAGACTTGTACACAACCACTCCATCTCCCTGCATAAGCACAGCTCCTAGACTGATACCTGAAGCGTCATAGCAGATAGTGTAGCTCCTGCTTGGATCTGGAAATACTAGTATCGGTGCTGAAGTCAACCTCCCTTTCAGCTCTTGAAAGGCTGACTCATAAGATTCTGACCATAAAAACTTCGCATGCTTCTTGGTCAGACCTGTCTGTGGTGCTGCTAAGCGTGAAAAGTCTCGAATGAAATGTTTGTAGCATTCAACTAGACCTAGAAAACTCTGCAACTCAAAGATGTTCTTTGGATGCTCCTAGGAAACTACTACTCTAACATTCTCTGGGTCTAATGATACTTCTGTATCTGAGATAACATGACCGAAAAAGTGAATCTGATCAATCAAAAAGTGGCATTTTCAGAGCTTAGCATATACCTGATGCTCTCTTAATGTACTCAAACAATCTCAAGATGGTTAGCATGTTTGTGTCGAGTGTGAGAGTACACAAACATATCATCCACAAAGACCACCACAAAGGAGTATAAGTATGGATGGAACACTCGGTTCATAAGTTCCATGAAAATTACAGGTGCGTTTGTGAGACCGTACGGCATAACCATATACTTGTATAGACCATACGTGCTCCTGAAGGCTGTAAGAGGCATATTTGATGGTCTAACGTGCAACTGATGATAACTGTATCTCAAGTCGATCTTCGAGAACACTAAGTCTCCCCAAAGTTGTTCAAATAGATCATCAATTTTAGTCAAGGGATATCGATTCTTGACCGTCAACTGGTTCAACTTCCGATAATCCACACAAAGCCTGAGGCTACCATCGGCCTTCATTTCAAAAAAAATAGGTGAACCCCAAGGGGAAGTACTGGGTTGGATGAAACCCTTTGCGTTCAACTCCGTAAAATTCTTCTTGAGCTCATGTAGCTCGGTTGTATCCATCCTATAAGGAGGAATAGACACTAGTGACACTCCTGGAATGAGCTCAATAGAAAACTCTACCTCACGCTCCAGAGGCAAACCTGAAAAGTCCTCCAAAAAGACATCTCTAAAATGATCCTCCACTAGAGGAAACTCTAACTGTGATGTCCCCTAGTCATCAAGATAAAGACTAGAAATCTAGTCTATAACTATCCCCAATCCATGATGCTCTAGACCCGCTCTCCTCTCCTGAATGTCCCACTCTCCCTTATGATGAAAAGATCCACCCTCTAGTGATATGAAACTCACCCTGCGGCGATAACAGTTGATGACTTCCTGGAAGGTAATTAGCCAGTCTATTCTGAGAATGACATCATAGCCTATAATTTCTAGAACATGGAGACCCCATAGAATCTGATACCCAGCTACCTCTTGGGGGCACTCCTTGCACTAAAGTACACTATCAATCCTAGTCCCCAACGGTGTGTCTAGAGTCAAAGTATCGATAAAGAAAAAGATACGGAGCCCAAGGCTCAAAACAATAGAAACAGGGATAGAGCAATGGTAAGCCCCTGTATCGAAATAGAAGAAGACAAAATTGAGGCTACAAAGATCGTACCTCAGACTGTAGAGGGTCTGGGATCCTGCTACTACTGGGTCTGCTCCACTGCAAAAAACTGACCTGTACCACAGCCTTGAAACCCTACCAAACCGCTCTGAGCTGACCCAACATACTATCATTGAAAGGCTGGTGACTCACCATTATGGACTCAACCTCCACCTCATCCTGAACGGCCAGAAGAACTACAGTTCCTATACTAGTGAGAAACTGGTGGTGCTTCTCCTAAACGAGGAGTCATAGATGAACCCCTGTCACTAGTTGCTGGTGAGAAAACCTGACAGAAGCGCTGAAGGTGTCCCATCTTACCACAAGATCAGAATTCTATTGGGTCTCTCTGGCATTGAGGCCTTGTATGCCCAGCCCTTCCACCCATGTAGCATACCACCTAGCTACCTGAAGATGTGTCTCACTGCCTCGGATCACCACGTGTAGACTCTCTACGGCGCTTTCTGCGGTCATCTGGTGAAGCAGAAACTCTGGAAGCAGAACCAAACTGGCTCTCAACTCCAGAATATCTCAGATTGCACTATGCAATTAGTTCCTGGTTGACAATGGAAGCGATGGAAGTCAGCCTGAGGATATTCACCTGCGAACAGATCTCCCATCTGAGACCAACCTCAAAATTCCTTGCCAA
Organism: Viscum album; assembly: GCA_963277665.1. Taxonomy (NCBI): domain Eukaryota; kingdom Viridiplantae; phylum Streptophyta; class Magnoliopsida; order Santalales; family Viscaceae; genus Viscum; species Viscum album. Next base: position 343,528,150 of record OY728165.1, on the reverse strand, counting down.
GAACAATCCATCTCTTCCATGGAGGGGTGTGAAATGCTGAATCTCAGTGAAAAGAGAGGAATACTCCATTACAGAAAGAGTACCCTACTCCAGGCTCCTGAACTCCTGAGCTCAGTCGTCCCTCAGTGTCTCTAGATAGAAGTAGTTGTAAAAGATGAAGTGAAACTCCTCCCACGCCATAACATACTAATGACCCGCCCGTGAGATCACATCCCACCACCTCTTGGCGGAGTCTCGTAGCATGTAGGTGGCGAGCTTGACCTGACTTTCTAGAGGCATCTCCAGATGCTCGAAGTTCCTCAGTATGGCTTCTAGCAATGAATTTTCAGCATGCATTCCCCCTTCCCCTGAGAAGGTGGGAGGATACTACTGCTGGAAAACCCACGTCAGGTCTGCCATAGAGATGGCAGAAGGCAGAGATCCCTAGAAGGTCTGCATCATCCTTATAAATCCCTACCTAATCTACGCATCAGATCTTGTGTCAGGTATAACGGTTGGCAACAAGACTGGCATGACATGAGGATTTGCGGGATGCCCCTGATCAGCCATATCTGGTCTCTGATCACCACCTGTGAACTGGCGTACAATCGGGGGATGTCTCGGTGCCATGACTCTGCAAGGTCAAATGAAAACATTAGATCACATTACCAAGGAATGAAAACTAGGAGCGTAAGAAGGTAATAGAGGAAAGAAATCATTCAGAATTTACAAAACATGACTACACGACGTGTATAAAGACTACAAAGCGTGTTCTCTTAAGTCGTTTACATGGTCATGTAATTTTTCCAAAACTGGTCATGTAACACCCCAAACACATGGCGTGTTATCCTAACACATGGCATGTACCTGTATCCTCTTCCCCTACCAGAGTCCTTATACATGATTAAGCCACATGGCTCTCCTAAGACAAAACTACATGGCGTGTTCAAGGTAGACATGGTGTGTACTCAATGAGCCTCACATAGCCCGTGTTGTTTATGACACGGCCTGACACACAACATGATCAAGGGGGAAATGGCACGTATAAGAAGGGTCTCCACTGACCTGTGTTATTAGTTACACAGTCGGGTTCCTAGGATTACCCTACAAGGCATGCATGACCGGTACACAGCGTGTTCCCAAAAGATTCTCCCTATCCCATGTTTCTTCCCACATGGCCCATGACACGATTAGAGAATACACGACATGTATAAAAGGTACACAGTGTTTACTTAAGAAAAAAAATTCTTCCCAAAAAGAACAACACAGGACATGTAGTCAAAACTACACGGCATGTATTCGGGGTTTTTCCAGATAGTAAGCCTCAGAAACAACTCCGAAGCCCAGAAAACAATGAAACAAACTATGAAAGTGCCATATTCTGATCTGTGACAGCCCATACACCCTGTGAATCAAATTTTTTCATGTTTAACAAGTTACAAACAAAGTAAACAAGTCAATGATCCACCAAATTCCAATTCATGAGGGCCCGTCACAACTCAATAACCATATTTTGGCATCCATCAAAGCAAAGCACTATACTAAAAAGTTCCCTAGAAAAAATCAAGGATTCTATCAAAGAATATATCACAAAATCATACATAATATACACAATGACTATCACAACAACATGAAATTGTTAATTCATCCTAGAAATTATGGAAAGAATGCATAGAATGTGATTTCTAACAAGTGCTTATATGATACATGAGATGGTACACCCTCATCTCATCAGGTTGCGATAGAAATAGAACCGCAATAACAACAACGGTACCAACACAAAGCATGTGAATCAACAAATGGTGAAATCAAATCAACTGTAAAATTTTCAAACCAATAAAATTGCATTAAACGAGGTAGTATGGCTTTTCACATGGAATCATGCACATTTCCCCGAACTCCAGAGGCTTCTGACTAGAAGCGAGGGCCTTGGGTGTGATAATGGGGAAATTGTGCCCTCATTGGCAAAGTACACAACAGAAGATAAACAAAATCAATATTAGAAGTAGTAAACATACATACAAGAGTAAAGAGTGGAAGACTAAAAATGTAAAAAAATGGAACACATATATAAATTATGCATGATACATAAGTCTAGAAAAGTAGCCAAACAAGTAACAATGCTAGAATACAACAGTACTAAACCAAAGTACAATGAAACAAATTATAATCTCCTCGGAATCATAAGCATAATCTTGGTCCCATGCTTCCAGCTCCACAGAAATCAAGAACCAGAAGTAGAAGGGTGGTTTCCCTTTTCTATACCTACAAAAATATAACTTGTTTGGGCCCAAAAGCTTGACAAAAACAGGGTGTGATTCAAAATCCCAAAAGGCAACCACCCGAAGATCTGTGCCTAACATTCAGTGAATATAAGGTAGGTAAAAGTATAGAAAGTTGTAAATAGAAAAGTACTCAAGAAAAAATAATCCAAAGTTTCTAGCATATAATTTACAAGCAAGTAAGCATCCACTCAAGAATGTAGAAAAAATAGGTAACCCTCTGGGTAGTTCTCACAGCCTAACCCCTATGGTTTAACCAACAAGTACTTGAAACCCTCTGGGAGGCACACATTGTCTCACCCACTAGTTCAGCTAAAGAATTGACCCTCCTGGGAAGCACTCACCATCAATTCCCCCTATAGTCTTACATCATACTGAAGGTGCTCTAGGGACGCACTCAATGTCTCATTACCCCTGTGTCCCACATCGAGAAGTTATAGACACTTTGAGGAAGGACTAAACATCAGTTCCCCCTGTGGTCTTGCATCGTATTATGAAGACACTCTGGGGAAGCCCTTAAGTCCATTCTCTCTATGGTCTACTTCACTAGGTTCTCGGAGCCCTGTGTAAAGTCAGCAAGTATCGCATTGTGTAATGCCCCAAGTAACCTAAATAACTACATGAATAGAATTCTATAGCATCTCAGCATGTTAGAAAAAGAACACTCCATCATACAATACTAGGCATGGAACTGGCAATAGCCTGACAGGTAAAACTATACCAAACAGTCATAAACAGGAAAAAAATGCATGGTCAAAACATCCAAAGCTAAGTAAATTACCCTATTCACAAGCAATATCCTCTACTCGGGCATATAAGAAAATAAGGAAAACAAAAAGGGAAAGACAAGAAACAAGAAATACCTCATTCAAGGGTATTGGCAGAATTTTCACATAAATACTCAAAGACTTCCAACAGAAAGGCACAAACCACCTACACTGATGTTAGGAGATCGATATACTTGAACCATGAGGCTTGAATCACCATATAATGTCGAAGATCTACAAAAACATCTAAAATGTCCAAACAACAATAACCTGGAAAAGATATGAAATTGGAAAACGAAGCTCTAGGAGAAAGAAGAGCTTACCATTGCGGTTCCAACACAATCGATAGCGGTAAATTCAGAGAGCGGAGGAAGGATCAGGGGTTCGTCAAAGATACGTGGTCGTACGGACTCTCCCGAACGAACAACACCTAGAAGAAGATGGTTATGTCCATCAGATGCGACCCCTGGTGCGTTTAATAAAAAACATTACATAGCGTGAACTTTTGGAGTACACACCTTATACTCACCTTTTCCCAACATCACTTTAAGCGGCCTCCAAATACCCTTACATGGGCATGTGTGTGGCCCCTACACGGCTATCACACGACCTTCAATGGCAAGGAAGTACACAGCGTGTACTCATAAAGTACACAACGTGTACTTCAAAAATATCCAGAAACTCCTCTTTTCTCAAAAACTCTAGAAAAAGAAAAAAACTTAAACGAAGATCTGGGTTCCTACACAAGGAAGCACTAAGTGAAACAAGTGTTTCCAAGATTCCAAAAGACATAAATTTTTAAATGGATTCAATGTATGAAAACCAATTCTATAATTTGGTAGACCATCACATATATGTAAAAACCATTTGTTGAAAAAGGTTATTCAAGATGAAACTGGACATGGAAGTAAATTTCAGTACCTATAAGGTGTGACTGGATGTAAAATGGTTTAAACATATCCATGGAATTTACTATGATGAATATTTTTCTCCAGTTTCAATTACAAGATCCATCAGAATTATACTTTCCATTATGACCTTCCATGATTATGAGATTAGTCAAATGAATGTCAAAACATCCTTTCGTAATGAGAACCTTCGAAAAAAAATCTATATGAAACAACCTGATGTGTTTGCGACTCCAAAGGATTCCAACGAGGTATGAAATTTGTAAATATAAATTTAGGGATTTAAGAAATAATCCATTTCATGGAACATTCATTTTGATGTGTCTATAATGAAATTTTGTTTCATAAATAATGAATATAATCTTTCTATATATTAGTAGTTTAGTGGAAGTTTGGTCATTTTTGTAACTTTATATGTTGATGACATAAAACTAATAAGAAAAAAATACAAGTATTACTGTCTGTTTATGAGTGGTTGGATAATTACTTGTCTCTAAAGTAATTGGGCATGGTAGTTGTTACTGATGCTTTCCGTCGGGGCGCGCGCGCGCGTTCCGCTCCGTATTCGTGGAGGAGGACTTACGGCGCTTCTGTTGCCCCGCATTCCCGCTTTCCAAAGGCGGGCGGCATTCGCACCTTATTCGGGGATATCTACTCCTTGATCGAAACGGGATGATGGGATGTCAGTTCTTCCTCCTGTGGATTCCTCCTCAGAACATGTCACCTAGTCCGGGTCTCCCTCATAGATTTAATACATAGTTCGTGAAACTCTTCCCAGTGCCATGTTTCCATGGACGCCGGTTAATTACCCTGCTTCTGTCGAGACATTCCAAAGGGTCCAGTCAGGGAAGCAACCTTCAATCAGGGGAGTAGTCATGTTGAGGCATCAGTAGCGTGTCTAGATGCTGGGGTACCTGGCATGTCTATCTGTTATCCTTGGAAACAAGGCTTCTCGAGGGCGTGAAGGCCCGAGGCATCCCACATCGAGCGCGGGGAATTATATGTCATAGACATATATCTGAGGTTTTCCTCATCTTCCCGTGTTTAACACAGGGTACGCTGCGAGTTTAACATCTAGCGGAGACGGATCAACCCAACCAGAGCATTATCTAGGGTAGATCGGATTGAGGGATCCTCGTTGAAGGGATGTCGATACCGAGGCCAGCCCATGGATGGCTGCGAAGAAGAGCGTATCGACATGGTCTCACTGGGACATGAGGTCCAGGCGAGAATCAGGATGGGTGATAGGTTGACGAATGAATTGGAGGGAGAGTGAAATGGGACCATCGCAAGGGCGACGGTGAAGTTGGGTTTGAGCCTTGACGAGGCTTCCAACGTATCCCTGTGGCAGGGAATCAAAGTCCGAGTAGTTCGGGATAAGGTCGATAAATTGACGTGAAGGTGGACCTTGGCCCGATGACCATCGTCAGCGCACCGACGTGAAAGTGGACCTTGGTCCGATGGGCTTCTTCAGCGTACCGACGTGAGGGTGGACCTTGGTCCGATGAGAGATGGGCTTGAACCTCAAGGAGGCTTCCTACGTACCATGCCTTGACATGGGTCAAAGACCTCATAGTTCAAAGGGTTTCATCGGTGAACCGATGTGAAAGTAGACCCGTGGGTCCACTAATGGTGGGCTTGAACCTTTGGAAGGTTTCCTACGTACCATGCATTGACGTGGATCAAAGTCCTCGTAGTTCAAAGGGTTGATGGAATACAGTTTAACATCATGTGGGACGATAGTGAACCCTGACGTGAATAAAAGACGGGCTGTGGGTGTCGGTGAACCGACGTAAATGAGGTACCTTGGTCCAATGGGAGATGGGCTTGAACCTCTGGGAGGATTCCTACGTACCATGCCTTGACACAGATCAAAGTCCCCGTAGTTCGCTGAAAATTGGGGGCTTGGCACACCGACAAGGAGACTGTCTGGGCCAATGTTTGTTGGGCTTGAACCTCAGGGAGGCTTCCTACGTACCATGCCTTGACATGGATCAAAGTCCTCGTAGTTCGGGTTGGTCACAACGGCTTTCCGTCGGAAGGGAATTACAGTTTAACGTCGTGCTGGACGTAGGTAGAACTCGACATTAATGATGATGGGTGGGCTTTAGCCTTGAAGAGGCTTCCTACGTACCATGCCGTGACATGGATCAAAGACCTCGTAGTTCAAATGGGGCTTTTTCGATGAACCGACGTGAAAGTGGACCTTGGTCCAATGAGTGGTGGGCTTGAACCTCTTGAAGGCTTACTACGTACCATGCCTTGACATGGATCAAAGACCTCGTAGTTCAGGTGAGAATGGGTCGCAGTGGCTTACCACTGGACCAGAATGCAGTTTAACCTCATGATGGACCGTGGTGAGACCTGACATGGAAGAATGATGGGTGGGCTTGAACCTCATGGAGGCTTCCTACGTACCATGCCTTGACATGGATCGAAGACCTCATAGTTCTCTATGGATTCGTCGGTGAACCGACGTGAAAGTAGACCTGGGGGTCCATTATTGGTGGGCTTGAACCTCGTGTAGGCTTCCTACGTACCATGCCTTGACATGGATCAAAGACCTCGTAGTTCAGGTGGAATGCGTAGTTTAACGTCATCCTAGACGTAGGTGAGACCCGACGTGGAAGAATGACGGGTGGGCTTGAACCTCATGGAGGCTTCCTACGTACCATTCCTTGACATGGATCACAGACCTCGTAGTTCATAAGTGTGAGGGGTCAGGGTCAGTGCTCACTCTAAGACCACGTGAGTCATGCTGGGTGTGAGAAACAAGAGCTTGCAAGGACCTGACGATCACGTCGCGAAGGGTGAGTCCATGACAAGTGAAAAGGGGCTTACGCGTTGGGCGGCCCCTGGTGTTGGGACTTACTCCAGGATGGAGGCCCAGAGGGGGGTGCCTTGTTCCCTATCACGCCCTCCACTGACCTTGGTAGTGGGGAAGTACGGAGATGCACGGGTGAAATCATCCGTACGAAAGGTTAGGGGCTTACGCTCTGAGGCATCCCTTTTCCTACAAACAAACGCCACTCCGACAAGGAGGTTCTCATTCCATGTGCGAAAGAGTTCTATTCCCGTGGAGACGAGTGGTGTAAAAAATGTTCGACCTGGGGGGACCCTTCGTGAGGGAGATGAGGTTGGGTCACAGTTTAACGTCATGTGTTGAGGACCTGGTGCTTGGCAGTTTAACGTCCTGCAGCTCGGACGAGGGGGGTTCACTCCACACCCCTAGGACTTACATAACCAGTACCCTCTGGTCCTTGGGGAAGGGAAGTTACCAGTAAGGCCATGGTTAAGGGGGGTCGTGGAACGAACCATCGAGGGGTCCACGTTAGCGTGGCTATGCGAAGAATCAATAACCATTAGCATGCATATGCGAAGAAGCATTAGGCGAAGCAACGCTACGGGTGGTATTGTCCATGGGACTTTGAAATCACATCGTGTAAACCTGGAGGGTCGCACGAGAAGAGGAATCACTAAGCAGAGGAGCGTGCTTCGCGAAGTGGAGTGCCTTAGCCTTAGCATGGGGAATACGTGTGAGTGGAAGGTGCTTCGCGAAGTGGAACAGTGTTCGCGGAGCACTGCCTCGCGAAGAAGGGGTTCCTCACAAAGCAGGGTCCTGCGGAGCAGTGTGCTTCGCGATGTGTAGCGATCCTGCCTTAGCATAGGGATCACTAGCATGGGTTGGGTGTTTCGCGAAGCATAAAAGCTCTGCGGCTACCCAGGTTCCCTTGGGAATCCCCTTCCTTTGCGAACGCCCTTGAGCTTCGCGAAGGGCATCCCTCTCGGAAGAGGGGCTCAAAACGAGACAAAGCAGAGGCGTCTCGCGAAGTTGAAATACCTCGCGGAGCTCATGATTCATGGGGAAAAGAGTGCTTCACGATTCGGGATAGGAGAAGCCGAAAGGTCGGATTGTCCGTCCCGGGACTCATGGGGGGTCCAGTATTTATAGGGAAGGGGAGCCGCGAAGCAGGACTCGTGCGCCGCCTTCGGCGCTTCGCGGTGCGCTCGCAAACGTCAACATCGTCCGCGGAGCATCACCGCCTCAGGAGCTTCGTGGTGGCTCGCGAACGTCAAACGCGTTCGCGGAGCATTACCGCCTCCGGAGCTTCGCGGTGGCTCGCGAACGTCAAATGCGTTCGCGGAGCATTACCGCCTCAGGAGCTTCGCGGCAGCTCGCGAACGTCAAATGCGTTCGTGGAGCATTACCTCCTCCGGAGCTTCGCGAGGCCGCCATGGTCGGGCACTTCGCGGCGGGGCTTCACGTGGGCTCTTCGCGGCGGTGCTTCGCGAGGCAACATGCCAGCCTTTTTTTCATTCCATTATTTCGGGCCATATTTTTGGCGCCAAGAAATGCACCCCCTCAGACTTGGAGCCGCGGAGGGTGAAGGGTCGAAGTCTGAGGGAAAATCGCCAAAATTGTTGGTGGTTCGCGAAGCCGCTTCGCGAAGGGGGCCCGCGGTGCTGACCGGGGCCACAGATCCGGACGCGCCGCGATGCTCCGCCCGGGTGAGGCGCGCCGCGATGCTCCGGGGTCGCCGCCTATAAATAGGGGGGCCGACCTCTTTTGTCTTCACGTGCCTTCCTTGTCTTTTTGTGCTCTCGATTTTGCGAAGCTCTGCGTACTCCGCGACAGCGCTCCGCGAATCGAGCTTCGCGGCGAACCGCGGGTCCCCGACTCCGCGTACGCGCCAAGAGAACCTCTGGTTGTCGGCCTTGGCCACACTTCGCGGCTTGATCTCGTGACCGATCTTCGTGATCCGGCTTCGCGATCGAGCTTCGCGATCCAGCGGGAAGAATTCTTTTCTGAGGGCTAGAGTTAAAATGTCCCATCAAGAGGCTGTATTGGGGGTGCTTGCAGATGTTGCTCGTTGGGATGAGATGGCCAACCGTCCAGGCTTGGGGGAGATGATCCAGAGCCACTCGGACCACACTTCTTTGATAGATCTACTCTCAGAGGATCAGAAAGATTATCCACAGTGCAAGAAACTTCCGTTGTATGGATTCGGGCTGAGGGATGACGTCTTCATCCCTGAGGTGAGTAAGGATGAACCAGCTTGCTGGTTCAGGAGCACACCGTGCCAGCACCAATGGTTCAAGGTGGCTGATGGTCACGCGCGGGAGGACTTCACACCCGTCACCACTGATTTTCTCTAGAACCATATGAACGATATTGATGGGAGGCCATTAAAACTAGAGACGTCCCCTCCTCTCTACCGTACCATGCTGAAGGCGGCCTTGCAGGACTCAAAGAAGGGATGGTCCGATGAGTGGGACCTGCGCTAGGGCGGAAACTTTACTGATGACTGGGCCGGGGCCTACTGGGTAGGCCCCTCATGCGAGGAGTTCAGGGCCGTGCTGAGGAGAGTGGGGTTGTATGAGGCGGCGTGGGCCTCCAAATTCCACATTTACCAACCGAAGCAACTAATGCCGGAATTGCTGAGTAGATGGTCATCTAGGACCAACAATTTTCACCTGCAACACGGGGAGGTGGGCATCAGCCTGTGGGATGTCCACCAGATTTCTAGGGTCCCAATCTTGGGGGCCATGTATGATGAATTCCTCCTCGTTGCCAGCGCGTGGGGGGATGCGGAGAAAATGCCGCGACTGGCATCGGCGCTGATGGCACTTGTCCCCGGAGAGGAAAAGGAGGCAGTGAGGGATGTCCATTTTAGGAGATGGTTCAAATGCTTCCTGAATTTCCCAGAGAATCGAGAGTTCCCTCCGAGGCCTCGAACTTGTCCAAGGGCGGCCCAACGGGGCAAGGGGCACTCGTATTGGCGGGTCTTGGAGGACAGCCAATGGAAGACTTGGGGTTTCAGTGTCAGCACTGAACAACAGTCAATAGTCAGGCTGGCGGCATTCATCGCGGCTCTCATCTATGGCTGGATCCTACCGGTGAGAGATACAAGCATGGGGGTACGGCCCAGCTCGTTTATCATGGAGTCGATGTTGGCCATGGGGCAGCGGATCAACCTGGGGATCCCGATGCTCACCAAACTGTACAGAATGCTGCGGCATATTAGTGAGGGCAAGAAGCCGCCAAGGATATACGGGCCCTTCCACCTCCTGTATGGGTGGATCGCAGCGCATATCAGGGGGATTTACGAGTATCCAAACCCCATTTCACCGCCGGGATCGAACTTCCTCCCCTCCATCCTGAACGAGGTTGGGAGCTTCCCGTTCAAACTGGCCATTCCGATGGTGCTGAATAGGGTGTGGAGGGCGGATGAGTTCAACTTCCATCCCTTCCCATTGCCGACGGGGATGCTTACTGATGATGGAAGGGGAACGGAAGAACATCGGTCTTACCTCCTGGCCTTTCGAGGTGGAGTTTTGGTGGCACAGATAGATCATGAGCCGCTTTGCGAACCATACACCCCACATCGGTTTGCGAGGCAGTTTCGGTTCCTCCAGCGGCTGACCCCGCAGGTCTACTGGGAGGTGCGTCACGAGGAGCACCCGTGTGTGATGAGGCAGCTATGGCTCATGTTCACACGGGAAGATGGAAAGACGCGGATTGCATTGCCTCCATCCACCGCCGCCTTCGGATTAGTGAAGGAGTACGCCATCGGTTTGGAGGCCGCTTATCCAAGGGAGATGCTGAAGCAACCAACAATCCGGGTTGGTGACAGTGGGCCTCCTCTATCTTGAGGTCGGGGTCGGAGGGCAGCTTGGGCCGCTTGTGGTAGCGGTGCTGCCGTAGCGGCGAGACCCGCACCGGCCGAGGGTATGGCAGTAGCGGTGGATCCGGTGATTCCGGGAGACTAGGGTCATCCAAAGGGGAGGCCACCGAGGGGATTTCGTAGAATACCCACTCAGCCTCCGGGGAAGCGTCTGCGTCATATTGACATGGCAGAGGATGTCGTCTTCCCGGAATCATGGGACATTTGGGATGTCAACCGGCAATTCCTCCTCCCATCCGAGATATGGGCCCACCTGAATCGCCTCGGGATGGAATTACCGGGTACAGGCCCAGTTCGGGCTGGATTCATGGTGTCTCTAGCGGAGGCAGAATAGTACTTAGAAGAGCTGGAGGATTACGTCCACTCCAGTGGTGTCCCTCGCCCAATGACAGACCGGGTGAGGGTACTGTTAAATCAGACGGTCCCTCCACAGTTATCGGCTACCGATCTGAGGGAGCGCTTCCCCTTGCCGGAGGAATCAGAGGACTCCTCTCGGGAGGATGAGGGTGTAGGAGGGAGCCCGCTTGAGGAGGGCGAGGTCGGAGACCGAGGCTCAAAATCTGACAATTTTGCGGAAGGTCTCGAGGTAGTATTCCGAACTTCTCTCTTATGATATGTTCTTGGGTCCTCATGGACTTCTCACCAATGTTTGAGCCATACAGGAGGAACTTGTTCACAGGCCTCGTTCTCGCTCCTTGGCGGATGATGATGTGGGACCTTCAGAACCCATGCCTATGGCTACGTCCAGTTCCACGTCTGGTGGGACCAGGGTGCCCGGGGTGGCTCCTCCGGAATCTTTAGAACTTCCAACAGTATACGGGGGGCCTCTTCTCGGGTTCCCGTCAGTACCGGCTCAGGAGAAACGCTCGGAGGTCGATCTCCATGAGTCTCCTCCACCGGTCTCCTCATTGTCACATGTAGACCATGCCAACTAACGTTTATGTCCCTCTTTGTCGTGCAGTTCTTCAACTGGCGTGGGCTGCTGCGGCAAGGCTGGTTGGGATGTCTGGTGGCGTCCCTCCTAGGGGCATGCTGGTAATGGTGGCGATAGTCCCTCCATCTCTTCAAGCCACGACGCGCACCATCACTGGCGGGACCAACAGCAGGGCCGTACCCGAAATCATTAAGGAGGAATCTGAGGAAGAGGATCAACCGGTCGGTCCCAGTTCTGTCGCGCCCGCTTCGGCGCCAGGTGTCGCACTGGATTCAACACCGGATGTTGATCCTACCGAGGATTTCCTACGGGCGTATCCCGTGTACGAGCCTACCAATCGCGCAGACTGGGACGAAACGGCATCCGATGAGGAAGACAGCAGCATAGTCCGTCGCCGGTCGTGGAAGCTGATCGCGCGCTTTATCAAGGACACTCCCCAACCACAATGGCTGGCCGAAATGGATAGGCTTCGCTCGCGGTTGCACGAACTATGCGCTGGGGGAGTGGATGCCCAACGTCCTCATGCACTCATCCGAGATCTTATGGCTGAGAAGATTCGGGAGCTTGATCGTGGGCTCAGCGTGGGCTGGCAGCGGAGGAAGGCGACCAGCATTAAGAAGCTCCAGGAGGCTGAAGGCGAGGTTCAACGGATGCAGACCTGGGCAGACGAGCTTTCATCCTCTCTTGATGCGCAATCTGAGCTAGTCTCATGGTTGAAGGCCCAGCTGGCAGAGGCAGAAGAGCACATGAGGCAGACCTCTGAAAAGATGGATGTCGTTCAAGCTGATGTAGACAGGGCCAAAGCCAGAACTGACGAACTGCGCCCCGCCGCTGCTGAGGAGGAGCGAGAGCTGATTCAGCGGCAGCAAGCCTTGGATGTCGCAAGTCAACGGGTGGCGGAGTGGCAACGCTATTTTGACAGGGTCAACCCATCCATGGGAGAAGTCAACCCCCGAGTATTGTAACAAACCCAAAACCCTTTTATTAGCACTTTCGTGCTTCCAAATTTTACCTTTGTTTTGAATGTCGTAGCATGCATGATTTCCACTGTTGAATTGCCTTGTTACATCTCTAAAATGTTTGTGGGACATTTGACGACAATTCCCCAAGCCAGTCCAGATTCCCGAAAGATGGGGAAGGCTTGATCGGAGGAGGAACTTCTAGTATATCCGAATTACCGTTTCTTCAACGTGCTCTTATGCACGAACGTGGCAACTCCAGGGGCACTGAAATCGGTCCAAACAGATGAAAATGGGAAGTGTGAATCACGATACCCAAGATTCGGAACACTGTGGGGATGGCGTGACAATAAGGGACAACCGTTAACCTTGGAGGAGAAACGGTACCCTTACTGCGTTAGCCTGAAATGGGGACCACAAATGAGCATCGACCGCTGACCGTATTCACAACACAGGATTTTATCAATTTGTTGTCGATCAATCTCTCGGGACGTTGGCCCAGGACAGTAGGCGGACCATAGGTCAAACATCCATACTGTTAGGGGGTCCTTCAAAACATGACCAATCTTCCGGAACGTTGGCCCAGGACAGTAGGTGAGCCGATGCGGCATGAGACCATGCCGTTAGGGGGTTCCTTTAGACATGAAAGAGGACGAGGGTCCGAATAAGGGGTACGCAAAGCGTGGAATACAGAGGGATGGTTTGTCCGAACAGAATCCAATGCTTAGGTAGTTACACCACCGTGGTGGGAGTACGCCATATGGGCGCATTGGTTTGATCATGGATCATTCCTTCTTTGGGACAGGGCCTCTCTGGCAAGGGGATCTGTCACTTCCCAGTGGGATCTTGGGGCATCCTGAACTTGTTCAGGGCAGAACCGCAGTTTATTGTCATGCGTTGAGGACACATAGACTCCTTTAGTTTAACATCACACGATAGGATGTGGAATAAAAGGGAAGGAATTGTGTGGCGCAATAGATATAAAACCGACGTGAACGAGGACATAGTCCCACATCACACCACATACCCCCGGAGGAAACTCTTCAGGTCGAGGGACCAAGAGTGAGGATTGGGCTGGGCCCAAAGCAGAGTGGTCAAGCGTTCCTACGTAACCCATGAGGATGGGAATTATGCCACACATAGTTCTAGAAGCGCATTTTAACGTCATGCAGGACGATGAGAAGCCTGACCGTGTTGGTATACATCCTACCAAAATTACTAAGCCCACGTGAGTCGTGCTTGGTGTGGGAAACAAGCAGTAGTGGTGGGAATTTCCCGACACAGAGAGGGGCAGGTTAGGGCAAAGGGATGCTCGGTGAATCCCGGACCAGTGAAACTAACACGATCTTGTGGTGCACCTAGATGCGCGAAGAGAAAGAGCCGAGTATGATGGAATTCCACTTGAACATGGGGAAGTGGAAATGTGTGAATCATGGTGCTCGAGATTCAGATCACAATGATGGCGGCATGACGACGGAGGGTAACTGCTGACCGTATTCGCAACGCAGTATCCTATCACATTAGCCTAGAATGGGGACAGACAAATGAGCATCGACCACTGACCATATTCGCAACGCCGTATTTTATCGATTTGTTGTCCAATATCCGTAGGGACGTTGGCCCGAAACGATTGAAGGGACCTTAGGTCCAGCATTCATGGAGATCCCTTGAGCCTAGTATCCATGTCGTCCGAGGGTCCTTTTGGATGTGGAAGAGGATGAGGATCCAAATAGCGAGCTCACGAAGCTTGGTCATGGGACGAGGGGAATGTCCCTGTGAAAATCCCACACTTCGGGCTCTTTGTCAAAACACATTTGAATATGGCAACGAAATGTATTAGAGAGAGGGAGCAGATTCCATTCCCTTGGGGGGATCTTAGTTTAGGGTCGTAGAATTCGGACCACGGGTGAGAGGAAACATAAGAGGCACATGGTTGAGTAACTCAAACACCTGGCGTGAACGGGAATAGGAGGTGTGTATGGCGCGGTGAACAAATCGACATGAATGAGGGCACAACCCCATATCACACCACGCAACCTCCTTGGGAGAGGTTTTTGGCCAAGGGACCGAAAGGGAAAGTTAGGCTGGGCCCGCGGGGAAGTGCCCGGGCACTCCTACGTATCTCATGAGGATGATAATCAAGCTATACGTAGTTCTGAAGGGTGCCTTTGACCATAAATGGATTAAGGGAGCAGGGGATGCATGGCGTCAAGACCCGACACGAAGGAGGACCTAAGCCCTACTTACCACACGTTATCTGGGGAAATGTTCGAGTCGAGGGACTGAACACAAAGGTTAGGCTGGGCCCGCGGGGAAGTTTCTGGGCGCTCCTACGTATCTCATGAGGATGAGAATCAAGCCATACGTAGTTCTGAAGGGTGACATGGTAAAATACCAGTGCCAGGGGAAAAGGGGAGTGCAGGTGTGGACCTTGCACTAAAAGAAGCGGAATTTGATGTATCTTGTTTATTCTTTAAGGTGAATGGTTTTTTTTTGTGAAGTGACAGGCCTAGAACAGTAGGTCGTGATGTCGCCACAAGGATCTAGCCGTGATGGGCATTGACAAATGGCATGGCACGTGACCAATACCCAACGTGATGTCCTCTATAATGAGGTCACCACAATGCGGTGTCATTTTTCTTCGTGCGGCCAGGACGATAATGTCACAGTTTAAGGTCGTATGATAGGACCAAGCATTCATTTTATCGTCATGCAGCGCAGACGTAGCAGAGACGATTCTAGGCGGGAAATGTGTGTAGTGTTATAAAACAAAATTGACAGAGACATGATCCCACATCAAATTGTACACCATTCGGAGAGGGAAACCTTAGGCCGATGGGCCTATACAGAGGTGAAACAGGGGGAGAGACTGGCTCTCTAAATGCGATGTACCCGAAGACTGGGCGTTTGGGCGGTCATACGTATCCCATGAGGATGGGAATCAAGTTGAACGTAGTCCCGAATGGATCTTAGTTTATGGTCTTAGAGCTCGGACCATGGGATCCCCAAAGGATGCCAGATTGCAGCTTTGTCCCCCTGACATGCAAAGGTGCACTGAGGGATAGCGCCAAAAGTGTCGAGATTCCACCTGGACATGATGGGGTGGAAAATGATGTGAATCATGCAACCAACATTCAAGGACTGAAGGGGATGGCATGACGACAGAGGATTACTGCTGACCATGTTCGCAACACAGCATCCTGTCGTGTTAGCCTGAAATGAGGACTAAGAAATGAGCATCGACCACTGACCATATTCGCAACGCGGGATTTTATTGATTTGTTATCCGAAACCCTTGGGGGAGTTGGCCTGTAACGGTAGGAGAGACCTTGGGCATTGTATCCAGGCCGTTCTTGGGGGTCCCTCTGGGTGTGAAAGGTGATGGAAGCCCGAATGGAGGGGAACACGAAGCTTGACAAGTGGAAGGAACTTGATCAAGTTGAATCTGACACTCTTGGTCCTAGACTAGAGTGCTCTTAATACATGGGTGAACCACTACAAGGAGTCAAGGGACTCAACTTTGAGGGTGATCGAGAGATGGCAGGTTCCCAGGGGAAGGGGGCACGGTGCCCAAAACCTTGTATCATACCTACACATCTGCCTTCTGGAGAGGGATAGACCAAGTGGCCTAGGTGACCGGGAGATCAGGAGATCACTAAGAGGTGGGGCTAGGCCCGAATCTTAGACATTCAGGTGGTCCTACATATCCCATGAGGATGGGAATCAAGCCACATGTAGTTCTGAAGGGTGCCTTTTAATGTCATGCAGGACAAGGAATAGGAGGGCCAACTCTCAGAACGGGGTGCGCGTGGTGCAGCTATTGCAAACCTGACCTGAATGAGGACGTAATCCTACACTACGCCACGTAGTCCGGTGGTCGGGGTCCCAATGGTGGGACCCGAGAGAGGTGAACTTTCTAAACTCAAGCTGGACCCAAAGACAAGGGGTCTTGAACGTAGTTCCAGATGAGAGTCTTAGTTTATGGTCTTAGAGCTCGGACCGTGGTCGGTGACTACTCCCGAGTAAGCACAAATGTCAACCCAATCCCTAAGCCCACGTGAGATAAACTCAGTGTGGGAAACAAGGGGGGAAGATCCTTATCGCAATACTTGGGGCGTCCATCAAAGGGGAGTCGGCAGAGAGTTTGGAAGGACCCCTTTGATGCAGTTTGTTCTCCCAATGCGCAGACGTGCACGGAGGAAAAGTACCAACAATTATGAGACTCTACTTAGACATGATGAAGTGATGAAGGGTGTGAATCGTGTACCCGGAATTTGGGCTTAAATGGTTAGCGTGGCGATAGAGTAAAACTGTTAACCACGGTGGAAACATAGCGTCCATATCGCGTTAGCCTGAGGTGGGAACAACAAACGAGCATCGACCGCTGACCATATTCGCAACGCGAGATTTTATCGATTTTTTGTCTGAAACCATCGGGGGCGTTGGCCCGTAACGGTAGGAGAGCCCTTGGGCGTAGTATCCAGGCCGTTATTGGGGGGTCCCTCCGAGTGTGAGAGATGATGAAAGCCCTGATGCAGGGATACACAAAGCCTGGAAAGTGGGTGCGGATGTGTCCGAGTAAAGCTTGGCATTCCAGGTAATAAACCAGAGTACTCTTAAGCACATTGGTGAACCGCCGAAAAAGGGATCGATGAAACAGCTCAGTTGGGGGGGGGGACATGGCGTGGTCATTATGAGACCGTCATGAATGAGGACATAATCCCACACCACACCATATAATCCTCTCATGGAGGAAGGATAGGCCAAGGGTCCAAGATGGGATGAGGATTCCCAAGAGATGGGGATGGTCCTGAATCTTGGACATTCAGGTGGTCCTACGTATCCCATTAGGATGGGAATCAAGCCACACATAGTTCTCTATATGTAGTTTAACGTCATACTGGACGAGAAGGGGATCAATATACCCATAAACAAGGGAGGTGTGCGGTATGGTGAAGAAGCCGACGTGAATGAGGACGTAGTCCCACATCAGACTGTACACTCCTATAAGAGAGGACCTGGGTTGTGGCCCGGAAAGGCCAAGGGTCCTGATGGTTAGGCGTTGGTCAGGAAGGCCTGACCGGTTTGCAGTTTAACGTCTTACATGAGGACGAGGGTCGGGGACCCGAGAAGGACAAGGGGCCTGAGGCTGGGGCCTCGTAAGGGGAGTCGTACAGCATGGTACATGATCCCGACGTGAATGAGGACATAGTCCCACATCACACCGTACACTCCGGGTAAGAAGGGGCCTGGGCTGTGGGCCAGAAAGGCCAAGGGGCCTAAGGTCAGGCATCAGTCAGGAAGGCCTGACTGGTTTGCAGTTTAACGTCTTACATGAGGACGAGGGTCGGGGACCCGAGAAGGCCAAGGGGCATGAGGCTGGGCCTCGTAAAGGGAGGGCGTACGACATGGTACATGATCCCGACGTGAATGAGGACATAGTCCCACATCACACCGTACATCCCTATGAGGAATCCTGGGTCGTGGCCCGATCGCTAGCACCACCTGGGGGAAGTTTGTCACCTCGGGATGGGGCAGAATGAATCAATGCACTCGATGTCTGGGACATCTCGGGGTGGACCCGAAGATCCAAGACACTGTTGACCATGTTCGAAACACAGCGTTCCTATGGTGACCCGTTGTGGGAGCAGCGAATGAGCGTCAACTGCTGACCAAATTCGCAACGCGGGACTTGTATCGGCTTGCTTCTTGAAAAACCTCGGGGGCGTTGTCCCGTATCCGTAGGAGAACCCTTGGGCGTAGTATCCAGGCCGTTCTTGGGGGTCCCTCTGGGTGTGAAAAAAAATGATGGAATCCCAGTCATGGAGTGGGTGAAGCATAGCTGTATCCATCCACGAAAGGGGCAAACACCTCCAGGGTGGATGTGC
The DNA here is from genome assembly GCA_963277665.1 of Viscum album. Classification (NCBI taxonomy): domain Eukaryota; kingdom Viridiplantae; phylum Streptophyta; class Magnoliopsida; order Santalales; family Viscaceae; genus Viscum; species Viscum album. The sequence continues at coordinate 343,509,747 of OY728165.1, read as the reverse complement.
ATCCGGGTCGAGGCTTGCTCAATGTGATTTGGGGCACATGTGTGTACCCTGCCATGTCTTGACCCGAGGGGCAGATTTTGGCTCTTGGGCTGGGCCAACAGACGAAATGTCCAGGCATTCCTACGTATCTCATGAGGATGAGAATCAAGCCATACGTAGTTCTTGAAGGCCATGCAGTTTAGCGTCATGCAGTGAGGACGTGGGAGGATAGAAGAACGGGAGTCGGCACATGGTGCGACCCTTACAATCCTTGTGCGAGCGGGGTTGCATGAGCAGGGCCAAGAAAGCCTACTCCCTGCTACACAAAGATCCTCCAAGGAAACTATTCCCAGGGGGAATAGCGGAAGAGAAAAGCTTGGGGCTGGGCTCAAGACGAGGCGTTTGAGCATTCCTACATATCCCATGAAGATGGGAATCAAGCCACACGTAGTTCTAGAAATGCAGTTTAACGTCATGCGGGATGATGAGAAGCACCTCATTTGGGGATATTTACGGTACGACAAGTAATCCGACGTGAATGAGGACGTAGTCCTACACAATACTGTACAATCCCGTAAGAGGGTAAGTCGGGGAAAAACCAAGGGGGGCCTGGGGCCAAACCGCAGTGAAGATGGGGGCCAGGGGCCCAAGGAGGCCAAGGGGCCTGAGGCTGAGCCTCGGTCAGGAAGGCCTGGCCGTCTTGCAGTTTAACATCTTGCTGGACGAAGATGCAGTTTATGGTCATGCAGGACTTTACAGTTTAGAGTCATGTTAGACCATAGTGTCCAGTTTAAGTTCATGCGGGACCGTTTCACAGTTTATCGTCTTGCAGGATGAAGATGCAGTTTAAGGTCGTGTGGGACCATTTTGTAGTTTAGGGTTGTACAGGACCTTCTCGCAGTTTAGGGTCGTGCTGGACCTTCTCGCAGTTTTGGGTCGTGCTGGACCTTCTCGCAGTTTAGGGTCATGCTGGACCTTCTCACAGTTTAGGGTCGTGCTGGACCTTCTTTTCCCTAGGAAAAGTATCGCATGAGGAACTTGGCATTGGTGGGAGGGGTTATACGCTCTCCATCCGTGGTCACCAAGGAGTATTCTCCATCGGGGTAAACCTTATGGATGATATAAGGCACTTCCCATTTGGGTTCTAACTTGGGCGGTTTCCTACCGGGAATCATTGGCGCTCGAAGGGCCAGTACCAGGTCACCCTGTAGAAAATAGCGGAGACGAACCTTCTTGTCAAAGGCTCTCGCTATCTTGTCCTGATGCCTTTCCAGATTGTGCAGGGCACGAAGCCGGTTCTCGTCCAGTGCTTCTAATTCAGCTAGATGGATCTCGGCTACCTCATCTGATGTCTGGTGATCATAAACTGCAGTGTGTAGCGACGGCAGCTGGATATCAATGGGTACGCCGGCCTCAGCTCCATACACCAGGGAATATGGGGTCACCTGGGTAGAGATGCGAGTCGTCGTCTGGTAAGACCAGAGGGCGTTGGGGAGCTTTTCCGGCCAACTTTTCTTATTCTGACCAACCATCTTCTGCAGAATGTTAGAGAGGGTCTTATTGAACGCCTCGATCTGTCCATTCGCCTGCGCGTGGTAGCGGGAGGTATGGTTCGACCGGATGTCGTACTTGGCGTAAAATTTCTTTAATTCAGCTGCTCGTAAGTTGGTGCCGTTATCAGTGAGGACGGCATGAGGGACTCTAAACCGGTGGATAATATTGGAGATCACAAAGTCAACGATGGAACGGGCCTTGACCTCTTTGAGCGGAACTGCCTCTACCCACTTGGAGAAGAAATCTGTAGCAGTCAGGATGAATCTACACTGGTGGGATGTTGCCGGTGGATACAGTCCCACTACATCAACTCCCCATACCGCAAATGGCCAAGAGTACTTGGTGGGGTGGAGGGGCTCCGGTGGCCGATGCAAGAAGTTGGCGTGTACTTGGCACGCGTGGCATCTCTTGGCATATCCAATACAATCGTGGATCATAGAGAGCCAAAAGTACCCTAATCTCCGAATTTGATGGGACAGCTTCGGCCCAGCTTGATGGGAGCCAAAGGAACCGGCGTGAACCTATTGCATAACTTGAGGTATCTCCCCTCCTTGGATGAAACGGAGGAGGACACCATCGAAACTCCGCTTATAAAGGATCTTTTCAAGACTAGGGCTGCTCCAGAGGGTAAATTGCAGCGCGCGGCGTTGGATTCACTCGCGTTCGTCCCGGTCGTCTGGGAGCTGACCATTTTGAAGATACTCGACAAAAGGTGCTCTCCAGTCGGGGGTGGTTTCAACCACTGCATCTGACGAACCCGAGACTCCCGATATGGAGGGTCCGGCGGTGAGATGACTTACCCGCAGGCTATCACGGTCCTCTTGGGTGACGAGGGCAATGAATCTCTGGTGGGCCACGTGTATGACCAAATCATCTTGCTCAGGTTCTGCGAGCAACGCGGCTAAGCCAGCCAGGGCGTCTGCTTGGCCGTTCTGCGACCGTGGGACATGGGTAACCTCTGGTCGAGAAGATAACTGGGCCATTAGGAAGAGGGTGTACTCCAGCAAAGGCACAAGCTCTGGCTTCCTGACGACGTATTCACCATTAACCTGTTTGATTACCAGCTCGGAATCTCCCTTCACATGTCGGTGGGGAACATGGATCTCAAGGGAAAACTCGAGACCGGTGATGAGAGCCTGGTACTCTGCCTCGTTGTTCGTACAACCTTCTGACAATAGGAACGAGTATGGTAGGACGGCCTGCGCCGGGGTAATGAAGACAATACACAGGCCCACTCTGTTTAGCTTGGGATCATTGAGGCTCCTACCGGTGGGGCTCCGGGAGGCACCGTCGAAATGCATTTGCCAACACGGGACATCCTGATCGACTGAGAGGATCGTCTCATCAAGGAAATCCAGGTCCAGGGATTGATCCGCGGAGGTTGGATGGGCAGCTAAAAAGTCTGCCAATTCCTGTCCCTTAATGGCCTTATGAGGTACAAACCTGATATCAAACTGCTGGAGAATCACTGCCCACCTTGCTAGTCGGCCAGTCAGCATGGGGCGGTTCAGGATGTACTTCAGTGGGTCCACCCGGGAGACCAATTTCACCTCGTGGTGCTACGGGTAATGTTGCAACTTCTGCACGGTGAAAACGAGAGCAAGGCAGCTCTTTTCGATAGGGGAGTATCTGACCTCCGTATCGAGAAGCATGCGGCTGAGATAGTAGAGACTATTCTCAGTACCCTCGTTGTTCTTCTGGGCGAGCAGCGCACCGAGGGGTCTCTCCAGGGTGGTCACGTAAAGGACCAGCGGCTTTCAAGAGACGGGTGGCATCAGGACCGGAGGTTGGAGCAGGTACTGCTTGATTTCCTCGAAGGCAGTCCGACACTCCTCATCCCATTCGTAGGCAGCACCCTTCTTCATGAGCCGGGAAAAGGGCTTACACTTGCCGGCCAGATTCGCAATGAATCGGGGTATATAGGCTAAATGGCCTTGAAGGCGTCGAAGCTCCCGAATTTTGCTCGGGGGAGGCATTTGGCTAATGGCCTTGATCTTCTCCGGGTCAATCTCGATACCTCGGTGTCTGACAACAAAGCCCAAAAACTTCCCGGAGGTGACCCCGAAGGCACACTTCAGTGGGTTCATCTTCAGGTGATGGGAACGGGGGAAATCAAACACTTTCTCATGGTCTTTGAGGTGGTGCTGGCACTGGCATGATTTGACTACGAGGTCATCCACGTAGCATTCCACCAACATCCCGAGAATCGGTTTGAATATGCAATGCATGGCCCTCTGAAGGTAGTGGACTCCTGCATTTTTCAAACTAAATGGCATAACCTGGTAGCAAAAGGTACCTTGGGGAGCCCTGAAGGCAGTGGACTCCTCGTCTTCGGGGGCCATCTGGATCTGGTTATACCCGGAATACCCATCCATGAAAGATAGGGCTTAGAACCCGGCCGTGGCGATTAAGGTCACGGAAGTCGATGAAGACTCTGATCTTCCCATTCTGCTTCCTGACTGGCACAATGTTGGCAAGCCACTTGGGGTACTGGACCTCCTTAACAAAGTTGGCTTTGATTAGCTTATCAACTTCAGCCTCAACCATGGCACAATGAGAAGGGTGCATCTTCCTGGGAGGCTGCTTAAACCCACGATGTTTTGCTGGGAGGTCCAGACGGTGGATGGCCACTTGGGGATCCAGCCCTGGAATCTCATCGTAACTCCAGGCAAACACGTCACGGTGCTGTTTGAGGAAGTCTATGTACTACTGCCGCTCCTCTAGGGACATTGCTGCACTGATCAATGTGGGTCTCGGATCTGCCTCGTTGCCAAGGTTCACCTGTACCACTTCATCAATCGTGGTAGAGACGCCTTCTTCAAAGGCGGGGGGAGCATCCTCCAGATCTTCCTCCCCACCCATGGGGGGACTTCCCACGACGGAAGGTGCTTCTGGGCTATCAAGATCCATAGGGTAGCTGGTGCTGGCTCGGGCAGCAGTGGTCATCACATCGGGAGACTCACTTGCCATCGAGACCGTAGCAATGAAATCAGTCGACCCTATCCCATCTGGCCTTCGGCCTAAGGGGCCCCGTTTGATGATATCGAAGCAGTGGTGACGTGTCGGCCTTAGTCGGTTAATTCCAGCCCGGCAGAAGAGACACGTATGGAGCACCGCCGTTGTCATCAGCTTGACGTCCCGGTACTGTATAGGGGTAGGAGATTCCGGGATCACCTGAGCATGGTTGATGTAGGAGTACGAGGTGATTTTCCGCCGTCGCTTGGACACGGGAACATGCCTTCCTTGCGTACCCGAAACAACAAACCATTGCCCCATGTCGGGGGTCGTGGCCTCCAACCGGTGGATCGGGAGGATGTAGGCGTCATCCATGCTTGCCCAGGGGTCACTTGTGACCGGGGCGGGTTCACCCTCGCTTACTAGGATTTTCTTATCCTTACTTTTGTAATAACCCGCATCCAGATAGCGGGCCTCACAAGAAGCGAAAGGGGACGCGTCTCCTTATAGCACACCTACTCGACCGTTGAGCGAGTACTTGAGGCACTGGTGATACGACGAAGGGACCGCTGCATGCAAGTGGAGCCATGGCCTACCCATTAATGCGTTGTAGGCGGTGTTCTGAGAAACAACCATGAACTCGGTGCTGGAAATTAAGCCACCGAACTGAGTCTTCAGGCGGATCTTGCCAACTGGGGTTTGCTCTGTCCTGTCGTACCCCTGGATCCTGAGGTCAGAGGGGGTTAAATAACCTTCAGACAGACCCAACTTTCGTAACGTCCGGGTCGGAATTAGATTGATTCCAGAACCTGTGTCAACGAGGTAGTGGAGGACTTCCACACCGCTGATGTGGCCAGTGATATACAGCGGGCGAAGGTGCCCCTGTATGGGAGGGTCCTCATCTTCACCGGAGAACGAGATAACCTCCTGACATTCGGCGTTTTCAATCGTCTCGGTATGGAAGGCTTCTGCAAATGCTACCTCCGTCTCGAACTGGAGGGGGCTCCTTAGGGCCTCGGCAAGTGCTTCCTGCATTTCAGATGACAGGCGAAGGGCCTCAAGGATGGAGAGCCTCACCGGAATGCCGTCCAATTTCTTCAGAACATCGTACTTTTGTGCCAAACGTGAACCTCTGCTTACAGGAGGTCGTTCGGCGTTTGGAGGCACAGCGGGTCCGGCTGGCTGAACCAGCGATTGATTAGTACTGGGTACATCTTGCTGCCTACTAGTAGAGGCCTGAAGAGTAGTCGCCAGACTAGGATCGGACAGCGGAAGCTGGCCTATCACCGGGAAAGACTGACTATGATACAGACGAGGTGGCTCCCCTCGATCCAATAGCACGAACGGCGGTGGAGGTAGAGCCGAGGGTGTTTGATGGGGTTGCGCGTGCTGAGATCTGCGTTGAGCCTGCTGCCTGGTCTCAGTAGCGTTCACGGCTTGTCCAAAACTGCCTACTGACGTGCCTCGTTGACCGGTGCGATTGTGATTCCGCTGACGTTGACGTCGGCTGGAAACGTTGGGGAGGTCTGCCTGGCATTCCCCCTCGTCGGGGGTCATATAGGGCTTTACCAGCTCCACGGTGTTAACCGAAGCGAACCCTTGGCTATCGCTCAAGGAGTCATCCACCGCTGGGCGGATTCTGGGAGGAATCCCCATTTCAGGGGGCATGAAGTCACCGAGAGTGTGGGATGACGACGGCACCGGCAGTGCCCGTTGCTTCTTCTTGCGTCGCCGCTGCTTGCCCTTTTGGGAAGGGGCCGACTGTGAAGATGATGCGGAGGCACCGACTACTTCTTCTGAAGGTTCCGACTTCTTCAGGCGTGCTCGGATGATACCATGGGCACGGACGACAGTTTTTCAAGCCATCCAATCATTGTATTTCTGGGATCCGCGGCTAGGGACCTGCTGCCACTCACCTTCATCGTCGCTGCCGATTTCTGATCCTGCAAAGACACCTACCACTTGCGCTGGTGCTGGGCCCAACTTAACTATGTTGATGTTGACCTGGTCTTGAAGCCAGTCTTTAAACACATACCACTACTTTAGGGTGTGCCCCAGGATCCTATGGTAAGGGCAGTAGTTGGGGTGATCGGTGAGATGCGCCTCTGCCGGCCTTCTGCACTCAGGAAGGCGCACGATCCCTTGCTCTAGAGCACTTCGGAAGTAGCCAAGGACCTGATTTTCGTTGAACGAATAGGTCTGGTACCTTCTTTCCGGATAGGGGGCCCTGGGGGCCTGGCCCTGACGAGGGGCCGAAGGGGCCTGCTGAGGAGGCGGCGCCTGATTGTCTCGCCTAGGTAGCGGTGGCGCATTGCGCGGGGGAACCTGTCGGTTCTGAGGCGATCGCTGCTGGGCAGGAGCCTCTGCTTGAGGTGGAGGACCTCTGCGGGGTTGTGGAGGTGGTGCCGGTGACAGAAACTCTAGCTTCCTCGGGGCTTCAATTTGAGCCACCGCGGCGGGTTCAACCCTGGCGGTCCTCCTGGCTGGGATCATAGGGGGCAACAAACGTGCCTGACTGGCCTATTGCAGGGCTTCCTCGAGGCACTGGGACATATCCGAGAAGTCTCTGAACCCTCCATGGTAATTCTAGGTGATCAGGGAGGGTACCAGCTCTTTCTTGACGTTCCCCACACACATTGTCAGTAATTGCTCTTGAGTTAGTGGCATATCGAGGGAATACGTAAGTCCCTTCCACCGGGCTATGAAATCTATGACTCGCTCATCGGGACTCTGTTTGCACTTGAAGAGGTCAGTGATGCTGGTCTTCCGCATGGTGGAGCTGAACTGGTATAAGAACTTCCAGCGAAGGTCCTCCCAACCGGTCACCGATCCAATAGGGAGCTGGTTGTACCAGACAAATGCCAGACCTTCCAATGTCTATACAAAACATCGGAGTTTGGTGGCTTCTTGCTGAGCCAAGGTCCCCAGCATGGGGCCACACCTGGAAGAAAAATGAGCCAAGTGCTGCGGCGGGTCCCCTGTCCCGTTAAAAGCTGATAAAGTGGGGTTCCCAAAACCCGGAGGCGCGGGCATATCATCCACCCACGCGGGATAAGGCTTGCCATCCGGTGGGACCGCCACCTGCCGCGTTTCCAACGCTTCGAGGTGGGCTGTGAGCGCCGCGATAAGGTTCTCAGGATGGGGGTCCCTGTCTTGACAGGGATCCCTGACCACAAGTGCATTTCCAGGTTCTTCAACACGGTAGACTGCTTCGGCCACTCGTGGGTCGACTGGCTGGACGACCTGCGGGGCGGCTGGGGGAACCCGGGTTGGATTCTTCAGATTTCCCTGTCGCTCGGGGGGGTTTGGAGAGACGTATCACTTCCTCTTGCCGTATGTTCTGGCTTCCACCCTGTCTATGGCAGTAGCATGATCAGGGTGGCCCGGAGGCATCTCAACGGGGGGAAATTGTTCCTGCCCCGGCCTGGGATTACCATAGTCGGGTCTCCGCTCTGCGGCGCGCTCAACCAAGAGTTCGTTGACCAGCCTCTTCTGCTCAGCAAGCTGCTGGCGTAACGCGGCCTTCTCGGGATCTTCTTCCGTCTTCTGTGTAGAGGCAGACGGGTCGGAGTTCATGACAGCTCCGACGTTCTCCTTACCCTTTCCGGTGTTTCGACCGAGTACTAGCGATTCGGTGGGTACGGGGAGGCCTAGCAGGTTCCTCTGTTGACGGGTAACTCTCCCAGATGGGTCGAGCAGCGTTGGTACACCCTCGAGTGGTAAGTCTCCATCAAGGAATTCAAGCTCATCTTCCTTATCCACAACGTCATCCATGTGCACTGTGACCCCTCTTGAGGGCATGTCCTCGATGTCACATAGCGAATCGGGCTGTCGTCGGATAGGGTCGTAGAGGAGAGCGGCATAGTGTCCTCAACTACGTACTTGCACATGGGGGGTGGCTTCCCTGACGATTCTGCGGAGTGCTTTAAGACTCTGAACACATTTTCGTTGAAGGGCGCTCTGGTGGCCTGGCGACTCAGGGTGCTGGGCCACAAGAAGTGCGGCCGCATCGATCAGGTGGCACTGCTCACCAATTTCTTCGAAGTGCTCTTGACTTCTAGGGTACACCACCCATTCGTAACGGAGGCAGAAGTGTGTCTCCCATAGGGTTCGACAAAAACACCCCACTTCTTCAGGGGTAAGAGACTCTGGTATGTGGAAATTTAGCACCGCCGTCATCCAAAACTTCTCCGGGAAGTAATCCGCTGCAAGAATACTCCAGAAGCTCCTGGGCTCAGACTCAGGGTCTGGCCTTGTGTTGCCCCACTCGTCAACCGGGGGCGGCTGAGGGACCAGTAGCGGTACCGAGGTGGACCTCTGGGATAGTAAGTTCGGCGGTGGAGAATACGGCAAACGAGCTGACTGGCCGCCGAATTCCGGGCCATCATCCGAAGAGTAATGTGACCTGGCCACGATGTCATGATATGACAGGCTGATTACCACAGCTTCCGGAATAGGAGCCGCGGCTACCGGCGACAGGTCATGTCGTCGCTCTACTGTCGTTGGCCCCCAAAATAACTCTATGTGATCTCTGATAGAGGTAGAGGGCTCTTCTGGTGACATAGGCTGTGATTGCGTGGTCGAGACCTGCGGAATTCCCAAGATTTCTTCCTCCTGGATGTACCTGCGGAGAGAGACATGAATCTGGTGGACCTCAAATTTTGGGAGAATAAGGCTAACGCGTCTGGTTCCTTCCCCTGTCCTTGATACGGACGAGCGGGGAGAAGGCTCCATCGCTGAATCGCATTCCGCTTCCGAGTCGGAGAAGCGAGCAGGTTTGATCTCCACCTTGGCCTTCCCAGGATTCTTCTTGTGGCGGCGACGAACCACTCTTCTGCCCCGGGGCGGCTCTTTGGGACAGGGTTGATCCCTATGAGGCAGCCTCGGGGCGGTGCCGGCGCCGTGGCGGAGAGGGCCCCCACTCGAGATAGCCGGGGTGCGAGGGGAACCGGGGCAAATGTCGAAGGGTACGTGGGGAGGACCTCCATGAACAGCACCAATGTAGGCGGGGCCTCTGTTGGAATTGGCAGGAGCATGGGGAGGACCTCCATGGTCACTGCGGGTGGAGTGGGGCTGACCTTCACTCCTCGAGTTGCTGAGGCGAGGAGGACCTTTGCCGGTTTCAGAGAGGACGTAGCGAGGGCCCCCACGTTGGAGAGGGACCGGATGGACGATGCCTTCAGGTTGGCGGCCGGGGGCAGGAGGATGGACTCCATACCCAGTATAGTGGGTGCAGTAAATGTTTCCGCACTGAGCGTCACTGTCGCGGGGCAGGTCTTCCTGCAGGATGGGGGTAACACGAGGCATGCCTCCATGACGGACCTCGGAGCGGGGAAGGCCCACGCTCTGTGGAGTAGTGGTACGGGGAGGACCTCCGTACGGGGTGACATTACCGCGGGTTAGCTCACGGCGATCACCACTTGGGCCTGCAACCCAGAGAGTCAACCCAGCCTTCCCGTGGGGCAGTTGGGGTCTCGATCCTAGTTGGGTGAAGGAGTGCGCCTGCTCAGCATATGCATGGGCTTCACGATGCACGTCGGCAGTGGCTCGTGCCACTGTAGTTGTCGACGTTGACGCACCAAGGCGACCGTCCTCAGCCCATGCCCGGCACTGACGTCGGGTCAGGCGAGCTGGTGCAGGTGGTGCAGGGACGTAGTCTGCCTGCTCTTCCTGCGGGGCCGGACGGCGGTGCTGATGCGGCCGGGCGGGAGCTCTCGGCTGGGGCCCTCGGGTCGGGACCCTGAGCGGGCTGAGCCGGACGGCGCCCGCCTCTTCAGCGTAAGGCGAGGAGTCGTCAAGGAGTTCCGGAGACAAGATCTCGAAACGGTTGAATGTTGGGGTGGGGAGCAGGGGCTCCCTACGCGGCCTGTTAGGGCGGCGTTGACGGCGGGGCCTGGAGGCCTCCAGGTCTAGGCGGCCCATATCCCGGGTTAAGATGACCCCTTCTTCCTCATACCTGCGCACGAGGTTGTCGATCACCCTTCGCTGGATGACCTCTGATGGGGAAAGGGGACGTGGGTGCCCCATATTCTGCGATGTGGCAGCCGTTGTGGCGGTAGAGGCGCCGTGTGGGGTGGTTGTGGCAACGTTTCCCCTGCCCCGGTGTAGGCTTGTGGGCGGTGATCGCGTCTTTGTAACAGCACCTTGGTTCCTGGAAAACGAAGGGATCAACTCGTCAGTACTGAGAGGAAAAGGATTGACAGCCAGTGCCCCAGCATCCTTCCATTCTCCACGTCTATAAGAAGGATCCACGCCAACACGCTGCAGAGCGGAGTGCCCCACGTTCTACTTCCCCGACTTCCGATGAGTTTCAAGACAGGCCCGCTATTTGCTTGGCGGGACCAGGCACCGGATATCTGGATCCGATGACACGTCAATCTACTGGTGTCTCGAATGCTACTAATCTCCATACATAGGAGAAGAATTTCACGTCAGGTTCACCATTTCTGTTTCCGACGCTTTCCGCCGGGGCGCGCGTGCGCGTTCCGCTCCGTATTCGCGGAGAAGGACGCATGACGCTTCTATTTCCCCGCATTCCCGCTTTCCAAAGGTGGGCAGCATTCGCTCCTTATTCAGGGACGTCTTCTCCTTGATCGAAACGGGATGATGGGATGTCGGTTCTTCCTCCTGTGGATTCCTCCTCAGAACTCGTCACCTAGTCTGGGTCTCCCTCATAGATTTAATACGTAGTTCATGAAACTCTTCCCAGTTCCATGTTTCCATATATTCCGGTTAATTACACTACTTCTGTAGAGACATTCCAAAGGGTCCAGTCAGGGCAGCATCCTTCAGTCAGGGGAGTAGTCACGTTGAGGCATCAGTAGCGTGTCTGGATGCTGGGGTACCTGGCATGTCTGTCTGTTATCCTTGGCAACAAGGCTTCTCGAGGGCGTGAAGGCCTGAGGCATCCCACATCGAGCATGGGGAATTATATGTCATAGACATATATCTGAGGTTTTCCTCAGCTTCCCATGTTTAACACAGGGTACGCCACGAGTTTAACGTCTAGCGGAGACGGATCAACCCAACGAGAGCATTAGCTATGGTAGATCGGATTGAGGGATCCTCCTTGAAGGGATGTCGATACCAGGGCTAGCCCATGGATGGCTGCGAAGAAGATCGTATCGACATGGTCTCACTGGGACATGAGGTCCAGGAGAGAATCAAGATGGGTGATAGGTTGACGAATGAATTGGAGGGAGAGTGAAATGGGACCATCGCAAGGGCGACAGTGAAGTTGGGATTGAGCCTTGACGAGGCTTCCTACATATCCTTGTGGCAGGGAATCAAAGTCCGCATAGTTCGGGATGAGGTCGATAAACTGACGTGAAGGTGGACCTTGGCCCGATGAGCATCGTCAGCGTACCGACGTGAAAGTGGACCTTGGTCCGATGGGCATTGTCAGCGTACCGACGTGAGGGTGGACCTTGGTCCGATGAGAGATGGGATTGAACCTCAGGGAGGCTTCCTACATACCATGCCTTGACATGGGTCAAAGACCTCATAGTTCAAAGGGTTTCATCAGTGAACCGACGTGAAAGTAGACCCGTGGGTCCACTAATGGTGGGTTTGAACCTTGGGAAGGTTTCCTACGTACCATGCCTTGACATGGATCAAAGTCCTCATAGTTTAAAGGGTTGATGGAATACAGTTTAACTTCATGTGGGACGATAGTGAACCCTGAAGTGAATAAACGACGGGCCGTGGGTGTCGGTGAACTGACGTAAATGAGCGACCTTGGTCCAATGGGAGATGGTCTTGAACCTCTGGGAGGATTCCTACGTACCATGCCTTGACACGGATCAAAGTCCCCGTAGTTTTCTGAAAATTGGGGGCTTGGAACACCGACAAGGAGACAGTCTGTGCCAATGTTTATTGGGCTTGAACCTCAGGGAGGCTTCCTACGTACCATGCCTTGAGATGTATCAAAGTCCTCGTAGTTCGGGTTGGTCACAACGGCTTGCCGTCAGACGGGAATTACAGTTTAACGTCGTGCTGGACGTAGGTAGAACTCGACGTGAATGATGATGGGTGGGCTTGAGCCTTGAAGAGAATTCCTACGTACCATGCCTTGACATGGATCAAAGACCTCGTAGTTCAAATGGGGCTTTGTCGGTGAACCGACGTGAAAGTGGACCTTGGTCCAATGAGTGGTGGGTTTGAACCTCTGGAAGGCTTCCTATGTACCATGCCTTGACATGGATCAAAGACCTTGTAGTTCAGGTGGGAATGGGTTGCAGCGGCTTACCACTGGACCAGAATGCAGTTTAACGTCATGCTGGACCGGGGTGAGACCCGACATGGAATAATGATGGGTGGGTTTGAACCTCATGGAGGGTTCCTAAATACCATGCCTTGGCATGGGTCAATGACCCCGTAGTTCTCTATGGATTCGTCGGTGAACCGACGTGAAAGTAGACCCGGGGGTCCACTATTGGTGGGCCTGAACCTCGTGAAGGATTCCTACGTACCATGCCTTGACATGGATCAAAGACCTCGTAGTTTAGGTGGAATGCGCAGTTTAACGTCATGCTGGACGTAGGTGAGACCTGACATGGAAGAATGACGGGTGGGCTTGAACCTCATAGAGGATTCCTACGTACCATGCCTTGACATGGATCAGAGACCTTGTAGTTCATAAGGGTGAGGGGTTAGGGTCGGTGCTCACTCTAAACCCACGTGAGTCATGCTCGGTGTGAGAAACAAGAGGTTGCAAGGACCTGACGATCACGTCGCGAAGGGTGCGTTCGTGAGAAGCGAAAAGGGGCTTACGCGTTGGGCGGCCCATGATGTTGGGACTTACTCCAGGACAGAGGCCCAGAGGGGGGTGCCTCGTTCCCTATCACGCCCTCCACTGACCTTGGTAGTGGGGAAGTACGGAGATGCACGGGTGCAATCATCTGTACGAAAGGTTAGGGGCTTACGCTCTGAGGCATCCCTTCCCCTACGAACATACGCCACTCCGACAAGGAGGATCTCATTCCATGTGCGGAAGAGTTCCATTCCCGTGGAGACGAGTGGTGTAAAAAATGTTCGACCTGGAGGGACCTTTCGTGAGGGATACGAGGTTGGGTCACAGTTTAACGTCATGTGTTGAGGACGTGGTGCTTGGCAGTTTAACGTCCTGCAGCTCGGACGAGGTGGGTTCACTCCACACCCCTAGGACTTACATAACCGGTACCCTCTAGTCCTTGGGGAAGGGAAGGTACCAGTAAGGCCATGGCTAAGGGGGGTCGTGGAACGAACCATCGAGGGGTCTACGTTAGCGTGGCTATACGAAGAAGTAATAGCCGTTAGCGTGCCTATGCGAAGAAGCATTAGGCGAAGCAACGCTACGGGTGGTATTGTCAATGGGACTTTGAAATCACATCGTGTAAACCAGGAGGGTCGCACGGGAACAGGAATCGCTAAGCAGAGGAGCGTGCTTCGCGAAGTGGAGTGCCTTAGCCTTAGCATGGGGCAAAGGTGTGAGTGGAAGGTGCTTCGCGAAGTGGAACAGTGTTCGCGGAGCACTGCCTCGCGAAGAAGGGCTGCCTCACGAAGCAAGGTCCTGCGGAGCAGTGTGCTTCACGATGTGTAGCGATCCTGCCTTAGCATAGGGATCACTAGCATGGGTTGGGTGTTTCGCGAAGCATAAACGCTCCGCGGCTTCCGGGGTTCCCTTGGGAATCCCCTTCCTTCGCGAACGCCCTTGAGCTTCGCGAAGGGAATCCCTCTCGGAAGAGGGGCTCAAAACGAGACAAAGCAGAGGCGTCTCGCAAAGTAGAAATACCTCGCAGAGCTCATGATTATTGGGGAAAAGAGTGCTTTGTGATTCGTGAGAGGAGATGCCGAAAGGTCGGATTGTCCGTCCCAGGACTCAGGGGGAGTCCAGTATTTATAGGGAAGGGGTGCCACGAAGCAGGAATCGCGCGCCGTCGTCGGTGCTTCGCGGTGCGCTCGTTAATTTCAACGTCGTCCGTGGAGCATCACCGACTCAGGAGCTTCGCGGCGGCTCGCGAACTTCAAACGCATTCGCGGAGCATTACCGCCTCTGGAGCTTCGTGGCAGCTCACGAACGTCAAATGCGTTCGCGGAGCATTACCTCCTCGGGATTTTCGCGGCGGCTCGCGAACGTCAAATGCATTCATGGAGCATTACCGCCTCCAGAGCTTCGCGAGGCCACCATGGTCAGGCGCTTCACGGCGGGGCTTCGCGTGGGCACTTAGCGGCGGTGCTTCACGTGGCAGCGTGCCAGCCTTTTTTTCGTTCCGTTCTTTCGGGCCATATTTTTGGTACCAACAGTAGTATATATTCTTAGGATCAAGATCATTCATGATAAATCCAATAGGTTTATTGGAATATTTCAAAGAACATAAATTAACAAGATAATGAATAGATTTAGTATAAAACAATCCAATAGGGGATTCTTTCCAGTGATACACATCATTGATATTTCCATGAAAATTTTTCCTCAGACACATAAGGGAGAAAACAAAATAGAATTTATAATATATGAAGTAGATATTGGGTCAGTCATGTGTGTTATACAATGTATTAGGATATATGTTTCCTATACATTGAGTGTGGTAGGAGGATATCAAGTTGATCCACGTGACCATAATTGGATGGAAGTCATGACAATCCCTCTGTATATGAGGCATTATAATGATATGTTCTTCATATATGGAGGATATGATGAACTAGTCATAAAATTATATTTAGATGCTAGTTTCCAAACTGATCAAGATGACAGGAAGTCACAAATGGGATAAATTTTTACTTTTAATGGAGGTGTTGCAAGCTAGAAGAGATGAAATCTAGTTGTGGTCACAGATTCTATAGTAGAGTTCGAGTATAGTCTAGATTTTTTGTATCTAAGGAAGCAGTATGGATGTGAAACTTCATCCAATATATCTATGTAGTACCTATCATTAAATATCGTATAAACTCTATTTTGGATATATTTTATAGGTGGATCTCAAAAAAGTCACAAGGTCATATCAGTGGATGAAGCACGTAGTTTAAAAGTACAATATCTTAAGGGATTTCACAGAGAGAGGTGGTGTTGTAGTGAGAATTGGGTACAAGGAATAAAACGCTTGGGAACCCTTTACAAAATGCTTCACTCCATAGAAACATGATTATCATGTGGGGTCTAGTGGGATAAAAGATGTAGGAAGTTGGATCAAGACCAAGTGGGAATTTTTTAAAGCTGGGGTTACTGGACTAACTAATTGTAGATTAATTTCATGTATATACAATGTATTTATTATTAATTAAACATAATATTAAATATTTTTCATTATTCTATTTCGATTTATTGTAATAATGTCCTAGAGTATTTTTTATATTGATAAGGTCATAGAAATTCCCCTCTCTGATGAGAACCTTGATGTGCTATAAAAAGATTATTAATATTGTTCTATGGTTGGATAATGTACTATGATGGGATATGTAATATACAGACCATCAGGTGTGAGTACTCTTAAGAAGATGAGGCTTATTCTAATTAAGTTCCCACTTGGTAATCTCAAAGATGGGAAATTATGAGAATAGAACTACTAGTAGGATTCTTCATGTTGTGGTGTCATTGAAAATTTTTATCTGTGAGTGTGTGTAACAGTACGTAGTCTTTATTAGAATAATTAATATATTTCATGACTCATACACTTATATTTATTGACAAAAACTGTCATCCCATATGTTGTTGGGAAGTATGGTACATTGGGTATGTGATGATTAACATGTCCTTAATGGATAATTTGAGGATTATTATTTTTTCATTCCTTATTTATGGGGATTTTTATCTCGGCCCTTTGATTGGAATATAATAATTGCATAAATTTTGTGGTCATTGTGTAACGAAGTGCATATTTAAAATATTTAAGGAAAGTTATATTGAGAAAATAGGCTGATGAAACTATTGTACAACCTTGTTGATGATAAATTATGATAAAGGCATTATATTACATAGTAGTAATTCATATGTGGTTTTCATCATAATGACATTGTATTCTTTCTCTAGGATTTCTTAACCCATTTCTAGATAGTAATCATTGACTTTAGGAAAGACTGCCTAATTCCAATAATAAATAATCCTAGAGGTTCACACATTAGGTTTTTCCATTTATATCTATTAAATTATATTTTAATTTTATTAATAGAATAAATATTATTCCCAAAATAGAGTAATAATTTTATTTTAGTTATATTTATCTTTTAAATGGTATAATTATTTATTCTCTGACATGTGAATAAAAATATATTTAATCAATTTAGGGAATATACCACCAATATTTATCCACCGATATATGAATGATAAATTTATTAATAATAAAATATTTATTCTAATAATCAATAAATTTTAAGGAGTTTGAATGGACCAAGACTGCATCTAATGATAAAATAATAATTAAAATATGGTAAATATTATTTATCAATTTTTTCATGCTGGTAGACTACATAATAATATTATTATTATTACATAACATGATTTTTATTAAAGGTTTTAAATGTTATTTAATATCAAACCTGAAATTAAATAATATTTTAAACCTAAACCCTAAATCATTAAATAGATAGTTTTTTCAATTGTTTAATGTATCCAAAAATTGAGAATATAGATTTATTATGCAGAATGAATTCTCTCTTGAAAACTCCATCTCTATCTCTCTCCAGAATATAAAATGAAATAGATATTTCATCAAGAATAATGAAAGAGAAATAAAAATTGAACACTGTATGAAATTTGGCTCACTAACTATCACCCAAAGTTTATGTGGTGTTATTCATAGATCATTGGATCACATGTAGAACACCACTAAAGAGATTCTATACTCGGATCCTCACAATGCAATGAATGCAATACGAAAGGGTCTTCTTAGATGATCAGCATTTATCAAAGAATAAATATCATAAGACTATGTATTTATTCCCTAAAATATTAAATAAATTAATTATAAATTTTATATAAATATCTTCATTCAAGGTTTCGAGTAATGAATATTAAAATTAATTTCAACATATCATCCACCATTGTTTTCTTCTGCTATGGCCGGAACAAATAGGATGTTGTTTTCAATTTTAAAATGATGGAATGAGAGAAAGATAAATAATAAATCTCATTTATAGAATAATTTTTTTATCATATAAGTCATATATATATTATTCAAAACCATCATTATGACGTTCCTATTAAAATGGAAATGAAAAAAAATCACATCGCTTTTTAGAGAAGTAGTTCACATGTACGTACAAGCTATGTTATAATATTCCAAAGAATTAGAATCAAAGAAGTTAAATTTTATATTATAAATATAGGGGTATAATTATTAAATAATTATCATATATAAACATTAAAATCATAATATTAACAATCAATGAGATATGTTGGATGAAAATGAATTTTATCACAATGTGGAGATGAAAAGTCGAACATACGCACGAGAGATACCTTCCCTTCCAAATTGATGGAAAATAAGGTGGATAATAGTGACTTGATAATCATATAAAATTAGTATATTTAAGTTATTTAATTTATTATTTTATGATAAATACCATATTTTTAGATTAGGAAAACAATAAGTAAAAATGATAGTGATCGGTTCAGGTGATTAACTCTTTTTTGAATGAACTCAATT
This sequence comes from Viscum album, assembly GCA_963277665.1. Lineage (NCBI taxonomy): Eukaryota > Viridiplantae > Streptophyta > Magnoliopsida > Santalales > Viscaceae > Viscum > Viscum album. The sequence goes on along the minus strand of OY728165.1, from coordinate 343,491,637 downwards.
AAGTCTCCTAATAATTGTGTTGGGGTTGGTATTTTTTAATAACCAGAATGACTATAATTTGTTTAAAGAATTTTATAAGTTATTTTGTATGTTTTTTAATATATATGGCTCAATGTGGTGTAAATAATGGATAGATGAGGTTCCCTTTTAAAATTAAAGTGAGGAGAATTTTTGGTATTTATTAAAAGTTTAAATTATTATAAAGTCATTATCATTCCAAATGTAACCAAATAGCTAGGTATTTGAACCTAGGGTGGGATAGGGTATAAGTATCATAAAAAAATTGGATAGGTTTTTCTGGTGTTTTAAACCATTTGTTTTGGTTTAACTCCTTAGTTACCCTATTTTAACATTAATAGTGGTTACATATTTTTCACTCTTAAAGGGTTATAATTTTACATATAAGGTCACTATTAACTCTCAAATGTAAAAAAGTGGAATTTTTTACCAAATCATACAATCATTGTCCTCTTTCAAGATATTAATTATTTTTAAATAATTTAATAAAATATTATTTTGGTAAATTATCATCAATGAGAATTTTGAAAAAATTCATTTATTTTGACTTCAAATACATCAATAAAATGTTTTATTTTGAATATATTTCCATTAATAATATATAATATTTAATATTCATCTAGAAAATTCATAGAACACTATAAATCACTCAAATAATATCATATTTATCATTTAATTTATTTTTATTTAAATTGAATAAATATAGTATTAGCATTTCGCATGAATTTAAGGGATTTAAACAATCTATAAAAAATTGATATAAATTATAATATTGAATATAATTTCATTATTATCAATATTAATATTTATACTATTTCATAAAAAAAATTCCTATGTGAACATATTATAGATATTTAAAACTAAGAGAGTGAAATTTATTAAATTTAATTGATTTAAATATTATCTTGGTTAGTTCCGTGGAAAAGTGTCCATTAAAAATATAAAATTAGAGGATAAGGTAATATTAGTCTAATTTAATTCATCCCATAAGAATTAATATGAAATACTATGACCATGTCACTTATTTGTAACCTAGATTTACCTGATTTACCTTCTATAGATGTGATAAATTATAGCATGGTTAATATTCATATTGAAAAAAATAGAATTGTTATATTTAAAAAAAATTAACCTCTTGATTAAAAATATGGAATTAATTTTATTAAATTAAATACCTATAAGTGGAATAGTGTAATTTAAAAGATTATATCAGTCAAAAATTAATGTGATTTTCTACTTAATTTCAAAATTATGGTATACATATGTAAATAAAAAATTTAAAAGATTCATTTAGTTCCTATAAGAAAGTGAATATTATTTTTTCCTAAATGATTATGTTAGTAAGAATACAAAGTTAATTTCACTTGATTTCATCATATATTTTTACACTATTTAAGAAAAAATAAATTTAAATTGTTACACTTAGTTACCATTAAAAGTGAATTTAACTTTATACCAAAGGGTTTTACGATGTTTTGGTGGGTAATAATGTCAACGATTACATTATTATAAATACAATTTTAATGGAAAGGGTTCTAGGGATGATGATGCTAAACTTAGAAAGAGTTTTATGTTGAAAATAGAAGTTTTTAACATCATAATGTTTGGTGTTTTGGAATATAGAAATTTGAATAAATTCACAGAATTAAAAATTAGTAAATCATTCCGAAATCATAGCATTATTCAAAAAAAATTCTAACATATGTTAATTGTTAGAGATATTTTTGGGAGGGTTTTATTATATGGCCATAGAGTAATGTAAAATTATTTATATATAGATATAAAGTTAACAGAACCCTAGAAAGTGTTGAAAAAATAAGGTTGATATAAAAGTCTATCATATATGTCATATAAGATCATAGATATGGTTTTGCTAAGTATACTTAAAAGTTTTTTAATAACATAAAATATATCATATACCATGAAATCCACATTTTATTATTTTTTATATTGGATTTATATATATATATATATTGAAGTTTCATGATAATTAAAACTTCAATGTATGACATTGAGTTATCCTTAACTGACGTTAATCATGGATTATTATAGGATATAACAAAATTCTAAGGTTAACATGATCATTATTCTTGTATTGTGATATATAATATGAACATGAAACATGAGAAATGTTTACGTACATTGGGTGACACATTAATTTTTCCACATAGAGTGTCATGTACAATATCATTCGTATAAGAGGGATGCATGAATCATATGTTGAGTCCCCACTACATGATTTTGGGTAGATACTTATAAGTAAAAAATTCAAAATTAGATATCTTTCTTATGGAATCATTAAGGCTTATCTACCCAAGGTCAGTTGGGTATGTTGTGAATAATGTCAACGGTTAGAGCCCAACTAAGTGGGAATTTTTTCTCCTATATGAAAATTATGACGTCTTAGCCCTAGGTTAAGATAGATAAGGGAGTGTATAGCCATACGTAGATAATACATATGTTCCCATTTATATTCAAATTAGGAGCATGTGATGTTCTCATATATAAATATGGATGAATATTTTTAAATATATCAACTTGGTCATTTTATTTTTAGATAGTCAAATGCATATGAATTGACTATATAGGATTGAAATGCTCTATGTATCATGGTCACTTGATGTCTTAGATGAAGTTAACATATGATAATAATTGATTCATGTGATTCAACTAGTGGATATAGGTACAAATATATATGGTTTTAATGCATACCATTCCAGGTCCCTTTATATCATAATTATTATTGAATATTTTTTATAGGCCACTCTTTTCTTGCATCTATATATTCAATTCTATGTATTTATTATTAATGATTTATATTCTGATTGGGTATCACTTCGTTTCTAGTTGAATGAGAATTTATATTATCTATGGAAATTTTTCTAAAATAATTTTAAAGTTAATTCAAAAAAATTTATAATGGTGATTCAAAAGATGTGATACTTAATAATTTTGATGATAGATTTAGAAAATTGATTTGAAAGTAAATAAATTGATTTTTTAATGTAATTTCATAAGTGATTGTATATCATAGTATATAAGTTTAAATTTCCTATAAGTATTTTAGGATTTACTATAAATGGGAGATTGAAGGAGATATTCCCCAAATCCTAATTATACATGATGAATTGATATATCATATCTTAAGATGGATTGTTATTGTAAATAATTCATTTTTTCATTAATTATTATTGAATTATTAGAAATATTTTTGGTTGTCACTTCACATGCAATTCATAGTATATGACCTTAAAAATGATAATTCATAGTATCCATTCCACTATTAACAATTGAAGTTGTGGCCAAATGTTAAGTGTTAATATTCATGTGAGTTTTCTATGTTGGATTCACTTAAATAGTGGTTTTATAAGATACAATAAATTTGATATACATTCATACAAGATTTTAATGAATTGTTTGAGGCATTTTCTCATGTGTTATAATACATGAGTAAATGCATGAATTCCTATTGGGAATCCTAAGGGATTTATAAATAAAACTTCTACCATATAATGGGGTTTCTTCTATCATAAATTATTGGCTGAAAATACCATGTTCATGTGGTTTTATTTTTCCATCATGTTTTTCTTAGGGAGTTAATATAATACCATAGATGAAATGATAACCCTTCTAATGTGATGATTAATTTGATTCCAACTCTTGGATTCCTCTGGTGGAGGTATGATATCTATATACCTATCCGGTGATCCTTATCAATAACATATTATTATGATTATTAATGCATAATTGGTGTCAGGTGTAGCATCCCATCCCATGAAAAATGAAAATGGTGCTTCGAGTTGGTTGGCCACAAGACCTCAAGTGTGTCTCCCCATACGCCAAAGGCTACTGACTAGCAGTGAGGGTTTAAGGTGGTTTTGTGGGGGAGACTATTCCATCAAGATCATTATAAATTAAAGTGGAGTAAATAATAAATGAAATTTAATGGAAAATAAAAATAAATAAAATCTAATAATAAAGAAAAAACCAAGCTACTTCAGAATTCTAAAACAATAAATAAACATGTTACACCTAAAAATACATGGTATTCAAAATACAACAGATAATATATATTAATGATCTAAAATGAACATGTAATAATATTAGATCAATAAATATCATAATTAGTCAGCTATAGGATAGACTCCCCCTCCTGCTCCAATGTCAATCCCAATCCATTAAGAATAATAGCAAGAAAAAATCATGATCATGACCTGTAGCCATGAGATCTATTTTGGTACACAACGGCGGCCCGAAGATGGTGTGAGTAAAACACATTAGGCATCCTCCAATGGTGTATAATGTAAATAGTGTCTAAAAATATAAAATAATTTGTGTGTCGGTATAATAATAATACTCTGTAATGAAAAAAATAAATGAAACCCAAGTCGGGCTAGGGTCCCTCATGGATTCTTGGGAGAATATAACTTGTTGAGACTACACCAAGTATATCTGAACATGAGAAATGTATGGAAGGAAACTAATACCCATGGAAAATAATCCTAGTTTCCCCAGTGTATCAAAATTTCCATATAAGCTTCTACACATTACATGGAAATTATAGCTTGAAATTGAGGGTAAACCAGATTGCAATTAGTCATGAAGTAATTTCATTTGGGTTTTCATCTCATCCAAGGTATTAGGGATCAGAATATAGGTATCACTTAAGGCACATTTTAATCCAATTTATCCTATAGTCCCATCCATAGTAGTTTGTATTGTGAGTCCATGTATTTCTCATGTTGTATATCAAATCATGAAACCTAAAATCCAATCTTAGGCATTATGTATAAGGAATCTAGATATCCCCCAAGGTATATCATAATTCAATCAACCTAGGCTCATCCAAATAATTCCATATCAATAATTCAAGTATCACCCATGTATTAATATAATTTCATTCAACCAATGAGCTCATCAATGGTATTATGTATAAGGAACCGCAAGTATCACTCAATGCATAAGAAAAAAAATCAAGCTCATTGGGTTCTATAATTAAACATAGTCTATGGGAATGTCCACTGTAAAATAAAGTTCATCACCAAACCAATAATTTAATCAAATAAATTGAAAGTGATAAAATATTCCATGCAAGTAAACATTCCATCTAACCATTCATCATAATTAATTTAATTTACCAATTCACTTCAAGAAGTAAGAAGGTCTATATGAATAAACCTAGTATTCAACAATTAATTATAACCCATTTAAATTATTTCATCAATCAATTCAATCAATATTAATAAGGATCATGTGTGTATGTCCATAACACTTACCATTTATTAATTCCATCCATTCATTCTTTTTAAATAAATATGCCAATATATATTAGTGGGGTAGTTGGTTATTTGGGAAACATTGCCACACTGAACCATTAATTATGTGAGTCTTTCATCTCATTCAAACCTATTTTTATTACAAATACATACATAATAATTTAACAATGTCCATGTAAGGATACATTCCAAAGATTAATTCAATCAATTAATTTATCTTCATTTAATGATCCTAATTTTAAATGTTTGTCCAAAAACACTTAACGATGTTTGAGATAATCACACAGTTTAAAAATCAAGGAAACATAAGTGATATTCCCAATGGGGTGGTCTAAATTTTATTTTAAACCTATAATAATTTCAATGGGCCTCATGAAGTCTCCAGATTATAGTCTAGGAAATTAACTTTAATAGATACTCATTTTAGGAGTGACACATGGAGAATCTATAAAGGTTCACAAGGGAAAAATTTTATAGAATTATTTAACATTGAGGAAAGATACATATAACACCTAAATCATGCTTATGAATATTCTCTCATCAATTCTAGAGCTTTGATCAGAGCTGGAATGATAAAAATTGGAACAGTGGAAAAATTCCCTACAAATAGGGTATATGATCTTGTATGGAAATAGTATTCACTATGGTGAATATAATAAAGATAAAAGAAAAGAGGAGTATCAGATTTACCTCTTGGGTTCCAATGCATCCAAAGGTGATCAAATTATACCCATAATAGTGAATATATACCCATGGAATATGGAAAAAGATGAGGGCACATGTGAAGGGATATTGTGAGAAGTGAGGGTGGAAGTGGGGTAAAGACCAATTTATGGTTTGAGGGGTAAAATGGTTATTTTTCCTCTTTTAATAGGTTATTGTTTAGTAAAACCATTCTATAACATTGCAGCGCTACTATCCAAGAACCCAAATGTTGTACGGTTTCCTTACACTTACTAATTGTGCACCAAAAATGTGGACTTCACTTTCCAGGCACCTCCCACCTCTTACGATAGCAGCACAAAATTATAAAAATTATGCCCGAATAGTGTGATTCCCTCTATGAATCACTACACCAATCCAAATGACTTTCTAGATCCCCAACACAGTCATGAAAAACCATGTACGTATGGAAAATTGTCCTGATGGTTGACCTACATGATTTCCACTAACCTCTCTCCTACCGTACGCCCAAGGATACCTCTGGAAAAAATTCAGTTTTCAAATCCTTATACTATAAAGATAAATATAGGCCTATAATAAATCAATGAATTCTTAAAAGACATCTAAAAATAACACATTAAAGTTTTCCAACACTCTAAATAACATTTTAATGTCTGGTTTCCAATTCAAGATTCCCACCAAACCAAAATTATAATTCCTTAAGAATATACAACCAGGTCCAAAACACAAGACGTTACAACCTACCCACCTTAAAAATTATAATCTCTGATTAGCCTTGTGGAATAACAAAAACATCCCCTAACCTACCTAATACATGAATTTCCAATCAAGATGCCACATATCATTTCTGAATAACCAATTTATCTCCATGCACTACATTAATAATAAGGCATTTAAACTACTACAGCTCAAGCCAACTCTCATTACCAATATTGAAATATCATTTCGATGATCACACATTCCTTCCTACCTTGAGACACAATTATCTCTTTCTCTCTTTCATAAATCATCTAATGGTGCTCCACACTATTGGTCCATGCCTTGAATGGACAATAACATGTCCCAGTAATTCCACCATATGAATTTCCTATTTAATCTCATATGTAGTGGTATAATGAAGCTCTCAATACAATTATCAACATGATACACCTAATTATACATTAGGAACCTACTTATGGTTTTTAACTTTATTAAAATGGTAAAATTACAATCAAACCATCTTAGTCTAATCATGATGGATTTTCCTTGAAAATCCATCGATAACTTTTACACTGCACTCATCCCAACTCATGGTGTGCATGATATAGTTCATCACTGATTATATAAACCGTGCCTAACTGTACATCTGGGGTAACCTCAGGATGAAACTACTAGATTTCATGGATCAATCCAAGGTATTCCATAATTCAAGGTTTACAAGTGAAACATTGGTACATTGTCGATAAAAAAACATATCAAGAACATTGATTGACTCTAAATTGAATTTCTTTCTTGGAGGTCAATTCAATGAATTCGATGGTGTATGTGAGTCTATCCATGGAATTACTACATGATAATTCAAGTGTTAATCAGTACATTCCATTCTTATATAGATATCCAGGTCTAGTTCAAGTGAGAAATATTTACTCAAAATACTGAGATCATGTACGGAATTTGTTGAGAAATACAGCAATATGTAGTCCCATTTTTTCAAAAAGCATTTAAATGCCGAAATTACTATCCATTGATGGGTCGCATGCTCTCAAAACCCATCCCACATGATGGTCATGATCAATAGATTAATTTTTCTTCCACACCATGTATATTTATTTATTGTTCTTCTCAAATTATACATCTATGGAATTCATCTATAAATTAGAAAAAAAATTTGACTTAATTTTATTCTCTTATTTCAGGATATAATCGATGCCCTACCAATGTACTTAGAAAAATATCAAGATATTTGGAATGATTTAATTAAAACAAAAATCTTTCTATGTTGTTACATTTATTATTCAATTGATGGGAATGTATAACTCTATTTGAACCCTTATCATTTCAAAACAGACTTTTCATTCCTTTATCCAACTCCTAACACCATGTCTCATGATTATTTATCAAGGCCCAACCATCGGTCACCTACATCACAATAACCAAAAAATATTTTTGATAATTCTCCTTTCGGATTCCTGGCATGAGCATGTTGACCCTCCCTAAAAAGTAATTTGATCAAATCCATAGACACTCTCATCATTCCCTATTTAAAGTACCTGACATAGTTTTCAACTGATCGTATCCAAATTCTCATTAAAAATATAGACCAAGAACCTCTATTTGACTATTTTGAAAAAGATTAATTGCACTGCTGACATGTCTCTATTACTTGATTATAAAACCACTACTACATAGGGTACTCCATGATTATTCAAGTGTGTCCACTAAAGTCACATTCTAAAACAAAGTGTATTTTAATGGTTTTGTTTACCCAACCGACAATATAATTGTCATGTTTCCTTGCAAGAACAGACGTGATACTAACCCAAAACCTCACCCAGAACATTTTCATACCCCAAGAATAAATCTAGGATCTAGAATGAATTTTGACCCATAACCGAGTTTCTTATAGAGTGTCATCTTAATGAGTATAAAACATGAACTTACTAGCCTCACTAGGTTAAAAATCCATTTTGACCACTCTCAAATAGTCCTCCATGATCAGATCCCCTCAAAGTGAATGAACAATATCATCACAAACGACATGATTCCCCCCACCTTAGTAGTTTCCATGATGTTTATTTTACTAAAAATGGGATCCCATGACATGAAAAACACTCCATCATCTCAGAACGTGGTTCCTAGATAAAGGATATCATTATTATGACAAGAACTATCATGAGAATAGTGGAAACCACCCACTTATCAATATCATAGAACATGTTATCTCTTAGACACAAGAATGATTCTCAACCCATGTCACATTCACACACATCATCAACATCTTACATAAAGACAAAACTTTTCTGGGTCGGTATTGTTATGCCACCAGATCCTTTTTAACAACATCATCCTAAATCACGGGGACTACTCAGCCTTCTAACTCAAGGATACGATTCTCAAAACAAGTTCTTAACTCCCATGTCACTCTAATCTAGATATGACCTATGATTATAGCCTTCAAGTACTCAAAAAACTCTTTTTCTTTGGTAATCCCGAAACAATAAGATTTATGGTGTTTCATAACTTTATTAATTAAAGTTTATTGAGATTTAAAAAACCAACTCCAAACTACATATGATTCAATGGATTATTTCTTAACTTGACAAGAATCACATGTAACAATGTGTGCTTTTATGTTAGCAATATAGTGCAATAGGTACAACCATATTTTTTAAATTTATAATACCAATAGCACTTTATATCATATATTAATAGTATCACACATGAATATAAATTTCCTAACAAACTACTAATGATTTCATCATAAAATAGAAAATATCACATGATCATCAAGGAAATCGATCATGGCCTAGGCACATCCAAACCATGGTACAAGAAAATTACATGATTCTCGGGCCCTTTATCTAGGCTCATCTTATCATGCGTCCACCCGTCTTCCCAAGAGGGTGTTGTATCATCACTAAGAGTCCTACAAGGGATAAATGACACCCAAACAACACCTCATATCTAGAACTCATCATAATCATTTAGAAATGTTATAATCTTTGTGAGATCTACCTCTATATAGATAAACCATTACATACACAAGAAATTGAAACTAAAAAATTACATACCTAATAAGGTCACCGGGCCTTACTTCCTAACCTCTAAGTCAAACGCAGCCTATTAATAGGGCCACATATATCTATAGGAAACATTCACATTCCCTTTTAAGGAAACTATTAAGGAAAATTATAAAACTGGCCCCTACATGAGGATCCACTCGATAAAAACCTCAAAAAGGTTTGATCGTGTAGAATTTAGTCAATTATAATTCATTAAAACATTTAAAAAATATTATATTTAAGGGATATCAGGTTCCAATTATAAAGGAAAATTATAATAATCACTTTATTTGGATGGTGTCATGTAGCATTTGGAAACTTATCTCATAATTTCTTTTTTAACAATCATTTATTTATCGATATCGTCTCATTATATGGATTTGATAAATAAAATTCCAATTCCAAACTATAAAGGGGAACACCCTTTAGGTTGTAATTAGAATTTAAATTCATTAAGGACTCACAAAAATTGGATATTAAAAACAACCAAAGGTCTTTATCATTTAAAATGGATTGGTTTAATAAGAATACACTATACATTTATAGGTTACAAGTATAAGTGGATACTGCCACATTAAAAAAATTTCCCATTTTTATCACAATCATACCCCAATGTGGTTGCGTACCAACGAATATAAATATATTGGTGACCTATTATAGGCCCATCATTCCAACCTGGGTTCATTTAAGTGCAACCTAATAGATTTTTTTTATTAATGATTTGACACCCTTAGTGGGTTTATCATACAAGAATATTTTGACAAGATCAACCCCCTCAGGTCGAGTACAGATTATCTCATAAAGATAAAACCCCATGAATGACCTACAAAGGATGAGTTAAGTCTAAGATCAATAAATAGTTGACTCATTTTACAAGTTATATTTTAAAACTTTTATCTTTATGCAATGGTCCAGTTAGATAAATTACCATTCCCAATTGATAGAGGCATGCTCTTTATAATTCAAATTTGGAATTCATGTAATGATAACCAGTCTATACATCCAATATCATAGTGTAACAGGTCAAATATGAGGATTAGATTATATGCATCTCCATTCCCATTATATAAAGGTAAAACTCTGTTGTTTTTAATTAGAATTAATTTAATTTAAATAAATTAACATTTCAACTAATGTGACTAGTCAAACCTATCATAATTGGCCAGTTATGGTGGCCCATCATGATATATAGGGAAAACCCCATTTAAGATGATACAAAAAATTTAAAAACCAATTATTTTTTCTCATTTCATATATACAAAATGTTATCACATCTCAAATATAACATTATAGGAACATAGAATATGAAACAAAAAATACCGGGAATGAAATAAACAAGGCATGACATATGCATGACGTATATATTCTTATGTACCAATAATGATGCATGAAAAATACTTCCTTTTCATACTAAACAAGGTTAAAATACTATAAATCATATAAATTAGTATGTATTGGAAAATCACATCAATCACTCAAGGTGAAATATTAATCAACCATAACAAATAAAAAATGAATAACCCAATTAGAGATAACATGATCTTCCCCCATGGATGGGAAGTCCAAACCTAGAAAAAAGGTATTCACCACGTGTCGACACA